>CM042483.1:50388701-51620784 GCA_023621385.1 Quercus gilva
CCGGGCTTAAAATTAAAATTATTTGCATTAATTGGAAAAATGATGCATGATGGTGCACTACTCCCAGTTGGTTGTAAATAATCCCTGAGAGTTCTAATGGGTTGGTGAACATAGAAGTTTTCATTATTTAAATTATTCTCATCACCATGATTACTCTTTAAGTCCACCATGATATTAAGTGTGCGAGAATGTGTTAAAGAATTAGATAAATTGCCAAACAAATTATTAGACTCAATTCTAAAAAAGCGATTATCACTATCACGACACCAAACACACATGCAATAGTAAAACAAGAAAGAAAAATAAAAAGAAAAGAAAAGAAAACAAATACCTTTAACAATAAAAACAAGTAAAAATAAAAGAAAAACTCTAAAGGAAAAATAAACTACTTAAAAAGAAAACAGTTGGAGAGATATTACCAAATATGTGAAGAAATTTAATGCCGAAAACCTCTCCAAATGAAGTGGAACGCTTCTCTAATCGCCTAATCCCTGGCAATGGCTCCAAAAACTTGCTGTGACTTAAATAATGCTTCCAAGTGTAGGATTGTTACGAAGTAATAACTTGCTAAGTCCAAGGTCAAATCCACAGGGAAAAGGAAATTAATTAGCAAACCACAAGACAATAAAACTAAAATAATAAAGTTTAATTGAAGAGATTTTTTATGGTTTAGTGAAAGTAATTTAAATTGAAAGAAAATAACAATATATTAAGGCACTAAGGTTTAGGGATCCACACACAACACATCTATTGGTAGTCTTAACAATATTTATTTTATAACTCAACTAAAACTCATACGAAGGATGATCTTGGTCAGATGATTTAACAATAAAAACTCAAGAATTAATTGTCTAAGGTAGTTTCATGAAATTGATTGATTTTAGGCAAAACAAAACTAGTGAATTAGTTCACAGGGAATACTAAGCATTTAACGTGCCCAGAGTCTACAATAAATCAAAGAATTATACAGAACTAAACACTTTTCTAGATGAGTAAAACAATCAAATATATAAAAACATAAGCATTAAAACCAATAAACAATTGTTAAGAATATACCAATAAACGGTTGGGTTTCACCCTTTGCCTTAGCAAGGCTTTTAGCAAACCATGACACAAATAAAAACTCTAAAAACTATAAAGAAACTTTAAGAAAACCTAAATTATGTTCTATGGCAGCACTCTCCTGAATTTTGCTCTAAAAAGCCTTTAAATAGGTCAAGGAATCTTATTACAAGTTGAATTTCCGTTTGAAGAAAATCCTACGTTTTTAGGCTTCACTTAACCGACGTTTTTGGCCCATTTAACTTCCAAATTCTGACTTTTGGTAAATTACAAAGTTGTAGCCCTTTAAGTTAGCTTTCCAGCTCAACTTGAATCATCTTGACTGGACATCTGAGCCAAAATTTATGCTCCAAATACTAACTGGTGCACAGGCTGGAATCCTAATCCGAATTGGACTTGGATTTGGTGCAAATTTCCTTTGATTCCTTACTCCAATTGGACTTGAATTTAATTGGGTTGGCCTTCTTTGACTTCATCATGCCCCTTGTAAAAGGAAAGTCCATTAGCTTTCTTCTTTACACAAATCCACTTATTTAATTTTATCGTCCTACAAAAAACAAATTCACGCATTAAAATTCAATTAAACACAAAATTGATTATTAAGCATTATTCCAAAACCAACTATAAAATGCATGAATTAACTCAAAATAAGTATGATAATGTTTTTTAACAATGATATAAATATGCAAGATTAAGCTATTATCAGTGAGCTCCAATGTCACTGTCCCCAAAACCTCCCTTCTGCTGTTGTCATATGCTTTCACATGCTGATCAGATAGCAGAAAATCTTCAATACTCAAGCCTAGGCAACTTGCAGTTTTTGAAGGACACACATTCAAAGCACTTCCATCATCATTTAATACTATTGGTATTTTCTTGCCTTTGGCATCTACATTAATGTGCAATGGCTCATTATGACGCTTCCCTTTTTTAGTCAAATCTTTGTCGAAGTAGGAAATAGTAAGCTCCCTGCTTATAGACCCAATCATAGCATTCAAATCTTGAGAAGTAGTGGTTGTAGAGACTTGGATTTGATTGAGAAGGTCCACTAAATTCTGACGATGTTTGTATAAAGCCATGAGTAAACCTCATAAGGATATGTTGGCTTGCATCTTTTGCAACTGCTTAAGAACCTCATCCTCTTCATTAGGTGTTTATTGCGTTGTCTTGTTCAAAGTTTCTACCAAGTTGTCTGTCTCCAGATGTGGGGGTTTGAAGTGTCTCTCCCCCTTATGATGTAGGCAATTTTTTATGGGTCATTTGATTCAATATCTTAGAGTTTGAAGTGTCTCCCCCCATATGCAAGTGTTGGATTATCTGATTGGGGTTTGAAGTGTCTCGCCCTATATGTGGATGTTGGGTAGTTCAGGATTTTTGCATTATCCTCACTCCATATATCGTATCTTGTTGTAGACGTGATGCCTATTAGCTCTTCCCAAGTCATCATAAAGCATTCGGGTAGGTTATAAATCAACTCAAACAGGTCCTCCTCTCCTTCCTTCTCAGAAATCAAACAATTGATCCTTAGTCCTCTCCCAAAACTATGATTGGGCAAGGGATTGTTGGTGATATTAGGCCTTGTGGGCGGTGCAATCACCTTGATGTCTATTAAATCTTGAATTGCATGACAAAGATTATAACACCTGTCAGAGTCATGGCCTAGGCCTCGATGATAGGCACACCTTTTACTCACATCAAACTTTGCTGGTAATGGGTTTGGGACTGGTTTTGGGTCTAAGGGTTTTATTAACCCCTTTGCTTTCATCTTTTCAAACACTTGGCTCGTCAGCATATAAAGTTTATGAAATTCCCTCCTAGGCCTTGGAGGCGGTCCTTGTAATATTGGCATCGGGGCAATAAATTGGTATGGATTAGTTTTATATATGTTAGATACTTCTGTAGTTTTAGAGCTAGAAGGCCCAAAATTCCTTTTAAATTTAGGTGCATCCTCATTCTTTGTGGTCCCATTATTTATTGCATCCTCAATCTAAGTACCAACAGCTACTAGAGCTTTAAAATTTGGAAAGTATTGAGCAAACAAATATTTATGGTATACAGGTAACAAGTTTATTACAACCATGGTTAATTGCTTTTCTTCATTTGGCCTATTTATCATCTGGGTGGCTTTGGACCTCCATTTGGTTATAAAGGCAAAGAAATACTCCTTCGGCTCTTGCTTGGTGGTCTCCAAGTCACTTCTCGTCACGTCTACCTCTATACTAGTTGTGGAACTCCCTACAAATGTCTTCCCAGTTTCGAGCTCTATTATCTTCCATGTTGAAGAACCATCTAAGCACGCCTCCAATCAAGGTATTTTGGAACATTTGTGCCAACATCAATAGCTCCCAAAGGCTGCATAGCCCTCGTGTACATCTTTAGGTGGGATTTAGGGCAGCCGATGTCATCAAACTTGTCCAAGACTAACATCTTGAACTTTGGAGGTAGTCTTACACCTAGGAAAAGAGAGAGCGACTGATAATTTATGAGATCATCCATCCTGTACGCCCTTTTGATCACCACCTCCATTTTACTCATCTTCTTATTAATCTTCTTCTCACTCTCCAAGATAGGGGAAGTCTGATTAATTTTGTTTTCCTCTTGACTACTCTTTAGATTCTGGAACTGCTACACCATGAGGTTCATGTCTTCCCTTAACTGGATTTGGATTGCCACCGTGGTGTTTAGTAGCTCCTGAGTACTCATTTTTTTTCTTCAATGTTTTGGTGTTCTCCCTCTGCCATGGTGACAGGGTCTTCAAATCTCTTATGGCTTGGGTTGTCTTGCAAGTCAAACACAGGGTTACAGTGCTGTAACTGTGGGGTGCCTTCTATACACAAGGGCTTCAGTATGGTGATAGGTTTGGAACTAGAACTGCTGGCTTAACTATCGCTCTTGGATTCTCTTTGGAGTCTTCCCTCTGATCTTGGCCAAATTCTCCCCTAATAAAAGGCTTGGTTGGGTCAAACAAAGCTAGGTCCCCATTTATGTCAATCTACTCAACCAAACAAATACACACAGGATGCAATGCAGTTTTAACATGGACCGGCCTAAGGACAAGTTCTAAGTCATTACATTGTAGGGTGAGTTTGTTGTGTTATTGTTTCCCATAGTTAGGATGTTGCATCTCCCAACTTGTAATGTAATGAACATTATGTTGGTCCAAATAGCATGGTCTATCCTTTTTAGTCAACAAGAAATGATCTAGTGACTCTGGGCTATAAGTTGGTGAGTTCACCATTGAGTACCCGAATCTAATGAAGACCGGTGATCCATGGTTACTACCACCATGTGTTGAGATGAGTACATACATATTTATTGTTTAATTGCACACACAATGACAATTAGGGAAAGCTTTTAACAACCAACATGTCATTTCAAACAAAATATTATACAAACAATATACAGACATAAACAATACTAGACAAGCAACAAATATCATACAAACACCAAGGTATTTAATTGGTCATTTAAAGCCTAATGTGAAGCTTAGCCCTTGACATCACTAGTGAAGTCGCCACTGTGAGAGATCGGGGTAAAACCTAAGGGTACTCTCAGAAAAGGGTATAGGCCTCAGCATCTTCCCTTTTCAGTATCATATGGAGTCGCCATTTATTTTATAAGTAAAATAAGAAAACTATACAAATTACAACATATCTTGAAAAATACACATTTTCATTAATTGGAAACAATTACATCTTGGTAGAAAGAACTTTACATTACTTTGATTCCTAGTTACAATCAAGTAAAGAAATAAAAGATCTTGTTTCCTAATTACAACTACCCAAAATAAAATAAGGCACTAAATCCACCAACCTAAGATTCTAATGTTCGGGGGCTAGGTTATAGAATGGGAAGGTGTTAGGCACCCACCCTACCCATACAGAGTCTGGTCTTCTAGACTTTAAATGACCTTTTAAATACCCATTAAAAAAGTGACATGCAAATTTTTGTGTTAATATTCCTAGATCTAAAGTTGGTTAATATGCAAAATCCAAGATCTATTGCATTTATGCAAGAAGCAATCACATCTGAATTTTATTTGTAGGAAAAGGACTTTTAAGATAAGTTCAAACTAAGCCAAATGAATTTTTTTGAAAAAAAATTCAGATCTGGTTTTTTAAATAACAGGGAATGAACTTCTAAAAAAGGGTTCTTAAATCTGATTTCTTAATTAAATAACAGAATGAATCTTCCAAAAGGAAAATTCGAATTCGATAATTTAATTAAGAAACATAATGGTTTTCAAAAGAAATTGCAGATTTGATTTTTTTAAGTAAAAAAAAAATTGAATTTTTAGAATAAAATTCAAATATGAATTGTGGCTTTGGAAAACAAAGGAGATTTGAAAACAATAATTTCAGATTTGATTTTTGGTTTTAGAAAACAATGGATTTTTGAAAAATAATTCAGATTTGATTTTTGTTTAAAACAAAAAATGGAGTTTTGAAAAATAATTCAGATCTGATTTTTTAAGAAAACAAGAGAGATTTGAAAAATAAATTCATATCTGATTTTGTTTTACAGAAAAGAATGGAGATTTGAAAAATAAATTCAAATCTGATTTTTGGTTTTGGAAAACAATGGGATTCAGATCTGATTTTGTTTAAATAAATTTACGTAAAGCAACAAATCTAGGATTCAATCATATGAACTACATAATTATATGAACAAAACACATGTGCATAATCAGACATTCATCATATAATCATCGGAAAGAAAAATCAACACAAATAAAAGAAAGAACATGTTATAAACAGCATGAAGAATCGAATTAATTTTGTTAGGTTCTAAGGTCTTAGGATTTTATGTATTTAGAACTCTAATATGTAATGTTGGCAAACCATGATCAAAACAATGTATTTAGTTGTGTTTAAGTTTGCTCAAAGTTGACTAAATATTGTAAAGTTGGAATCGAGTGACTGCAGAAGCATTGGGGCTTCTCGGCCTGGCTCGATCGATCGAAGGTTAGACTCGATCGATCGAAAGTCGGCCCAAATGCGTTTTTCTGCAGAATTCCAACTCAGCCCTAACTCTTTAAACGTTTAGGGTTTTATGTTTTTGCCCTAGGTATATAAGGCAAACCCTAGCTACGTTTTTAAGAGTTGCACAAGTTGTATTGTTGCTCATACATTGCGGTTTTGTGTAAATCTCTTGTGAGATCTAGAGGAGCTTTCCTTTACACAAAGCTTAGGGTTTTCAAGATTGAGATCACATCAACATCTTGATGATCAACTAGGTTGCAGCCATTAAAGCTTAAAGAGAAAAACAAGTGAGGAGCTTGTACTTGAAGAAGGAGTTCAAAGAAAGAAGTAGTCCGTGGTCTCGGAGCCTGCGCGTGGTCGTGTCAGGAAGTTACTACTGGTGGGTAGCATTAGGAAGTCAAGCGGGGAGCTTGTAAGTCCTTTTGTAAGAACTTCAATTCTTTTTTAGTGGATTCCGTTTTGCCTTGAGGATCGGTGGGTAAAATCCTCCCCAGGTTTTTCCGGTGTGGTTTCCTGGGTGATCATATCATGTGTTATTTATTTTCCGCTGCTTTATATATTTTATATGCTTGATATGATATTGTGATTGTTTTAACCTAGAATTGCTTAATTTGACTAAGTAACAACTTGGCTAATTAATCTAGGTTATGCAATCTGGTTATAGTTTTAGGGGTCTAAACCGTTCAAATTTCATGGAGATAGAAAGATGGAAGCTTACCTGCATGAAAGTATTCCACAAGCAAAGAATTATCCTAGAGATCAAGGAGAATGAATTTTTAAAGATCTAAGTAAGGGCCACTTAGCAAAAAAGAAATTCTTAAATCAAAACTTCCGGAATTTCTATAACGTAAGGGGAGAGAGAGAGAGGTCCAAAACAGGGTCCTAATTTTTTATTTTAACTCCCTATTTATAGAGGTTTGGTGCTTAGAAAATAAGCTAGGTTTGATTAGGTACGAATTAGGTCGTATTTTTATCCTTAAAAAATCAAACTGAATGTGTAGTACCCCAATTTTGTTTTTATGATTATCACCATACCTTATCATTTTAATATAGAGTTGATGTACTATATGTGTGCACAGCAAGATGGGAGTAGACAATTTTGTGGTGCTACAAATATGTGAGAAAAATTAAAGTTTTAGTGCATACAATTTACTATGACAATTAAACTAATAAATAAATAAATAAAAGATGAAGATGTTTTATTGGCTTCTTGGAAACAAAAGAGATAAGCTCAAGTGGATTTTAAACTCCAGCCCACTACCCCACCAAGTCCACATCTCTGATGTGTTAAAATATAAGTTGAAGGAAAAGATAAATTAGGGTTTTCATAAGAAGGGTTTCATCACTAAGGAGGCTAAGAGGTGTTTTTTTTTCCTTGGAGTTAGAGCACATACAATTGAAGAGGCAATCAGATTGTTCAAAGTATGATTTCTCACCATTAGAAACAAAGAATTAAAAGTTTATAAGGTTATCTTGGAATCAGTTGTGATGTTAGATTGTTCAGAAGTTTGATTTTTGTCCTAAAATTCTACTTATATTTTACGGTTAGATTTGCCGCTGTGTATCCATGAACAAAGGCATGACTATTACGTTTTCATTAGGATATATATATATATATATATATAATCCTAGATTGAGCCACGGAATTTCAATAATCCGTGATTTTGGCTTAAGTCTTCCTTCGGTTTTGTACATATAAAATATATATGTAATAAGTCAATGATGCTACCACCGTTTCATTGAGTTTATGCTATTAAAACCATTGAGGTTATATATTAAAGTTTGGAATTGGCTTTTGTGGGAGTATGGTTCTTACTTTATTCTCTGTGGGTCCTTAGAATAGGTATATATTGCCATCAGGTATTCTATTAGATTTATATATATTAGGTCCTTTTAGTTTTGCCACGTTTCTTTGATTAGCAGTTAGAGCAGCACGTGCAAGGCACGTGGTAGCCATGGAAAAAAAAAGTAGTGATTAAGATCAATTCTATATTTTATTTTTATCACAAAATAAAGATATAAATAATTTGATTTTTAAAATACATAGAGATTTACATTAATCAAAAGAGATATTAATTATAAGAATTTTGATAATTATGTCATAAAAAGTTAATCTCATTCGTATAAGAATTTTGATCAACCACAAAGTTAGGAGAGCTATTTAACATATAAATATCTATTTCACTATAATAATTTTTTATTACTTATTTGCTATAGTCAATATATCCACTCACTAAAAACTTCTAAGAATTATAATGAATATCATCATCTTCCAACAATAAACAACTGAGTTTTGCTAAAAGGATAAAAAATAAAAATAAAAAAAGATAACAAAAAGCATGTGTTATCAAATTTTCCATTAGATAAATTTTAAGGTTTAAAAATTTAAACCTAGAAAATCAATGTTCTTTAGATAACAAATAAAAAAACCTTATATCATCATTCTAACTTTCCAAGAATTATTACCATCTAAAACTCAAAATATTGGAAGAAAATTTTTGGGATGTTAAAATTTAGTGAGAGTATTTTAGACATTACACAATAAAATATTTTAAGAATCATAAGCTTTCATTAGGGTTTAACTAAGAGAATAATAACATGACATATTTGCTCTTTTCCAAAATATTAAGAGAAAAATTGCTTGATTTTAAAGTTTAAGAAGGAGGAATTGTAAACTACCCCAAACATAAAGGATGAAAAGCGTTTTTTTCCTAATTTTTTGTTTTTGTTTTTGTTTTTGTGTGTAAAACTATGTAGTTTTACTTAAAATGGTGCGCAAAGAAAAAAAATACAAAAAGTCAACCTAAGAAAATTGTATGCGAAGTAGTGAATTTTGGCTCAACAAAGCGGACTAAACCCACAAAAAATTCTAAAAACACAACAGAATGCCATAACATTTTCATAATACCTTTTATAATTTTGTTATATTTTATTTTGACTTGTAAAGAATTGACAGCTCAACATTTTTGAAAATATTGTGACGACAACAAGATGTTTTAAACTTTTTACAAAAAAAAAAAATGCTATGTCCACGATATTTTCATAACAAATCATAAGTAGTAGGTTGTTATAGGTTGTTATTGGTAGATAAAAAATTAATTTCATTAGTAAGTTTAAATTAGAACCAAAAACAAATTACTACATATAATTTGTTATGAAAGTATTGTAAAAAATATTGTGAATGTACACATCTTTTTTCACATTACTTTTATTTTTAGTTATGGTTGGTTCTAGTATGATATTTTATTATTTTATTTCGGATTATAAGGAATTAACATTTCAAAAATTGTGAAAATATTGTGCCAATTTATTGTGTTAATATTTTATTATAATGTAAAATAGTGTGAATTGGACAAACCAAAAATAATATAGCAAATCTATTGCAGCATTACGCATTCACCAAAAAAAAAAAAAAAAAAAAGGCCCCTAAAACAGTGAAAATTGAACAAGTCAAAATTACTATAACGAAGTTATGATAGCTTTTTCCGTTTACTCTTCTTATATATAGATTACTAAATTTGACTAAACCAACAAAAAAACAAGTTTATGAATGCAACAAAATATTACAACGTTTTCACAATATCTCTATTTTCAACCGTGACGGATCCCAGTCCTATATTTTATTATCTTATTTTGACCTATAATTTACACCTCAATAGTTGTGAATATATTGTAATAACAAAAAAAATGTCACAACATTTTTAGTTGTGCTAGATCTCGGTATGATATTTTATTATTTTATTTTAACCCATAAGGAATTGACACATGTGTCACAACATTTTCACAATATCTCTATGTATACAATGTACTTACAATGTAAATTTATATTGTAGACACAAAAAATTAGCAAATTTTGTACACATTTACAAAATTTGTACAATATTTACCATTTTTTGTGCAAATGTGTATAATATTAACTACTTTTGTGTATTTACAATGTAAACTTGCATTGCAAGTACAAAGTAAACATATAAAGATCTTACAAACAAAAAAACAAAAAACAAAAACAAAAAAACAAAAAACAAAAAACAAAAACAAAAAAAACAAAAAACAAAAACAAAAACAAAGCTCAAACCAACTGGCATACTTGAAGGGAAAAAAAGAAAAGAAAAAGTGCATCTCACTAAAAGGAAAAAAAACACACACACACAAACAGATTAATGGAAAAAAAAAATTTAGGCACTATAGAAATTAATGTTAAAATGTTGTGGACTTGGCATTTTTTTATTTGATCTATAAGAAATTGAGATCTTAACAATTGTGAAAATATTGTGATAACAACAAGTGTTGTAACATTTTTTCAAAATATTTATTTTTAGTTGTGATTGGTCACACTCTCATATTTTATTATTTTATTTTGACTTGTAAGAAATTGAAACGTCAATAATTGTGAAAATATTGTGAAATTTATTGTGTCAGTATAATAATATATATACCAGCTTACATAATTATTTAAAAGAAAAAAAAAACACAAACCGATTACTGGAGGAAGAAAAAAAAAACTTTAGGCACTGTAGCTACAGTGTAGTGGCTCGCAAAACCAAAATCATTGTAGCTATAGTGATAACATTTTCTCAAAACATTTATTTTTAGTTGTGGTTAGTCACACTCTCATATTTTATTATTTTATTTCGAGTTGTAAGAAACTGACATGTCAATAATTGTGAAAATATTGTGAAATTTATTGTGTCAGTATAACAATATATATACCAGCTTATATAAATATTTAATAAAAAAAAAAATACAAACCGATTACTGGAGGAAGGGAAAAAAAAAAAAAAAAAACTTTAGGCACTGTAGCTATAGTGCAGTGGCTTACGAAACCAAAATCACTGTAGCTACAGTGATTTTATATTCAGCCAAAATGCATAGTTTGGCACTCCACAAACAGACAAAATAGAGGGACTCACCAAAATTGCACTATAGATGAACAGTGTTTTAACACTGAATGCACAGTACCAAATCACTATAGCGGCATAGCCGCTTTTTATATAGTTAATAGAAATTTGTTATGTCAGTATAACAATATATATACCAACTTATATAAATATTTAAAGGAAAAAAAAAAAAAACACAAACCGATTATTGAATGAAAGGAAAAAAAAAACAAAAAACAAACAAACAAAAAAACAAACTTAGCTACAGTGCCGCTGCTCACGAAACCAAGCACAGTGCAAATATATTGTGAAATTTGTTGCGTCAATATAACAATATATATACCAGCTTACATTATTTTTTTAAAAAAAACTTTAGGGACTGTAGCTACAGTGCTGGTTAACTAAACCAAAAGCACTGTATATAAAGAAGAAAGAAAAGACAAAAACAAAAACAAAAACAAAAAGCACAAAAAAAAAAGGCTCACAAAACCAAAGCACTGTTGCTGCTACAATGCTTGCACAGTGCACACACACTGAGTGCACAGTGCCGAAGCACTGTAAGCACTGTAGCGGCATAGCCACTTTTTATATAAAGATATATGTTAGGATGAATTAACATTTTCTTTGGGGTTTTATATTAAATCCTAGGTCAATGATATTTTGGCTACTACCTTCTTCATGGCAATATGAGTTTCGATTAATGCAAGGGAATATTATTGGTTAGAGAAACTATAATTTAGTGTTAAAGTGTTATTAGTTCAGCAAATTATTTTTCCTAGTGAGTCAATTTGTATAATTCAATAAGTTTTATATTTTGTGGAGGATAGTAAGTAATTTCCATGATTGAATATATGTCTTATTTAAGAGTGTTTTGAGGTTTTTTGGAGGTTGTTTCGGTTGGACTTTCAAAGGGATTTAAGTGTTGTAAGTAATTATGCATAATATGCACAAGTTTTGTCCATTAGGTTCTTAGAAGTTAAAAGTTTTCAAAAGTTTGGTATTTCAAACTTATATTTTCTAAAGTTTGTCAAAAGTATTTTTGCAGCATTGAAAGAGAAATTTCGACTATTAAATAATGCTTTAAAGAGATAGTTCGAATTTTAAATAACGTTTTGAATGTCCAAATCTCATTCAAAAGATGATTTCTAAACTAAACTATTTTCCAAAAATAATTGAGTTTCAAAGTAAGTTTTCTAAAAAGGTTCTTATTCTTTAAATTTGTTAAAACCAAGTGAATTCAAAGTCATATTCCTATTTTCCAAATGGTATTTAATATGTTTCTTTTAGCAAATTAAATTTTCAGATCTACTCAAGAATTGTAATATATTTATATAAACTCCTCAGTTTCTATTCGTTCCCCAAGAGAGTCAAGCATCCTTTGATTTATGTTTGTAAAGTTGTTATTTACAACTATGTATTTTGTTGGCTTTTATTCCATGCCAAATTTGATTGTAATTGTATTCAATCGTTTGTACCATGTATTTATTGTGGAATTTGATTGTAAGGGTTGTGTGATAGAGAAAGAGTGTGAAGACTCAAGTAATTGAAGAATGAAGTGGTTTCGCTGGTAGCTCGCGACTTAGCATCCCGCGAAGTAACTCATGTGCCCTGCACATATTGGAATGTGAAAAGTCAGGCCAGATGGAGACAGTTGTGTCTCACAAGTATCTCGCAGGTAAGGCCTTCCCGTGAGACACCAGCGAGACATTCTATTTTGCCAGCCTGTCTATTCTGATACACACTTTCTGTACCTACACTATTTATACCCACATTACCCACAAATGTTGAGAAGTGCTTCTGAGAAAAAACTCTAGCCAAACACCTTAAGAATTAGAGATTGTCATCCCCACAATTCTCTACACACTTGCTTGTGGTACTTTCTCAACTCCTACCTCTCAATTTCCATACCATTGAGAGGTTGATAGCCCAAACACACACCACACCCTTTCTGAGTGTCAAGTGACATTTTGGTGCTGCTGGGAAGCATTGGAAGAAGTCAAGGATGGCAGATGCAACATGGAGCTTGTTGTGGGATTCGGAGAACTAGACAAGACACGGTTCCGAGAAGCCTTGTTGGAGTAGGAGCTTGGAGGGCTTAGGTACATCGGATAGATTAGGCTTGGAAGGTCTCTTACTAACTCATGTATCTCAACTGATTGTTTAGTGGATCGATTACTGCTTGGAGGGCGGCGGAAAGGTTTTTCACCAAGTTCTTCGGTTTCCTTTTCGATATCACACCGGCGTGTTATCTTGTTGAACGGTTTTAGACCCTTTAAAAACAACCAGATTGCGTAGCCTAGATTAATTAGCCAAGTTGTTACTTAGTCAAATTAAACAATTCTAGGTTAAAACAATCAAATAATCATATCATGCATATAAAACATATAAAGCAGTAGAAATAATAAAGAACACACGATATGATCACCCAGGAAACCACATGGAAAAACCTGGGGAGGATTTGACCCACCGATCCTCAAGGCAAATCAGAATTCACTATGAAAGAATTGAAGTTCTTACAAAAGGACTACAAGCTCCCCGCTCGACTTCCTAATGCTACCCACCAGTAGAACTTTCTGACACGACCACGCGCAGGCTCCGAATCCACGGACTACTTCTTTCTTGAATTCCTTAATCAGCTACAAGCTCCTTGCTTGTTTATCTTTAAGTTCCAATGGTTGCAACTATAATGATCTTCAAGATATTGAAATCATCTCTACCTTGAAAACCCTAAATTTTGTGTAAAGGAAAGCTTCTCTAAGATCTCACAAGAGATTCACATAAAACAACAATGTATGAGTAACAATACAATATGGAGTCACTTTCAAAAACGTGGCTAGGGTTTTGTTTATATACCTAGAGTAAAAACATAAAACCCTAAACGTTTAATGAAGTAGGGCTAAGTTGGAAATTCTGCAGAAAAATCAATCTGTGCGATTTTCGATCGATCGAGCTTGTCCTTCGATCGATCGAGCCAGGCCGAAAGTCCGAAGTACTTCTGCAGCCACTCGATTCCAACTTTATAATAATGAACCAACTTTAAGCAAGCCTAAACAAGACTAAATACATTGTTTTGATCATGGTTTGCCAACATTACAAATTAGAGTTCTAAATACATAAAATCTTAAGACCTTAGAATCTAACAAACTCCCCCTTTGGCAATCCGTGACAAAACACAAACAATAATAGTCAAAGTTTACAATAATAAGCCCTTTACAAAAAGTAATGCCCAAAAATCAAATTCAATCCTAACTACTATCAATCAGTTGCAAGTGTAGACAGCAGCCAAGTCGACTGCACCTGTATATTCCTGAAACACTCAACAAACGCATAAATGCATGTGTGACAGAAAAACAGTAAATCAACAGATATGTAATCTAACTCTCCCCCTATGTTAGATATACCAAAAATAAACAATTCTTGAAAGTTCACACAACACATAATAAAGACATATATCAATGAATAATTATAAATATAAATCAATAAACAGTGAACATATAGAATCAAGAATCATATATATAAAAATGTATTTCCCAACAAGTATAGCCCAAAAATAAAGTATACAAAGTGAAGCACCTAGATACAATCTAATCTCAAAAATTCCACTAGCTCCTCAAAAAGAACAAAAACTCCCCCTAGTTACAAAAACCCCTCTACAAGAATATCCAAACTCTACTCCCTCTTTTTGTGATGGAATGCCAAAGGACATCACAGGCCATCATCAAAAGGAGGTGGTGAGGAAGAACGAAGATGCGCCAAATCTGCTCTCAAAGCACAAACCTCATCGAACAAGTCCACCAAAAGCTAACCATGAGCCGCCTGAACGGTCATGATAGTCTCCAAAGTACGACGAACATCGAAGTCAACCGCAGGAGGTGAAGGAACAACAGCAGCAGCAGCACCTACAGGATCAGGAACATTCTCACGAGCAAGACCTGTAGAAGAAGAAGGGGGTGCAGAACTAGAAGGTTCAGACCTAGCATGTTTAAAGCCAGCTCGAAGATGAGTAGTCCTCTGTCTAAGGAATGAGGCACCTATGGGAGCTATCACATGAACGGGCTCAGAAGAAGGGAAATCATTTAAACCAAGATGAAGTAAAATCCTATGAATGAAGATAGGATGAACAAGAGCATGAGCTGTAGATGAACTCCTGTAAACTTCGTTCAAAGAACGAAGAAAAAGATGAGGAAAACTGATAGGAGCATCAGCGACAAGAGCGTATAAGAATACACACCTCTCGAGAGGAATGGTGTGCAGATGAGAAATAGGCCAAAGAGAGTGACAAGCTATCCTAAAGAAGAGATAGACAGTCTCAAGAAGTTCAGCGGTGGTGATCTTAGGATCAGAACCCCACTGGATAGAAGACCCAGTGATGTAAGACATGACATCACTCAACTCTGGTGACTCATCATAGGGATAGACAGGGTCCCGTACCAAAGGTACCCTAAGAGCATCAGCCACTACTGTAGAAGTAATGACATACTCTACGCCTTGTATCCAACTCTTAACGAGAGTGTTGGAATCATAGACGCGGATAGAGATGTTCGAGAAGAACTCTCTAATCAGGGTAACTGGAGGTGGAGGATCAGAAACATCCTGCAGTGGTAACCAGCCCCTACGCTTAAAGTTTGCCCTAATGGCAGGATCAACCTCATCTAAGGTGACAGAATGCTCAGCCCAAACTTTTCTCTTAAGGTTTAGAGACTCATAAACCTCTTGGTTTTTCTCACTCGAGAACCTCTCACTATTAAAGGAAGGTGGGGGTGGAGAAGGAGAGGGAATAGTCCTACGGGCTCTAGTCTTCCTAGGCATGATGCTAAGGAAAGGACAGAGACACAAGAAAAAACCAAAAAGAACAAAAACAAAACCAAGGGCAGACTGCAAGTTAGCACAATAAATAATAGAATAAAAATCTATATGATGCATGAATAAATGCAATGCCATGATGCATGTACTAATGCAGTAAACAAGTTCAAATTAAGTTCAATTACACAAAATTGGCTTGAACATAGAGTTTCTTAACAAAGACCCTAAAAATTTGAAAATCACTTGAAAAATTTTACAACAAATTGATGAATTAAGCATTACAAAACACAACACAAGGATTATAATGCCTAATTACATCAACACAACAAGCCAATTTCATCAAATTCAACTCAATTTCACAAAAGCCCCAATTCGGATCAAATAGAAACCCTAGAATTTTCAATTTTTCACCAAACTCAAAATTGATCAAATTAACAGGTAAGGTTTATGTATATGATGTGTCCCCACAAAAACCCAATGATCAATTGTATAGAATAAAGCTTGAATCAATCAGAAAATCCCAATATGCAAAGTCCGAAAATCACCCTTAAATGCATGATTTTATGCATGAAACCCTGAAAATAAAAGCAAAAGGAAGGGTAAAAGAGTCTTACCGGCTTGAGGAAAGAGAGAATTTGCAAAAAATTTGGAAGAAAATGACAAAAAATTGACTATGATGCTTGCCTCGTCGGAGAGAGAAAGAAAAAGTTTGAAAAAGTTTTGAAATAGTACTTTGAAAAAGTCAGATCTGAACTTTTAAAAAAACTTTTCCACGATCTTCAATCGATCAAAAATTACATTCGATCGATCGAATGTGTTAGTCATTTTGACACAATCTAAAGCACTTTTTTGATCGATCGAATTGGGCAGAGGCTCACAAATTTTTTTTAGAAAAAACACAGTTTTGAAAAACACAAATCTAATTTTGAAAACAACTCCTTAAAGCATTTAAACAATGAAATCAAAGTGCATGAGTATATGATGGAATGCTTTTTCAAAAACCCAAAATTTTAAACCCAAATTTTCAAAAAAAAAAAAAAGTTTCAATCATTCTCCCATTGAATTTTCTCAAGCAACAAATATGTTGTGCACAAATCTCAAGATATTTTCAAACTTGGTTGGTCAAACCACAAACACACACACTAGCATGTACAGTGTTTAACAAATAGTAACTTATGTAGTGTGTGAAACTAGCAAAAACTTGAGATACATGTGAGGTGATATGTGAATAGCAATCAAACACAAAGTCTACACAATTCATCACATAGAATTTAAAAGAGACTATCACCTAAAAAGTTACGTCCTATAACTCCCACATCTCCTAGAACAAAAGCTTGCAATCATGTAAGTTTCTTACATTTTTGCCTCTTATTTATATGAATTGGCATTCAGCCTAATAGTACACACCTGTTTGAATTAAGTGAATTGGCATCAAGCCTAATAGTACACACCAGTTTTAATTTAATTGAAGCTACACCTTATATTCTTTTTGTGCATGTGCTACACTTTCTCGAATACAAAATCTTATGATATGCACTAAGGTGTTCATGATGGGCTAGTGAACAGTGATGAGATGGTTATTTATGCCTTTCTCAAAAGAATCAAGTCCGACAGTCAAATAACATATGACTTCATGATTAAGACAAAGTGATTAAAAACCACACACATCTTTCCCACACAACATGCACTACAAAGTTTCAACTAGTCAAGTGCAATGAATAAGCTCATCAGAGTTAAACAAGGTACACAAGACATGACATGTGAAAATAGATTAACCAACCTTATTTTCAAAAATCAAGAAAAAATAGTGTCAAACATAGTTTTTGCTTTCTCCCTTTTCTCCTTTTTTTTTTATTAAAAGAGAAAAACAAGTAAATCCTAGAATGAAATGCATGAATGTAATGCAATGCAAGTCCTAGAACAAAAAAAAAAAAAAACACAAAAATCAAAGAACAATGGTCACAGAGGATAGAGCAATGAAGCACAAGGACCATGTCAGAAAGACTTAGTTAGTTCAAGTCTTTTGCATCCAAAACTTTTTAGATGCACCACGAGCATTGGAGTTCTTATTCACATTAGAGTGATTCCTAACTCCCGGGTTGGAATAAAGGTTTAACACCTTTACCAATTCACCAATTAGTGCCATAGGATCTTGTACTTGAGGCACAGACACTTTTGGTTTATTTGCTCTCTTATCAGCTTGAAGCTTGAAACAGTTAGGATGAATGTGTCCAGACTTTCCACAGTAATGACAAACCCAAGCAGGTTTACCATGCATCTTGTCCTTAGATTTGGTAGGCTCCTTAGGTTTAGATTCTCTTAAGTCTACCCTAATCTTTTTAGGTGGTGAAACTTCTACAGGTTTAACAACCTCACTCACAAGGGGTTTAACAGTTTTACTCACAACCTCACTCACAGAAGGTACAGAAGAAGAAAAAGGAACAAAGACAGTGGAATGGGGTGCAGAATCAAAAATGCTTTCAACATATCCTAACCCAGATTTATCAGAAGGATACTTTTGAACATTCAGCATGTGATCAAGTTTAGAACTAGCAGATCTAGCAACAGATAAATCATGTTCCAAAGTTCTAACTTTATCAAGCAAAAGCATGTTTTCAAATTTAACATTATTCAAAAGCTCATTAGCATCAAACAGTTTAACAAGCAGATTTTTCTTTTCAAGCTCGAGAAAATCAATTTTCTTCAAGCCTAGTTCAACTTTCATAGCATCCTTTGCAGCAATTTTGCAAAGTTTGTTGTAGGCCTTTTGAAGATCTGCATCTTCAGAGAGTTCCCCATCAGAAGGGTTCTCCTCAGCAGATATGCTTTCATTGACTATAGCAGTAGCCGTGAAAGCAATGAAGTTTCCATCCTCGTCACCACCGGACTCATCATCAGAAACCTTATTATCACTAAGGGTTACAGCCATAGCTTTACCCTTAGTCTTCAAGAATGTAGGACATTCAGATTTCACATGGCCATACCCTTGACAGCCAAAACACTGAGTACCCAAAGAATTGTTTGAAGATTGACCAACTTTTTCTTTAGGTTTTTCAAAGTTATTAACCTTAGTGGGATCATTATTCCTAAAGTTTCTAGGTTCAGCAGTGTAAGTATCTTTTGCCTTTCTGTTGGTATTCCTAAGAAAATTTTTAAAGTTTTTGGCAAGATAGGCAATCTCTGTAGCAGAGAGCTCATCATCAAAACCACTACCTTCAACATCATTAACTGACTTAAGAGCCATTGATTTGGATTTGTTTACTTTAGGTAGGTCAGACTCATAGGACTGAAGAGATCCTACAAGCTCATCAACAGAGATGGAGTCCACATCCTTGCTTTCAGTGATGGCAGTTACTTTGGGTCTAAAGTTTTCAGTTAAAGATCTAAGTATCTTCCTAACAATTTTAGGTTGATCATAGACTTCACCCAAATTAAAAGCAGAATTGACAATATCATTTAATTTAGTATAGAATTCATCAAAAGATTCATCATCAGACATTCTAATGCTTTCAAATCTAGAAGTCAATTGTTGCAATTTATTGATTTTAACTACCTTTGTGCCTTCATACACAGTTTGGAGGATTTTCCATGCAGTATGAGCAACCTCAACATTTGAGATCCTCTTAAATTCCTCCATAGACACATCATTGAAGATGGCATTCATAACTTTGCTATTAAAGCCTGCTGCTTCTTTTTCAGAAGTTTGCCACTCACTCACAGGAGTAGTGGGCTTCTGCCATCCGTATTCAACGGAATTCCAAACCCTCTCATCAATGAATTTCAGGAATGCTTTCATCCTTACTTTCCAATAAGCATAGTTGTTCCCATCAAAGTGAGGAGGAACAAATAGAGAGTGTCCATACTCCATGACAACCGGGGTCAGGGATCAACTCAGAGATAAAAAATCTCAAACAAAAGAGCAACCCGCTCTGATACCACTTGAGCAGTTTTAGACCCCTTAAGAACAACCAGATTGCGTAGTCTAGATTAATTAGCCAAGTTGTTACTTAGTCAAATTAAACAATTCTAGGTTAAAACAATCAAATAATCATATCATGTATATAAAACATATAAAGCAGCGGAAATAATAAAGAACACACAATATGATCACCCAAGAAACCACACGGAAAAACCTGGGGAGGATTTGACCCACCGATCCTCAAGGTAAACTAGAATTCACTATGTAAGAATTGAGATAAGCTCCCCGCTCGACTTCCTAATGCTACCCACCAGTAGAACTTCCGGACACGACCACGCGTAGGCTCCAAATCCACGGACTACTTTTTTCTTGAATTCCTTAATCAGCTACAAGCTCCTCGCTTGTTTATCTTTAAGTTCCAATGGTTGCAACTATAATGATCTTTAAGATATTGAAATCATCTCTACCTTGAAAACCCTAAGTTTTGTGTAAAGGAAAACTCCTCTAAGATCTCACAAGAGATTCACACAAAACAGCAATGTATGAGCAACAATACAATATAGAGTCACTTTCAAAAACATAGCTAGGGTTTTGTTTATATACCTAGGGTAAAAACATAAAACCCTAAACGTTTAATGAAGTAGGGCTGAGTTGGAAATTCTGCAGAAAAATCAACTTGTGCGATTTTCGATCGATCGAGCCTGTCCTTTGATCGATCGAGCCAGGCCGAAAGTCCCAAGTACTTCTGCAGCCACTCGATTCCAACTTTACAATAATGAATCAACTTTAAGCAAGTCTAAACAAGACTAAATACATTGTTTTGATCATGGTTTACCAACATTACAAATTAGAGTTCTAAATACATAAAATCCTAAGACCTTAGAACCTAACACTTGTGTTTGCATCCTTCTTCCCTACTCTTTTACATTCCATTATACTGCTGTGTTGCTTAATTTATGGATTAGAGTAGCTTGTTTGTTTATCCGCTTACATTTACACTATTCCACACTTAGTATTAAGTTAGTGTAAAATCTATCGAGCCGTAATTTTAATTTGGGGGTCTAAACAGCTCTTGTATTTTCAACACATATTCAAGCTTTCAATGTTCTATTTGATATTATGATCTTTGATATGCCTCTGTATTTGGAATAATTGTTAATATCAAGTAAATTATTATATTTTGTATAAACTTTGCTTTTGTGATATGTGACTCAAAATACGTGTTTTTAGAATTGATCAGATATATCAGATATATGTGTAAATCCGCTCATAGGATTGTATGTGAGAATATGTGTTGATCCCTCACCAACAGGGGTTAGATGTTGGTATCCACTCACAGGATTGTATGTGAGAATATGTGATGTGTATATGTGACACTGTGCGCTGATCAATTATATGCATGTGATTTCAAATGATTTAAGATGTGATTACATATGTACTAAGTGATTCATTATATGTTTTGTGGAATAATTATTTTTGATATCATTGAATGAATTTGTGAAAAAAGCAAAATACTCGTGCTTTGCTTGACTCTATTTTGTTGTGTATTCTGTATAATTACTTACTAGATGTGTGGCTTACCCCATCAATTACTGTTTTCAGATTAAAAGGTAGTTGGGAATATAGAACCTTTGGATCGCTTTGTAAGGTGCAAGGTAGAGCATGGAAGTTATAGGTGACTTCAGTATTTTCTTGAAGACTTACAGAATTTTAGTAACCTTTATTTTATAATTCATGTTTTATATAGTGGAGATTATTTCCAATTTGTGAAGTTTGGATTTTTTGTAAGAGGTTTTTAAGAGTATTGTTTCTTTGGAGTTTTAATTTATTTTGGATTAATTATGTTTAGTGAGTTATATAAGTTCAGCAAGTTAGTCATGCATCTAAATTCATGTTCCATGGATTTAGGTTATGATAGAATGTGTTTTGGCTTGATCTGATGTTTCTAGGCCAAGCCTCAACGCTGTTCCAATTGGCACTATGGAAGTGCCAATTGAACGTTTGCCATGTGCCGATCAACACTCCAAGAGTGCCCATTGGCACTCTCAAGTGCTGAGCCCATCCACCTCTTTTGGTTCGATCTGAACTCTTTTTTAGGATTTTCTGAGTTGGGAATTGTACTTGGACATATTTTTAACTTGTATTCCAAAATAAATCCCTTTTTTTTTATAATCAAGTCCTTAAAATAATAACTATCTAATAGATAAATATTCTAAAAAGACTTAATTATCAGCAATTCCCTTGTTATCTAATTATCCATTTTATTCCTATGCAACCAAGTTTATTTTGTATAAAAACCAACAGCCAATCACTTAAATTATTCAATTAATTTTAATTTTTGATCAATCAAAATTAATTTCAATTAATCACACGTGATCAACCTTACCCACATACAATGCATGCAGACTGCGAAAACATGATCTTGTGATATCTTTCAATCCAATGGTCCGATTTGGGAATCAGGCATATTGTCGCGACCGTTAGAATCTTAATATCATTTTTATGATATGTGATGAATGATCTAATCCATGAAATGCAACTATGATTTTTGGGTATTTGAAATGGTCATTTTAAATTATGGGTGCAAAATTGAGTGTCAACATTAGTAACGTTATTCACACAAGGAATTAATTGGAAACAAATTCTCTAATATACAAGGAATTAATTTGGAAACAAATTCTCTAATATAGAATCAGTCTTAGGTAGCATTAAAACCAAATTCTAATATACAGTACGTTGGACAAGAGAATATGTTTGATAAGGAAAGATTATAAAGTCATTGATGACATTGCAAATATTCAAATCATAATTGACATTGGAAATAATATTGAGGGACAAAATGGGCTTTTGCCCTTTTCGGGCAAATTAATTAGCTTTATACCCCCTTTCCCAAACTAAGTATGAAAATGCCCCTCTTTTAAAACTCGATTTATGATAAATCGAGTTAAAAAAAAAAAAAAACTTCTGAAGTCCTATAGTGGCGTTTTAATGAGCCTATAGTGACGTTTTTAAGACCTATAGTGACTTTTTTTAACTCAACTTCAATGCAATCGAGTTATAGGCAATTTTTTTTACCTATAACTCGATTTCATTGAGGTCAAGTTAAAAAACGTCACTATAGGCTTCTTAAAATACCACTATAGGGCCTAACTCAATTTATCATAAATCGAGTTTTAAAAGAGGGGCATTTTCCTACTTAGTTTGGGAAATGGGGTATAAAGCTAATTAATTTGCTCGAAAAGGGCAAAAGCCCATATTGTCCTAATATTGAGTTCGATTTTTAGTTTAAGAATAGGTAAGAAAACAGAAAGTCCATCAATTTTATTAATTTCTTTGTTCTTCTTTAACGCAAAGCAACGAATTAGAATGTTCTTTATGAATTTTCGTTCGGTTTGTTAAGTAATAGGATTCATGGAGCTTTTGTATTTTCTTGCTTTAGCTTCATTATCAGGTTGATGTCTCGTTATATGTCTGAAGGATCATGAATAATCACTCCATTATGGATTTCAAAGCCCGTAAGAGGCAAAAGTGTACACAATAATAGTTTGATTCCAAAAATAGATTGGAAAATTATGTATTGAAAAAACAAATTTTATCATTTAAGTTTCAACACATGATTTTGATAATTGTACGCGCACATTATTTACAAAAGAATCTATTTCTTTTTATGTAAAGGCGATCATTTCAATTTTGAGGGCTAAAGTGGCTATTTGTTTTCCTTGTTGTAATCAAAGGCATATACCTAATGGCACGTTTGGTAGACCATAACAAACACTATAATATAATAGATATTCATATGACATAACTATTCGGTTATTTGGTTATATTTTTATTATAATAAATAGTTATTCCTTATGAATAGAGCTATTCTTCAAAATGAGAAATAACTATTCCTTATCAAAAGTACTGAATATCTATTCCTTCACCTTATGTAATAACTTTTAAAAAAAATTTCCTAAAATGCCATTAGTTGCCTCATCTTCAAAAGGAAAGAAAATAAATTTTCCTTGTTGTTAATTATTAGCTAAAATAAGTATACATTATGAAATTTGACTTAAAAATGATTTAATTATACCTTCTTTTTATATTCTACCAAATTGTTGATGCATATTCAGGATTCTATTCCTAAATGGTCACCAAACTAATGAATAGTAATACTTATTACATTCCAACTTAATGTATTCTTTGTAATACTTATCCCTATTCCAATGTAATAATCATTACAGTATTTCAAACGTATCCTAAGTATTTTCCTAAGTGTGTGTTTGGGATAAGCTAGATTTTTCAGCTTATCTCCGCTTTCAACTTATTTTTGCTACTATTCATGAGTTTCACTGCATTTTTTGATACTATTCATGAGCTTCACTGCACTTTTTAATACTATTCATAGGTCCCATTGTACTATTTAGCTTATTTTTTAATCTTTTTACTACATTTTCAACAAAAAATTTTCAGTTTTAGTTAAATAAGCTATTCCAAACGGACACTAAATTTGCAACTACTGGCATTTGAAATTGTTCAACAATCTCATGTTGAATTTGAGCAAGAGTGTTAAAGTGAGAATAAAAGTTTTTATTTTTCTTTGCTGCAAAGCTATCTCGAGATGCTCCAACAAGTGCATATCAGATTTTATCTTCATTATTTTTTTTAGAGATAAATAATAATGTGAAAAAGTGATATATGATGTATCAATTTCAGTTTTTTAAGTGTATCCGATTATATACTTATATTCCTAATATAGTGTTCTAAAAAAATTATTTTCAATATACATTTCCTTATTATATTCCTAATAAGGATGTAATTGTATATGCTTATATCCTTTTTTTAAATTTTGAAAAAAAAAAAAAAAACCGAAATTGAAGCTTTAATCAATTCAATTGCCTTTTTTGGGTGGGGGGGGGGGGGGGGAGATAACTTTGACTCTTTGGCTAAGTCTAAATGAAATGTGCTAGATTAGGAAGTTAACAAAATGATATAGTGTGCGTTTGTTTCAGCTTTTAGGAGCCCAAAAAGCATTTTAGCTACTGAAAATCCAAACTAAGTGTTTGATGTAGTTTTGGAAACGTGCTTTAATAAAAAGTCCATTGTTCCAAAACGCTGAGAAGCCTAAATCATGTGGGCAGCAAGGAGCTCCAATTGCAAAAACACGCTAAAGCACGTTTCATGTTACCGTTGAAAGTTGCGCAAATTTCCCAAATTGCCCACTAGTTATTCTTAAAAACCCAATTTTATCCCTTTGTTTATAACACAAGTTTACATGACGAAAGTGAGCACCACAAATCAATGAATAGAGCTATTCTTCAAAATGAGAAATAACTATTCCTTATCAAAAGTACTGAATATCTATTCCTTCACCTTATGTAATAACTTTTAAAAAAAATTTCCTAAAATGCCATTAGTTGCCTCATCTTCAAAAGGAAAGAAAATAAATTTTCCTTGTTGTTAATTATTAGCTAAAATAAGTATACATTATGAAATTTGACTTAAAAATGATTTAATTATACCTTCTTTTTATATTCTACCAAATTGTTGATGCATATTCAGGATTCTATTCCTAAATGGTCACCAAACTAATGAATAGTAATACTTATTACATTCCAACTTAATGTATTCTTTGTAATACTTATCCCTATTCCAATGTAATAATCATTACAGTATTTCAAACGTATCCTAAGTATTTTCCTAAGTGTGTGTTTGGGATAAGCTAGATTTTTCAGCTTATCTCCGCTTTCAACTTATTTTTGCTACTATTCATGAGTTTCACTGCATTTTTTGATACTATTCATGAGCTTCACTGCACTTTTTAATACTATTCATAGGTCCCATTGTACTATTTAGCTTATTTTTTAATCTTTTTACTACATTTTCAACAAAAAATTTTCAGTTTTAGTTAAATAAGCTATTCCAAACGGACACTAAATTTGCAACTACTGGCATTTGAAATTGTTCAACAATCTCATGTTGAATTTGAGCAAGAGTGTTAAAGTGAGAATAAAAGTTTTTATTTTTCTTTGCTGCAAAGCTATCTCGAGATGCTCCAACAAGTGCATATCAGATTTTATCTTCATTATTTTTTTTAGAGATAAATAATAATGTGAAAAAGTGATATATGATGTATCAATTTCAGTTTTTTAAGTGTATCCGATTATATACTTATATTCCTAATATAGTGTTCTAAAAAAATTATTTTCAATATACATTTCCTTATTATATTCCTAATAAGGATGTAATTGTATATGCTTATATCCTTTTTTTAAATTTTGAAAAAAAAAAAAAAAACCGAAATTGAAGCTTTAATCAATTCAATTGCCTTTTTTGGGTGGGGGGGGGGGGGGGGGAGATAACTTTGACTCTTTGGCTAAGTCTAAATGAAATGTGCTAGATTAGGAAGTTAACAAAATGATATAGTGTGCGTTTGTTTCAGCTTTTAGGAGCCCAAAAAGCATTTTAGCTACTGAAAATCCAAACTAAGTGTTTGATGTAGTTTTGGAAACGTGCTTTAATAAAAAGTCCATTGTTCCAAAACGCTGAGAAGCCTAAATCATGTGGGCAGCAAGGAGCTCCAATTGCAAAAACACGCTAAAGCACGTTTCATGTTACCGTTGAAAGTTGCGCAAATTTCCCAAATTGCCCACTAGTTATTCTTAAAAACCCAATTTTATCCCTTTGTTTATAACACAAGTTTACATGACGAAAGTGAGCACCACAAATCAAAGATTGCAACAACAACCCCAAAGAACTAGAGCATATCTCTGGAGCAAATCACAAATTCACAAACAAGCTTAATCAACGATGCAACCCCAGGTTCCTCTTCTCTGTGAAAATTGATAAACTGAGGAGGTGAATGAAACAAACGATGAAGAAGATCTAAAGATGAAGAGGGAGAAACAAAAACTTGAGAGCTTTAATAGCACGGCAAGGGAAAAGATTAAAAAAAAGGAAGATGAAGATAAAAGATCACTACGGACACAATGGAGGAGTCGGCACCTAGTTTTTACAATGGTCTAGGAACCATATATATAGCATTCTTTTGAGGAAGGACCTTTTGGTCTTACTACCAAAAATATTGGTTCAGAGTTTAGGTATGTTCTTGGGAAGGTGTTAGGCACCTAAGATTGCCCAACCCTAAAGTTGGTCTCCCATTATTGTGTCTTATGTCTTAACCTCGATAAAATCATGTTCAACACTTATGCCCTAAACTCACACACACACTAGCATACATTTAAGCATTCAGCATGGCATCATCATCCTAAAACACATACATATCCATCCATAAAGCATAAGAAACCAAACCACACATATACAACCCTAGCATTCATCTAACATGCGAAAACCCTATCATGTCATATATAAGGCAGCAACTTAATCATGGTAGCAAGTACATCATTTATCAATTAAACACAAAACGCAACATAACAACACATATGCATGTGAATGTGAATGTGAATGTATGACTTACCTTTATTCACCTTGCTACGTCTCAGCACCTATGGCATAAATGCATGAACATGTGAATGCGTGTTCATGGCATCAAAACAAAGAAACACAAGATAAACCCTAATTTAATCATGTGAAAGACAAACAAACAACAAACATAGAACAAGGACTCATACCTATAAAAAAGGATCAAAACAAGGCACAATATGTGAAACAATGTTCATGGCATCAAAACAAAGAAATACAAGATAAACCCTAATTTAATCATGTGAAAGACAAGCAAACAACAAACATAGAACAAGGACTCATACCTATAAAAAAGGGATCAAAACAAGGCACAATATGTGAAACAAATGAAGAAAACAAAGCAGAAAACTCAAAGTAGGGTTTTTGGGCAGCAGTATTCGCACACATGAATAAGCCTGCGTACGCATAATCCAGCCTATGTACGCAAGCAAGATTATGCGCACGTGGGTTTCAGCCCAGAAACCCTAGCCACAAACACAGCAATATGGAAAACAGACTAAGACTTCAAAACAATAAATCTAACAACCTATCATGCTTACTACATAACCTAAACTAAGAACAAGTATATCAAAGATACGCAAAACAAAAACTATTCCTAACATGCATTGGATCTAACAACAAACGAAAGCAACACTTAACTCATCAAAACATATTCATCAATATATCAAATCATTCATCTCTCCAGTCAAAACATGATGAGACAAAACAAATTAAAATCAAACAAAACAAAACATATCTCTAAGCATGAATAACATATAAATTAACTAAGAACAACAAAAACACAAATTATAAAAGAACCAAATCAAGGAAAAGTCATGAAGAGAGACTCACATTGCTATGGAATACAAACTTGACTGATGTTTAACCGGCCGCTCAGTGCCTACACAACAAGATTCAATGAGATATCAAGGTAAAAGAAGATTTCAATAGTTTATAGGTAATTACAACTCAAAAACAAGATTAGTTTTGAAAAGGGTTTTGAAAAATCAAATTGGGAAAATAGTTTCTACCTTAGAACTAACTGAAGAGAGGTTTTTAATTTGTAAAAAACGTGCAAAGGTGATGTGTGTGTGTTTTAGAAATGAGAATTAGGGTTTTAGAGAAGATGGAGGCTAAAAAATGGCTCTCTCTAGTTAGGGTTTTGATTTCAAGCATAAGGTGAGTATTTATAAGTTAAAATTAGGATTTTCAGACTTTTTAATGACCTTTGGACATTCTCAATGGTTCATGGGCCAGCTCACATCAAAACATTATGTTTTGGGCCCTTAAAATGAAGTTTTAAAACCTAGAAAATCGGACTGCCCAGTTGGCCCAAATTCAAACAGTCATAACTCACTCAATTTAAGCTCAAATTAGGAAAAATTTGTTTTCAAATTGAAGATGTCTACTTTCCAATGAGATAAACCATATTAAAAAATTCTTTGCAGATCAAAAGTTTTGGCCAAAATAGTGAGTAAAGGTCATTTTTCAGAATCGTTTTCAAAGCGGTTTGAGCACTTCTGAGTTGTGATTACTTCCAAACTATCAAAATAACTTCAATTACCTTTTGTAGACATGTCAAGCTCATCATTGGGACCAGAGACTAAAGTTTATTAACCAGGTACAATATGAGGTGTCTATAACCACAATGAGAGGAAATTGAAAAGAAAGAATGTAATTTTGTGAGATTAAAAAGGAAAATAAAAAATAAAAAGATGGGGTAGTCAGATATTATGTGGTGGGGGGTTATAGAGTGAAAAAGGAAGCTTCCTAGTTTGCAAACATCTCTACAATATGGTTTATTTATAAAAGAACCATAATTGAGTTTTATTTTTATTTTTTTTTCAAACAAAGCTGATAATTTTATTTGGAATTTTATTTAAAGTCTATATTAAATTCATTAATTCAAATCAGTACTTTTTTTTTAATTAAATTTTTATATCATTCATCATACTCTATATATATATATATATATATATAGAGAGAGAGAGAGAGAGAGAGAGAGAGAGAGAGAGAGGGTTTTACTAATGTGTGCTCTCACTAGGGATGGTAATTTTGCCCCGCCTCACTTAACCCGCCCCTCCCCGTTTTGCCCTATGTAGGTTTTCCTCGCTCTGCAAAGGTGGTGAGGCAGAGATTGGGCAAGATTTTAGCACCACGGGGTGGGGCGGGGATGGGTTTAGACTTTTTAGGCCCACCCCGCCCCGCATTGCTAAGGATTATAATTGTAAATTTTTCATACCCTAAAACCCTACTATTTAAACAAACATTTCAATATTAACTTATTTTATTTTATCCAATGTGGTTCTCTACCTTTATTTTGTTTTGTATTGTACTACAAGATTTTTTTTTTTTTTTTTTGTGATTGTTTTGTTAAACGCTTGGATATATTATTCAATTTTTTCTAAAAATTGATTTGATTTGATGGAATAAATTTAGTTGTAATTTCAAATATATTTTTATTAATGAAATAGGGTTCATTAAAAAAAATGTACTAGTTGTAAGGAAAATTGACAAAAAGTAGAGTTTTACGGGGTGGGACGGGGCTTCGCGGGGCCCCAAAGGGCGGGGATAGGGCAAGACAAAACCATGCGGGGTGAGGACGAAGACCCCATCCTTTAGCCCCCCCCCCCCCCCTCGCCCCGCCCCGCCTCGCCTCGCCTCGCCTCGCCATCCCTAGCTCTCACACATTATTAACCATTTTAAGAAACTTTTTATAGAAAAATGAAAAATTGATTTACTGTTTTGACATCCATTTCAATTTCCCATAAAAACTTTCTCAAAATGGATGATTACTGAACCTCTATATATATATATATATATATATGACAAAATTTAGCTACAAAATTAGTTGTAACCTAAGGTTATAACCTTACTCAATATCTTTTAATTAGAGGTGAATTTAAACAAATCTATCGTTGGATTATATTTTCTTCTTATATCCTCCATGCTTGCAAAATAATATTATAAAAAAAATAATACCAAAAATAATAATATATTATTATTATTATTATTATTATTATTATTATTATTAAGTAGTTTTTTTTTAGTAAGTATTATGAAGTAGTTGATTTAAGTATGAAATAAACTACCTTATATATACATTGCCCTTTTTGGTAATTTACCACTCAAACTGTCACTTTTATAAGTACTAGCCAAACACTCAGTTTTTTCAAAAAGCATTTTTTAACAACTTTTTCCAAACACTCAACTTTTTCAAAAAGCTCAGTTTCATACCGTACTTTTTGAAACCCCACTTTTTCAAAAAGCACAATATCAAAAGGCTGAACCAAACTCACCCATAATCAGAATGCTTCCTATTGAGGACTTTGAATTTGAAATTTGATTTCTCATTTGAAGGAAATTAATTAAGGAGATAATTTAATTTCCTAATGCAAATTCAATATCATTTTCAAACAACTCATTAGAACTTTATATTTTCCATATTGGCTTTTAAGATCTAAATTCCTGAAATGGATGTCTAAGGAAAGAAGCATGCTGTGTGAACTACATTCAAGGAAGAAATAATGAATTAGACTATAAAAATTATTTAAAAAGGAAAAAAAAGAGAGAGAGAGAGAGAGAGAGAGACAGATAGATAGACCCGCTCGAGACCTAACTTACCACCCGAGACCCGACCCTACTGAATGTTTAGATTTCGGGTGGGAGTGAGTTCGGGTCCATTATGTTAAGTTGGTTTTAGGGTCGGGTCAGAACTCGACCTGACTAAAAAATGCTCAGCCCTAATTATCATCTTCCATCAATTTCCAACTTCACTCGCTATATACCATGCCATTGAGAAGAAAAGCATCCGCAATGTGTAGGTAGAGAAAGAAAGAGAGAGAAATCTGAGGGCTTTACTACGAATCATTAAACTGTTCCACGATTGCATCCCAAACCCTAACTAGTAAGTTGTTCTCCCTCTCTGCCTCTCTCCCAAAACCCCAAAACCCTAACCCTTCAGAGCTATTTCTCTTGTGACTCTAACTATCTAGGTGGCAAAAATCTAAGTGGGCAAGTTTAAACTCTGTTGCAAAGAAGAAACAAAATAGAGCGCAAAGCGGATCAGCAGGGAAGATTTTTTCTTTTGGCTGTTTGTGTTTAATGAATGGAAATAGTAGATTGTATTTTTAGACTCATGGAATGAAAAATGTTTGGTTTTGAGTTTTTCATACGGTATAACTTTGCATATGGAAGAATTTTGAGTAGGCTTTTTTCCTACGTGTCAAAACGGCCTTGTAGAAAAAGGCTTCTACTACTTTAATTTTTTTTTATTGGAACTTTTTTTTTATAACACTTCTACTTTTATCTATATCTTCTGTGTATCTTCTAGGCTATTAATAATAGAATTCCCCGTTTGGGTTTCAAGTTTTTGCATACTAAAATACCCTCACACAAATTCTTAAACTCTCTAAAATACTCCTATCTTTTAGTAAAATAATTTTAAATTAAAAAACACAAACTGGTTAAAAGAGTAATTTATGTTCCGAAGTTTTAAGTTTTTTCCTTTATCTTCTCCATTCGGTCTACAATTTTTGGAATGTTAAAATTTAGTGGGAGTATTTTAGACATTACACAATGTAATATTTTAAAAACCGTAAACTTTCATTTGGGTTTAATTGAGAGAATGACAATATGACATATTTGCTATTTTCCAAAATATTAAGGGGGAAATTACTTGATTTTAAAGTTTAAGGAGGAATTATGAACTACCCTAAATATAAAAGGATGAAAAGTGTTTTGATCCTAAGTTTTTGTTTTTGTTTTTTGTTTGTGTGTGTGTGTGTGTGTGTGTGTAAAACTATGTGTTTTTACTTAAAATGGTGCATAAAGAAAAAGAAAAAGAAAAAAAAAAAGACAAAATACAAAAATTCAACCCAAGAAAACTGTAAATGAAATAGTGAATTTTGGCTCAACAAAAATTGACTAGTAAAAAAAATTCTAGAAACACAAAGAATGAATAAAATTTTCATAATATTTTTATGACTTTGCTATATTTTACTTTGACTTGTAAAGAATTGACACATCAACAATTGTGAAAATATTGTGACGACAACAAGATATCTTAACATTTTTCACAAAAGAAATGCTATGTCTACAATATTTTCATTACAATTCATAAGTAGTAGGTTATTATGGTTGTTATTGGTGGGAAAAAAGTAATTTCATTGGTAAGTTTTGATGAGTAGTCCAAAAAAGTATACGTCGTCCATAAGTGTCATCCATGAAACTCACGTTCAAGATGGACTTCAAAAGGGAAAAAGGAAAAAGCAGCTAACACCGAGGAAAAAGTTGTCTAAAGAAAATAGGTCATCTACACTACAAGAAGTTCTAGACAACCAACAAACACTTAGTAAATTTTAGAGTGTTTTCAACAAATCAAGAACAGTTGAACCACAATCCAATATTTTGAGACGTGGGGTGAATTCTCCAAAATTTGCTCCACTTTTCCCACTAAGTCCACACATCTCCCATGATGTTAGTGGAGCATAAGAAGTAGACCCACTTCAAAACTCACTATAAAGGGGACCAAGCCCCATCCAACCAACGTATGTCTACTATTCATCCACTCACCATACTTGAGTCCTAGAGAGAAATTTGACTTAACCATTGGAGGATCCTTGGCCAGTTCACCCCAATCACCTTCGATAGTCTTTTTCTTTCTTTTGTGGTCTTTCATCTGCCGTTGAAGTCCGGAGCATTCAGCCTACTAATTTCATACATTAAGTTTAAATTAGGATAACAATTTACCACCTAAAAATTGTTATGAAAATATTGTGTAAAATGTTGTGGATGTAGTACTTTTTTTCCATAATACCTTTATTTTTAGTTGTGGTTGGTTCCAGTATGATATTTCATTTATTTTATTTTGACATATAAAAAATTAATACCTCAAAAATTGTGAAAATATGGCAATTTGTTGTATTAATATTTTTTTTATTATTATATAAGCAAGTTCAACGTATGATATTCCCATAAAAAAAAAAAGAAGAAAAAAAAAAAAAAAAAAAAGAAGGAGAAGGCAAGTGTAACAGTAGGAATTGAACAACTCTTAAACCAAAATACTCTATAAATATTAAAAAAAGGAAAAACTGAATTGAGTAAGAAAATTGGTATGAACGGTGATATGTTTTAAAAAAATAATTAAAAAGAAAAAAGAAAAGAAGGCCAGTTCTCGTGAAACGGTGAATTTATGAGCACCAAAGGCCAAAAAAACTGTAGAAATGTTTCTACTCTACTAGTCAAGGTAGCATGTGTAAGGCAATTGCTAGCCATGGAAAAAAAAAAGTAGTGATTAGAATTAATTTTAGATTTTGTTTGTATCACAAAATAAAGATATAAATCATTTGATTTTTAAAATATATAGAGATTTACATTAATCAAAATAGACATTAATTTTACGAATTTTGATAATTATGTCATAAAAAATTAATCTCATTCGTATAAGACCGTGACAGATCCCAGTCCAATATTTTATTATTTTATTTTGACTTATAACTTACATCTCAATAGTTGTGAATATATTGTAATAACAACAAAATGTCATGACATTTTTAGTTGTGCTAGATCTCAGTATAATATTTTATTATTTTATTTTGACCCATAAGGAATTGACACATGCGTCACAACATTTTCATAATATCTCTATGTATACATTGTACTTAATTACAATGTAAATTTATAGTGTAGACACAAAAAAATTCGCAAATTTTGTACACATTTACAAAATTTGTACAATATTTACCATTTTTTGTGCAAATGTGTATAATATTAACAACTTTTGTGTATTTATAATGTAAACTTGCATTGCAAGTACAAAGTAAACATATAAAGATCTTAAAAAAAAACAAAAAAACAAAAAACAAAATAAAAAATAAAGCTCAAACCAACTGGCATACTTGAAGGGAAAAAAAAAAGTGCACCTCACTAATTGAATAAACAAAAAAAAAACACTATTCATGAGCCTTGGCTCTTTTTATATAGTTAATAGATATGCCAGCTTACATAAATATTTAAAAGAAAAAAAAAAACACAAACCGATAACTAGGAAAAAAAAAAAAACTTTAGGCACTGTAGAAATTAATGTTTAAATGTTGTGGACTTAGTATTTTTTTTATTTGATCTATAATAAATTGAGATCTCAACAATTGTGAAAATATTGTGATAACAATAAGTGTTGTAATATTTTCTTAAAACATTTATTTTTAGTTGTGGTTGGTCACAATCTCATATTTTATTATTTTATTTCTACTGGTAAGAAATTGACACGTCAATAATTATGAAAATATTGTGAAATTTGTTATGTCAGTATAACAATATATATACCAACTTACATAAATATTTAAAAGAAAAAAAAAACAAATCGATTACTGGAAAAAAAAAAAACTTTAGACACTGTACCTACCGTGCCAGTTGAATAAACCAAAAGCACTATACAATAAGTGTTATAACATTTTCTCAAAACATTTAGTTTTAGTTGTGATTGGTCACAGTTTCATATTTTATTATTTTATTTCGACTTGTAAGAAATTGGCACGTCAATAATTGTAAAAATATTGTAAAATTTGTTGTGTCAATATAACAATATATATATACTAGCTTACATAAATATTTAAAAGGAAAAAAAAAACACAAACTGATTATTGAAAAAAAAAATGGTGGCTCACAAAACCAAAGCATTGTAGTTACAGTGCTTTAGCGCATTTGCGCAAGTCAATAATTGTGAAAATATTTTGAAATTTATTGTGTCAGTATAACAATATATATACCAGCTTACATAAATATTTAAAAGGAAAAAAAAAAAACACAAACCGATTACTAAAAAAAAAAATATATATATATATATATATAGCTATTGTAGCTACAGTGCCCCTTGGCACTGTAGTTACTATTCAAAACTTGGAAGAAAAAAAAAAAAGTGGCTACGAAACCAAAGCACTGTAGCTATAGTGATTTAGCGCGAATAAAAAAAAAACACAAACCGAATACTGAAAAAAAAAAAAACTGTAGCTATTGTAGCTACAGTGCCACTTGACACTGTAATTACTGTTCAAAATTTGGAAGAAAAAAAAAAGTGGCTCACGAAACCAAAGCACTATAACTACAGTGATTTAGCGTATTCATAAAATTTGTTGTATCAGTATAACAATATATATACTAGATTGCATAAATATTTAAAAGAAAAAAAAAAAAAAACACAAACCAATTACTAAAAAAAAAAAAAAAACTGTAGCTATTGTAGCTACAGTGACACTTGGCACGATAGTTACTGTTCAAAACTCGGAAGAAAAAAAAAAAAAAAAAAGCTCACGAAACTTAAGTACTGTAGCGTGATTTAGCGCAAATAAAATAAAAAAAACTCATAAAACTCATTTTAACGGTCAAGATTAAAAGCTATTGGAATCTATGGTTTAGATGTAATATATATTAAGAAGAAAAGAAAGATTCGGACCTCCAACCCTAAATCCCAATGAAGCGGCTGCCCCTTCCCGCTATCTCTCTCTCTGTCTGTCTCTCATTTCAATTCTGAACCGTAACTTATGCAATCTGCCCTTAAATTACCATAGTTTTCTCAATCGAAAGGTCATATATCTATGGAGGAGAAAGATTCGGCGATTTCAGGGCCGTATGAAGAATTTCGGATCTGTTTTTGTGGGGAAAATATCCGTTCAGGATATGTAGAGTGGTACGTTATTGATGTCTCAGTCGAAGAGGCATGTGTTTCTGAGAAAACGGAGAGCGGCACAAGGGAACTCACCCCGTTTTCGGTAGCCAAACATTTGCCATCCTATGCAGCCTTAGACGGCCTTATTTATTCTCTTGGTGGCCAACGTCGCTCTGATGGTGGTGGCGATACTCTCCTCAACGATGTGTGGTTACTAGACTTTAAATCTCTTGAGGTTTCGAAGCCTGGTTCTATACCCCCCCTCTCATTTAGAGATGAGCTTGCGCCTGGAGAAAAAAATTGGCAGCCTGAACGGAAGACATCCGAACTTATGGTTGAGAATCGGAAGGTAATGCGTAGTCACGATATTTTGCCTGATTCTGATAAGGCATGCCCAACCCCACTTACAGCACCTAGTGTTGAGGATTGGAAGCCTGGACTTCCAATGAAATTTGCCAGATATAATCCTCACACCATGGTTGTTGATCACAAGTTATACGTTCTTGGCGGTTTCCTACCGAATCAAAATCAAGCTGATGGCTGGATTGAGGTTTTTGACCCGGAAGAGAAAAAGTGGGAATCCTTACCCAGTCCTCCCGATCAAATTCATTCTTCTATTTTGATTTCTGGTCTTCTCAAGTCCAAAAAAGAGATTATTATAACTAAGCAACGTTGGGATCGTCATCCTATGTTATTTTATAGCTATAATATTCCAATTAGTCGTTGGAACACGGTTGTGCCTGACGAGAGCGAGGCAAGTGTTCACTCAAACGTTGAAGGAGCTGTAATTCTTCCCCCAAATGCTGGGAGAGCTGTAACTGTTGGTAATACTCTCTACTGGATTTCCACTGAAGAAGATAATAACGAATGCACTATACACGCCTACGATTTGGATAGGAAGATGTGGTTCGAGGATCATCTGAACACAGCCACTATATTTGGGAGGCGCGAATATTTTAGTAGTATTTATTCACGTGGTCCTGGTTTTCTTCATTTAGTTGATCGGAAATTCTGCCTTCTCTTGCAGTCCTCTTTCACGAAGAAGGGCCCACAATCGTCTATTGAATACCTTTATTGTGTCATACTTGACATTTCTCCAATATATGATCATGAGCACGAGGACTGGGGCAAGTTTGAGTTGACAACTGTGTCCTTCCAGAAATATTCCATGGATCACTACATTGACTTCTTGGATTGCATGTTGCTGTAAGTTACCTGTTCTCTCTATATTATAATTATTATTGCTATATAGAACTCATGTCTTAATTTGTTGCTGTGGCCAAACACAGCCGTATTCGATATCTACATAATTGATCTCAAAGCCTGTAACTTTCTCATTATGAGGAACAATTTTGTAGAGGGTGTGGTTGCCTTCTTAAATGTGGGAGAAGGTGTGGTTGCCTTTATTTGAATTTTTACTGCACTTAGCCTTAATCTAACAAGAAGCTACTCTTTAACCTAGAGACTGCACTCTATAACCCTTTATCATCTGGAACCTCTAGTGGGACCCATCGTCGTCTTTTTTCCTTAAATCTTTGCCATGCTTAACATTACACTTAAGTCATTTATATGTAGTGCTAACATGTGTCAAACTTGTACGGATGGTGGAATTTATACATAGTTCAAACGAAGCAAGTGTAATGATCAAAGTATGATAGTGGGTGGCCTTCTTTAAAAAGATGTAGTGAAAAACAGGTATTAATTGTTCCATGTTCTCTGTGATCAAATCCGTTGATCACAGAGAACGATCTACAACTCAGCCTCAGTTTCCACGAGGTTTGTTCCATGATCTTATGCATGCATTTTTTATTTTTTATTTTTTATTTTAAGATTGGTGGTATTTGCCTGTACTTGTGAATAGTTTGAGATTTATTACTACAAAAACTAAATAGTTGTGGGATTATGCATGCTAATTTTTTAGTATTATGCTCAACTTATCACAATGCATGGATTTAAATGCTTGAATCAAGTAAGTGCTTGTACGTGCAAGTTAGATTTGAGCTTTTATATGGAAGTGAAATAAGTTATCTAATAGTACATTTACATGAGAAAGCTTGAAAAGATGCAAGCTTTTACATGACACTCAAACAAGAAATAAAGAAAGTGATGATAGGACATGAAAAAGACGCATATTTAAACAAGAAGAAGAAATTGATTATCGAAATAACACAGGATGTATGTGGAAAACCTTAGAGAAGGGGTAAAAAACCATGGTTTGAACAAGAACATAACATTCTTGCTTGGCTTAGCTTGTATTATATGTGAGAAAGAGATTAGTTTACAATGAAGTTGTGTTTCTCCTATCAATTCTCTACTTTCATCTCAAAATATCTATTTGGGTTCTTGCCCTAATAGCACAACTGCATGTTCCTCTTATACTTTGAGGAATGTGGCTGAGTACAAGGACCAATGTCAAGTCATTATATTCTCTTTTGGATTTTTTCACAGCTGTGATATTATCTGCTGATTAAGGGATAAGAACTGCACCAATGTGGCACTAAGACCCGTAAGTAGGTAGCTTTACCACTGCTTGGAATACAATTTTTGGTCATCAAAAGGGACATCAGGAGTACTGTGATTGGTACATGTGTCTCTAAGGTGACTCATTGTGCATTCAACCAATAAGGGGTGTCCTAATAGCCTATGACCTTGAAAGGTCGCTATATCCCTTTTTAGTGAGTGCTTGAGTACTGTGTCAGGTGTAAATCTTATTTCCTTCCCAATGCAATCACGCCTTTAGCACGGACCACGACAAAATTTCTTAGCCAACATCTTCTCTCTCTTCCCTCACAGCTGCTCCACGTGTAGAGTCCAGATTCAACCACTTACGCATTCTCCCATACTTTAGTGGTGTTATGTACGTTAGCCCCTGGACTGTCAATGGCGTTTAATGACAAAGGCCTTTGACAATCACATTGGTTCAAGCATTAACACTTTAGTAATTATGCTTTGTGACATTCAAAATGGACACGTGGCTCAAAAGGGTGCTCTTAGCCATTTTGGCGCCGCAACGTTTCTCGTGTTTTGGCAGACAGACATTACTGCTCATAAATGTCATGTCTCTTCACTTAACTGCAGTTGAGGATTTAAATAGGGAATGTTTTTTCTTCAACCTTTATTCTTTTTGTATCTTTTTGATTTTTTCTTCAAAAACCTTAACCTCCGCGAAAAAATGTCGACCTCTTCTTCTAATGGTTCCAACTCCCCAAAACACTCTTCAAACTCCCTTGAGGGTGCTTCCAGTGATCATACTCCTTCTCCACCACCAAGCCTTGTGCATCCTCCTCTCCCTTTTCTCATTCACCATCTACCTCCTCAAGTCTTCATTCTTGAGGAGGTTGCTCATTTTGACTAGAGCGATGAGGAGGAGGACACTAAGGAACTTCGGTTGAGGGTCGAAGATGATGCTAAGGATGTAGCGACTGCTGCATTCATGGATGCTCCCACCTGTCGTAGGCAAAGGCGAAGGCTGGGTCCGTCAAGCTTGGAGTCTAGTGCTTCGGGGCTTTCTGACTCCAAGGAGGCAAATTCCTTTGACAGCTCTTCTGATGGCTCCGACTTGGGGGATGATGAAAGCAAGGAGGAAGAGGAGGAGGAGGAGGATGATGATGATGAGGAGGTGGAGTATCTGGCTCCGGATTATCCATAAGAGGACTCTGGGGATGACATGGATACCTATGTGCCAAGGTCTCCTTAAGTTGCTCGCCATTGAACCTGCTGCTGTTCCTCTTTTTTTTTTCTTTTTTTCTTTTTAAATTTATTGTTCCTTTTTGCTTAAGTTGTAAAAAAAAAAACTTTATCTTTCTTATTTTGGTTATAAATTTTGTGTTTCTTTTTGTAGTTAGAAAAGAGGTGATAGGCCATAGGGGCCAAATCATGTAAAAGTCCTTCTTTTCTGTTTTGTAGGAAAAAAAACTTTAAACACAAAATATATGAAAGAAAGGAAAGGAAAGGAAATTTATTATATGTTCGCTATTCTTCTTTTATGTTGTATTTTATGTTTATTTTATCATATATCAAACCCCTGCACAACACATAAAGATAAACATGCCAGTTAATAAAATGTAAAATTCAATGAATTAAGCCATACCTATTAGTAAAGAGTTGCGCCTTTGCCCTTTGACTATAAATGTAGTTTCCTTGATTTTAGCACCATCAACTGTCACTCTTTGTCAAAAATTCAGTTTCTTCTCTATGTTGACACTTGTCAATTTTGAAAAGATGTCTCCTTTTTGAACCATTCTCTTTTGGAGGGAAAATATTAACTTCTCAAAGTATAAAAGGAAAGAGAAATATTTCCTTGCTTTATTTTTCTCCTTTTTCCCTTATCTTCTTCTTCTCATTCTTCAACCTAAAACCCAGAGTTCTCACAAATCAAATCATGGGTGTAAAGCGTGGTTTGAGATCTAATTCTGCTAAATTTTCAAAACCTTCTGCCTCGAAAGGTAACAAACCCCTTCTAGGAGGAGATGAAAATCCTTCCATAGAAGAACAATGGATCATCCATCCTTTCTTTGAAGATTACCTATTCGATAAAAGCCTCAAATGGGACTCAGCCTCCGGCTCTGAAGACCCTCCTTACACAGCATGTGGGAAACCTGATGATCTCCTGACTATGGGTTTGGAATTGAAGCATATTCCAAGTCTCGGCACTTGTAGAGGGGATTTTGCTCCCACCATAGATGTGGTTTTCAAATCTCATACTTAGGTTTCCAGAAGTTGGAGAAGCTGGTGTCGAAGAGTGTTGGCTCATTCTCCTTTCGTGGGCATCCTGCAAAGAGTAAAGCTTATGGAGACTTCTTGTATTCTCTAATCTAGAGATTAGCAAGGATAGTGAAAGTTTGCTCTCTCTCCTGTATTGGTGGAACTCCGTCACTCACATTCTTCACAAGGTGTTAAGAAATCTCTTTATCTCTAGGCGATGTCTATGAGATATTGAGACTTCTCCTGTTCGGAGATGGTGAGGTAGTCAACATTTCTTTATCTCCTGATGAGCCTAAAGCTGTGAAGTTCCTTGAGGATGCAGTGAAGAAAACTTTAAAGAAACCAGTTTTGAAAGCATCAAGGAAAGGGAAAGCCCCTAGCGAGGAAGTACCTGAAAATACCAGTGTTGGCGGAGACAAAGGTTCTAGAGCCAACTTCTGGGGATGGATGAGATACTTTTGGAGGGAGTATGCTGATGGTGTGGATGAGGAAGCCAATGGAGACTCCTTGGAGGAAGGCACTGATTTTGTCATGGGAGAAGGTAACTCTAGTTCTCATGAACTTGAAGCCTTTATTACCTTTTTACTTTCTCGCCATCTGTTTGAGGGATATCCTCATGAAAAGATTTTGAGTAGACTCTTCCCTTTAGCTGTTAAATTAGCTAGAGGATAATCTTTCCCTCTTGCCCCATATTTTCTAGGAACTTTGTATTCTCACCTAAATCATTTTACTCATGACTTGCAACACTCTTGGGGTAGATTTCAAGTTGAAACTTTCGTACTCATTGGTTTTTTACAAATGTGGTTGTGGGAACACTTTAGGAATTATGCTCCTATTCCTATAGTGTTAATCTCTTATAAAACCAGTTTGCTATCACCCTAAGGTTTGCCATGCTCTTGGCGTTGGAACGAAGTGGGAGTATCTTCAAACAGTTTCCTTAGCAAAGTGTTAGATGACTCCACTGATTGGACAGCTAGACCTTACTCTGCTTTGGAGGGTGGACTTTCTCCATTATTCACTTCTTTAAAAAGCATTTATGTTTCTCGTTGCAGAGATAACCCCCTGGTCTGAGAAAGAAATTTCTTTTGTAGCTTGTGCTTTTCCATCTCACCTTCAGGCACGTTTTCAAGATGAGTATAAAACTCAAACCTACAACCCCCATAGGTTTGCCCACCAACTTGGTTTTGACCAAAGCATACTGGGACATCTTTCTACTTTAGCTTTGCCTGCTATGGTGGCTTCTCTAGCCTTTAAAGAGAAAAACCTCATCAAGATTTTAGTATCAAGCCGTGAAATCCCCTTTACTTCCCCCATCAGAACTGGATTGCCTTCACCCAGGTTAAAGTCATGGTGGTCTAATATCAAAGATCATGTTAGGAATTTTGGGGAAAGTGTTGCCCAACGAGTGGATGTTCCACCTATCTTTCAGGGAGATTTGACTTTGAAACCCCTTCCAAAAGCCAAACCTTCAAGCACTAAGAGAAAGAAGAATGCAAAAACCCCTTCTAGTAAGAAACCCAAGGTACACTCTTTCTCTGTAGTGACTGTCTCTTGAAACCTCTTCTTTTAACCCTGGACGCAAGTAACTTTTCTCCATTTTTGACCTTTGATAGGTTACAGGCTCTGTTCTTCAAGCTCGACCCAAAGCCAAAGTCACTTCTTCAACTCGAGGTTTCTGTACAAGAAATGACTTCCAATGAAGAGACAGAGTCTAACACTGAAAGGGAAGATTCAAATCGAGTGTATATCGAAAATTCTCAAGAGAAAGAAGACTTAACAGAAGCTACTTCCAAAGAACAAGAGGGTGAAAGCGCCCAGACAAAATTTGATCCATTGCTCTCATTGGTTTCTCCCAATTTGAGAGCAACTTGTTCTCTATTGCTCTCTAAATATCCCGAAACAACAACACAACAACAACAACAACAACAACAATCAAACTTAAAAAAAACAAAACTGAGTCGTCGACGAGATCAAGGAAGAGAGAGCGATGGGTTGCTGTCTGGGTTTGGGTCGACGACGAGCTCTGGGTCGAAGGTCTGGGTCGTCGAAGGCGATGGTTCGAAGGTCGAAGGTCGAAGCCTCGTGGGTTCGTTGATGGGGTGTGATCTTCGGTGGATCGGTCTTCGATGGTGATCTGGGCTCTGGGTTCGCCGGCGAAGTTGAAGATTGGTTCGTGGCGCGAAGGCGAAGTTGAAGATCGTGGGTTCGCGCCGCCGGCGAAGTCGAAGATCGTGGGTTCGTCCGTTCGTGGCGCCGGCGAAGTCGAAGATCGTGGACGCCGGCGATGGGCTGTGGTGGTGGATCGGAGCTCGGGTTGGTTCGTTCTCTCTCTCGCTGGTGGTTCGTTCTCTCTCTGGCTCTCTCTTTTCCGGAAATGATTTGAAGGTAAATTAAAACCGTAAAATCATTTCCAGGTCAAAGGTGAAAATTTTGGTCAACTAAAGCTCATTTTCCGAAAAATGCTGTTTTCCTTGTCTTCCAAACAGTGGGCTGAGGTGGTAAATGATTTCCTGAAATCATTTACCACCAAAACAAACACAGCCTAAAGATATAACCAATTTTGTAACTAAACTTAGCTAAACTTTTTCCTTATATATATAAAAGATATATATCAAATGAACCCCCTGAAGATAATGTACAACCTTCCCTAACCTCTTCACTTCTTTTGTTTTAATACTATTCAATTTTGAAAAGAATTCCATCACACGGCAAAATATTGGTGCTCTCCCAAAAAGAAGATAATGCTTCCATTTTTGGTTCATAATATTTTTGGCAGGTCAATTTTTTTTATTACTTTCTCTTTATTTTTTGCCTTTTTAATTCATACATTAGTTTTTACTGATCCGTGATTTTGCTAAAACACCATTCTAGGCCAAGAGTTTCAAACATCAATTTAAGGGGCTTTCCTTATTTGGATTCCTACTTTTACATGTCAAAAGTATAGATAATAAAGCTAGATACGTAAAATTACTAATTTAAAAATTCATAAATTTTAGATAAATTTGAAAAAAATAGTTTCTTCTACCCACATTTCATATCTCTAATTAGTTTTCACAGTTTCAAGAATTTAGAACTACACCAATATATATCTCTCTACTTCTTTTCTTTTAATACTATTCAATTTTGAAAAGAATTCTAACACGCAACAAATTGGTGCTCTCCTAGAAAAGAAATTGCAAGATTTTGTTGAAATTGTTCATTTGGAAATTTCCTAAAAGGCTAATCGTAGTTTCTTCTTTCCATCGGAACAATGGGCCGTTATGCTCATTACTAAACTTGTTGAAGAGATGAAATAGAACCAAGGTATATATTTTTTAATCAGAGGTTAAATTGATCGTCAGAAGAAGAATTAGACCAAAAATTAGGATACATTTTGGGAAAATAAGATTCCATCAAAGAGAAGAAAATGAAAAGCTTTCATAAAAATTCTCGCAGAATCAAGAATGAAGTTTCATCCATGGTTGGTTTATAATGATTTTTGGTAGGTCAATTTTCTTTTTTCTTTTTTTGATAAGTATCAATTTTCTTTTTTCTTACTTTCTCTTTATTTTTTTCTTTTTAATTTGTATATTAGTTTTATTGAAACACCATTCCAGGTCAAGAGTTGTCGTTATGAGTCAAGAAAGAGTTAATTAAAAAAAATTAAGAAAAAAAAATATTTTAGTGAAATGTAGTGTTATTTGTAAAATAAATAACGTGATAAAGTAAGTAAAATAGAAAAAATATATTTTATGTGCTGAAAATATACAGAAAATTTTGTGCTCTTAGCCCATAGTAGCTGAATTTTAATAAGAGTCTGTTTGGTAAGAATTTTTTAGTAATGTTATTTAAGTTTTGTGAAAATATGGGTGAAAAATTATATAAAAATATATTTTGTGGTATTTAAACCACAACTTTTGTTAAACGGGAATCATTTTATTTGAAAGGAATTATTATTTTTTTTTTTTTTTGAAAAACTTATTTGAAGGGAATTCGATTATGAATTCCTTTCAAATAAAATTATTCATGCCTTAAGGGCAGACAGGCCCATCTGAGAAGCGATCCGTGCCCGCGCCGCGAATATATTCAAAGGTAGTGACTATAGTAATGTGGTAGAACAGGCCCATCATTAGTATTGTACTCTCCGTTGTTAGTATGTTACCAACCACAAGTTCCATCACCATCACCATTACCATCACCATCTATTATCTTTGACATCGAATGACCGGCAGTGAGATCCATCACAAGCGACATTGCTCACCCGCATAAAATCCCAATTTTCCATTTCTCAGAAAAAAAAAAAAAGAAAAACTGAAAAAGACCAATTCCAAAAAGTTCTCCAAAGTTCAATTACTTTCCAGAATCTAGAGAGAGAGAGAGAGAGAGAGAGAGAGAGAGGTTTGGGGTTTGGCAGTAGGCAATTGGGCAGTGGCATCGAATGGAGTCGGCAAAGATATCAGAGCTAAAGCAATTCGTAAGCGAATGCAAGTCTAACCCCTCACTTATCCACAACCCCTCTCTTGCTTTCTTCAAGTCCTATCTCCAAAGCTGCTTTTACTTTTACTATATATATATATATATATACTTCCTATATTAATTGATTTTAATTCTTTGTTTGATTGAGAGTCACGTTGGAATTCCTTTTTTGCTTGAAGCTTGGGAGCTCGAATTCCACCAGAACCAAAAACGGTGAGTCCTTTTAAATATCAAACTACTACTATTCTTTTAGCAGCTTCAATTCAATTAGCCTTGGCAATTTACAATCTATAGGTTTTTTTTTTTTTTTTTTTTTTTTTTGGAATTTAAATATATTATTTTAGTACAAACTACTTGTATCTGTTGCTTAGATCAAAACAAGACAAAAGGGATACTGCCTAAAACAGTTATTTATTTGTATAGAGCCCTCAAAATCAATTAGTACTTAAAAAAGAGTACATGATTAGTCTGCTCAACACCATTTACGAAGCACGGACACTTCATTTAGGGTTCCGTATCCGTGTAGTGTCTGTCTGTGGTGTACAGGCCGTTTTATGTTATAATTTTTCAGAAATTGCTTATGTCGCCATGTTGCTTCCTGGCTCAACACCTTCAATGGTCCTATTATTCCTTGCCAATAATCCATCAAAACCATTGAAACCATCATGTTTGTAATTTATATTCAATGGTCCTATTAACCTAGGATGCACGGTTCATTTGGGGTCTTGTACTCATGTTGTATTTGTGTCATAATGGTGTCGTATCATGTTATAATTTTTCAAAAATTGCTTGTGTTGCTGTATCGCACCCAAACCCTTGTCCCTGTCCGTGTCTGTGCATCCTAGCGCTTAACCTTTCATTTCTCCCTTCAGTTTCTTTGTAGTTCATTTTGCTAGATATTTGTGATAATGCATGCTCTGATTATTAGAAGAGTAATATGCAGGAAAAAGGTGGTGACAAAATGTCAGGCACTGGGGAACATTTTGATGCCAAAAATCCTCATACAGCTACTGAAGATGATGATGAACTTGTTGAGTCTGATATTGAGTTGGATGTTGCTGATGTTGTGGAGCCTGATAATGATCCTCCACAAAAGGTGGGTGGTATAAAAAATTGGTTGAGGATGCTTAGGCTTGATATTTTTGCCTGTTTTATAATGAATTAGTCTTCAAACTATTAGATTTGTGTATTATTTAATGTCAGATGGGAAACCCTTCCATTGAAGTTACAGAAGAGAATCGGGAAGCTGCGCAAATTGAAAAATCAAAAGCTATGGATGCTATCTCTGAAGGCATGGCATCCTTTGTTATTATTAACATTTTCAATTGAACATTTCTTTGGTTATGTTTTTTGGCAGCTTTTCTGGCTGTTAATTAGATCCTGTATTTCAGGTAAAATGGATGAAGCCATAGATCATCTAACTGAAGCCATCATGCTGAACCCAACTTCAGCAATATTATATGCAAGTCGAGGTAATCGTTTTCAAATGAAAGTTTCTTAATTTATTGTGTCGACCTTCTTTGGCCTTTATTGTCTGGCCTTATCCCATCACTGCTTTATTCTCATGGAAGCCTAATTTTCACATTTCAGCAAGTGTCTTTGTCAAATTGAAAAAACCAAATGCTGCGCTCCGTGATGCTGATGCAGCTTTACAGGTTGGTTAATGGCCCTTAAAATTGGCATATGAAGTTTCTCTTAAAATTAGAAATGAACTAATCATGCATCTTACTTTATAATTTATATTGTCTGACACTAATCTGATTCCCAGAACTCTAATTATGTGTTCTTTAGACGTAAAGATCTATATTTGTTTGTCTAGATCGACCCTGACTCAGCAAAAGGATATAAAATACGAGGAATGGCAAGGGCCATTTTGGGCTGGTGGGAAGAATCAGCAAGTGATCTGCATGTAGCATCAACATTGGACTATGATGAGGAGATTGGTTTGGTGCTTAAAAAGGTAACGTATCTTCTTTTGATTTGAAAAGTTGCCAAAGGAATTGTTGCTTGACAATTTGTTCATTGGTAGGTTGAACCCAATGCCCGCAAAATTGAAGAGCATCACAGGAAATATGAACGCTTGCGGAAAGAAAGGGAGCTTAAAAAAGCTGAACGTAAAAGGAAAATGCGGCAAGCTGAAGCAGTAAGTAGAGTTAAACATCATTTTATTTGTTTCATTTCCGTTTCCTTTTGTGTGTTACATAATATTACATCAAATAAAACTTGGTATATCTGATAATGTTAGCTAGATGCTTTCGTCTTTAGCAGAGTCGGTGTGGGTTGTTGTCAAGTTCTAAGTCATTTATAAAAATCCTCTCATTTATTAGGTAGAAAGTGGACCTGGCTAACTATATGGTTAAGTCCATTGGCAACATTTATATCAATTAAATGTCATATTTATGTATGAAGTGTAAACTAGGCCTTGAATCAGAGCTTTGCTATTAGAATTTGTTTTTCCTTTTTTGCCTTTTGGAGTTGCTGAGGGATTTTGGAGATGTTCAGGGTTGGGAATTGTTATACTTAAGGGTCAGAAATCTCAAGTAATTGAATGATCACTCCCTGTTTTTTTTGGATTATTATGATCACTCCCTGTTTATCCCCATGCTGGATCAATGCATCGCCCATATTAGAGATTGATAACTTTGATTCTGATTCTTATAGCTCTTTTGAATTTTGTGCAGGATCAAGATGCATTGTCTGCTTTAAAGGACGGTATGGCTGCTGATTCCCTTTTCCATTTATAATGTCTTCAAATGCCGGATTAACTGTTTGCTTTTTTAAGGTCTATTGATTGTCAGTAGAAGGCCCTGTCAATAAGAATCATATCCCTAGAATCTTATCCTATAGGTTGGGTTACAACTTGTAACTCATACTATATATGTATATAAGTATTTTGATTCAGAGCTTTATCAATAGAACAAAATTAGAGTAGAGTATCAAAAAATCTGCAAACCTTGTTATGGGTTATGCACAGTTTGGTAATTGTATTATCATTAAGTAGTAATTTCAGTTAGTCGTGAAAATCAACAAGACAAAACAAAATGGTTGATTATTAATATTCTTTTTAATTGAGAGAGAGAGAGAGAGAGAGAGAGAGAGAGTACAGCAGATCTGGACAGCTGAGATTTTTATGGGATTAAGAATAGCGTTTGGTGGGAAGGGATAGAAAATAGTAAGGAGTATGCGGTTTCTAATGCTGAAAAGGAATAGTTAGGATTTAGAGATGAAATAAAGGGGGAAAACTAAGACTTGGGTTCCTGTTCCAGAGATGTGAATAGTAATATAAACTGTATTTTGACTATTTGAGGGTTATTTGATGGATTTGTGGTTTTGAAGTTTTGGATTTAGGATTTAAAAGGAGACAAACCACTATCTGTGTTTTCAAGGTTTTAAGCTATTGTTCAAGAACAGAATGGAAAATAATGAACTTCTAGATATCACACCTAGGATTTCCTTGGCATCACAGCTCAGAGAGGTTGTATCACACAAACTCAAAGAAGCATTGTCGTTTCAAGCAGAACCATGTCAACAAGTCACTACATCCAAGCAGACCTATCTTTTAGAACATGTTTAGCTTAGCTTGTGAATATTTTAGCACGTGTCAAATTTATTCACCCATGTGCTTAGGATCTAGTTAGTTATGGTGATGACATCACAACTAACTCTTTGTTATATAAATAGCCATGCTATGGCCTTGTTAAGGAAGATTTTGATGAATGAGAATTTCGTCTTTACGACATGTTTTGAGGTGCAGAATATCTTCCTTAAGGTTAAGGATTACCTCCCCACCTGCCAAAATCAATCATTTTCACCCTTTCTTTGGAAGAACCTGTGATGTTATTGCATAACCTTTGCGATCTTCATGACTCCACCCTTTGATGAATAAGTACAGCCTAAATCATCTAATAATCCCAAAGAAATTAAGGGCTCTCAACATGTATGACATGTCTAAGGTCTCTTAACAACTCTATCAAACATCTTGATCTTGACAGTACCAATCCCAATGATCGGGCAAGCAACAAAGTTACCCATTAGGACAATAACTATATTGCAAGGTATTTACGTGCCAAACCATTCTTTCCTTGGTAAATATGGTATGAACATGTGAAATCTAAAATCTATGATTTTGATGGAGCATCATTACCTGATGAGACTTAAAGTAGATATGCATCAACCTCACCATTAGATTTTTCTTTCACAACATTGGCTGATTTTGAGGGTCTCTTTTTCATTCTTCCTCTCTTCTTTCACACTGATATTTGTGATCTCTTTCTATTGGAGTTCCTTCCTTTTAACTTTGCATGTTTCATCTACCCTGATTGTTTGACTCTGACTTTACAAGTCAATTAGCCTAAGAGTCATCACCATTCTTCATTATCTCTGTGTGTGTGTGCATTTCAAGTTCTAAAGTCTCCTTCCCATACATCAAGGTTGTCATCAGATGATCGAAAGATGTGGGGAGCAATGCTAATAGAAGTATTGCTTTATCTTCCTCCTCAAGCTTTACCCTGAAATTTGATAGCTGCGTATTCAACATGTTAAACACATTGACATGCTCCAACAAATCTGAATAGTCCTTCATCTGCTAACTGTAAAGTTGCTTCTTCATGTACAACACTTAGATTCTTTTTCATATAAAGACTTTCTAATTTATTCCAAATCTGCTCAACTGTCTGTACTTAAAGGATGTTGTGAATTACCTCATCACCCAGGTTTAAAACGAATTGCATTGGCTTCATTTTCATCCATCTTTTTCCAATCTTCGTCACTCAAAATTTTTGAGCTTCTTTTCCTTCCCAAGCAAGCCTTATGAACTCTTGTTGGATTAAGAGATCCTTCATCTTCCTTTTCCAATGAGAACAATTTTCCTTACCACAAAAGTTTTCTACCTCATACTTGGTTTTTGTCATCTTCACTGTAACCATTCAATGATAACCTTGTTTTGATACCGTTTGTGTAAATAGCACTCCCAAGATTCAAACCTATAACTGTAAAGATAAAATAAATCAACAAGCACACACAAAATGAACAAGTTTCACTATAAAAATAGGGATATTACAACAGTGACAAGGACTTTCTCAAGAAACCTAAACCCCCAGATATACCATAGTCTTTCTCTCTCTCTCTCTCTCTCTCTCTCTCTCTCTCTCTCTCAAATATCACAGGCATATGACTAGAGAAGAGAATTTTTCTTGAATCTATTCTTGAGCTGCAACACAAGAGAGAACACATACAAACCAAGGGAGCAAGCCCATATATATGTTTGAAATCATTCAGTATCAATTGAAAGTCCTAATACCACTTGTACACGGCGAAGGCCTAATGAAAACCTAATACAAGTCAAACTTAGTTTCAAAGTTGTAACCAACTTAATTTGAACTCCAAGAAATTAAGCCACTTCAAAACACATGGAACTTAAAATAGCAGCTCTTGAACCCCCTCCCCTAACTCTATCCCTCTTTTCCGCTGGAAGCCCCAGAAATTATTTGTACTCTCTCTCTCTCTCATGGTGCCCTATAAGTTACCTTATATTGGACATCAACGATGCTGCCTTAACTACACCCAGGGGAATGGGTTTGGGATGACTCCATGTTCAAGGGGGTGAACAGATTTATGAGGCTTTTGGATGATGAGATGGAGAACAACTACACCCAGGAGAATGGGTTTTGGGTTGAGTCCATGTTCAAGGGGAAGGACAGATTTATGAGGCTTTTGGATGATGAGATGGAGAACGGCTTCTATAAGATGAAGATGTAGTAAGTTATTAGATAAATTTTTATACTTTGATTTTCGTAGGAAGTTTTGTTTTGGGATTTTTGTTTCTGTTGGAATTTGATTGGGAATATAAGAATTAATAAATAGTGAGATGGATAATTTTTTTTTTTTTTTTTTCCTCTCTCTATAAAAGAGAGTTTTAAGTTTTGTGGTCGGATATATTTGGGGTGGTGTTTGATGATTGAATTTCAATCTTTTTGGGCATTTGACTGTTGGGTGCTTTGAGGCTAGAGGAATAGTTAAGAGTTCCCTTTCGTATTTGACCATCTTGATTGACAGATAGTAAACTGAAGCTCCCTTTGCTATAACTTCTAGTATGTCAAAACCACTTTGAGGCATGAAGTTATATAATAATTTGTTTGCACTTATTTTATTGGAGGTTATCTTATCATGCTTTGGGATTACAACAGGGGAGGTTATCAGTATTCACTCTATTAGTGAACTGGAACCAAAGTTGAATGCTGCTTCAAAAACAGCTCGCCTGGCAATCCTATACTTCACTGCAACATGGTGTCCTCCTAGTCTTATGATTTCTCCTCTTTACACAAGCTTAGCTGGCAAGTACCCAAAAGTTGTTTTCCTGAAAGTTGACGTAGATGAGGCGAAGGACTTAGCTGCACTCTGGAATTTTAATGCATTTCCGACCTTTCTCTTTTTTAAAAATGGTAAGGAGGTTGACAGGTTTGTTGGGGCAGAGGTTGTTGGGGCAGAAAAAAGTGCTCTTGAAAGGAAGATCGAACAGCATGCAGGATAGATGTGAATTAATTTTAGATCAGAACATGGATTCCAGTTATTTCTTGTTGCATTTGCCTTATGTTGTTTGATTTTGTCTATTATGTTGTACATGGAACATATGCCTGTAAAGATAGTGCCGGTTCTTGTATCTGATATGCTGAGTTGTGTTCACTGCGATTATAATAAAAATAAATTTGCTTCTAATTTCCGTGACAAATTTTTTCTTACTCTTTTTGAAAAGTGGGCACCTATGGCCTACTTTTGGTGTCCCAGCATCAGGGAGTTCTATCTTGATTTGGTTTGTGCAAATAGAATATGCGTTTTGCTTTAGCTCAGTTTTGCTTACACAGTCGAGTCTTGCATGCCTTTGGATACAAGGGATGTGGATGAACTCGAAGTTTTTGAGCAACTCCCTCTTGAAAATTTATAGACTGTGGCAGAATTAAATATGTGCTGTTTGAGGTTAATGGAGGGTGGTAGGTTTTGGGTGGTGATGGGTGGAAATTGGTCAGAACGGTGGTGGTGGTGGATGCGTGGCAGATTTGCGTGGGGTTGGGTGGAAGAATGAGCTCAATCGAGCTCTTTTGCTCAAAATGGGGCTCTTTTCAAACTTCAAAGCTAACCCATTTTTTATGGCAGAGGCCGAGTGTTACAAGAAATTTATAGAATCTTTTAATTTTACAATGTTACCTATTTTTGTCTCAACTGTTGCTCAAAATATATTTTTGCCTCAACTATTCACAGACCTTGCGCATGATAATATATTTAGGGTAGTCTCAATAATATATAGGCGAAAACACTATTTTGGTCCATACATTTTGGGACTAATTTAATAAATAATAATATAATTCATAATCATATTTTTATTTATTATAAATAGCGATAATCACAAATGTAATATATATAATTTCTGTCGTATAAAATCAAAACAATACAATTTTTCTCAAGAATTCAAAAAGTAAGTTAGTGAAGATATTATTTTTTTATTAAATTTTTTTATAATATTGTGTATTATCGAAAATGTATATAAAAGTTAAAAATGATTCTTTTAGTTTTAAATAAACTTTCTCAAACCCAATTTTTTCTACCATACAATCAAAAACACCGAAAAACATAACTAAAAAAAATTAATAAACTCATCAAAACTACAATTTAAAATAAAAAAGAAAGGGAAGAATAAAAGATTGTAATCATTTTTCCTTAAAAAAAAAACAAAGAGTACAATTTCAAAGGGGAAAAATGAAGAGAAATTTTTTTGAAAAAAGAAGAAGTATTGTGTTAATGCTGTCATATTCTAATCTAACTTTTAATCCAATATGTGAAAAATAAATAGATAAATAAATAATTTTAAATACAAAATTGAATTGTTTTCTTAAAAATCTCAAAGAATACACTAATAAGATAAGGAAGATGAAGAATAACATAAAATATTCGTAAATACTTAAAACAATTACCCAAGCATCTAAGAACAACATATAAAAAATACATAACAATTTAATACTAATTTATTAAACAAAATATTTTTAAATAGTGAAGGAAATTGCACAAAGACCAGTGTCTTCAAATGAACTAACTATTCTTTATCAGCTTGTTCAAACTATTTTGTAGTTTTCCAAATAAGGTAAAATCTGACAACAACAAAAATTATAACATATTATAATATGATTTTTTTTTTTCCAAATTAGATCAACAACAAACACCATTCATTAAAAGTATTTAGTATTGTAAACAAAATGATAAAAAAATATTTGCATTAAGAAACACATATGAATTAGTCAATAATAGGACAATAAGGGTACAAACCTCTAGTTGGAGAACCTCCTATGGGCAGCTATCAGGTTGTATCTTTTCTACTATCAATGATTAAGCAAGGCTTGTGAATACATTTTTTTTATAGAAAATTTAAAAAAAATTATTTTTTATTCTTCATTGATTCCAAAAGTAGAATTCTAAAAAACACAAATATACATAAATCTAAGGTAGAAATGCAAGAAAAATAATAATAAAAAATCCAACAAAAAATGAGAGAGAGAGAGAGAGAGAGAGAGAACCTTTTTTTGTATAGGAAAAATATGCATAGAATGGAAGAGAGTGACAAATTTATAATAAGAGGATGAAAATAAGAATAGCCAAAATAAAAGAAGATAATATGACAAAATAATATTTAAATTTAAAACCACCCAAGAGGAATATATCTAGACAACACTTTTGTTTTAATTTTCCTTTGATTTATTATTTAGTTATAACATCAAAATTAAAGTAGATAAATATGTAAAGTAAGACCGCTTAAAATAAATTTGTAAAGCTAAAACCACCCAAAATGAATTTGTAAATTAAAGTCAATATTTATATAGTTAATATTGTAAAAAAATTAAATTTAAAACATAAATATGAAAAAGACTAATGATGTGGCGGATGAGGGGGCTCAATAGAAGCGTAGCAATAATAAATGCTAAGTTTAAGCTTATATATATATATATAGATAGATTATAACATCAATATTAACGTAGATAAATATGTAAAGTTAAAACCGCTTAAAATAAATTTGTAAAGCTAAAACCACCTAAAATGAATTTGTAAATTAAAGTCAATATATTTATATAGTTAATATGGTAAAAAAAAAAAAATTGAAACATAAATATGAAAAAGACTAATGATGTGGCAGATGAGATGGCTCAACTTTTAAAAGAGAATGAGAATTGGGAGAAATTATAAGGTTCTCATGGTGGACAAGTGACATGGTTCACCATTCCACTAAAAGATTCCCACCTGTTTAAAATTACTGTGTTAGATTTTTTTTTTTTTTTTAAACAAAAACTAATTATTGACTCAGCAATTTTAAACAAGTGGAAGTCTTTTAGTAGAATAGTAGACAAGTAACGTGGAAGAGAGAATGAGAATTTAAAGGAAGAGAGAATGAGAATTTTATTGTGATGAACTAATGATTAATACGATAATACTGATCTCTCTATTATGCAGAAGACTTTCCCCCTGCCCCCTCTCTTGTGCTAGTAACGAAGAAAACACTTTTAGGAAAAAGAACTAAAGCAACGTTCACATGTATTAAACTTATCATAAGCAGGAGAAATTATACAGTCCTCATGGTAGACCTCGTCATTTGTTCACCATTCTAGTAAAAGACTCCTATCTATTTAAAATTGTTGAGTCAGTATTTAGTTTTTATTTAAAACTCCACAATTTTAAACAAGTGGAAGTCTTTTACTAAAATGGTGAATCACATCACTTGTCTATCATAAAGACCTTATAATTTCTCCATAGGCAGGGTATATAGGTTACCTTCTAAGAGACTCATGGCATTTTAGGGAGGATATAAACCAAATAAAATTGGAAAACCAAAAACCTTGAACATTAAAAAATGCGTTACTGCTAGCCTGGTACCCAACGTTGCTGCTAAGCAAATGTCAATAATCCCTTTCAGCAATTATTTTTTTAAACGAAGTGTATCGTTGGAATATCAGTAATGTCATATATATATATATATATATTGATTATGCAATGGAATTAGTTTTCTTAGTTAAAGGTGGTCATGTTGTTGGATTATTAAATAATGTTTAGTAGGGGAAGATCGAGGTTTAATAAAGAGAAGAATCGGCGCTCAATGTATTTTATACTGTCTTTAGTGTCTGACTGTGACTTTCATTCTTTAATTTGCATAGAACAAAAACTTCCATGACTCACTAACACTAATTGAGGAGCCTATCAATAGAACAAGCTTTATTATTCATATTTAGAAGAAAAATTTGAAAGATAGTATGTTTAAAATATGTAATAGCTAGTCTGGAATTTAGAGACAAACATGAAATGAAAGTAATGCAAAAAGATATCAAACTTCACTTCCTCTGATTCTTGGAATAAAATCTCAGAACCACATAGAAGAAGAGGCGGTAAAGAACTCCCCAAGCCAGCAAGATCATGATGTCGTACCAAATACTTCTATCCTGAATGTCCATTGTGAACAAAATGTCTTCTCCGATCAACGAGCAATTTTGTGGCAGTTGTGACATAGATGTGTTGTGCAGTTCGCTGATCTTCAGGTCTCCCAGGGGACCTGATGTAAGATCCTTGGACTCCCCACTATAGCATCTTAAACCTTTGAATTCATTTTCTAGCAATGCCTCAAATGGGTATTTGATTGCAGAGATGTAATGGAGCCACTTCCAATAAAAAGGTATTTGACTTCGCTTCAGGAAGAACCCACAAGTCAGAAAGAAGAGAGCTGTGGTAGCAATCACAACTGCATAGCCAGTTATGTAGCTTGGAACTAGTGCACTAACAAGCATCGCATATGCATTAGTAGGAATGAGTGAGGCATAGAGGATTATCCAGAAGTTAAGCAGACTACTTTTGAGACGAAGAAAGGCTTCGGTGATTCCAGCAAATGTGAAACCTTGAACAGCAAAGAATGGGAGGTAGACAAGAGGCGAGGAAATGACATAAGAAGAAGGACGATAAGCATTGTGGGAAGTCTCTCTGATGAAGATGAACCTTTCTTGGATAAAAGTGGGAACAGCATCATTGGATGAAAAGAAAATAAGGCAAACTGAAAAGATGTAGAAGTTAAGAAGCCGGTTGATTTCGATGAAGGTAGGGTGGTCAAGTCTTTTGAAAAGGGAAGATAGAATGAGTGATATAACTGTCAACACAATCTCACGTGAGAGGAAGAGTTCTGGAGTACGAACCACAATGAGTGCTGTTCTCCATGACAGCACTGCAACCTCACGTAGCCATGGATTTGCAAATTTGGCACGGTGATGTGGCTCGTCAAGTAGTTCTTCTTCTACCTCAAATTCTTCATATGAAGCTGGATATGATGAGGCCATGAAATGGCTAATGAGTCCAGGAGTTGCAATGGGATTAAGTGAAGGTGTTGGATATTGGCTTGAAACTAGACTTCTTGGTCCTGGAGTGAATCCAGGTGGGCGTAGCCTTTACACCATGGTAAAGCCAGACTGAGAACTCTTTGTAGAATTGAGAAGCTAAGCGCTGATTATAGACACCGCTTTGCTGGTGAATTGGTGTATGTGAAGGTATAGTTCGCTCGATCGAGTTGTCAAATTCTCATCATCCTCGTCATCCTCATCATAATCAAATTGGCTGGAGTCTGGCGCTGGTGCCTTGGAGGAAAATGCATGACTACGGAGGCTGATATGCTTAGCTGCAGCAGGGGTCTTTGTATAATGTGTCTGAGGTGTTTGTGTTTTTGGGATGGGAGTTCTGGCCACTAGATCAGGTTTGATACCATCTCTTTGGAACAGCACCAGTGAGTCTAGTCCTACGGTTGATTCATCATACTCACTGATCACATCTAGGAGATACTCAATGTTGTTCTCATTTTCTGGTACTGGCCTTCCAAATCCTGATAGGTAAGTTGGAAGGGCATGTGGACCTCCCAAATATATCAGTCTTCCCCTGTGAATACATATTTAGCTCTTAAACTTCAAATCACAAAGGCACTTTCTTTAAGCTTTTTCACATTTAGGCCAATATTTTCCAAATTTTATATTATTCATCTTGACCCGGATTCATTTTTAAGTGGTGTATATCAGAAACAGTTATACCAAGTGTAATTTGGAGATCAATAACTATATCATTACAAAAATTTTCAATTTCAAGTATTTTTAATTTTAACTTTAAAATTATACGCAAAACATGAATTTATGGACTGTATAGTAAAAAATATCCGATTAATACGAAATTTGGTGTGTATGTTAAGGATAACAATAAATATATAATACAACAACATAATTCTCAAATTATTAATATAATAATAACTTATGAAATGGTGGAATATCATAAAGAATTATACCATGTGTAACTTCATTCTAATTTGATATATATTTTTTGGGAATTCTATTGTTAGATTATTAATTTTCACTGTTCTTTAATATATAATGCCAAATTTAAACTCATGTTTTGCATGTAATTTTAGATTTAAACATATTTTGATAAGATGGTTCTTGATATAATCTTGACGTAGGACAACCACACAAATGATAGAATAAGAAATAAACCCTAGGAGTCAGCACCTAAGGGTTGCTTGGAGTTAGCACCAAGCAAGACTGGAGTCGACACCAGTGAAAGAAAACACACGTTTTTTTTTTTTTTTTTAATAATTCTCAAAACTGTCTTACAATAATCCCAAAAAGTGTTTAAATAGCTAACAATAATAAGGCATAAAGAAACTCTAATTATTAAATGTTCGGGCTTGCTTAAACTCAAGCCCAATAACTGATAGGCTCCATCCATAAGGCCACAGGTTGGGCCGTCTTCTTTCTCCTATACGTGCGTGTAATTGGGGGCTTGTACCTCGTGTTCGCACCAACTCCCCCCGGGTGAGAAAAACTTGACCCCGTCGAGTGGAAATCTGAAGAGCTCTGATAGTACTCCAGCAAGTCAGGATCCAGTCGCTATAGTTCATCTCGAGTAATCCAAGTGCAATCAGAATCTGGTCGCCCTCGCCACCGGACTAGGAAACGGTGAACTCCTCCATCTTTGGTAGAAACAATCTGCTCATCTAAAATAGCATCAATAGATTCTTTATGTGCATAAGGTAAATTTAAGGATAGAGGGGTGGGAATAGGGGCATCAATAGGATTAGGCAAAGACTCATTAAAAGGGGTATCAGGAATAGCTGTAGGGCTTTTATAAGCAACTAGATCCTCAATATTAAAGGAGGAGCTAATACCATAATCATGAGGAAGGTCAATGACATATGCATTTGGGCCCATTCGTTTCAATACCCTGAATGGTCTAGCACTACGAGCTTGCAATTTTTTAACAGTCCTAGAGGGAAACCGTTTAGGTCGAATCTGAATCATGACATAATCCCCTACCTGAAACTCTGCATGACGCCGATGAGTGTCAGCATAAATTTTATATTGAGAATTACTTGCCTGATTTTTTTTGCGAATCTCATTATGCAAATCATGAATATGTCGTGCAAATGCCTTAGCAGACTCAAACACCCTAACATGTGGGGACATGGGCAAAAGATCTAAGGGCTTCCTAGGTGTATATCTATGCACAACCTCAAAAGGACTAGCGCCTATAAACCTATTAACAGAGCTATTATATGTAAGTTGGGCTACAAGAAGAATTGAATCCCAATTTCGATTGGCTTCACCCACTAGACACCGAAGGAGGTTGCCTAGACTACGATTAACCACCTTAGTTTGACCATCAGTTTGAGGATGGAATGCTGTGGAAAATTTCAATTTGGTGCCCACTAAATGCCACAAGGTCTTTCAAAAATAACTCATGAAGCGAACATCCCTATCAGACACTGGTTTTGGGAAGACCATAAAGTTTGACAATCTCATCAAAGTAGAGCTTCACAATCTTAGAAGCATCAGAGGTCTTCGAATATGGTAGGAAATGAGCCATCTTAGGGAAGCAATCAATAACTACTAGAATGGAATCATGCTTCCTAAAGGTACTGGGCAAACCTAGCACAAAGTCCATACTCACATCCTGCCACGGGTGGTCTGGCACAAGTAGAGGTGTGTACAGGCCAGTGTTTTGTTTGCGATGTTTGGCCAGTTGACAAGTACGACACTGACCAACTATCTTGGCAATGCCTTTCTTAAGACCAGGCCAATAGAATTGACGTTCCACTTTCTCAATTGTTTTGTCTCGGCCAAAATGACCTGCAAGGCCTCCCATATGTATCTCCCAAACTAGGAAATCTCGCACTGAAGACCGAGGGATACATAATTGGTTGGCTTTGAACAAGTAACCATCTCGAAGGGCATAATCATCCAGGATTAGCCGTGGGGCATTACTTAGGCTAATGTAGAGCTTCCCAAAATCTGAGCATGACTCATATTCATCCTTAAGTCGCTCAAACCTAGTAACCTTAACACTCATGATGGATAGCAAAGACACCCTTCGACTTAGTGCATCAGCAGCCTTATTCTCAACTCCCGCCCTATGTTTCACCACAAAGTAGTAGCGTTGCAGAAATTCAACCCAACTACCATGCCTAAAATTCAACTTCTTTTGGGAATGAAGATAGCGCAAAGCCTCATGATTAGAGTAGATAACAAACTCTCGAGACAATAGGTAATGGTGCCAATGCCAAAGAGCTCGAATAATGGCATAAAACTTTTTGTCCTATGTGGAGTACTTTTGCTTAGCGTCATTCAATTTCTCACTGAAATAAGCAATTGGGTGGCGCTCCTGACTAAGTACTCCTCCTATACCAATACTTGAGGCATCACATTCCACTTCAAAAGGCTTGGTAAAATCAGGGAGACGCATGACAAGTGCCTCAGTCATCTTTTGCTTTACCTCATGGAAAGCCTTAGTAGCATCTTTAGTCCAAACAAACTCCCCTTGCTTCATGCAGTCAGTGATGGGGGACATGATGGTACTAAACCCCTTGATGAATCGGTGGTAAAAGGAAGCGAGCCCATGAAAGCTTCGAATTTCATGGATATTCTTGGGCTCAGGTCACTCCACAATTGCTTGAACCTTTTGGGGGTCGGTAGAAACTCCCTTAGAGGATACTATGAAACCTAAGAAGATGACTTTATCGGTGAAGAAAGAGCACTTCTTGAGGTTGCCATATAAACTCTCATTCCTAAGGGTAGCACAAACTTGAGTTAGGTGGTCTAAGTGTTGCTCCCTAGACTTACTATAGATGAAGATGTCATCAAAGTACACAACCAAGAACTTTCCCATAAAAGGCTTGAGCACTTGAGTCATCACTCTCATAAAGGTACTAGGAGCATTGGACAATCCAAAAGGCATGACCATCCACTCATATAAATCATCCTTCGTCTGAAGGCAGCTTTCCACTCATCACCAGAATGAACCCTAATTTGATGATAACTGCTTTTCAAGTCTATCTTGGAAAAGATCATTGCTCCAACCATCATATCCAACATGTCATCCAACCGAGGGATAGGAAAATGATATTTCACAGTGATCTTGTTGATGGCACGATGTGTATATAACTATTGGGAGTTTTGCTTTATTAATTTAAGAATTGTAAATTACTTCGTAGGTTTCAGTAACTATGCACTTGCAACTCAAGACCATTCAATGTTAGACAACACTTTTAAACTATGGAAGAGTATAGAAGTTAAATATTTCATCATTTTTTTTATAGATTCAATAGCTTTCCCGTGCATCGCACGGGGTAGCGACTAGTTGTTGATATAGTTGAGTATATGACTAACTGATCCAAAGATTGGCGGCCAAGTGTCAACAATAAGTATATGACTGATTGATCCTTGCCTTTCTTAAAAAAGATCCTTATACTAACCTAAAATAAATTTAAATTAACCCTAACCTTTAGTCTTAGTCACCTCACCCAATAATGTATTAAAACTTGTAATTAGTTATCTTAATTTAATAAGTGCACCTTCAATTTGACATAAAATCATCAAGAACACCAAAAGCCCTAAATTTGACCTAAATCCTAATCTTAGCAATTTTGATTCTTTGATTAATCCCAAATCTATGATATTTCCACACATTTTTTGTTACATACCCTAATTATATGTCCCAATTAAGTAATATTTCATCCAATATGGCCATTCCCAGTTGAAAAACCCTAATTATCGTCATGAAATAATACTTAAAATATCCATCTTTTGTTAAATAACTTCACACTGGTCAACTCTGACCAAACTAGGGATTTAAATATTAAATTGGGACCCTTAATTATATTATTGAGCAACCGTTTCAATGGATTGACAGCCAAATCACAAAATCCACCAATTTGGGTATGAACCCTAATTCTTAATATGCAAGATCTCTAACAATTTTCAAAACAGCCACTATTTTGATCAATTGGTGGTTTAATCTCCAATATTATTCATTAAGGCTTTTTAATCTCTCTCTTTCTCTATGGAGGTCTAGGTCCCTTGAAGTGGCCTACGTCAACTACAAATTCCCATCACCATTCTTACTCTTCCACAATTCATATTCATATTCCAACAAGTTCTTATCACACGGCAACAATCGATCAATACATAACAAGATGTATCAAGAGACAAAGTTCTATATGCACATTAGAATATTGGTTAAATGGTTAAATTCATCATTTCCTAATGGCCTAAACTTGTGGGACAATCTGTAATTTATATTAGTAGAATTACTTTAGTAGAGGAACAAATTATGTGGGCACAAAAGGTAAGAGCTGACTGGTACTTAAAGTTAAAAGGAGAGAGGAATGCTAAATATTATCATTTTTTAGTGAACAAGAGAAGGTTTATCAATAGAATTTTGAGACTCAAACTACATGATGGCCAATCAAAGAGATAGCACAGCTGCTTGTTGCTCATTTTAGTGGTATTTATGGAGTGACTGAGAGCTTAACAACAGAGAAAATGCTGCTGCAACTTAAGCTTGAGGTGAGAATTGCAAGCCTGAGTGAAGATCAGCAAAGATATTTAAATGCAGATTTTACACCTGAGGAAGTGCAAAGTCTGCAGAATGCCCTTTTCCAAATGAGCACAATAAAAGCTCTTGGACCAGATGGCGTCCCAGTTCTATGCTATAAAATACTATGGCATATATATCACGGATCTGTTACCAGGATGCTACACAGATAAATCATCGGATGTCCACAGGACACGGCTTACAGTGGTAGGCAATCCTAGTTGACTAGTTGTTCAAGCAACAGGTAATTAGGGAAGTAAATGGAGGGGAGAAACTTTTATTTGTAAGAACATAATGGAGAATCGAATTTTAGGTGGTTGCAACTCGAATTGCATTAGCAAGGCTACAGATTTATGCTCAACTATCAGGATATTTTTGGTCACTTTAATGAGAAAAGGATGAACCGATTACGTAGTTTTGGCACCTCCCTACTTAATCACCGTGCGAATCGGCAAGAATCTGAAGTTTATGGGGATATAGCCGAACTGGTAGGAAGGGAAATGCAGATTTCCACCAATAAAATTTCTCCACTGGTACTGAAGGATGTTATGTCCCTACCCTAGCAAATTAAGCCTCAAAGTCCTACATGCATCTATCCTGGCCTCAAGCTGTCAAGCATGCTTGTGTTTTCATGGGTTCTATATGTACCAAGCGCACTTTTCACCTGATTTTGTTATGGTTTTTATTTATTTATTTTAATTTTTAATTTATTTTAAAGAATTTTCACCAAAAGACAAACAAAAAAAGTAGGCAAATCTACAGGCATGCAAAGCAGAAATCATTTACCCTTATTCATTACTCCAAAAATGTTTGATAATAGATTGTGGATAAGGCTAGAAATAGGACTGGAAGCACCATATAAAGGCTTCAATGTGTTATCAGAAAAATTAGCTTATTCAGCTGATCTCTATTACAAATAAAGATCAAGTTTCTTATTCAGCTTATAGAAGTGTTTCCTAAAAGACTTCCTTTATTTTATATCTACAAAGGGAAAAAAAAACCCTATATTTTTAGTATTGCAAAATTAAAAGAAGAGTATAGATGAAAAGATGACAATTATATATTTGACAGTTTTTTTTTTTTTTTGAGAAAGATATATTTGACAGTTAGATGAAATGAAATGACATCAACCTAACCTTTCTTTTCTTTTCTTCTTTTTTCCTCCCCCAATAGATCCTCTGCTTGTGGTTGAAGAGTCAACAAATTTTGAGTCTTAAAATGCTCCCAACAGTTTGTCTATGCAATGTTGTATTTATATAAGTGGAACTGTATCAGCTTTGCTTTGATGCTACTAGCCTTAATGAGAGTCTGTACTAGGCTTCAATTTTCAAATTTTCAAATTTTCAATGCTTATACTTTGAGCACCATCAGTTCTGTTAACAATTTCATGATAGTAGAAATCGATCCAATAGCTAATGTTGTTTCAATTTTTTTATTAATTATTTTGGTGATTTAATGATAGTAAAAAAAAAAAAAAAAAAAAAACGTTTTTCAGTTTTCACTCAAAAATATATATAAAAAGAAAAAGAAAGAAATCTATGTTTTCTAAGATGATACCAATACAAGGAAATCAACATTAGGTCAACTATTCTAAAAAAAAAAAAAAAAAAAAAACCTTAAGTCAACTAACAAATATGGAAAGCAGTTTGATAATGGGAAATCATACCCTCCTTTAAAAATTATATGATTTTTGAGTGGAGTTGTGGTGTGCCTTTGTTTTAGAACTCATTTCTCTCTCCTTTTTGTGTGTGTGTTTGTTTCTTGTAGGGGCCTTTTTTGTGTTTTGGGTTGGGTTGGACTACCTCCTGCGGTGATGAGCCCGAGTATTTCTGAGTAGGAGAGTCGAGATCAGCCCAACTGTAACTCACTTTGGACCGGCTTGTGTGCAAACTAAGCCTTGTCTGCCAGGAATGTTCTTACGGCAAACAGAGCTGTTACAAATAGTTTACGGCAGACAAATATAATAACAACAAAGAAAACAGAGTACAGTGACCTTTTCTTAATGGAGAAATGGCCGAGTGATCTCTATTTCTATGACAATCACAGTAATAACAACAGTAATGATAATAACGGCTTTTACAAAAAGGAGTAATTGATTAAGCGATAATAGAAGTTAATCGAAAATAAATATCAAGTCAAGTTTGAGTCCACAGTGGCAAAAAAAACCAAAGAGGAAGAACGCTTCCTCTCAATGAAACTAATCTCCCAGGAAAATATCATGCCGTGGGGATTAATGACTTTGAGGAAATTGGACCTAAATGATTAGTGCCCAAAGGAATTCCTGTTGCTTAATCGTCTCCCAGAGAGTGAGATTTTGAGGGGGAGAGAAAGGAACCGATCTACTGGTGCATGCCCATTACACTCTTTCTCTTTGTTTCCTGTATGCTCTCTTATATTTTCTTCTTTCTTTTCTTTTTCTTTTGTTTTTCCTTTTACTTCCTGGTACCTCTGTCCTTGATCCCCTTTTACAGGGCACAGCAAGGGTCCTTTTATAGTGCCTGCCGTGACTGGATTTTACCACTTTACCCTTTAACCGCCTTTATCTGGTCTGGGCGTACTTGCCGACCACCCAGGAGCTCGTCTGTGTACCACTTACCTTCGCCAGAAAAAGGTAGGTTTGTGTTGTTTGTTAGTCCACCGTGACACTTTCTCCTGCCATGGCATAAATGCTCTCTCTCTCTCTCTCCATGGCATGCACCCAACGTTTTCCCCCTCAACTTTGCCTTTTTTGGGCTGTCTGTCATCCCAGCAGGATGTACCTCCCAAAAGGGCTTGGACAGGAACCGCAAAATAGATCTTTTCCCCTCTCCCTACCACCAAACCACACCCCCCCTTACCTCTTACCTCTGACCCATGGCTCCACCAGGTCCCATATTGGCTAGGTACATGCTGGTGGTACTTGGGCCTTGCGCGTGCTTCCCTGTTATATACGTTCAAAATCTGCCTGCGGCTCATACATTTGTCGCGATTTGGAGCTTTGTTTGCACAATCTGCCGTACTTCTTTGTTCTTTTACGTGGACCGTTTGTATAATTTACTGTTTCCCTTTGGGACTGGGCTTCTTTTAATACTGGGTTTTACATTTCTCTTGGCCCATTTCTTGGTTGCTCTCATGTCCTGCCACACTATTTGGCATTTCCTGCCGTGGCGATTTGCTTCTGCTAGGCCTCTTTTCAAGTCTGCCGTTTTATTTCTTCCCCTAGTGGCTTAATATGGCCACTAGTGTTCTTACTTATGGGCTCCAGTGTCCCTTTCTTTTTCCCTTGGGCTTGTGGACCATTTACTTCCTTTGGACTTCCTCAGCCCATTTACTAACTCTGCATTCCCATGGGTTTTTACTAACTTGATTGGGTTTCCCCGGCCCAATCTCCTTATTCTCATCCTTGGCGTTCATGGGCTTGCCATCAACCTCTACTTTCTTTGTTTACATTGCCTTGGGCCTACCGCGGCCCACTCTCACTTTTCCATACCATATACTGTCCATGGGTGCCATTTTTCTCTTTTCGTGCTGTTTGGGCCCATTTGCTTCCTCAAGATCCATTTGTTCATGTTATGGGCCTGTGATCCATTATTCCTGCCGCTTGAGCTTAATAATTTTATTCTATGCTCGCCACTTCTATTTGCTGCCTGCTTTGTTGAGTTGGGCCTGTTTTACAAAAATGACCCTCAACATTTCTATAAAAAAAAAAGGGTAATTGTCCCACATTGCTTAAGAGAGTGTGTTGTGTGTAGTATAACTTGCCCCACTCTCCTTTAAAAGTTATCATGGCTTTTGAGTGGAGTTGTGATGTGCCTTTGTGTTAGAACTCCTTTCCCTCTCCCTTGCGTGTGTGTGTGTTTGTTTCTCAAAAAAAAAAAAAAAAAAAAACCAAAAGTTAACTCACAAATATTTTTAATTAGAATTAAATTTGAATTACAACTAAAATAGTTAATACCTTTTGAAAAATACAAAGATGCATCAAAATCTCACAATATTTTCACAATACTCTTGTTTTAAGTTGGGTGGGTCTTCGCATATTTGTTTTATTTTATTTTAAGCAATACGATTTGAGAAATTAACTTGTTGTGAAAATGTTGTGAGATTTTATTGTGGACATTGCAGAAACATTTCTATAGATCCTGACTTTTAAATGGACAACTCTACATTTCAAAGTGAAATAGAGAGAATCTGGATCCAAGACGAATGGGGAGTCAATAATGGGCCAAGACCATCACTTTCGTTTTTATTTTTGAGAATATGTTTGCCGAGTACTTTCACTTTTCATATGATCTTTTTTTTTTTTTTTTTTTTTTTTTTTTTCAACCTGAATCCACCACACTCTTTGTTTTCATACCAATGTTGTTCAACCTAGGCATTTCTTAATGTTTTGTATTGGGATTAGTCTGGATGAACATTTGAAAATAAATTGTAAGGAAAATTTTGAGTAATTTTATAAGAATTTATAAATGTGTTTAATCAATTACCTAGAGAATATATATATATAACATTCTTTTTTTTTAATATGAATAAAATACGTATGAAAATTCTTACATCCCTCATAACAAAGAAATTAATTAATCAGGGTGTACATTAAAGTAGCAAGGACTTAAGATATCTAATCAAGTCTAGTATTAACTCAATTCAACTCTCATTTCCAATCTAATTCAATCAAGTTTGTCAAATGATACCTTGGTATAAGAAATCTTAGTATTACATCCCTGCTATTGTAGGGTAATAAAGAATTGTACTGGTTGACATTAAAGAGGTCAAACCTTCCAGACATTGAATGCATACAATTGGAGTTTAGATCATATAGAGAATTAGTGCAAGGGATATCATTGTTGTAGTGCTCCATGCACCCAAGGCAGATCCATTGCTTTTGTGATGGGTAGTGTTTGAACTACTCCTCCTAAAAATGGGAATGTAGGGGAAGTAGGGGTAGTAGGGGATGGGCTGTTCCTGTGGCTGAATACTGCTGCTTCCACTTCCAATACCTCTACTTCCACCTCCAAATCTACCTTTGGCAGCTGCTGAAGTAAGCAGGAGGGTCATAACCATTAGCACAATTGCGAGTTTCACGTGGTTGCGAGCCAAGTTAAACTTCTTCATCGTTTCCATTTACTGCACACCATACAGAGGCAAAGACTACTTGAGAAATATTGGTAGATACATATATCATTTATGAAGGAAAGAATACTACAATTGTGATCACTTTGTAAAAGTGTTAAGCATGCATGGTGATTCAATCAAATACCAAAAACCAGAATATGGAATTTTGAATGCCTATGGGCTCTAACTTAAACCTTATAAGAACATGCATCATGAAAGAACTTTTGGGTTCAAGATCCATTTGGTGCGCGTTTAATTTACTAATAAAAATTATAATACATGTTTTACTTAAAATAGCATATCCACATAACATTTCCTCACTTGGAGCAACATGCATAAAGTGTTATGTTGAAGTGTCAATCGATCTCTAGAAAAATGTAAGAAGTGAGGAAATTATACAAGATGCCAATGATGTTTATCATAAACTAGAAGAATCATCATCTAGGAAAAAATAAAAATTAGAAAGGAACAAAACTAGAGGAAGAAGGTGAATTACAAAATTTTGAGGATCAGTTGGAGAGAACCCTTGCGATAGCATGGAGTATAGTACACAGAAGAACAATATATAGGAAATTTTAAATTCAGTTTTGCTATTAATGAAAATTCTTAAACAAATTTTTGTTCCTAACTCGTATTCACCTCTAGGTGGTAACAATTTACCTTTAACAATGTAGTTTCCTATATAAATTCCTTTCCCGTAGAGAATCTGTGTCCTAAAATTAACAACTATTTCAACCCTTATTTAATTGTAATGGGTTCCAATATACACCACTAAAAGGTCATTGGGCTTACTCTGGCCCAAGGACCCAAGTAGGGCCAGCTCCATATGGTTGAGGCCTAACACAATATATTTAAATGAGAACTTTTAATTTAAATATTAATTAAATAAATTTATTTTGTACTAACTAAATCAAAGTTAATTTGATAAATTAAGACTAATCAAACTAAACTAATTTCATATAGCTAGATAATACAATCTCATGGTTCAAGTATAAAATTTAATAGAAAGAAGATGAAAATTTATTATTGTTTAGAAAGGAGATTTACTTTATCTTTGATAAGGTGATGAATCGTTATATAATTTATTTTGGTGCTAAGAAAAAAAAAATAAAGATTATTTATGTGGCCATGTATAAACTGTTAATTGTGTAACACTTCATCCATGTAAGTTTCAAATACCCTTCATCCATTGGAGGGTTTGAATGTGACACAAAACTCCCCTATAATACTATTTTATGTTGAGATAACATGGGCATGAGTCATTACATGAACAAGCTCGTTGTGTTTTTTAATTATTAAATTATATAAAGTTATATTATATTTATACTATATATGCATACCATAACAATTCACACAAAAAATATTATAACAAAAAATAAAAAAAAATAATATACACAATTAGTATTAGACACACATACATATAATATAAATTTATTGTGGGGCCAGTTGCCCAAAAAGATAACAGAGAGTTCATAGGAAGTGGGCTTATGGCCCAACGGCCTAGTCCGAGGACACTTACATGTCCGAGGATGGCTAAATAGAGCAATTTTGAGAATAACACAAGACAAAGAGACGTAAGTCGTACTTAATGGCCCAAACCACGTCCGAGGATAAGATTTATTGCTCAAACCAACGTCCGAGGTGGATGTAACTCTTTTAATAGTCAAGGAACTTCACAGAATTACATGTAAACTAACTAATGAATATTGAACAAAGAAGGAACCGGAAAAGGTAACAAATATCTCTTAAAAGCTGCTACCTCCACATTAAATACTTCCCAGCTAACTCTCTGGCTGCATTAATGTGGAGGTGATACCTGAATAGTAACCAAGCAGCCTTATGGCCACTGAGCGGAAGATCCAGGAAGTTCTGGATGGGACAGAAAGAAGTTCTTAGAATGGAACCTACACGTGTACGGTGAAAGCAGGATGAAGACGGTAGTATATAACGTGAAATCGGAGTACACTAAAAAGGGGGGACTTTTGGAAGAAAGAGAGAGAGAAAAAGAATCCAGAGAGATATACATTAAAAACCTAGCCGAGGAAGAGTTTTTCTTTTAATTTGAAGTTCCTTTTGCTGCACAAGAACGATGTCTTTTTCCACTCATTGGACTTAGCTCTTACGCCCGCTCTCTAAAAATTTTATTGTTTAGGTCCAATTCAATTTGAGTCCTTACAGAATTTGTTGTTGTTGTTGTTGTTGTGTTGTTGTCGCCGGAATTTGCTGCCAGAATTTGTTGTTGAATGGTAAGAGAGAGATACTCAGTACTTACAAACATTCACTCTTTACTCTTAGAGTTGGAGATACCAAGATAACTCAAGTAAAGAAGAAAGATGAAATGAGATTCATGAAAATGAGATTAGAGAGTGAAAGTGAGAGTGAGAGTGATGTGTGATCTATGTTGTTGTTTGGTTTTGAGATGAGCTGATCTGTGATTAGGGGGTGCAAAAATACTTTTAAGTGTAAATTAAACTAATAAAAAAAGGAACAAAATTTAGCTATAAAATAGTTTGCAGCTTAAGGTTATAATCTTACTCAATAAAATAAACATTACTTTATATTTTGAAATTCTAACTATTTGATTGCATGTTCTTTACTCTTTTAATGCACATGTCAAATTTTGTGTTAGTCAAATATTATTTACTAAATGATCTATAAGCTTAAAATTTATGCATAATTTAAAATTACAAAAACTTGCAATTTAAAAAATTTATTGATAACATAATTATTGATCTTTAATTTTCTAGAAATTTTGCAAACATGAAAAATATAAGAAGAATATATAATTCAATGGTGGATTTGTCAAAATTCACCTCCAATAAAAAGATATTGAGTAAGGTTGTAGCCTTAGGCTACAACCTAACTCAATAAATAAAAATTACTACATATTTTGAAAATCTAACCGTTGAATTGCATGTTTTTTACACTCTTAATACACACATCAAATTTTGTATCAATCAGATATTATTTATTATATGATTTATAAGTTTATATTTTATGCATAATTTTAAATTACAAAAACTTGCAATTTAAACAATTTATTGATGACATAACTATTTAGAAATTTTGTAAGTATGGAGAATATAAAAAGAAGATGTTATCCAATGGTGGATTTGTCAAAATTCACTTCCAATAAGAAGATATTGAGTAAGGTTGTAGTCTAAGGGTCCGTTTGGTTCCCGTAAAATATTTTCCGGAAAATACCTATTTTCTGGAAATGCTATTTTCCGGAAAAGGAAAATATTTTCAAGTATTTGGTTGTATTATGAAAATTGTTGTGGAAAATATTTTTATGTGTTTGGTTCTATCAGGAAAATGCTATTTTCCTGTAGCTTGTGATTTGGTTGTTTTATGAGCCCACAGAGCTGTAGGAAGCTCCTTTCACTCCTTTCCATTCTCCTTAGTCATTTTTTTCCAATATCTTTAGTAATCTTTTGTTAGAGGCCTCAGCTTGACAATTTCCTTTGGGATAATAAGGTGTAGATGTCGTATGAGAAATGGAGTACCAATCTATTAAACAGCGCACATCCTTGTTCAAGAATGAATGATGTGTCATTGTCAAAAATAATTTTGTTAGGTACCCCAAAACGACATTATATTCTCCCTTAAGAAATTAGCCATTGAGCTACCTGTTGCCTTCTTCATAGCCACAACTTCTACCCACTTGGTAAATAGCTCAATGGCTACCAATATCTATCTACATCCTTCAGAGAGGGGGTTTATAGGTCCTATAAAATCCAGCCCCCAACTGTGGAATGGATATGGAGCTACAATTGGATGAAGACTTTGATAGCTGGTGTGTATTTCATCTCCTCGCCTTTGACATTCTTGACACTTCTTTGCAAACTCTTGGGCATCCCTTTGCATTGTGGGCCAATAATAGCCCTCGTGCAAAGCTATTTGCCATAGCTTTCTTCCACCCAAGTGTCCTATTGGCTCTCCTTCATGCAGGTTTGAAAGAATGCCGTTGACTTCTTTAGTAGGAATACATATAATCCATCTTCCTTGGAAACTTCTCTTGAATAATTTCCCATCTACCACTTTAAATCTAGTCACATATTTTTTCAACTTTTCTCTTTGTACCTGATCAGCAGGCAATATACCTTGCAAGAGGTATCTCAAGTATGGATCCTGTTAATCTTCATCTAGTAATTCGCCATTAAGCACTTTTGCTCGATCTGGAGGAATAACAGAACAAGTCTTACAACCCCGTTGTTCTTCCTTAGCATTATTGGCCATTTCTGGCCAAAAGATCGCAGCCTTTGTAACGTTCTATAGAGGTTGACATCAAGATTAACACCACAAATATCATGATGCAACAATGTCAATCCCTCCTGTCTTGAGACACATTTCATCGGCAAACCCTTTGCTCCCCTAAGAAACAAATCTCCATTGATTCTGAGGAAATCTTTCATATTTGTTGGTAACTCTGGCCCAACGTACTTCCCTTGAGTCATTGCTTTCAACAAGGGTTCTTGCCAATCTTAGGGGAAACATAGCTCATCCTGAATTGAGCTAGGTTGTTTCTCTACTCGTAGTGTCATCTTTTCTTTCTTCAATATAGACTTAGTGTCTAAGGTAGCTAGCGAGTCAACAAGCTTGTTTTCACCTCTGTTAACCACCTTATACTCTATGAAAGTGAAATGTTCCATGATCCTTTACACCACTACCCTGTAAGTGGCCAAACTAGGATTCTTTACTCCATAAATTCCCTCAACCTATCTTATTACCAACTCAGAGTCACTAAATACCTTCAACCTCTTTATGCCTAACCTTTTGACAGCCTTTAGTCCCACCAACAAGGCTTCATATTTTGCATCATTGTTAGAGCAAGGAAAATGTAGTGTATAAGCAAATGTATGCTTTTCCCCTAGTGACTTTAAGACTACTCCTATCCCTCCTTGAGACGTAGATGACCCATCGAAATACATTGACCACTCCTGCTCCTCTGTCGCCATAATTTCCTGTTAAGGGGGTGAAAAAAACTTGTCCCAGGAAAATTAGCCAGTAGATCAGCCACTGCCTGGCCTTTGATAGCAGTTGGTCGTATGCATTCAATATCAAGGTACGATGTCAAGATGACCCATTACGCGATTCTCCCTAATAACTAAGGATGTGTCAAGAGATACTTCATAAGATTACTCTTAGTTACCAGCTGCATACGATGTCCTAGAAAGTAATGATTGAACTTCGTCACAACAAAGGCTAAGGATAAACATACTTTTTCAACAGTTGAGTATCTTAACTCTGGTCCCTTCATAAGTCTGCTAATGTAATACACTGGCTTTTCTACCCCGTCCTGCTCTTGAGCCAACAATGCTCCCAAAGATTGCTTTGTATTAGCTATATACAATAGCAAGGGTTTCCCAGGTATAGGGGCCATCATGGTGTAGGGATTCGTCAATATCATCGGAATTTTCTTAAATGCCTTCTGGCGTTGATCACACCATACAAAAGCCACTCCTTTCTTTGTTTGCTCCATGAGAGGCTTTAAGATTTCAACTAGGCCTGGATTGAATCTTCTTAAATAAGAAACTTTTCCCACAAAGTTTCTCAATTCCTTCAAAGTTGCAGGAGGACTAAGGGTAGTTATTGCCTCGGCCTTTGTAGGTTTTAAATCTATCCCTCTGTGATGAACAAAAAATCCCAAGAATTTTCTTGAAGATACCCCGAAGGCACACTTAGAGGGATTCATCTTCAAATTATGCTCTCTGCATCTTTCAAAGACTTGTCTCAGGTGCACCAAGTGCTCAATAGGATTCTTTGTTTTTACCATGAGATCATTAATGTAATCTTCCACCTATTTATGCAACATATCACCAAAGATCAAGGTCATAATTCTTTGGTACATTGCACCTGCATTCTTCAATCCAAAAGACATCACCCTATAGAAGTAATTCTCAAAAGGTGTCCTGGAAGCAATTTTCGGGGCATCTGCTAGGTCCATAAGGATCTGGTTTTACCCACTATAACCATCCATAAAGGAGAAACGCTTGTGACTAGCCGTTGCATCTACTAGAATATCAACATTAGAAAGTGGGAATTCATCCTTTGGACATGCTTTATTGAGATCCCGAAAATCCACACAAATTCTTATCTGACCATTTTTCTTCTTTACAAGAACAATATTAGCTAACCAGCTCGGGCATTCAATCCCCTCAATAAATCTTGCCTTTAAAAGCTTTTGCACTTCGAGCTTTATCTTTTCCTCCACATCCAAACGATATTTCCTTGGCAGCTGTTTCACAGGTTTAGCATTAGGATCCACCTTTAACTTGTGCACTACCAAGTTTGGGTTCAAACCTGGCATTTCTTAATAACTCCAAGCAAAAACATCCCTGTATTCTTTCAACAAGGCTACTAGCTTTCCTCTCTCTTTTTTAGACAAATTCTTGCTAATCTTTACCATTTTTTCACCTTCTTCTCCATCACCTAGATTGACTTCAATAAGTTCTTCTTACACATGAACTCTTCAGCTGCATGAACTTCCTCTAGCTATTGTGTAGGATTAAGGGAATAAGGCTCGCCATCCTCCTCATCCCCTTCCTTTAATCGTCAGAATTCATATACCACCCAGCCATCAGGCCCGATGACCCTTCTTATCTTGGAAGGCCTTTTTGGTTATACCACTTCGCAATCATCTTCCTCCTTTGCTTGCAAAGTGATAAGATTAAAAGGGAGAATTCCATTCTCGCCTTCAAGTTCATACTCTTGATATAAAGCTGCCTTAGCAAAATGAAGTTCTGCTCTATCAAAAGGCATCTTGGTGGCCTCAATGACTACTTGTTTGTTCCTCCAAATAGCCTTCACATATTGATGGTATGTGGAAGCCACTGCTTTATACGCCTTTAGCCATGGACGGCCTAAGATGATGTGGTAAGATGTATTTCCTTCCATCACATGCGTGAGATTGGGTGCTCGAATTGGCCCAACCCTAAGATCCAAAGACACATGCCCAAGTGTATTCTGCTGTAAGGCTCCTATTCTGGCTACTTGCATTGGCTCTGAAATAATTCTTTCTCTCAAAATTACCAATGCATCAAAAGTTATGAGAGGTAAAATATTGGTGGATGCACTAGTGTCTACCAATGCCCTCTTGATTCGAGATGCTCCCAAAAAGGCAATGACATATATAGGTCTATTGCCATCAAAAACTCGATTGACTAGATCTTTATTAGAAAAAGTGACTGAATCCTTTGCTTCTTGGTATGCCACTTGCATCAAGCTTCTTTTAACAGCTGCCACTTCATGATTCCTTTCCATCACCCTGGTCAAGGCTTGGGCTGCTACTCTTCTAGCCATTGGTCTAAGGCCTATTCCTTCAGGAAAGGAATGTATTTTATCCTCCTGCTTGACGCTCATTACCATCTCTTTAAAAACCAATAGTGGCGGTGCTGAGCTACTCCTGGCCATGTTCTCCAATTCTTCTTCCGTTAGTTCCTTACTATTTATGAAGAAAGTCATTGCCACCTTTGGTCTATGCATCCTTGGGTCAACCCTCTTCCAAGTTTTGTTAACCAAATCTCCCTTGGCTACCCTATTATGGAAAATATTCCTCAAAGCATAGCAATCCATAGTATGGTGGTCACATCTCCTATGACACTTACAATAAAGTGGATTTCGCTTGTCCTCTTCTGTAGGTTTATGTTTACATTCTAGCAATGTCACTACACCATCTTTCACCCAAGCTTCTAGGATGCTATACAACTCTCCAGTGGACACAGTGACAGGAGGGGGAATGCCACCTCTATCCCTCCTTTCCTTTGGCCATCTTCTTAGGTCCTTCTGACACAATAACTTCCACTTTCTTGTTTTCTCCTCCACAGTTGTCTAGGAGCACTCACAGTTTGTGAAATTGAACCTTTTGAAGGCTTTCTCATGGACATACTTGTTCTCCTTGCGGCTTCTACAAGCCTTGTAAAACTAGAGATTCTCCTTGCAGCTTCTACAAGCCTTGTAAAACTAGAGATCTAAAGATTCTCTAAATAAGGCCGGTATTCATACAACATACCCACAATACAAACATCCACCGCCCTTTCTTCCTCCACAGGGTCATAACACAGCAAAGAGAGATCTTGAAACCTGTGAATATATTCTAGCAATCCCTCAGACACCCTTTGCTTCTCGTGTTTTAGATCTGACAATGTGAGCTTTTCTTCCAAAGCAAAGAACTTTTTCATGAATTGCGTTGCCAAATTGTTCCAACTTAAGACTGATCCTGGTGCAAGACTGGTATACCAAGTAAAAGCTCGACCTTCTAAAGACTTAGAGAACTCTCTAAGTCTTAACTCGTGGTCGTGAGTGAGTTGTCAGCGCATCCACATACCACCTAATATGTTCTCTGGCGTTCCCTGTTATGCCATCATACTTACGGAATGTAGGAGGTGTAGTTAGTAGGGTAAGGTTTCCCAACTATTTCTTCAGGATAAGGAGGCCCGGTATCAACATAAACAACACTCTCCATCTTCTTGGCTTCAAACAGAATAGCATGTATATCTTCCCTAGTCAGATAAGGAGACCCTTAAGGACCTTGAGGAGCCTGAGGTACAACTGTCTCCTGATGCAGGGACTGGAACTTTGCCCAATAGCAGCTTGAGAATGTTGAAGATCTTCAATGGCAACCATGATCTCCCTGCTCTCACGATAAGCAGTTCCACCTGAAGATTCTGCGCCTTCATAATGCATGGATATGTGATTTATACTTGGTCCTGACTAATGGTTCTCACCCACACCAGCCAGTATCCCAGTAACCACCTTCTTCCTTGAAGGCATGGAGAAAGTGACTACAAATGGAGGTGTACAACCCAACAAAACACCCTTAAAGAAGGAAAATAACCAGAGATCCCTAGGAGAGTCGCCAAAAATGTACGTGCAAGTCAGATTTGAGCTTATATATAAAAGTGAAATAAGTTATCTAATAATACATTTACATGAGAAAGCTCAAAAAGATGCAAGTTTTGACATGACACTCAAATAAGAAATAAAGTGATGATAGGACATGAAAAAGACACATTTAAACAAGAAGAGGAAATTGATTATCGAAACAACATAGGATGTATGTGGAAAACCCTAGAGAATGGATAAAAAACAACAGTTTGAGCAAGAACATAACATTCTTGCTCGACTCAGCTTATATTATATGTGAGAAAGAGATCAGACAATGAAGTTGTGTTTCCCTCCTATCAACTCTCCACTTTCATCTCAAAATATCTATTTGGGTTATTGCCCTAATAGCACAGCTGCATGTTCCTCTTATACTATGAGGAATGTGGCTGAGTACAAGGACAAGTGTCAAGTCATCATATTCTTTTTTGGATCTTTTTACAGCTGTGATATTATCTGCTGACTAAGGGATAAGAACTGCGCCAACGTGGCATTGAGACCCTTAGGTAGGTAGCTTTGCCACTGCTTGGGAGACAAGTCTTGGTCATCAAAAGGGACATCAGGAGTACTGTGATTGGTACATGTGTCTCTAAGGTGACTCATTTTGCATTCAACCAGTAAAGGGTGTCCTCATAGCCTCTAACCTTGAAAGGTTGCTATATCCCTTTTTGGTGAGTGCTTGAGTATTGTGTCAAGTGTAAATCTCACTTTCTTCCCAAGGCAGTCACGCCTTTAGCACGGACTAAGACAAAATCTCTTAGCCAACACCTTCTCTTCCTTCCCTCACAGCTGCTCCACGTGTAGAGTCCGAATTCAACCACTTACGCATTCTCCCATGCCTTAGTGGTGTTATGTACAGTGCTTAATCCACATAAGCTCGCATGATGTATGTGTCATGGCTCTATACTCAGCTGCTGTAGTAGATTTGGCTACAATAGTTTGTTTCTTGCCTTTTCAACTAATCAGGTTTTCTCACAGAAAGGTGCAATATCCAGTACTATTTCTTGTGTCAACTATGGTAAATTCATTGTGTTAATTTCATATTAGAGTACACTTAATCATGCAGCTGTGTTAATGTAGCTAGCTATTGACACCTTGTAGCAATTGTAGTTTGAGATTCTTAAGGTAATTACAAACAAATTACCACCATTGGCACCTTCGATTAATTAGAATGTTGTATTTCTTTGATTATCATGGTATGATGTGTTTGAATATTTATTATTATTATTATTATTGATTTTTCTTGCATTTGATTTTGTAGTATTTTTTTTCCCAAAATTGTTTTCTTGTCAACAAGTATACTCTTTTCTCTTTTTCTTATGCATGCACTTTATTGAAAAGAAGATAACACTTTTTTCATATATTTGTTTAATTATTTAAAAGAATATTGGTGTGAAGTGTTTGAATCTGTGAATAATTTGGAAATGTATCACTACAAAAAGTAATAGTTTTGAGATTATGCATGCACATTTTTATTTGTATGTGTACTTGACTTCTGCCCAAAAGATCTCTTGGGGTTTATGAGTTAATTCCCATTAACAATCATCTAATAAGTACAATGAGATAGAATGCAACAGAAACAATGACAAGGGGAGCAGGTTTCCTATTTTCATGATGTAGCCGTATGTTTTCAAATGCTTAACATAGTAGACCTACTGCATTGTGGATAATTTTGTCATTTCCTTTATTATTATTATTATTTTTTTGAGGGGGTGGGGGGTTGGTGTGTAATGTGGATGATGAGGATTGACTAAGATTGGATAAGTTGTGGAACTCCACTATGCAAATGACTACGGTTTACTGTGTTACAAGACTGCATAATTTTGCATAGGTTTAAGGGTACTACCGGGACCTATAAAAATATGAGAACATGAAGATCAGTTGATTGGAGACAAACAAGTAGCAAAGAAGTTCTTTTATGTAGTGAGGATAACTTAGATCTACTGTTGGTCTAATATGAACTTGATGATATTTTGATCATACTATTTATAATAACAAAATTTCAGTTGCTGAACTAAAAGGGAATTGTTTAATCTTTTTTTTTTTTTCCTTTGTTCTCACTCTAATTGATAATACAGGTTTGGACTTTGGATAGTAGAATCTAGGTTGAACTTGCGAGATTGATTTCCGAATTCCATATATAAGGGCGTGGCAACATATGAGTGACCATAATATGCCACTAATTCCCTTAGAAACCATTGACTACCTTGAACGACAACTATAACCATAGTAACAGGTTTCAGCAGAGAAGGATGTGAGGAATTCTTGGATTAGTTAATTTTTTTTGGGCTTGGATTCATTTAGCCAAGGTTTGGTGTTTTTCTTGATGTATTTGTTTGTTTTGAAAAAGTTATGCATCGAAAAAGAGGACATTGTTACTTTTCTGTTGCAACTTTTATTCTCAGCTTTTTCGTCTATCAAACTGAGATAAAATTTATTTATCTGATAAAGTAAAAATAGAAAGTTAGTTGATATTTATATGGTAATTTGATTAATGCTTTGTTTGTTTCTGTTTCTTTCTCTGACTTGTCACTTGAGAGAGAGTAGACCCTGCCCCGCAATTAGTTAATTTATTCAGAAGTCGTTTTTCATTGTAGATTGCAATGCTTCTGCAATGTCTGAAGCATTGCTGCAACATAATGCTACCTATCTTTTCTTTTCTATTTTTCTTTGTGCATTCCTACATTGTTGATTCTTATTATTTGTTTCACGAGATTAAGCTTTTGATCAAAATTTGGCAGAAAATTTTCCGTGATCTTTTTGCAGGCTGAGGGACTAGTTTGCTCCGAATTCCACTTGGGTTTACGATACGTTTCACAAAGGTATAGCCCTTTTCTTGTATTTCCGAGTCTTGGAGATAGTGAATAACTTGTTTGGGTAAAATTTTAAATTCAGTAAACGTGTTTCCAGTGTAATCCATTATTATAATGTCTTGTTAGATTAAACTTATCATGCAGTGGTATTAACCTAGTCCAACTATCGACACCTTGTAGTGATTGTAATTTGAGATTCTTATTGTAATTATGAACTAATTACCGCCATTGACACATTCAGCTAACTTGAACGTTATTTTTTATGCCTGTAGAGTTCTTTGATTATCATGGTATTTATGTGTTCCCTTTCTATTGAGTTTTACTGCATTTGATTTTGTAGTATCTTTTTAATGTTTAATTTTTTTTTTTATTCTCAACAGGGTTAGACCAGCCATCACATTGAGAAGATATGCTCTCAACAGAATAATTAGATCATACGAGTCTTATTCTGTGGTTACACCTGGGGTCATAAGACTCATAACATTTCAATGTACCAACTCGGTGAATTTGGTTGCATTGTTGTGATTGTAATCGATATTAGTACAATTCAATGTACAGCCTTTGTTTATAAACGGCCCAATGCAAGGCAGGTTATTGACTTAAAAGTTCTAAAATAATGCTACCTATCTTTTCTTTTCTATTTCACCAGCTTCATGTTAGCCGAAGGGTGAAGCTGAAAACCTAGTCAAATGCATTTAAAACTAATGGTCTTGTGATGAAGTCAGTCACAATTACTTAAAGAGTGCTAAATTATAATCATTTGAGATTCTCTTTTCACTGTCATGAATCACAGTCAATTGTCCCATTCTTCTATCACAAAGAATGAAGATAATAAATGAGTAATAAGTTGAAATAATTCATAATACTGCATTAAGTAACTCCAATTGCTCACTTGGTTTAATCAGCAGTATAAGATCGTTCCCATTGAGAGAGGAAAATGAAGTGGGGTTATATTGCATATTTGCACTTTAAGTACCTCTTCATAATCAACTCAGATAATCACAGATTTATCATTTTTCTTTTAGAATGTGCTAGCTTCTTTGTGATTATTACAGTAAATTTGATCATTAAAATCAAAATCTAGACCATTCAGATTTTGGTCCATTAATCATAATGAGAGATGAAAATTGGAAATAGCAAACATGCCTTTTTATGTGGACAATTTGTTTTTGCACAAAATCTAACTGGTGGGTGTTGTTATAGTAACTAATCGCAGACCCGTGCGTTGCGCGTAATTATTTTTCTAAGGGTGGTCTCATTGGTATCATTATTTTGTAATTGGAATTTATGAAGAGAAATGCATTTCATAATCATATTCATCGCAAAATAATTTTTTATTATTGTAGAATTGTTTTATTTAAATTTTGAAACCTTATTGTAGAATTTTTTATTAGTGTATCCATAACTATTAGTTTGTTTATGATATGTTTGGTTTGATATTCTATTGTTGTTGTTGTTGTTGTTGTTGTTGTTGTTATTATAAATTTAGTGTTTCTAAAATAGCATGTGTTTTGTATTCCATTTTTCTATTGATGCATTGTAGCATTTCATGGGAAGACTTTATGAGAACAATTTTTTATTTATTTGAATTTAAGTAAAATATTTTATGTTTAGTTTTTTAAAATAAAAAAAGATAGAAAATATAAATAATTTAATAATATGGAGGAAATGGCTGAATTTAAATTTTGAATAAAATAAGATGAAAAGAAAAATAGTAAAAATGAAATGTATAGCAATAAACACCAAATTATTTTAGTTATGCTATGTAATAGAATAATATTATATTATTATATACTATATTTATAATGTAATAGGATAACATTAAACAATCAAAGAGAATAAAAAAGATAACAACTTGAAACACAAAAATAAATCGTATCAACCCTTAAAATTCTGAAGAATACAAAAATCCATTAACATAAAGTAGAGATGCAAGAAAGAAATCCACAAAAACTCAAAATATATATGTGTGTGTGTGAGGGGGGGGGGGGGAGAGAGAGAGAGAGAGAAATAACATATTTTTGTTTGAGAAAATAGAAAATTATGCGTAGAATGGAGAGGGAATTAAAAAAAAGCCAAAATAAATGTAGATAAATGGCAAGATGAATAATGATATTAAGGTAGAGAGTAGTAGAGAGATGATAAGGTAAAAAGGAATGAGAAAAGTTGGAGAAACTGTAAAAATAAGTTGAAAATTTAATAATAAGAAGAATAGTTTAAAAAAGAAAAGAAAATATGATATTTTGATTGTAATATAAAAAAAAATTTAATTCACTTTAAATATTAAAAAAAATTATAGAAAAATTTGGAAAGAAAAAGGATAATAACAGGGTCTCTGACGTGACTACAATGGAGCGTAGTAAAAATAAATACTACAATTGATTTTATTACACTATAAAGTTTTTAATGTCCTCTGTAAGGTCATCTCTAATTTTTTTTTTTTTTTTATTCCTCCCGTCACGTACCCATCAGCCTCTTTATTTTCTAAATAACAGTTATAAATTGACGTTCAATTTCTTTTATTTTACTTTCACTATCTACACTTTATTACCTATAAATCTCTCTCTTTTTGTTTATCCGTTGGCATCCTATTGTTTTCTCAAATTTGATGATAATTCTAACGTACTAAATATGCATTGTAATGTTTATTTTTATTTTTAATTTTCATTCCATTTTGCTGCCATTAAAATAGTATAGCCATTACTATTATTTTTTCATGTTATGTTTGGTTTGATATATATATATATATATATTTTTTAAATTTAGTGTTTCTAAATTGGTATTTGTTTTGTATTTCGTTTTTTCATTGTTGCATTGTAACATTTCATGGGAGGACTTTATAAGAAAAATTTTTATTTATTTGAATTTAAGTAAAATATTATATGTTTAATTTTTTTTTAAATGAGACAAAATATAAATAATTTAATGATATGGATTATGGAGGATGTCGCTAAATTTAAATGTTTAATAAAATAAAATGAAAGAGATAGTGACTCCCTATCTCCACTATCTCTCTCTCCTAGTTTGATTGTACTGGGTTTAAAACTTTCAATTTGGATCATAATTCATTGCTCATGATTTAATTTAGTAGGAATTGATTGCAACCGACAGTTTTAGTGTTTTCCTTCCTGGGGGTGAGCTTCCAAACTGGTTTGAGTACAAAAGTAAGGGATCAATTTTATATTTTGTTGTGCCCTCGCTAGTAAAGCAAAAGATTCGAGAATGGTCTTTATGTGCGATATTTGCAAGCAGCTTTCATGATATTAATGGATTCACTATAATCTATGAATTAAAAAATTATACCAAGAAAATCACATGGCAGTATCAACAAAAGAATTGTCGTGTAAAACCATGTTAGTAATATCTGTGGTTGCACTCTATTGGAAGCCGGAGATGAAATGGAGTACTCAATAATACACATAAGCGGTAATTTCCAAGTGAAGAAGTTTGGGGTCAACCTGATTTATGAAAATGATGAAAAGAATTACCTATCCTATTCTAAACCAATGATCAAAAATGCATGTCTTCCTTGCAATGATGATTATATACTATTTCTATAATACAATAAGATAACATTTTACAATCAAATAATAATTAAAAAGAAAACAACATAAAACACAAAATTAAATCATATCAACTCAAAGTAGAATTGTAAAGAATACAAAAGTTCAAAATTAAAAAATACACCAAAAACTGGAGAGAGAGAGAGAGAGAGAGAGAGAGAGAGAGAGAGAGAGAACTTCTTGTGTGTGGAAAAACAAAAAATTATGCATGGTATGATTGAAAAAATAACAAATTTATAGTAAGAGGCTAAGAATAAGAAGAGTAAAAAAGAAAAGAAGATAAAGGGGTAGGAGAATAATGATATTAAGGTAGAGAGTAGTGGGGATATGAAAAGTTAAAATGGAATGAGAAAAGTTGAAGAAAGTATAATAATAAATAAGAATAGTTAAGAATAAGATAAATATGATATTTTGATTTTAATATAACAGAGTTTTTAATTCACTTTAAATGTTAAACAATTATAGGAAAAATTGCAAAGAATAAATTCTACACTTCAGCTTTTAGATATATATAAATTCAAAAACCATACAGATTTGGCACCGTGCAATGGATGACCAACAGGAAGTCTGGTACAGCATAACCAGAATAGGGAACTAGATGAGAACCTAAACTCGAATTGGGAAGAGAAGATATGAAGAATCTGTGCTAAAGATTCAAACTAAATAAATGCAAAAAGAAAAAATTATATAGAAAAATATAAAAGAAATTATGCTAATGCTTCAAACTAAATAATAGTGCTTATAGATGAGATTAGACTCAAAAGTGCACTTTGCTAATCCTGAGGTAGCCTTAGTTTCCAAGTGAAATGCATGTGCTTCACCCTTTAAAGGGACGAGAGTAATTCTTAAGTACTCCTGGAACAAAGTGAATGGTGCTCACTCCTCTTATATTCATGGTTAAAACTAACTCATTCAATTCATGGTGAGGTCCACCATGAATGTGAAAGAAAGGAGCATCATTTCATTATGCTCCGGGAGTATTTAAGAATTTTCCCTATAACGGAGGTCCAAAATCTATTTTTGAACCCACACATTAACTGCACTGCCCGTCATCTATGTAGACAATTCTTACTGCAACTTGCTTGTCACTTGCTGCAGCATCCACATTGCACTTGACCCCGCCAAGGGAGGAGAGTTCCATTTCACTGTTCATATTAAAATCTCACAAATGAATAAAAAAAATCATAAAAAAAAAAGTTGGTCAGTAATTTTTCATCTTAAGAAGTGAGAAATGTTTCAATACTATATTGATATGAAAAATTACTAATTAAATATATGTAAAAAAAAATCTCTTTTAAACTTATCAATTTAAGCCTCAAACTGTATTGAGTCGGCCCTGAAGTCCATTGGCTCTATGGATTTAACCGGGCATAAAACTTTAGCTGAGTTGGAAGGCACCAATAGCCTAACAGAGTCACCCGCCGATTGCGTCCTTGAATTTTTAAATCCTTCCCATTGATGCTCTCTTTTAATTTGTTCTGTTTCTTGAATTTCACAGGAAAGACTTGAACTCTGTTACCAACCATTAAATCTGTCACAAATAGCAGAGAGAGAGAGAGAGAGTTTCTATGTATGTGCATTGGATTATCTAACTCTTGTTAAGAGAATTTCTCTAACCCTTAGTTAATGTCATTCTTTCCAATTATAATTTTGGTTTGCACTAAAAGAAAAATATGACTATTCTATGTTAAAAACATGATTGATCATGAAAGTTCGATATTTCTTCACTTCTTATATATCTTTGAGATAATGCACATGAGAGCTAGCACAACATCAAATCTTTCTTAAGCCTTTCTCAAAAAAAAAATCTTTCTTAAGCCTAGTGCAAATGCAAACCAGTTTAACATTTAAGAATAAATGTATTTGGGTTATGTGCTCGCACCTAGCCTTAAAGCATCCACAATAGTGGTATTATTTTTTTAGTTATTTGGCATCACAAAATGTTACTTTATCTATTTTGCCTATTCACTTTACAAAACATCCAGCAACAGTAGATCTATTTTAGCTTTCAACAAATAAAATAATATATCTACTACAATAAAATAATATATCCACTACAATAAACAACAATCACAACCATCGCAACCGCTACCGCCGCCACTACTGCCCCCGCCACCGCCACCACCACCGACTTTTCCACTGTCGCAGCCACCACCGTTGCCACCACCGCCACCACCACATGATAGCAAATAATCGTCTAGTGTTAACAAGCGATTTTTTTAACCCCAAATTATATTTATACATTTTTTTTTACTAAAGCAATTTCTCAATCATCATGATAGCAAATAATCATCTAGTGTAACAATAATATTTTGTTTTAACCCCAAATTATATATATACAAATTTATCTTTTGACTAAAAAAAATTTCTCAATCTTCATGATAGCCTTAATTTCATGTTAAAACATTATAGAAACCAACAAAGTAAAGGGAACCAACTTAAAAGTCGCCTATCTAAAAAGCGTAGCCTATAAAGAAGAAGACCTGAATTAAGTAAAGTGGTGGAAAAATGAGAATCGTTATTTGTGAAATTGAAAAATTATACTGTTTTCTTTTATTTCCTAAGCAACCCAACAAACAGAAAGTACTTATATTTAAAAAATTTAACAAATAACAAAGCAGCAATGAGCATTAAATCACGTCAGTTGTGGATTCGCAAAATTAGAATTTGAGGAAGCTGAAATTATAGTAGGCTTAGGGTCCGTTTGGATACAGCTGAAAACTGAAAACTGAAAACTGTAGCAAAATAATTTTTAAATGTGTAAATAGTACCGTGGGACCTATTTTTAATGAAAAAGTTGCTGAAAAGTAAAAATTGTGGGTCCGTGAACAGTAAAATTTTGTGGAAAAGTCAAATGTTGCCGCTACTGTTCAATGAACAGTAACCGCAATAGTATTGCTACAGTAAAAAAATGGCTGGGAAAGCTGGAAACACGTGTGAAAAAAAAGAAAAAAAAAGAAAAAAAAAGGAAAAAACGCAAACGCAAACGTGAATCGCTGAATCCAAACGGAGACTTAGTTGTCACTTCATCAACCGAAGAAGTGAAACTCTTATCCAAGTATAGATTTATCTTTTCTCAGGTACTAAACAGGGAAGTACCGATCGGAAGATAAAAAGGTGTTTCACGGTCTGGGGAGAGAGAGAGAGTACTGTTCTGTCACAAGGGAGGGAGTGGGAGGACCACCAGTCTGGGGAGAGTGAGCGAGAAACCGGTTGGATAAAAAAAATAGAAAAAAAATAAAATCAACAAACAAAGAGTATTTTAATTGGGTGGAGAATTAAAAATTTTTTTTTTTTTTTTTTTAGCTCTCAACTACAGTGCACAGCCATATATAGCTGTGAACTGTAGCAAGATAGGTAAAAAATATACCTATACTTTCGCTGTTGCAACACTCTTTTTAATATATAGCGGTGCTAAAAATAGCTTTTTAGAACCACTATTGCTAGTGCTCTTACAAGTTGGCATATTTAATCTCAATGCTAAAGGCGATGCTTGTCATATAATTTTTATTTTTTGGATCTAAACTTAAAATTTAGGTTAACAACCAGTATTTTTTGGATCTAAATTTAAAATTTAGGTTGACAAGCAAACTTAAATTTAGTTACTCTATATATGGCTAACACTAACTAATCTGATGAGTTTCATGGCAGACCTGCCAAAACATTTGGGACCAAAGCTTGGTTTTGTTGGATACAAACTCAAGATTAAAGAAAAATGCTTTTCAACTTTTATTTATTTCTTAGTCGCAGACTCACACAATGCGTGGAAATATATAATTATTTCATATTATAATATAATGTATAATTTTTTATCTCCAATTTTTTGAAGATAATTTGTTTTCCCTAAAAATTAAATTGTATCTATTTTGTTCAATTAGGTCTACTTCGGTCCACCTAGTCAATTTTGGTCTTTTTCAGTCCATTTTAGACTAATTGGACCATAAATTGATTCTTTTTTGTAGGTTGCCTTTTCAAGTTTAACTCAAAAATTCAATTTTTTTTCTTAATTTTTGGATTGAAAAGTATGAAATTTTATTATATTTGGACTAAAGTCTTTAGTTTTGAGTTAAAAAATACAAAGAAAATAGACATTAGAAATTAGAAATATGAGCCTTAAATGCAATAAAAATTACAAATATTTGAAAGTCTGATTCAGTCCACATTGGTTCTATTTGGTCTATTATGTCCCTATCGGTCCAATCTGGTCCTATTCGGCCTATTTAGTCCATTTTGTCCACTAAAGTTCTATTCGGTCAACTTCAGTATATTTGGTCTTATTTAGTCTACTTCAGTCCACATTGGATCTATTCAGTCCATGTTAGGTCTATTCAGTCTATTCTATCCACTTTCGTCATATTCTGTCCACTTTGGTTCTATTTGGTCTTATTCGGTCCATAATATCGACTTTAGTCCACTTCAATTCTATTTGGGTTATTCGGTTTAATTTGGCCCTAATCGAACGATTTTACCACCTTGGTTCTATTTGGTTTATTTGGTCTACTTCGGTCCTATTCTATTTACATTGGTCTTATTCGGTCCAATTTGGTCCTATCCGGTCCATTTCATCCACTTTAGTCCTAATCTGTCCATTGTTTCTTATTCGGTCCACTTTGCTCTCATTTGGTCCAATTTGGTCTCCTTTAGTCCATTCTGTCCACTTTGTTCCCAATTTGTCCATTGGTTCTTATTCAGTCCATTCAGCCTATCTTGTTCTTATTCTGTCTATTTGGTCCACTTTATTCCATTTGTTCCAATTCAGTCCATTCAGACCACTTCGGTCTATCTTGGTCCACTTCAATCTATTTTTGTGCACTTACATAATGGGAAAAAACATGTTTGGGTTGAAAGCACATATTCTAAATCCAAATTTATTTTTTTTTAAAAATGTAAATCTCAAACTCATAATATTAGGCATAACATTTATTGTTACTATACTTTTGTTGAGCCACATTAATATAGCATTTTAGTCCACTTCAGTACGGCTAAATTTAAGTTAAAGTTTTTCTAAATATAAATGCTTTGAATATACAAATATGATCTTTATGATAGTTATTCATTTGTTATAACATCGTCACTTTTAAATGAATTGCATGGGGATTATATATTTAAGCAAAAATGTGAACTCAGGACCAGACCCTATTCGCTAAGATTGGGCTAGGTTGGAGGCCCAATACAATTAATTTGTATTGGTGGATGGTCAAAGTCAACACTTCGATCTCTTGTAGCCACTAGTTAATGATTAAAGAAAGGAGAATAGCAAGAATGATAATGCATGTAAAGAATTATAGCTGGAAATGAGAGACTCTTATTTAAATATTTCCTCGGGTTGGCCAAGGAGCAACTATTATTTGGGTATACACTTTTTGGTTTTATAATGATCACTTTTTCTCTTTATTTCCCTATTTCTCTCTCTGAACTTTTTCTGATCACCATTCAAGGAGGATCTTACTTCTTATTTATAGCCGTTTGGGTTGCATTCAAGCCTTCCGCTTGGAGGGCTCTTGATCTCTCTTTGGATACTTGTCCCACCGCTGCCTTGTTGGTGGTGGTAAAGTAGGCTACAGGTTGTGGGGCACTATTCAGGGGGTCATTCTACCATTAATACAGCAGGCTGAGTTAGTGTAGTGCATTGAATGTAGAGGTGATGGATGCTTTATCTGGAAGTTTCCTTCCACTCTTATTCGTACGTCATAATGATTCTCCTTGATTTCCCATTTTGTTGCCTTTATGGCTTGTCCTTTAATTCCCGAGAAGTATTCGCTTCTCGGCCTCCTTCGACGGTTTGCCCTCCTCGATTCACTGATCCACTCGACATCTTTGCTGTTCTAATTGGTCTAGGTTTGATTTGATGAGCAGTTGGGCCCCAATATACCTCAGGCAGATCCCTTTGATGCTTCCTTCTCTTTGGTCTTCCACTCCCCACAGTACGTATGTATAGTTTTTATTTAAATAAATTATTCAACTTATTCATTCTCTTAAAAGAGATTATCATGATAATCAAAACTCATAACAAACTTATTCTGAGTATGTATAATTTATTCTCTAAATTTTATTGTAGAGAGAAAGAGACTACTTGTAATGAGGAACTAAAAAATACAATACCAAAACGTATGAACCTAAAATAGAGTTTTAAAAATCACAATGATTCATCAATATAAAGAAGAGTAGCAATTAAAAATTAAAGAGAGAGAGAGACCACTTTTCAAGAGAGAATGATAAGAAATTTAAAGAAAATAATATGTGAAGAAAAAAAGTAAAAATAAAAAATATAGTAATGAACACCAAATTATCCAAATCATGTTATATAATAAAATAACATTATATTCTTATATACTATCTTTATAATGCAATATGATAATATCTATGAAATCAAAGAGAATAAAAAAGATAAAAACTTAAAAACACAAACTTAATCACATAAACACAACTCAAAGTAGAGTTCTAAATAATACAAAAATTCATCAACCTAAAGCAGAAATGTAAGAAAATAAAATCCACAAAAAATGAGAGAAAAAAAAATTGAGAGAGAGAAATAACCTTTTATGTGTGGGAAAACTATTTATAGAATAAGAAAGAGAATTGTAAATTTATAGTAAGATGAGGGGAATAAGAAAAGCAAAAAATAAAGGAAGATAAATGAATAAAGGAAAAGTGATGTAGGAATAAAAGCCCAAATTCATATATTGGGCCTTAACCGAGGGCTTTAGTTTGTCCGAGGATGGATAAATCATGGTGAGGGTGTCAAGATCAGAATCCCATAAGTAAAATACAAGCAGAAAAGTTGAGAAAGTTGGTCCGAGGAGGATTATCTCCTCAGATCAGCAAAGCACGGATCAAGTACATACATTAACACTCAACGCAACCTTCCAGGAAGATCTAATGATGGAGACTAGAGATGTGAACGTATAAAAGGGATGGGAGTTCAGAGGAATCCAATGGAAAGTTGCTACCACCGCATTTAATGCACTATACCTACTTCTCTGGTCACATGTATGTGGAGAAGACCCCTGAACAGTGCTCTCTTGGCTACTACAACTCACAAAGAGCCAGAATGGGTGTCTGATGGGACAAACACTCAAGTGGTGTCTTGGATGGTCAACAGATGGAAGGCCAAGATTACCAGGAGGAGGATATATAATGGAAGGAACCCTTGAAGGAAAGGGGATCGGAAAAAGAGAGAAAAAACACTGTAGCAACCGGAGTTGCACTTGTAATCAGTTCCATTGATATATACAAAGATTTGCCTCCTCGGACAATACATTCACCCAATCCTTTGCGCTTTGTTCTTGCATGATTGTCTTTCAAACCCATTCTAACCGTAGTTAGATTTACTAGGGCCTAATTCTTTAGCCCATTCTCTACAAATTTATTGTATTGGGCTCATTAACCCACAAACTCATACATCTTGGACTTGGGTAGCAAATCGTGACCCTACAAGTGATATTAAGGTAAACAGTAGTGGGGAGAAGAAAATGTAAAAGGAAGGGGAAAAGTTAGAGAAAGTGTATCAATAAGTTGGGGAAAAAAAAAAAAAAAAAGAATGTTGAAAATAGGTGGATGATGTGGTTTTTGATGTGGTTCAACAAGAATATAGCAACAATAAATGCTATACTTTAGCTTTTAAATGCTTTAACTTTTAGATGTATATATACATAGATTAAGAAGTTTTGACAATAATCTAATTCAACTTCTTGTTCTGTCAATTTTGCTTCAGGAACTCATGCCTTCTTTGCCAAATTATGTTGAAGCTCATTTGAAGCTTTCATAGCTTGGGCGAGTAAGAAACATTTTTTACTTTATTGTTTCCTTGAATTACCTAATTGCATTGTAAAGTATCTCCTCCAACTTTGCTCCTCAATCTAATTATCAATGCTGAATAAAGGATTGAAGAGGTAAAATGCGACTGCTTCTGGTGTCTAATCTTGAAGGTGGTTTATTCTGGCTATGTTTGTTATTACCTTGCTATTAGAATCTATAACGAAACAGATGCAAAAACGGTTAACATTGGTGTTTGGTTTGTACACTTGGCGTGGCCATCATGACTTATGAGAAGCAATAGACCTGTCAACTTATTCTTAGGAATGAATCAATCATTGTTTTGTTGTAGCTTGTATTTTCAGATTATCTTTTCCTATATATAAGATGACGAAATCCTTACACAACCTGTGCACTGTTTGGTGTTTTTTCTATTCTTAGTAAAATTTTACTTATAAATTTTACTATTGCAGAGAATGTCTAGAAATAGTCCAAAATCTGACGGCCAAAAATAACAAACAAAAATAATCTACTTGTGAAGTTTGATCAAGTGGATTGTGTTAGGTTTAGTGTTAGCAAATCCCATAACATTGTAACTTTCAAGCCATCTCTGTTGTGTTCACTGGAGTCTTTTCATGTTCAAGAGAATGTGTTTTGTGTGGAAGATGCAGCTCAAGATGTGCAGGAAAAACAGTGTTCAACTGCTCTTTGATTGAGGCTTGATCAATTGAGAATCGTGGCTTACATGTTTAAAGTCCATAAAATCGACTGTGACTAGATTTTCATACCCTACCATGATTAAGTATGAAATCAATTTGAATATAATTGTCTAGCTGAAAACTTTTGTATGGCATGCTTGTTCTTCCACTTTGTTTTGGATCCTAGATTTACAGTGGGTTTTTCAGTTGTATCTTTCTCTTTGTCATCTATTCAGTTATATAATTTGTCACATGAGTGTACCCAGTATATGTTTGATGGTTGATCATGTTATCTGGTTGATTGCCAATGCTTAATTACTGATATTTTTGTTTTTCATTGATCAAGGAGTATTGTGGTTTCAAAAAGTTCTCTTTCATCATTGAAAGATTAATTGTGGATGAACTGTCTCTAAATAGTGGGAGAAAAAATGAAGCCATAATCTCTAGTTTAACTGGCAGCTCTTCCTTATAAGTTCTAGGGGAGGGTGAGTGTGAGGCCGTAGCTTCAAAATCCGTTAGATACGTGTGTAACTTACGAGTAATAAAATAAAAATAAAAAAATCCCGAGGAAAATGGAAGAAAGAGGTATACAACTTGTGTATATGGATGCAAAAACGAATTTGTTTTTCATTTTAGGTAAGCATCAAAACCTGATTGGCATTTTTTGAAGTATAAAAGAGGTCATTTTTCTTATTAATCTCCTGCGGCTTCGCGACCTACTATTCATTTACATACACATAATTTTACAGAATTCACTAATTTCATTGACATGCACATATTTTACTGAATTTACTATGATGTTTTGTCTGGATATGATAGTAAGCAGTTAAATTATGCACCTTTTTTCCCTCCTTGTCTGTCTTTCTCAAGTTATTGATGAATTTCATATTGTGTCTCCACAATTAGGTGCTAAATGCTACTAGAAAGAGGCAAGATATACTTGTACAAGTTGGTTTGGAGTACAAATGAATGCCACCTGTTACTAAACATTGGATAGGGATTTGGGAGTAGCAATGAATAGAGTCACCACTGCAAGAACAAAAATAAAATGACAACAGAAATATATATACATAAAAAGGTAAAAATATGGAAGAAGAAATTGTGCTAAAGCTTCGAATTAAATAATACTGTAGTACTTAGATGAGGTCAGAATCAAATGTGCACTTTGCTAAACCTGAGGCCTATATTATCATTTTATTTTTTGATATGTTATACAAATTATTTATAAAAAAAAAAAAAAAAAATTGTTTTGTTTTTTGTGGTAAGTTATTATTGATAGTATTGGTTATTTGGCAATGCTATAGAAGCTGGGATAAAGTATGGAAAAACACACACAGGTGCTCTTTGTTCTTATAAATTATGGACAATATTTTTCACAACTACTAAGTACTAATATGACTTGTGTGATTGGAGCAACATCATTTTCAATTGAGCTCGCTACTGATACTACTTTTATTATATATGTTTTTGGCTGAGTAATACAGAATTTAATCAATGAGTAGGTTCATTACAACATCTATGAACAAAAGAGAAGGACCAATCCTCCATTCCTTAAACAATAGATGAGACTTCTTCAAAAATTGGCAGAATGAAAATATCCCACCCATTAACTGCACTGCCCGTCATCTCTGCAGACAATTCCTTCTGCAATTTGCTTGTCCCTTACTGCAGCATCCACATTGCACTTGAACCAACCCAAGGGAGGAGAGCTCCATTTCACCATTTAAATAAAAATATCACAAAGGAATAACAGCAAAAATGAGTTTGAAGATAAGGAAATAATACAAGAGAATATTAACAATGAAAATTATTGTAATGATATTCAAATATGTAATTTAACAATTCTTGAGTATATAATAAAAAGACTAAATTATTTTTTGAATGCATATATTGCCTACAAAATTTTATTAGCAATACTTGTTATTGTCTTTTTGCATAAAATTTTTTTTTCAAAATTAAAATTAACAATATCCTACTTTAAATTAATTGGATTAATCATATTATCAATTAAAAATGATCTATTAGCAAAACTGCTTAAATACAAAAAATTTAATTGATAAATTTGCATCTCAACTCTCAAGAAGCAAAAAATATTGTATTGATTACTAACCAAATATTTTTAAAAAAAAATTGCATCAATTAAACTTATCGTCTTAAGCCTCAAACTGTATTGAGCAAGCCTTTAAGCCCGGGCACTATGGAGTCAGCCATGCTTAAAACTTAAGCTGAGTTGGAAGGCACCCGAAAGCCTAACAAACCCTCTCTATTGTGTCCTCGAATTTTTAAACACCTCCCATTGATGCTCTCTTTTAATTTGTTCTGTTTCTTGAAGCTCACAGGAAGGACTTGAACTATGTTACCAACTTACCAGTAAATCTGTCACACATAGGAAAGAGAGACAGACAATCTCCCACACACACATACATAGGAGGAAGAGGAATGGTGTTTGACCATTTCAAACTATTGGAAACATTAACGTCCATTGATATTTGGTACTTGCTAAAATGGGCACTTAAGATAAAACAGTATTTTCCACAGTAAGAAACCAACTTTGTCCACAAAAAAAGCCACTATTGTTGGGAAAACTCCAGCCCATTTCGCCTGTCACATCTTTTCCTCCACTTATATTCAAGAAAATTGTAACAAATTACCAAAATGAAACAAAAACCAATGCCAATTTATCATAGAGATACAAAAGAGAACCTATTTTTACAATCGTAGTCTCTTGCAATTCTAACCTCCTCCTCACCCAGGAGGGATGGAGATAGAAAAGAGACCAAGAAAAAACTTGTCCAAAAGAACCAAACTTTTTCTATCTTCCTTATTGCCATCATCACATTCTTCATCATCACCATCGATGGCTATCCTCCTGGTCCTTCTCTACACCTTGTTTTCTGCTTCCACCATTGCCTATTCATCCTTTGCTCCCTTTGTCCCTCCAGACAACTTCCTCATTGATTGTGGTGCTGACAAATCAAGCATTCTCAATGATGGAAGAACCTTCAAAACCGAAGATCAATCCAAGCAATTCTTACAAGCCAAGGAAGAAATCAAAGTGTCAGTTGAAAAGGGTGATGTTCCTTCATCTATTTACTTGTCAGCAAGGATTTTTGTCACGGATGCAATTTACTCATTTCACTTGACAAAAGCCGGTTGGCATTGGGTTCGTCTCCATTTCTATCCATTCAAAAATGATCAATTTGACTTGAGCAAAGCTACTTTCTCTGTCAACACCAATAAGTACGTGCTTCTACATAGCTTCAACATGGATAACAACACCAATTATGTCCTCAAGGAGTACCTTTTGAACGTGACCGATCCACAATTCTCAATCAAGTTCATGCCGATGAAGAACTCCGCTGCTTTCATCAATGCCATTGAGGTTGTTTCAGCTCCTGATGACTTGATCACCGATGAGGCTAATGGCCTTATCCCTGTAGGCAAGTTTTCTGGGCTATCCACATTGTCCTATCAAACCATGTACCGGCTTAATGTGGGAGGACCTCTTGTTAACTCTGCAAACGACACATTGGGAAGGACTTGGACACCAGATGGGTCTTACCTTAAGTCGAAAGCCTTGGCAAAAAGCGTCACTGTTGCGACCACCGTTGTCCAGTACCCCGATGGATTGACACCTCTGATTGCACCACAGTCAGTGTATGCCTCTGCTGTTGAAATGGCTGAGTCAAATGTGAACAATCCTAATTTCAATGTGACGTGGAACTTTGAGGCTGACCCTGCTTTTGGGTACCTAATTAGGCTTCATTTTTGTGACATTGTGAGCAAAGCGCTCAATGACCTCTACTTCAATGTCTACATTAATGGGAAAATGGCAATAGCTGATCTGGATTTGTCGCATGAGTTGGAAAATCAATTGGCAGCTGCATACTACAAGGATATTGTGGTTAATGCTTCTTTGATGTCTAATGGATTAAGTGTCCAAATTGGTCCATCTAAATTGGATTCTGGTGATTTGAACGCCATTTTGAACGGTCTAGAGATATTGAAAATAAGCAATTCTGTGAATAGTCTTGATGGAGAGTTCGGGGTAGATGGAAGCAAGGCCGTTGGTGGCATTGGCACACGAAAAACAGTGGCTGTAGTCGGATTTGCCATGATGTTTGGAGCCTTTGCGGGTCTTGGTGCAATGGTGTTCAAATGGCACAAGAGGCCTCAAGATTGGCAGAAGAGGAATAGCTTCTCTTCATGGTTGCTTCCTCTTCATGCTGGTGACAATAGCTTCATGTCAAGCAAGAACTCAATCGGGTCTCACAAGAACAACTTTTACTCTTCAACTTTGGGATTGGGCCGGTACTTCTCATTCGCAGAGTTGCAGGAGGCAACGAAGAACTTCGATGCCAATGAAGTGATTGGTGTTGGTGGATTTGGCAATGTGTATCTTGGTGTAATTGATGATGGTACTAAAGTTGCAGTCAAAAGAGGAAACGCACAATCCGAACAAGGCCTCACAGAGTTCCAGACAGAGATTCAGATGCTGTCAAAGCTAAGGCACAGGCATTTGGTGTCCTTGATTGGATATTGTGATGAGAACTCAGAAATGATCTTAGTTTATGAGTACATGGCCAAAGGACCTCTCAGGGATCATTTGTATGGAAAGAACTTGCCACCATTGTCATGGAAGCAAAGGCTAGAGATATGTATAGGCGCAGCTCGTGGACTTCACTACCTTCACACTGGCACTGCACAAGGTATCATCCATCGTGATGTTAAAACCACCAACATTTTGCTTGATGAAAACCTCACTGCCAAGGTATCTGATTTTGGGCTATCAAAGGATGCACCTATGGGGCAGGGGCATGTGAGTACTGCAGTGAAGGGAAGCTTTGGTTACTTGGACCCTGAGTATTTCAGGAGGCAGCAATTGACTGATAAGTCAGATGTGTACTCCTTTGGGGTGGTTTTGCTTGAGGCAATATGTGCAAGGCCTGCTATTAATCCTGCACTCCCAAGGGAGCAAGTGAACTTGGCTGACTGGGCAATGCAATGGAAGAGAAAGGGCTTGCTTGACAAGATCATTGACCCTTTACTTGTTGGTTCTATGAATCCTGAATCATTGAAGAAGTTTGCTGAGGCTGCAGAAAAGTGCTTGGCTGAACATGGGGTTGATAGGCCTACAATGGGAGATGTGCTGTGGAACTTGGAGTATGCTTTGCAACTCCAAGAGGCTTTCTCACAAGGAAAGGATGATCAGGATGAAGGCAACTCCATTGCTACTGTTACTGCCTCTCCTGTTATTGTGCCTGCAACCCCAACTGCTTCCACCACTGATACGCGTCCAGTTTCTCATCCGGAAGAGACTAACAGTCCAGCTACATCTCAGGCCACTGATGAGCATTCAGGAACCGCAATGTTTGCCCAGTTTACTAATCTCAGTGGTAGGTAAAAATTCTAAATTGTGGTGGTGGTGTTCGTGTTCTAGATCAGTATAAGTTTAAGCATCTGGTGGAGATTCCATTTAACCATTTGTAGCAGTGGTGATGGTTTTACTGCTTCATCAGGAATGGGATATTTTAGCAATTTCAAGCTATATGCCCATATGGGCATACATTTCTCTTATAATGATGTGCAAGGATATTTGAAACGATTCTATACCTACACTAGCTCTCTTCTCTTTCTCCTCTCTTACCAAAGGTATTTCGTTCCATGGTCACGGCGATATTCTGTATTTGTCTACATGGTATGGCGAATGTACTGGTATGGAAGGATGTATACATGTAGTACTAATCATTCTATACATTGTTACTATTATATTTTTGATACTTTTGCTATTGTACTTGTATTTAGGGTAGACTATGCAACTTAGAAGTGATTTGTCAGCAACTTGAAAGAAGAATGATTTTTTATTGAAAGCATATCAGTTTTTTATTTTCTATGTTACAGGAATGGATCAACTAGAAATTGAAATGACAACCAAAAACCTTGTAACTCAATTAGCACTTACTCGTATTTCCAACCAGAGTTCAGATCCCCTCTCCCCCAACTAGTGAATTATCAAACAAAATAAGAAATTGCTATGACAACCCTGATTAGCTTCTTCTATATGGTCATTACACTTGTCTTCTCTAGGAGGTTGAGGGCACCTAAACATTTGAATATAACTTGAACTAGTCCACCTTGTTGTTTAGTGGCATTGCCCTGTTCTTCCCAATGACGAAGAGGCAGAATCTAATGGTTTGAAGAAATATAGACTATGCCAGCAAGATTCACAATTTTTCTTGCTACAAACCAAAAAACATCAGTGCAAAGAAATACACAGCACCTGCCAACTTTTAAAATTTATTTTTCTACCAATCCTCCGAATAAGAAACATCATTGTTGTGACTCAAACATTTGCAAAAACTAATTGAATCACTTTGAACCCAATTAGGCATTCAAAATTGAGTCTTAAATCTGTTGCAATCTACCAAATCATCCCTCTATGGTTATATGAAACTTAGCAAACATAGACACAATAAGTGATCATATTACATTTATATAAACATATAAAAAATAAATAAACTCGTTATGCGTTTTTTTTTTTTTTTTTTTTTTTATACTTACATTAAGCGAGGCAGGGTGACTAAAGTATAAATTAGATAGTATTTTTACATAGCATAAATGATTGGATTTAAAATCCATTCTTGTCATTTTTTATTTAAAAAGCTCAACTTCTCAAAATTTCTTTTTTCCCAAAAAAAAAAGTTCTCAAAATTCCTTTAAAGAAAATCAATTTTTTACACAAGTATTAAGAAGAAAAAAAAAAAAAAAACTTAATCCATTATGAGTTCAAGGGGAAAAAGGTCAAACTATAAACTAATTTTTAAAAATAAAATTTAAATTAAAAAAAAAAAAAAAAAAAAAAAAAAACCTACATTTGCAGGCACACAATCTATCCGGGGATCCTACTAACAGATATATATTTTTTCCTTCTAGAAATCATGCAATAAAATTATTAATAGAATACTAAATTGTTTCTTAATTATGTCCTTAGAACAAGACCTTATTTAAAAATAAATAAATGAACTATAAATTAAAATGCCTTAGAAGCAACATCAATTGCCGCTCCCAAGTCCCAATGGTCCTTTTTTTCCTTTTGTTTATATATATGCCTTTTTTGTATTTAATTTTCTGTATGAGGATTGAGGCTATGAACCATCCCAATATATTTACACTTGCTTTTTGCTTAAGCAATATTAACTATTAAAGATGGTTTTTCCCGACCAACAAAAGAATATTGAAGGAGGGCTTTCTATATGCATAGACATCATTTATGAAATGTTCTTATCTTCACAATTGTGGAAACAGAAATCACAATTGCAAAAATATGGTAATATTTTCATGTTATTTACGGTCATTTTTACCTACAAGTGATTAGATGAGCCAATTTCCTTACCCAAATTTGTGCAATTTAAACCGTTAGATATAGTAAATACCCCCAAAAAAAAAAAAATAGATATAATAAGATTTGAACAAGAAAACCCACTACAAAAATCATTACTTTAATTCCAATCGAAGACAGGATTTAGCAAATTAGAAGGACCATGAAGACAAATTTCCTATGAACCTAGATGGGCCATGGGTCAGCCTATGTACTATAAATTTGTGTAATCATATTAGACATGCTCATCCAAGTGGGTACACTAAATTGAATACACCTTTAATCCATTAATCAAGTGGGAATACAAAGTGAGTGGCCTATATCATCTTAATTCTCCACCATATTTAAAATGTTCAAAGTTGCTATGCATTATTAAGAGTGATATATGGGAGGCATAAAGTGAGATGCCTTAAAAAAGGTTAGGTTGTTTGAATGAAGCAGAGAGAGTGTTGTAGATAAGGATATTGTAATGTCTCCATCTGTAAGCAAAACCAAAACCTGTGGGTGGCTCCAAACTAGCCCACATTTATCGAACCTCAAGTGTAACTCCTATCCATGACGTGTGAGCTCTTATCCCCAGCATATTTGTGAACGTTACATCCACTAAATTCTTTTCTCATGAACATAATCTATATATAAAGCCCCCTCATAATCAACATCTTCTTCCTCATCAACTCTCTTTCTCTCTCTCTCTCTCAAAAAAAAAAAAAAAAATCTCTCTCGCTTGTTCTCTAGTCAAAATTAAGCCAAATATGGAGAAAAAAACCGACAACATGGGGTCTTTCGACATGGATGCACTTAGGACAAATCTTCCACAGAAGTACACACTCATTTATTCTTGTTTTTGTGTTTTACTATAGTTTGAGTTTTCTTCTTTAACTTTGATAGATACAGTAAAATTTGAATATGTGACATCTACTATATAATAATCGCTATATTCTTTACCATTTAGTTAATACTCCAATATTCTTTTAGTTTAAGCAGGTTTAAATCCCATCTATACACATTTTACCAGTTGAACTAATTATAACACACCCATGATTAAGTTTTTTATGATGCAAAGTTTGGAAGTTATTTCAAATCCTATGGCTCAAAATACTTACATGCTTTGTTTTTGTTTTTGCAGGAGAGGACTGTCAAGGTACTATTCAGGTAAATCAAGGTCATTTACATGCATGGAAGATGTTCGTTGCTTAGAGGATTTGAAGAAACAAGAACACCAAGATGCTAAGAAAAGGAAGAAATATTCGGATAGGAATAAAGGCATCCCCCACATTCCAACAAGTCCATGTAGAAGAATATCCAGTAGCACACAATGTGCTCCACCTTATATTGGAGTGTAAATATTATGTATCAAGCAGAATCAAAGGCATATCTTCGGTTCTTGTGTTAATTATTGAGATTTTGTAAATCCATAGTGTATATTATAGGAGTCTCAAAAATTTTATTATAATTGTAACGTGTTTCATTCTATAACATAATTATATTGTAAATATTCCATCTTTATTGATAAACTACGATTTTTTTTTACTTGAAAAGGTTTTTTTTTTTTTTTTAATAATTAAAAAGTTAAATTTACATTTTTCATTTTGTTACCTCTTCTATAAAAGAACCCTTACCCTATAGGCCTATATCCTAAATTGATACCCCCATCTAGATTGTTAGGACACCACCTTATCAATGTTTCTCCCCCTTTTTCTTAAATTCAGATTTGATTTCAACTGTTCATTTCATGTAATTTCATAGGTGCGTAAATGATAACAGTGAGTTCAATCTTCTAAGTAAAAGACTAGTATTGATGCTAAGATCTTCCTATATCAGACATTGTGCTGTTCATAATGTCACACTCAAAATTATGTATCCAATGGTACTCCTCCTCAAGTTTGAGTTTTTATGTCATGGATGTCCATGATCTTCTCCCATTGTAATGTGAAGAGCTTTTTGATTTGGATACTGCAAATCTCATCCAACGTACACATCTTCCTCTCAAAGACAGCATTATTTGGGTCCATAACCACAGTGAGATATTTTTGGTTAAACCAGCCTACCTTACTGATCAATCTATCTATCAGATTTGAGCAATCAGGTCCTCTTCTTACTAGTGAAATGTGAATGTAAAACGCTTTGGAGTCTCAGAATAATGGAAGGATTGAATTTTACAGAAAATTGATTGGGAGCTGCTGCCCATCACCCATATTAACCGTCTCTTTTTTCCTAAATCTCTTTGCCTTTATAGTTTGGATGAACTCAAAATGGACTTTTAATTTTGCAAATCTGCCATTAAAGTGCACTTAATTGGGTAAAGATTGATGTTATCCCCTTCATCCTTTCTAACCATTTCCAAAACCAAAAAAAAAAAAAAAAAAAAGGGCTTCCAGTGTCTGGACTGCTTAGATGTCTGAGTCTCAGGCTCTCATGCTTGGTCAAGAGGCAAAAGCATCCCAGTTAGGCTTAGCCGTCTCAAAAGCTTCAAAACTAGGGCTCAAGCATGTTCAATTTGAAAGTGATGCAAGAGTCATGATGGATGCTATTAAAAAAAACTCAACAGTTTAACCGCCCACCCAACGGGAGTTTGAAGCTATCAGAAACGATATTCCCGACTTGTTCCTTCTGTTGCTTTTGAATTTTAATTTTGCCCAAGATCTTGTAATACTTAGGGCCACAATGTTGCACTTAGGGCCTCGTTTTGTAAGACCTGGGACCCCATCTCATTAATCGAGGAGCATGACTAGCCAATCCCCCCTATTCCTCCTTTTGTTTCTCATTAGATCTCATTATTATTCACCGGAAACAAAAACAAGGATAGCTTTACGGGACTCCTAGTAAAAAAAATGTAGCATGCAACTTACAGTGCCTACTACACCTCTGGATGCTCCAATCGGTTTCTTAGATCCGCGTCTTACGAACAATGCGGCTTTCAAAAACAGAAATAACAATGAAAGTTTACACCATCTGAAACCACGGTTTCAAATAGCACGAGTCTGGCTTGCAACATCATGGTCATTAAATCAATCACTGAATTCATGTCAGGTCAATCCCATCAATGCTACAGTCCCACTAAAGTCTAAACTCTGTTAATTTAGCTAGGAAGAATACACATTGTCCCTACACTGTAAAACATACATGGGAATGGAGAGGCCAATTAACCATATCTAACTCAGAGCACAAAAACTAAATATTTAGGCCTAAAGCAACCATTGTGAGTACCAAAGAATCGCCATATCTCCCTATTTTGATACAAAATTATGATGTAAGTTGCACCCTCCATAATTAAGTCCAAGCAAGGACTATTGCATCCTTTTCCTCTTGTTCAGGCCTGGATCATCATCAAGCATCACAAGATCATCATCATCATCAACCACTTCCAATTTCCCATGATTTTTAGTTTCATCAGTAACACTTGAAAGGTCTTGACCAGAAATCTCAGATAGTCTTCTTTTCTTTCCAGAAGGAACATCCATCTCAACATTATCTTCAGCCTCCACCGGCACTGCCTGTGAAGCATTTGATGTGCTCCCACCATTGCCATTAGACTTATTATCATCCTTTTCAACTGAAGAAGCTTGAGTCCATCCAGAGAGAAGCATTCCATCAGGTTCCTTTTCTTCATCAAATTCCTCTCTGTCAGAAAGAAATGTACACAGAATTTACCAAGTAGCTCAGATACAGAAACCAAAGACAAACCCCAACCCACCACTTTCGCCCAAAGGGAAGGGGGGAGGGGGGAACATTTCTCAAAAAAATTATTGGAAGGTTACACATGTAGGGTCTTGAATCCATGACTTCACTCTCCAGCTAGCACTTATAAGGGGAGCAAGTGCCAATTGAGCTAGAACTCATTGGCAAATTGACCATCAAAATTTAAAAGCCAGGGGATGATCACACATTCCACACACACACATCTTATTCACATGACATTACAGACTGCATATTTTAAAGCAGTTATACATGTATTATCACATAAGCAGGTTGGACAGATCCTGTAAAATCAAATATCAGAAGGGAATCCATAGTAGTTTATTCATCACCTGGCATTTGCTAGTTTAAAGGCACAATTTCAAGCATAAAAAAAAGTGACTTCTAACAACCATGCTAAATCATTTGAGATATTGCTACAACAATGAGACTGATTTCAGCCACTAAACCCATCCTCAGAAAATGACTCACTAATAAAAAACCCTTTCACAAAATTCTTCTACCCACAAATGAGAGTGCAAACACCAAGAAAACTTACTGGAAAGCATTTATCCTAAAACAATTCTAAACCAAAGGATCTGCTACACAGCCAATGTTAGTCCAAAAACCAAGTGGAAATACTTTTTTTTTACATGTAATAAAAATTTTATTCAAAGGGCAAGTCCAAATACAATATAATAATATCATCCCATATACAAGCTATAAGACTATAAAACAAAACAAATTAAGGGTTGTGGAATGTAGGTAGATAAAGCACATATCCAGATGCAACTCCGAAGACATAGGTTGGCATCTGTTTAGGATGTTATTTTGCAGTTTATTATGTGCAACATATGGCGAGAATGAAACAACAGAATTTTCAAAGGGGAGTGTTCTATCATCGAATTGAAGCGCATTTTCCTTCTGTCTTTGTTTGAATGGAGGACTGCTTTGAGTGGTCTTGACAAACCCTCTGTTTTAGACTTTGTAGATTTATGTAATTTTGGGCAGTCTTTTGCTTTCCTTGTACACGTCCTGTGTACCAAAGAATTCGCTTCTTTTCTTGTTTTTTCTCATTTTTTCAATGAAGTTTTTATTTACCTATCAAAAAAAAAATCCTGAAGACATGTCACTTCCTTTTCTTTACTTTTCTTTTTCTCTTTTTATTTTGATGAGTCTCAGGACATCTCACACTTGTGTGAAAACAGAAAAGCTAGCCATCCAAAACAGTTGTGAAACTAGGAAATCTAAGGGACTTTCACAAATTAGATAGAAAGTTTACAATTTTTTTCTTTAAGCAAGCAGAAATGAAGCTCATACTAGAGGATATATATATATATAGGGTAAAGAAAAACCTGTGCTTGATATTGATATTGCAAGTCAGTTCTTGTTTTAGATCCTCAACTGTAACTGTAGTCCCACTAGTAACTGGAGAAGGAAGGTCAGACAATACCTGAGATTTAAAGAGGAAAAACCTGCATTGAGAATACAATGGCAAGAAAGACTAAACACAAAGAAAGAAAACATACCTTCTCAAGGTTTGCTGCATAATTCGCAACCATGGCTTTATCAAGATCATCACCAACTTCATATAGAAGTGCTGCCCCATGCATAATAAGTGGAAAGTACATCCCAAGCTTGGCCTTAACAATCTTTTCAACAAAGTCTCGCAATTTTGCACGGTGAGTATTGATCTCGAGCGTTAGTGGACTCTATTTTGAGTCAAATCATATGTGAGCATATTGCAATTGTGAGTAAGATGTAACAAAAATAAATACCATTAAAATTTACAAGAGGGTAAGGGGAAGGGAAGATCTAACATGCCTCAGAACAAACATAGCAAGATTTGTTAGCTTCAAATGGTTCCACTGGCATCAGCAGCATCTTCCTCGTCGGATGCTCTAGACAATATGTCATCCTATAAACATCCTAATCAGATTAGAGCAAGCCAGCCCCAACATAGATTTAAACAAAAGGAAAAGGAAAAAAACTACTCAATTCATGCTATAACATTATCATCAAAAATGGTGCCTCACCAACTTCAAACAGGTAAAAATTTCTGAACAAAAAAATGATTAATATCCTTCATAAGTTGCAAATCTAAAAAATTCTTCCCCAATAGCAGTTGGGCTTCAATGTTCACAAATGATGGAATTGACCCCATTCACTCACTCTAGAGAAAAATTGAAAATGACTGTGCAAGTTGGACCCTGCCCTTTAGCACTAATAAGCCAACCATAGCAAAATAATTCAAATGGAAAACCATGAACTTACCCACTACAGAATATACACACACACACACACACACACACACACACACAGCATCTTTTATCTTTTTATTAGTTGGGGGTTGTCAAAAGTTAAAGCATCTTTTCTTCTTTAAGCAACCATAGATGACAATGAATTCAGCTGCAAAATGCTCATTGACAAATAAGGTAAAGAACTTGTCATATGCAAATAACTACAAGTCAATAAACATGAATTAAAACAAACCAAAAACTGTAAAACCATTGCTTCCACTATCACAACATGAGAACAAGCATTTACAAAATCAAAGGCTAACTGTACTTCAAAAGGAATACACATCCAATAGAAAAGAATATACACCGAGCACACCTATAATTTTTGGTATCATTTTGCAGCACCTTGATTGCCTCTATCACAATCAACCCAGCAATTATAGCATTTGTTGTTGCAACAGCATGGACAATATTACCAGCAATACCTTTGGCTTCAAAAAGGCTATGCAAAGGGATTCCAAAAGAAGAAGCCCTTATATTTGCAGCAGCAGTAACAAACTCCACAGCCAACTGATCATCTTTGTCAAAAGTCAGGTTTCCAATCTCCTGCTTACCAGCAAATTAAAAAATAAATGAATAAAAACAATAACAAAAAAAAAACCCTTCAAAGTATGGTGTTGACTGTTGACATCAAAAATAAATCAAATGGTTGATAGCTTTGTCCAAAATACAGCAATAGTTCAAACCAAACCTTCTCCCTTTTCATGAAAAATAATTTGAAAGCCTCCATAAAGATTCTACTGTTTTCCTTAAGGCACCATATATCCTGTGGATTCTTCATGCCAAGGGATGCCATGGCAGATACTGAAGATGGATCACCTGCTGCAGAGTCTCTATCCACATTTCCATTCTGTTGTGCGATCTCATCATGCAAGAAATCCCTACTATATATAGGCTTTGGTCTATTACGGTTTTTCCATGTCTCTTCATTAGATAAAGCTTCTTCAATGTTATAACCAAACACGTGATCATATATTCTCCTTCCATACTGTTCAATGTCTTCATCTTTTCTACGTTCAAATACATCTTCTACATGTTCTGATGAGCTCGAAGCATCAGTAGAACGCACATTTAAATCATTTTCCTGATTTTTGTCTCCAAATAACTTTGTGAAAAGTAAGTCCTTTGCCCATACAATACAGTGAACAAACTGCAAAAGTTAAACAAATATGTCATAGCCTAGGACTTACAGAGCATGAGTTTATCTTGAAAATGATCAAAGCAAGAATCCTAAATCATTAACCCTTATGACAAATGATCATTCACACATGATTATAAATGTAATTCCTGTAAGCTGTTAGAAATTGTTTGGTTGGAAAGAAATCGTCACTCCTTCGAGAACATGGAGAAGACATTGGATGAGTTTAAGGTTTTATGCCAACGTAGTCTTTTTTAGTGGGCTCGTTGTTAGGGCTTTACTGATTCTTCGTCTCTTTCAGAGTTTATGTTTTCCCTTAGTTTATCTTTTTGATATTCTTTCTTTTGTTTTGTTGTTTGTTTCTTCTATTTCTTGTTGTTCATCATCATGAACAACTTGTACTCTTCTTTTTTTCTCATTAATATTAGTTTCTCTGATTACCTATCAAAAAAAAAAAAAAAAGCTGTTAGAAACCATATGACATTCTGCATTTTTTAACTGTTCGATCAGAAAACAAATTACAGTTGCAGTTGCAGATAATTATCTACCGAAATCTAAAAGAAATGGCAGTCACAATAACTAGGGAGCCGCAAGTTAAAGCTTTTCTGTCCTTTGTAAATGGGTGTAATTTTTCTTGTTCTTTTATCTTTTTTTTTTTTATTTTTTTTTTTTTTGCCACCTTCCAGGTTTCCAAGGTAATTTTTCATTTTTAGAGGTGTTCCTCTCACAATATTGCACTTGGTCCCTTCAATGCCTCTTCACTGCAGCTTGTTTTCCTCAACATCATCTTAGTACATATCTCCTATTTTCGCATTATTGGAATTGTTATTTAAATACTTACAAGCCTAACCAACATAAGACCTCAACTATTTTATTAAAAACAATTGTCTAGTTAAAAGTATCAAGTAATAATTCATGGCAGACAAACTAATCATCCAAAAAAAAGATGATTCATGGCAGACAACTGCCAACTAAAGGCTCATGTTTTCCAACTCAAACATACTAAAGCAGTTGATTAAAAACAAAACAATAACAAACCAATAAGCATTTGAAATACCTTTGATGGTGTACTAGTAATAGTGCAAACAGGATAAGTTTTGGGGGCAGGTTTTGGCTGACACTCATAGCACTCCGTTCTTCCCTTCACATGTACAGTTACCTGCTTCCACAAATTAGTAAAAATAAGGAAAAAGATACAATCATTAATGAAGGAGCCACAATCTAGTACTCTAAAAATCAACTGCAAAGAATAATTATCCTATAACTGTTATAGAGAGCACCATCCTTATCAAAATAACAAATGCCATATATAATTTTTTTGATAAGTTACAAATGCCATATATATGGACAAAAAGTGCAACCACTTTCTTATCAAATCATCTTTGGAAAAACAAACAAGAGTTATGATTAGCAATTATTTTATGAATTAATAACCCTACTTTGTGTGTGTGTGTGTGTGTGTGTAGAAATACACGAAATACAATGATCAAGGGGAAATGGCAAACACACATGCGCACAAACAAAGCATAATTGAATAAAGTCCATATTACAGACCTGTTTTAGTATAAGATAAATGATTTCTTTCAAATAAATATAGATAGTAAATGTAAATCACCTGCCCAAGGAAGCCAGTAGTCCCGCTTTCAACCAAAGGAACTTCAGCAGCCAAGCATAGGCGATTCACATGTCGTCTTGCATCTAAGTTGTCAAGGCCGTTCAGAACAACATTAAATTGCTTGAAGAAGTCCACATTAAAGTCAGGATCCTTGACATTGGCATGGTATGGCGTTATGCTTATGTGAGGTCTAAATTTTAAGACAGCATCCCGAGCAACCTGGTTGAAAATTCTATGAGAAGATCATAAAAAAGAAGGTGCCTGTGCAAGATATTGGAAATGTACTAACTTTGGCCTTGGATTGCCCAACATGTGATTTTCGGAATAGAAATTGTCTGTTAAGGTTGCTGACTTCAATAGTGTCCATGTCAATCTGCAAATTAGAAGTAACAAATGCATGAGAAAATTGTTACAAAAACAACAATGTATACTGACAAATCTCCTGCTTAAAACCACCAAAACTTTGAAAAGATCATCAGAAAATACAGTATCACCACGGCCACACAAATTGTAGACAGAAAAGAGTTTATCATAAAAGAATGACTAATCACTAAATTATCCAGAAAGAATCAAATATCAAGTGGAGACTGGAGAGAGGAGATGGGAGTATGGAACGCATGGACTTCTTTATCTTATGATTATACAAATATGATATACATGGTTAGTTTCAAGTTATACTTGGTGTAAGTATAGGTTAACGTCAGGTATAGCACCCAATATCTTTTTATTGGCCAAGTATTTTGTCAAATTGCCCATTAGATTATATGTTTTCCATACCCATCATGCTCATCAAATATCAAGATGAATGGGAATTAAGAGCCATCTCCATCTTTAAGAGTGCTAAAGATTTTTTATTTTTTTAATATTTTAAAATACACCAAATGCATAATTTTATGGATTGGGTAGTAAAGGACATCCGATTGATTTGAAATTTAACATCGATGATTATTGAGCAGTTTAACTTTAAAAAGAGTTACTACAATTTGAACCTAACCCAATATGTACATACACGTTTGAGCACATGCACAAAGACAAATAATTGTCAGTACATATATATATATATATATATATTATCTAGAAAATGTTAACTCGAATCTGTAGATGTTAACTCGAATCTGTAGTAGCTAACGTTGCAAAAAGTAGCCATATTTCCCACATTAACTGCAAGAATATTACAAAAACTCACACAATCACACAAGGCAATTACATGCTAAGATTGACATTAGGTTCAACAAAATCATATTTGCACCTTATAGATCACCCAAGAGAGGGTTAGCACAACCAAAACCATAGCTACTCAACTACAACCACCAGAATCTCTTAACTCCAAGACCATGCATATGCTATCACCATGACTTCCTATCCTACAACCACCACTAGCAACACATCAGTCTTTGACCACACCTCATCATGACCTTCCAAAGCACCACCACCAAGACAAACATTTTTACTGAGCTCATTACACCACCATTTTAGGCTACTAATCATGATTAATGCAGTACAGCCACCTCAGGCCCATTGCTAGGAACACCACCACATCCAACAATATTTAAGATTCAATCAGCACATATGCCATTGCTAGATGCTATCGCTGAACCAATAAAATGGCAAGACCAAATTCATGATCTCCAACAACCCTTCATAAACAGAAACCAACTTTGCCTCCATTACTAAAACCTTCCACGATGACCCAATAATTATTAACACTTTTGCATTCCAAAACTAGTTAACCTTCACCACCAATACACTCAACACCGACCACCCAAACCCATAGAAACAATTTCCCTTACAGACTCTAGCATCCATCAGTGCCGTGACCAACAAATGCACTACAGCAGCATGTGTTCCATAACTTTTTGATGAATAGTAGCATGTTCCCTATAACAGGACTACATCAGTCGATAGCACAAAAATTTCAACACGTTATCACCACAACTGACCTTACAACACTGCCAACGAGCTATAGCACAACTGGCACCTCCTTCCTTATAAGTTATGGAGGGAGGATAACATCATGGGTCCATCAAGTAAAGTATTCCCACCACTTCTCTACCAAACCATTAAAATCTTGAAATAGAAGAATCTCAAAATCCTAGCCCGAACTGAAGTACCAGTGGCACTCGCTAACTAGTTGGCTTCAAGAAAACTACACTCAGATTTAACCTTATTGGTCTATAACTACACGTGCCGGAACCATCCACGTAGCACAACTCACACAATACAAACAACATCGGAAACTCCAAGCTTATAAATTCTTAAACATACACGATACAGCACAATAAGGGAAAAGATTATAACCATTTAAAGTAAAACTCCTCTCACTTGTTACGTTATGCAATGCACAGCAACATTAAATTAATCAACGTTTTTGGTAAGTACTAAATCGAATTTCATAAATCCTAGTACCTTACAAAAATTCCCCAACAAGACAAACCCTAAGCAATCACTAAAACCCTCTGAGAACCAAACACATAAAAAAAAAAAAAAAAACTTCAATCAACTAGTGAACACAAGCAAAAATTACTAAAACCCTAGAATAATAAACAGTGGTCAAAGTAGAAGAAACCAAAAACCAAAAAAAAAAACCCAGTAATAAGAATAGAAGAAAACTGACAATATGAATGTCTTGGAAGCCAGAGAGAGCGAGAGTCTTGAGAAGCTCGCAACCGATACCGCCAGCGCCAACCATAAGGACTTTCGCGCCCTACAAAAAAAAAATCCAAAACCCCCAAATTTTAGAGAGAGAGAGAGAGATTAGGGTTTTTGAGGGGGGGAAGGGGAGTACCTTAATGGAAGATAACTGGTTTTGAGAAGCCATTAGAGAGAGGGATAGAGAAAGAAGAAGAGTGAGTTGGAATTTGGAATATGGAAGGTTTAATAAGAAGAGTAGAATTATTATTATTATATACCATCCATGTAGAGAGAGAGAGGTTGTGAGGAATCGAACGTGGAGAGAGAAATGGCGAAGAATCTAAGAGAGAGAGAGAGAGAGAGTGGGAAAAGGCCAAAAGGGCGTGAGTGACCGTAGGCTTCGCGGAAAGGTCACACACACTAGACACGACTAAATAGTTGCTTGCTTCTGCTGCTTCTTTCTGCTGCTGCTGCAAAGGGAGATTGTTAAAGACTTAAAGTAGGGACTGGGATGTGAGGGGGGGCGCCAAATTATTATTAAGATTTATTACCTAATCAAAAAGTGAAGTGATGATATTCAATCTCATCTCTCTCTCTCTCTCACTCTATGAGATTGGAATTGTTTGCCATTGCAAACCTATAAAAATAAATAATGGTTACTATTATTACTAGTTCTACAAACAAAAAAATAATTACTAATATATTTGTAACCATTGTTATATCAGCCCATTTGAGATTTTTTTTTTTTTTTTTAAATAGAGTTTTGAGTGACAGAATATGATACTTGTATAATAAAAGTATTATATACTTAAATAAATAAATAAAAAGTATTTTATAATTTCATTCAATTAATTCACTTAATGACTAGTGTTTATTAAATTACTAGTCTCATCACATGTAAAGTACTCTTTATTTATTTTTTATTTTTGTTTAATGTTATAATATTTAAAAATGATACTAATAAATAACCATTTGTATTTTTATTTTTTAAGAAATAAGTAAGGTAACGTAAAATAATGTTTAAAATTGAGATAGAGATAGTGTCGTAAGTTTTAGGTTAAATGAAGAAGATAAAGAAAAAAACCTAAAATTTATGAACAGTAAATTACTCTTTTAACCAATGTGTGTTTTTTAATTTAAAATTATTAACTAAAAGATAGAGGTATTTTAGAGAGTTTAAAAATTTGTGTGAAAGTATTTTAGTACGCAAAATGTTGAAACTCAAACAAAGAATCATCTTAATAATAGTATAAATAATAGCATAGATATAGATTATTATTATTATCATTATTGTTGTTGTTGTTGCAGAGATTATCTACAATTTGGAGGATTCAGATTATCTACAGTTTTTCAATAAATTTCACCATGAAGTTCCTAAAATCCTATCTATTCATTTTGAAATGAGTAAATTAGATTTTATCACATCATCAACTTATTAAATAGCATTTATTATCAGTGTTATGGTATTTATTTAGATTTTAAATGATGTGGTCAAATTCATTCCCTTACCATGATAAGTACTACCTCCGCTCCATTTTTTTTGTCTTGTTTGAAAATTCAAAATTTTTAAGGGAACATTATTTATTGTCTTGTCTACCTTTTAAAAATGTATAAATTTCCAAAACAACCCTTAAAAAAATTTATCAAAAAATTGAATAAGTAAATTAATAGGGGTATAATAGGAACATTAGCAAATTAATAACTTTTATTTTTAGAAACATGACAATATTTTGGGACATCTCAAAATGGAATAAAGGACAAAAAAAATGGGACGGAGGGAGTATGAAATAGTGGAATTTTTGAAAAATAAACACACACACAAGGGAGAGGAAAAGAATTTTAATACAAAAGTACACTACAGGTCCACTTAAAAGTTGAAAATAGTGGAATTGATAGGACAAAACACTAATTTCTCTTATTCTCAAAAAAAAAAAAAAAACACTAATTCCTCTTCTTCTTCTTTTCCTCAAAAAGCCGATTTTTCATTCACTCATAATTGAAAAAAATTAAAGGGAATGAAATACAGTTTAATGAACTTGGAACGAAAAAGGGCCTTAAAGGAAACTCTTGGCATAATTTTTTTTTTCATATTCATTATCGAAATTAGAGTTTGGAATATTGTTCCAACTTCCAACAGTAACCTAAATGGGTGATAATGTGATATGCCTAGGCCTACAACAACAATACAGCCCCCCTTTCCACCTTTCTGGTCAATGCTTATCAACCCACATCATTTATTCCCACGGTGATTTAGTTGCGATACTATGATAGCTACATAATATATATCCGGACAAAATAAAAGTCAATAATACTATCTTTTTTAGATATATGGAATCCACAAAATTACATGTTAGATTTTCATGTAAATCAATAGTCGTACAACAAAAGCATGAAATTAGGAACGCTGTTGATAATGAATATATAGGTGATATTGCTAATGGTATACCGACTTTCACGTGGAATAATTAATATATTCTACAATGTGTGTATTTGGTGGGTGAGCCATCATATTCTAATATAGGACAGGAAAGACAAAGGGACATTGGTGCATTTGTGTTTTTGGTAAACATGGGGTTAATCAGTCAAGTTGCTATACTATGTCTAGGTATATGCACATTAGAAATGCTTTCTAAAGTGCCAATACCATATCTTTCATATTGATTCGGATTTAATATCCACATCTATTGGGACCAAACATGTTAATCGAGATATTGATAAGGCATTATGCTATTACTAAAGATACTACAAATGTTCTCATAAAAAAAAAAGATACTACAAATGTTAATCTAGATATTTATATGCACATTAGAAATGCTTTCTAAAGTGCCAATACCATATCTTTCATATTGATTCGGATTTAATATCCACACCTTTCAATTTATTGGGACCAAACATGTTAATCGAGATATTTATAAGGTGTTATGCTATTACTAAAAATACTACAAATTTTATCATATAACATTTACATTGTTTGATTTTGTCGTAAAACTTGTGGTAGTTTTAATATTTTTAATGTAAATGTTATATCGTAAAATTTTGAGTATTGAAACTTTTGAGTAGGGGTGTCCAGCCCACCCGCCCGAACTCGACCCGTAACCACCTAATTCAACTACTCCAATGGTCAAACTCGGGTCCCAACCTTCAAAAACCCAATGTTCGTGAGTCAATTTTGGATCTCTTCCTCTAAAACTCGTGAAGCTCGACCAACCCAAAGACTATCAATTCACAAATTTTCAAGATTTCTAGCCACATTTTCAACTAAATACGATGGATATACACCAGATCTAGCCAAATCCGACGAGTTCTTTGCATAATTTGGCAGAAATCTCACCGAATCCGATGAGATCTCACCAAATCTTAGATGGATCTAGCAAGATCTTGCCACATTTCGGCAGATTTCGACAGTTTTCGATTTCACCCAAAACCAACTACCACCTAACAGCGACTCGAATTGACAAACCCGATACTATTATGGGTTGATTGCAAGTTGGGCACAAACTCAACCTAAACTGACCCATAGACAATCCTACTTTTAAGGTTATTTCTTTATTTATTTTTATTATTTTGAAACTTACTTTTTAGTTAAATTCATAAATTAAGTATTAAATTATAAATCATTTCTTTATAAATGGCGGTGGCCCTCTGACATTTTAAAAACTTTATTCTTCTCTTGTATTTTATTAATAAAAATAAAAAGTATCAATTATTTGTAAATTTTACTCAATATTCCATTGGAATAAGATTCTCTTTCATTTAGGGGTGTGTGTATATGTCGAGTTGGGGATTTTTCAACCTAACCCAAGCTTGTTGAGTTGAGAAATTCTCAACCTAATCCATGTGGATCAGTGTGGGTTGGATCCTTGGATTATTCTTATGTGCTTCATGCCTTGGTAAAAATTTGAACTTTCATTAATTAATTATTAAATTACATTTTTTTACTAAATTGTTATAATTCACATAAAAAGCTTTAACCATGTTGCAAATTTCCAAATTCATCAAGCTAATTTTTTAAATACCTAAATGAATCGAACAATAAATAAATAAATAGGGGAATAAAATTCTTAATCCACTAACCCACAAAAACCAAATAGGGGCATTGGGTGGGGTTGGGTCGGTTTTGTCAAGTTAGTGGGTTAAATGCACACCCTTCTTTTAATTTTTATTTATATGTAAGACACGTGGTGTTCAAATATCAAATAAATATCATATGTCTCAAATCCGGTTAAAAATAAGAGGAAATTTAATGATTCTATTGAAGGAAATAATTTACCGCTATATATAAACCCATTAATTTTACCAGTGTTTAAAACATGTGTATTCAATAATATATAATTATTGTAAAATCTCCTTTTCTTTCCTAACAACAAACTCTTACTTTTTTTCGTTTCATATTTATAAAGTATGCAAAAATGCATGGATCTTTTTCCTTTCCAATTAGAAGAAAAGACGCTATAATTTTACGGTTAAAAGTTTGGGCTATGTTATACTCTTTCATTCATAAACAAAATAAAAGCTTTTCTTTCAGTATTGTTATTGTTATATTTCTCTTATATTACATTGAACATGTTAAGATGTAAAAATGATATTTATCAAGAGTTTTCTAGCTCAGTGGCATAACATGCTCTCATTTATTAGGAGATTCAAGGTTTGAATCTCTCTTCCCCACGGTTATAAGTTATAACTATCAAACTTTTTAAAAATGATTTATTATTGGGACAATTGCACTAATCTCCCATAAGGCCTATTTGGATTGGTGGGGAGGGGGGGAATGGGGAGTCGAGGGGAGTATAGTAGAGTAGAATTGGCTAAAAATAAACTAATTTTGGGTAAAATATACTCTACTCTACTCCTCCTCCCTCACCTTCAATCCAAACGAACCAATAAGGGGCTGTTTGGTTTTTTGAAAACAATAACTCATCACTCCTCACTCAATTTTCGTCACTCATCACTCCTCACTTGTCACTTAAAATACCCCAATTTCCTAACCTCACACGTTTTGGCATATATTTTCAGTTCTCATCACTCAATTATTTCTATTTTTTTGTAGGACCCACACATTGACCTAAAGAAGACTTTTCTCTCCTTTTTTTTTTCTTTTTCCCCTGACTCTTACATCTTTCTCTGCCTCTCCTTATTTTTTTCCCTTCGTCTTTCTCTGGAACAGCTGTTAGCCTTTATTGGTTTTGTCTCTCCCTGTTCTAAGCCTAAAAACTCCCATGACCTTGTTGCGTTCAAAGAATACTTTCTTGGGTTGCTTTGATATACCGATACTACTTCCTTTGATTCTGTTCAAAACCATTGTTTCAATATTAGATATGAATAAAAAACAGAGATTAATGATTGGAAACAAACTCATGTGATGTTTTTGTTTATTACTAGATAGTTTGGAGGCTTCTTCAGGTGTGAGCACCGCAGCGAAGCCATTGATGCTTTGCTTGTAACTATAAATAAGCGAGGCTCTAGCTTCTACCTCATTCTTTTTTACAGAGAACAAATATGAATGATGGATGTCTTCTATCTTGTTCAATGTTTTATCTCTACTGTGCTCTCCAAAGTACACAATGTAAACTTGTGGTGGCCAAAAATGCATGGTGTTAAAAAAACCATTTGGTAGAATAATGAATCTTAAAAGCAGCAAAGAGACCCATCAAAAGTAGCGCCTCACGTGTGTTGCTCTGACCGTGTGTCTAGGTATGTGGATTTAATTACAGAAATGTCATTGAAATTGAGTTTTGAGTTATGGGTGATAAAAACAGAGTTATAGGTGATGGAAACACAAAAACTAAACAACCTCTAAGGGGCTGTTTGGATTTGCTATTTTCATAACTCATAACTCTGTTTCCATCACTCATAACTCAAAATATATGGGTCCTATGAAAAAAAAAAAAAAAAACCTTGTTTGGATTTGTTTTCAGTTTTTGTTTCCATCACTCAATTCTCTGATTTTAGAGTGATGAGTTATGAAAACTTAAAACACATTTTAGGTGTTTTCAGTTTCCAAAACTCAGTTTTTAATGGTATTTTGGTAATTAAACACACACACATAGGTCCCATGGTCAGAGAAACATCACACCAGGAGCTACTTTTCACAACAAATCCAACGGCTCTCTAATCCAATATCACTATTCTCCATCTTCTACCAAAGAAAGTCCTCACATGAACTGAAGCCTCTGTAGATCACCATACTCCATCTTCACGCACGCAGTGTCGGATCCGAGCTTAGCCAACCTTCGCCACCATGTCACCTCATCCAACCCGCGGCAGTCACAGCTCAAACCGGCCAACACGACGGCAAACACTTCATCCCCTTTTTCTTCCTTTTCGCCTTTCTCATCTCAGACCCATAAAAAATAAAAAAAAATTTAAAAAAAAAAAAAAAATCAAGAAACAAACTTTTCTTTCTCTGTTCTTCGCTACAAGCATCAGTTCTTTATTTCTTCTTTCTTTTTTTCTTCCTTTTCGTCTTTCTTATCTCAAACCCATACAAAAAAATTAACAATTGGGGCAACGAATTGGTTGTTGTGGGTTTGTGAATTTTCTGGGTGCTTCAAGGATGCTAATGAATTTTCTTAGATCGAGGATGCTAATGAATTTTCTAGGTTCGTGCTTCAAGCTCAAAACCGAAGTGGTTGTTGACTTGTTGTGGGTATTGGGGGTTGAAGGAAAAAAAAGAAAGAAAAAAAATAAAGAAGCTCTAGGTTCGGTGAGTTTGGGTTATTAGGGGTTGAAGGAATAAAAAATAAGAGAAAAGTAAAAGCTGCACCTGGTGCCACCGTTGGTGACGGTGGAGATCGTCACAAGTTCGAGCTTCTAATATCAACCGCTGGGGTGGTGGTGGTGATGGTAGCTAGTTGCTGTTGCTAATGGATGTGATTTTCAGTATGAATATGGGTATGCGATTTTATGATTATAGGTATGTGATTTTCAGTGGTTGTAGTGGTGGTGAGCTATGGTTGTTATGATGTGGTGGAGAGAGACATAGAGGAAGAATAAGAATAAGAAATGAGGTTGAAGTCTCTGGTTTTGGGAGAGTATTGGGGGCTGAAGGGAAAATGAAATGATGAAATGGTATGAGGCAGGTAGGCTAACAGGAATGCTTGACATGGTGCTCAGGTAGGGATGGCCATACCCATTGGGTAATGGATATCCAACCCTACTCGATCCAAATGTTTTAGGTAATACGTAGTTCTTCATGGGTAGAGCTTAACCGCGTAGGGTATGGATATTATCCAAACCCGACCCGTATTTAAAAAAAAAAAAAAAAAACCCAAAACCTTTCTCACCATCACCCACACTCTCTTTGCCTCTCCAGACCAGAGCTGTTGACCTACGAGCTCTTCCCAACCCATCCAAGCACGTCTCTTGGTCCGTCATAGCAGCACTGATCCACCACATCTGTGAATCCCTGATCTTGGCCTTCATCAACACCTTCTCTCCTTGGCCCACCTCCATCTCCACCATCCTCTATTTGTGAATCGCTGCCACTCACAAGTTGTGTTAATCATTCTACTATTGAGGAAAGCCAGAAAGTAGAGCAGAGCAAGCACAAAAGGGTAGGCTAGTGAGAGAGCAACCCTATTTCATATTATTAAAGCTATGATGAGGAGTTGGTTAAGAGATAGTTTCTTTAGAACCAGTAAGAAAGATGAGGAAAGAGAAAAAGCGTTTGCTGAGAAATTTTTTTTTTTTTAAATTTTTTATTGATTAGTTTTTTCTTTTTTAAGATTGGTTAGTTTTTACGTTAAAATGTTTTGGATTTTAAAAAAAAAATTAAATAGGTTTCGGGTAGGGTATGGATATCCATGGATAATATATTCAAGTAAGATTCAGGTATGGATACTAATGGGTATTGATAATCAGGTATCCATGGGTAAACTTCTCGGGTAGGGTATGGGTATACCCGATCCATACCCTACCCATGGCCATCCCTATGCTCAGGTATGGGTCTCACAAAATGTAGAAAAAATTGAGTGATGAGAAGCTGAAAACAGGTGCCAAACGGGTGGCGTATAGGAAATTGAGGTATTTTAAGTGATGAGTGATAAGTGACGAAAATTGAGTGAGCAGTGATGAGTGATGACCAAAAAAAAAACCAAACAGCCCTTAAGGTTTTCAGTTTTTGCACTCCCTTCTCTCTAGTTTTGAATAAGATACTAATCTCCTCTAAATTGCAAACTATTTACATTTACCACTTATGAATGACTTAAAAAAGGGCATTAAAATACTCCCCAAAAAAATGTTTTAATAAATCCCAAATTTCTTATTATAGGGGTGTAGATGACATTTTTAAGTGGAGGGTAAAATAAAATATTCCAATTTTTTAAAAGTCTTCTTTAAGTTATAAATGAGAAATTGACTTAAATAGTTTGCATTTTTGTGGAGGTGAATGTCTTATTTCAAACTAAATAGGTGACTGGAATAACGAAAAAACTCATCAGAGGTCAACACAATTTACCCATACATTATTTAGGCTAATTACACTAACATCATTGAGCTATACCGAAAACTAAACTAAATATACTCGATTTTTCTATAATGACATTACACCCTTAAATTCTAAGAATAAATTGACACCCTGCTCTCCTTAACCTTTTTTTTTCTTTTAATAATTTGATGATCACAATAACAGGGGAGGGACGATATGAATCCTTAACACTTTCTTTAGAAATATCAATAAATGTTAATTGAGTCACAAAACTTCACCCCCTTTTGATTTTATTTCAAGCTAAACTATGTTAAAACTTGACATGAAATATTCATTTGAAAAGGAATATTCCCAATAAAGAAAAAATCAAACATCTAAACACCCTCTTTAATGTAACCAAACACTCCACCAGCTTATTTCATGTGACCAAACATTCCTTCTTCAGACTTTTATTTATTTTTCAGTTCTTTATTTACTATTTACGGTCAATGCCTAGGATATTTATTATTAACTTCCACAGGAAACTACGTAAAAATCTTTTATGAAATTCTTTGATTCTTGTTTGCCTTTGTTTCCACCGTCTTAAGACAATCTTTCCAGATTGATTTCAACTATTACATTCTTTTTTAAAATAAACAATTTTCAAGCTATTGATCATTTCCGTAAACTATTTTATTTTCAGTTTTATAATCTTGCTAAAAATAACCTAATGATGATGATAGGATTTTTATGTTAATCAAGTTCTTCAGGTAATGGATCCAAGATTTTGTCATTGATTTTCAATAAATTTTATCATTAAAATTTTTTATTTGAATTTCAAAGTATTTCTTTTTACATTAATTCACCTTGTCACTCTTTCTTCTCCTTCCTTTTTTTCCACTACTTTTTTACGTGAATTAGTTGCTGATAAATTTCAAATGTATTGGTTAGAGCATTCACATCATACTATGCAAAAATTTATATCTATTTTATAATAAAAATTTACTTTTTTTTATTTTACATGCTCACTTTTCAAAACACTCTATATCAAATTATCTATTTTACACTACATTTTATTAAAATATTATTTTCTTATCAAATTTTTATTATTATCCAAAATCATCTTTCTCTTCCTCTTTTAATATTCCAACCAAAACAAGTAAATAATTATTAAAATATTAATATGCAAAGCTCCAATAACTATATAAATTTACACAACTAATATAGCATAAATGTATTTTTTGACAATAATACTTACACTGATGTGGAAGGCTTTGGATGTCGGTTGGGTAATATTTGAGGTTCGTTATATTTTACAAGACTAATATAAATGCTCTAATAAGAATAGCAAAGAAGCAAAACGTAAAGGAGAATGCTTGTTTGGTTTTCATAAATAGGATGATCCGAGTGTTTGGTTCGTTATATTTAACTAAAAAAAAAAAGGTGTATGAGAAGTTTGACTTTTGTTTTATCAAGAATATTCCTTAAAAAAGTAACATTATTCTTCAATATTTAACACCGTTTTACCAAAAAAGGTGTTAAGGGGTGGAGTGTTTATCAAATTTGCTAATTTTGGGAGTATAGTGTCATTTTTGAAAAGTTGGCATGCTGAGTCAAGGTTTGTTACCTCGGGAGTGCCAATATAATTTACCATCTATAAGTAGAAAAGTGTTAGGATCATACTATTTTACACAATTTTAGTCATAATTTGTCACGTAACGAACTGTGAGTGGTAGAGATATGGTCCCACATGAACCCACCACTCACAACTCTTCATGTGGTAAATTGTGACTAAAGTTGTGTGAAATGATGTGGTCCTAGCATTGCTTATATAAGTATAGTGATGTAAAAAATTTACACATTTTTTAACAATTGTCAAGATAATATGTTATAGTTGGTACAATGTAAAAAAAAAAACCATATCTTTGATAAGGGGTGAGCAAAACATTACTAGAACCGAAGCAACCGATCGGTGCCAACGTAGCCACACTGTAGGTGGGGTAGACCAACTGAGCCAAGGTTGGCGAGTGTAGGGCGAGACGCATTCTGATGCTGGCGTGGTGCAAGGAATAGAGGAAATGCCCAAAACCGATGCACCCACCAAACCGACTAATATGATATAATCCTGATATATATATATATATATATATTTTAAATTTAATTGAAGCTATAAAACATCATCATTTTCACTTGGTTGTGAAAAAAAAAGCATCAAAATGTCGTCGTTTTGTGCTAGGTTACTGTCTTATTGATACTATAAATTCTTTCTTTTTTCTCTCATCTCACCTTAACTCTCTCTCTCTCTCTCACCTCTCGGCTCTCAACTCTCACCAAGTGCCGCCGACCAATCCACTCAGCCCAATCGTGGCAAACTGCTGGTAAGTCTCTCTTTCACCTCTTGCCTTTAAGTTCTTAAGATTCTCTCTCTCTCACTAAGATTCTAATTGTCTAGTAATTGCAATCGAAAGAAAGAAAGAAATAATTTTTTTTTTAATAATGATTGTTCTATAATGATTTTTCTATAATTGATCTAATTGTCCTATAATGATTTAAAAAAAAAAAAAAAACTATTTGACCACGAAACCATCTGAATTTAGTATAAGCAATATTGGAACTAGGTCACTTACTGGACAATGAGAGTGGTTGTTTTCTTTTGTAGGAAAAAATAAGACCAAAAAATGGTTTTATGAGAGAATACTCCATAAGAACATAGGCTTTTTAGTATATAAGCTCACTTAGAAGTTAGGCCTACCCTCAGAAAAACAGTCCTTCAAAACTTGTAGACTCTAATTGTGCTACTTTAACTGGTCAACCTCTGTGATTTTTTGTGTGTACCGCTACCCTTCATATTTCTGTCATCACCTCCCTTCCACAACTACTTCGCCCCATTTATTCCCTGTCATATACTATAGAAGTCTTGTGTGATAGAGATAGAATTTAAAATTAAGTCCAATTCAACTGTTAGAGTTGAATTGATTAGTAACGATTTTTAAAATCGATTAAACTAATCACATAAAACTACAACCGACCCTTGGCAGTATGGATAGGTTCCACTTACAGGAAAACCAATACTTATCAGTTCGGTTATAAAACACCCCTAAGTCAATGTAAAATAATATGCCACAAATCACAACTTACCATCTTAATAAATTATAAAAATAAAATTGCTATTGCTTTATCCATATATTTTCCACCATTTTACTTCACTTTCTATCACGCTTAGGATTTGCTGTGTCATTTTATTTATTTATTTTTTTGTTCTTCATAGAATGCCAAATATTAATTTCATTTGGAAGGGATAACTCTTTTACTCCGAGACCAGAGCACACTTCTCCGGGCACCCAAACACACGGGGGGGAAAGAGGCGTGGGTCCCCAACAAACACACACCTAATTCCTCGCGTTTTACACGATTATCTAGGTACCGTACACACTACCCTACCAAAAAAGACTTTTCCATCTCAATCCCCATTGGTCACATCCCAAACTCCGCCAATAAAATCCCGCCGAGTAACTCACACGCACCCTTAACCCGTCCGAGCAAATCACACCCAATACCCTCTCTCTCCGCGATGCTTTCCACGTCGAGACACTGAGAGAGTACTAGCCAGAGTTGAGAGTTCACTTCCAATACAACACCAAAGGGACGAGTAGCCTATAGCCTATAGCCTCTCTCTCTCTCTCTCTCTCTCTCATCTGACTGTGTTTTAGAGAGAGAAAGAGAGACTTCTAGCGCTGTGTGTGTGTGTGTGAAGCAAATGTGAGTCAAATATTCGCTCCAATCGTAATCTCTCTCTCTCTCTCTCGACGCTTCAATTTCAATTTGATTTTTTTTTTTTTTTTTTTTTTTTGTTTTTGAAAGTAATAACACTGTTTTTTTTTCTCTGCACAGAGAGTTTCTCGTGAATTTTGGTGAGTCATGGAGCCAGCAATTGATATCTTGCCGAGTAATCACGCTACTCCGATTGGTACTTTCTCTCTCTATCTATTTGCATGTTTCATTTTCTTTCACTAACTTGAATTTTAGATAAATTTGGACCTGTTTGTTTACTTTGTATTTCTGTTTGGTTATTAAGGATTTTTTTTTCTTCTATTTTTAGTGTGTTTTTATTTTTATTTTTTATTTTTTGGGGGTTTTTGGTTGGTTAAGCATTAGAGTAATTACAGGAAGGTGGGGGTATAGTATAGGAAATTTAAATTTTGAACCCATGACTATAATTGAAATGCAGGAGAGCCATTTTTGGATTAAGGTATTTATAGATTTTGGAATTAATTTTTTGAACCACAAAATGTATACTTGTTTTTTGAAGAAAAGTAAAGTGTGTGATAGAATTATGATGTAGGAAACTGGGACTCTTCATTCGGGGTGTCGTACCTGCCTTGTCATGTTATAATTTTTTTTTTCCCCAGAAATTGCCTGTGTAGTACCTGTGCCCGTACCAATACCCATACCCGTGTTCGTGCTTCTTAGATTATGATTAAATTATAGTTTAAGCTTTTGGGATCAAGAGGTGGTTTAAATTTCACGTGTTAGGTCCCATTTATTAAGGGGAAATATGTGCCCACATGTGAGGGAAAGTGTTGGAATTATGGTTAAATGATTGAATTCACCAGTTCCTAGCAGCTTGAGCATTTGAAACAATCGGTGATTTATAAGTGTGATTATTTTGTTTTGTATAGAGATCTTCCGCTTATCTAATGAGTTATAATAGCTGAAATTCAGGAGACCCTTTTTTGGATTTAATGTACTATGAAATTAATTTTGTGAACTATAAAATGCATACAGATTTTTGAAGAAAATATGTGATTATTTTGTTGTGTATAGAGTAATCTTTGATGTTGCTAATGAGCTCTAGTAGAAATGGCGCTTCTTCCTCCCTTAAATGGGATGGAGGGTAAGGTCATGGGTTCAAGACTAACAGGGTGTGTGCATAACTTACTTATATGCAGTGACATTTATTGAACTATTGATTTTTTTTGACAACTAAGTTTGTAGTATATACTTGTTTAGAAAAGAAGCGCTTATGGTGTTTCCCTTATCATAATTTCCCTTCCCTACCCTTTCCATTGATGCTTAACCTTATGATAGCAATAGTTCATTGATTATGGTTTGTTATGTTTGTACAAATGATAGTTCAACCTGTATCGAGACCTGGGTTTTACACAATTGAATATAAAAGACGGAAGTTGTCCAGTAATGGAAAGGATTATGGTAGAACAGTCTTCTCTACAAGCAAGCATAATGATAGTGAACAGAAGAAACCAAAGGTCTCTCCACAAGTTATTGATTACAGCGATCCATTTGCTATCCCTGACTTGCTGGAAAGTATAGACTGTGGTAAATATGGAAGTGTTACAAAAGATATAAAAGCCCTCATTGCTAGAAAGATGCAGACGCTGAACCCGTATTTTGCGAAGTATCCTGCACTTTCAGATACATTCTTGGAAGCGGAAAAGAACCAGAGTAAAGAGGCTTCGAAAGAAGCTACTCGTTTGCCTGATAATCATGTCATTGATTTGGAGGATGACTGTACTGTAAATGATGCTAAAGCAATATCACTACAACATGTAAATGATGCTAAAGCATTATCACATCCTGTTGTGGTCATTGACTCAGATGAGGAAGACAATGGATGTCAGAATCATTTTGTTCCTTTCCAGGAGGTTGTCTTGCCAAAACCGGCTGGTCAATTTCTCATGAAGGACTTTTTGGTAAGTCTACCCTGCATTTGTATTAATGGAGTTGCATTTTAAGGACACAGACATGAATATAATGATCAAAACATGCACGATATACGCATAATCAGACAATGGTGAATTACAAGCACTGGTTTCAAATTTGGACTAATCTGAGTTAAATGAAATGATTTTAAAGCTTTTTTTAATAATTTTTTTTGAATTTTTTGAAATTTCAAATTTTGTTACTACTGAAGTTTTGTAAATGAAGCTATTATTATTTAAAATATAATAATTTATTCTTCTGAATTTTTTTTTTTTTAAAAAGAGGGAAATCATTGGAGTAAGGACATTACAACTTAGCCTTAGGCTAACATGTATGTGAAATCTTTAGCACTATGATTCCTCATGTTTCCACTAAAGATACTATAGGTCTATATGTCTAAAAAATGCTTCATTTAAATTTTCTAAAATTTTTTGGTGTTTTGGTAGGGAGGAAACAGCAAGTCAATGGAAAAAAGCCTGAAAACTTTTTGTATTATTCTTTCTTCACTTTTTGAGAGCAGAAAACATTTTCCACATCACATACTTGGCATATTTTACCACATAAAAACACTTTATAAAAGAAAAAAAAAAAAAAACCCAGATATTTTCCAATATATATTCTCCTGAAGCCTTACTGGTCAATCTGTATTCTGTTTCTTTGTTAAGTCAATGCAACCTGCGGTTCTTGCCTTCTTGGCTTTCAGGCTGATTGACCATCCCAAACAAAGAATATTTTAATTCTTAACCTGTGTTGTAACTTTAATTTGGTGTGTGTTAATGATTTAGTTCTGCTTTCAATTTCTGTACTCTTTTTTTTTTTCCTGTGAAGTCTTTTTATGTATGTTTTCTTTTCCTAGTTTATATCAACTATGTGAATTATAATATATAAGTTACTCTTCTTTCCATCTGTTGTATTTTGTAATTTATTGCATAAATTTCATTTCATCTCATCTTCAATATGCTGAGTGTTAAGGACACCATGTTTTAGTTCTTAGAATTTCATAATTTAGTGTAATTTATTTATCTCATTCTTCCATTACTGGCAGGACTTCCGTGCTCCACCTAGTCATTCTGCAAGAGGTGGAGGTCAATCACATAGTTACCCTGCAAAAGGTGGAGCTCAACCACGTAGTTACACCGCAAAAGGTGGAGCTCAACAAGAAGAGCCAAGAGGTGAACTTGAAATTAAGAAAGAAAAAGGTGAGTATGTTGGCATAGAAGATGAAGACGATCATCCTGACGCTGAAGATGATGGGCTAGAAGATATTTGGAAGGAGATGTCAATGGCATTAGAATGTTCAAAGGTATAATAATGTATAATCATTCTCAATAAGAATGACATGGATTTTTGTTATCATTTTACCATTAGTTTTATTTTTCTCCAAAATAAGATAGATGTAGCTTGTTTATCCACTCTTTTCTGTGAATAATGCCAAAACTCTTTGCCGCAATGCCTTTGGTTTACAGCTTCACAAAGATTCCAGAACGTAAGTTTAGGATTGTTGACTTATATGAATTGGTAGCTAAGAAATATAGTGGTGGGTTTTGGATTTACTATTGAAGTTTGTTAAGGATTCTTAAATGGTTTTGCATATGACTTTCTATTTGTTTCACATAAACCTCCTAGAAATTTAAAGGAAAAATAGTGGGTTAGACATTAAGGATGAGTTGTCAGCTTCAGTTTAGTTTAAATTCAATAGTGACTCTCATAGATATTGATTATAGACTAAAGAAAATCATTTGGTCAATGTAGCTTGAAAGACTTTTCTGCAAAGAAGTCAATACCAGGTAATTCTGCTAGATGAAATATGTGTTTATTGCTAATATATCAAACATACATCGAAGTTATTTTCTTTTATTAAGCCTTTCTTCCTGTACTTCTTTCTCAGCTATCTTTGCATTGCATAAGCTCTTTTATAGTTTGTCTATACGTTTATATTTTGGTTTGAAAGTCAAAGTTTTTTTGGGGGGAAATTTTGGAACAAGAACTTAATGACAAATTGTGCTTATTCATTATGAATGGAAATTTCCGAACAAGCTGCAGCAATATGACTCATAACCCTATCCTGAGAATCTAGGTTCTACTTTGAGGTGTATGCTTTACATTACCAAAAAAGAAAAAGAAAATGACCACATGGTGTAAATGATTGGAGAAGTACTTTTTTGCCTATAAATGACTTTTCATTAAAGTTTCATTATTGACTAATATTAAATTAATCTTATGGTACACTAGGATGTTGCTCCAGATCCTTCATCTGATGAAGAAGCGAGAGAAAGTGAGGAGGACTGTGAACATTCTTTTGTTTTAAAGGATGATCTTGGTTATGTTTGTCGCATTTGCGGGGTTATTGACAGAGGTATTGAGACGATATTTGAGTTCCAGTACAATAAGGTGAGATTTTCTTTTGGTGTATATATTCTAATTTTTACACTACTTTACTCCTTTAGTTTGCCAATTTGGCTGCACCAGCACTCTGTGCATGGAATTAGAATTCAAATTGCAATTGGATGTTTCAACTGGTGGTCTCCCCCCCCACCTTGGTAATATCTAAATACTGGTGTTATAGTTGCTGTTATTTTTATGATAAAAATGATATGTTCATTGATGCTTAATATTATTGAATTCTGGTTTTGGAATTAAAGTTATCAGTAATAAATGGATATACTTGAATCCATATTGGGATATTTTGATGCCTTAACTAATGTCCTCTTTTGGGAATCCAATAGCCTTTCTGATCATGGTTTCCATTTTATTTCAGGTCAAAAGAAGTACTCGAACATACAGTTCTGATTCTCGGAATGGTAAAGACAGAGACTCAACTGAGGTAGTTGGAGTTAAATTTTCGGAAGATGATCTGATGTTAGCTGAAATCTCTGCCCATCCAAGGCATACGAAGCAAATGAAACCTCATCAGATGGAGGGTTTCAATTTTCTTGTTAGCAATTTGGTGGGTGATAATCCTGGGGGCTGTATCTTGGCCCATGCTCCTGGATCCGGAAAGACATTTATGATAATCAGTTTTATGCAAAGTTTCCTGGGAAAGTATCCACATGCTAGACCACTGGTCGTGCTTCCGAAAGGAATCTTGGCAACATGGAAAAAGGAGTTCCAGACATGGCAAGTAGAGGATATTCCACTGTATGACTTTTACACTGTCAAAGCAGATAATCGATCTCAGCAACTGGAGGTGTTGAATAAATGGGTTGAGCATAAGAGTATCCTATTTCTAGGGTACAAACAATTCTCAACTATTGTTTGTGACAATGGAACCAGCAATATCTCTGCTTCGTGTCAAGAAATACTTCTTAAGGCTCCTTCTATTCTAGTTCTGGACGAAGGACACACTCCAAGAAATGAGAACACTGATGTGTTGCAGTCCCTTGCAAAAGTTCAGACACCTAGAAAGGTTGTACTTTCAGGAACCCTCTATCAAAATCATGTCAAAGAGGTGTTCAACATAGTCAATCTTGTTCGACCAAAGTTTTTGCGATTGGAAACCTCTCGTTCTGTTGTCAAGCGCATCATGAGTAGAGTTGATATACCAGGTGCAAGAAAGCAGTTCAAAGCAGGTGCTGATGCAGCATTTTATGACTCGGTTGAACACACTTTACAGAAGGACAAAGATTTTAGAAGGAAAGTGGCTGTTATACAAGATCTGCGTGAGATGACCAGCAAGATCCTTCACTACTATAAAGGGGACTTCCTAGATGAGCTTCCTGGTCTTGTTGACTTCACTGTAGTACTGAATCTAAGTTCAAGACAGAAGCATGAAGTTCAGAAATTAAAGAAGTTGGCGAGGAAGTTCAAGATAAGCTCTGTTGGAAGTGCTGTCTATCTTCACCCAAAATTGAATTCTCTCTCAGAGAATGAGAATCATGCCACAGCTGATCATGTAGTGGATGAGATGATAGGGAAATTAGATGTCAGAGATGGAGTGAAAGCTAAATTCTTTCTTAATATACTCAGTTTATGTGAGTCAGCTGGAGAGAAGCTACTGGTTTTCAGTCAGTACCTCCTACCCTTAAAATTTCTGGAGAGATTAACAGTGCAAATGAAGGGTTGGATTCTCGGAAAAGAATTTTTTGTGATTTCAGGTGAATCAAGTTCTGACCATCGTGAATGGTCCATGGAGCGCTTTAACAATTCCCCTGATGCCAAAGTATTCTTTGGCTCAATCAAGGCTTGTGGGGAGGGTATATCTTTGGTTGGGGCATCCCGCATAATAATACTGGATGTTCATCTTAATCCGTCTGTGACCCGCCAAGCAATAGGTCGTGCATTTCGCCCGGGTCAAAAGAAGAAAGTGTTTGCATATAGATTGGTAGCTGCTGATTCACCTGAGGAGGAAGATCATAGCACTTGCTTCAAGAAGGAATTAATTTCAAAGATGTGGTTCGAATGGAATGAGTATTGTGGTTATCGGGATTTTGAAGTGGAGACTGTTAGTGTGAAAGAGTGTGATGATGACTTCTTGGAAAGTCCACAGTTAGGGGAAGATGTAAGGGTTCTGTACAAAAGGTTCGTATGCATGTTCATCTTTTGTCCACTGTCACGATCCATATTTGAATGCTAAATAGTTATGCCCTAACTTTTTTTCTATTTATTTTTTTCAGGTAGATCCTAGCATCATTCTAGGTCTGAGCACTGGAGTAGGCTGAAGTATTTCTCACTTTCTGTCTGCCTTAGTGAGAATCTTCATCTGTTCATACTTAGTTTGTGTATCTTCAGGAACTTAATAGTAGTGTAGGCATGATGCTTGCTCGAAAGCAACAACTGGTTTTTATTCTTTTTTCAGTAATCCATTTTGGACTGCGTTTGCTGACTTCTCTTCCTGTGTGAAGGAAGCACCTGTATAGCATACTTAATGGAGTCTGTGGCTATGTTGGGTCAGATGCTTAACGGCATGTGACAATTTTCTGATTGCTCTTAGAATCACCGAAGTTTATGTAACATGTCTTTGTACAGGCAGTTTTCCATTACTGTTACTAGAATCAGCCTTGTCTGTGATAAATGTCTGTGTACAAGGAACAATGGGTTTTAGATAGAAAAGAAATAGTAGCTTTGTGGTTTTTGGAAATGCACTGTTGTTTGGTTAAAAATCATGTGAATTGCTGTTTAATGTTAATTGTCTTATGCCTTGAAGTGGTGTTGTGGTACTTTCAGCTGTTGAATTAGGTGACTCTTGCAACTTGGCAAAGGGCCAATTGTATTTATGGAAGAAGAATATGCATACTGTTCTGTTTTTCTTGCTTTGCGTAGTGTGACATTGTTGCATGTTACAGCTGAACTGTTTGATTTTGTTTTACACTAAACTGGTTTTCCTAATGCCTTTAACAGGAATGGCAACTCTGCTTGTGGCTGTCACAATACCCCAATGATAAAAAGAATGGAGAGCGTTTTCTCTATTTTTCTGAAGCATGTTAGATATTTTTATGTTGAGCCTTCATGACTGAGGCCAGCATTTTCTGTCTAAAGTGGTATCCATCCCCTTTCATGTTTTTAACTAATAACTTAGGTTTTTCATCATAGCCACCACTCGGTTGCAAAAACTATCACTTGGCCGCCACCACTACCACATATTGCAGCTCAAACTGCCATTCTGCCTAAGATGAATGATTTTAATATCATCTCTGAATATAAGCTTATAAATTCAAGATACAGAGGGCACAATCATTTTATCAATCTCTCTGACATTTTCAATGGCAATCATCCTCATGGGCCTTAGCCTTTATGACATCTGTATCTTGTATGTTATAGTCTTGCGCAGGGACGGACCTATTTACAAATGATTTGAAAAAGAGCCCTCTCACCCATCCCTCAAATTTTTTTTTTTAAATTTAAATTTAATAAATAATTTAGTTGTTACATAGGTACGTTTGGTATACTGAATGTAGATTGCACTAGGAATGGTAATCTTTATTACTAGGAATAGAAGACATTGTAATAGAATAACTATTACTATTCATAAGTTTGGTTGTTACATATGGAAAGCTTATAAAAGATGATGTATAAGGAAACTTTATATTTTTAGAAATATATTAATTTTAAAACCTATTATATGCACTAAGGAATAATTATTACATCCATTTTAAAGAAGAATGACTTTTCTTCAATTTAAAGAATAATTATTCTAATGTAATAACTAATCCATGTAATAAAGATGCAACTAAATGACCGAATTGATATTACAAATGAATAACTATTCTATTACAAGAGCTATTACAACATACCAAAGTACCCTAAGTGAGAAAGGGGATTCAAACCTTGGTTCTTTTTAATAAGGAAATCAGGCAATACCAATTACAAGACTATTCTCATAAAACTAAAAAAAAAAAAGGTTACAAAACTCTTAGCAAAAAAGGTTACGGCTAATGTAAGTAGTTATTAAGAGAACACATAATTAACATGTGTGGGTGAGAAAGCCCGACGCCACATGATGGGCCTGAGGCCCAGTTCAAATACGACTCACTGTCCGAAGAGGTTAAATGTATCAATGCTCTGCCATCCTGGCGGAAGCATAGCCCGTAGATAAAAAAACGCTCCGTCCGAAGACAACCCGGTATGGCCGAAGAGATCCTACTTAATGGAGCAGCCCAGAACTTGATCGGGTAGCTGTGCTGAAGGTCTCCCTCCCAGGACGAAACTTCGAGCATGTCTAACTGCGTAGCTATCACGAAATGTCTTGCCAATAAAGCTGTCACCGCCACATTTAATGCACTGCAGCAACTTTCCTGACCGCATTTATGTGGAGAAGACACCTGAACAGTGCGTCTTCACCCACCACCACTCACTGCAGGTTAAAGCAGACGGCTGATGTGACTAGTACTCAAGTGGATGTCTGGATGGAGAACAAGTGTGCGGTGAAGATGGGAAAAGGGGGTCTATATAAGGGAAGCAAGTCTCGCAGAGTGAGGGGAGAAAAAATGGTATTGACTTAGCATTTAAATAGAAAACCTCTTCGGACTACAGGGGTTCATCCCGTTAAAGGCTTGACTTAATCCATCTCTTTGTTATTAGTTTTTGTTCATCTGGACCGTTGCTAAATCCACCATTAGCCCAGTCGTTTGGCCCATTCTCTACAAATTTATTGTGGGAAATTTGGAGGGCTCATCATATAAAGTTTTGGTGCCTGGCCCAACAAATTTTGACCCTACAATTGGCGCCGTCTGTGGGAACAACTGGAGCAAAGGTGGAAGCAACACCTCAGAAGATGGCCGAACCAAGGCAACGACCAGCTGAATCCAGGTCGTCTAAGCACACCGATCCTTTTCTTCGTCTGGAGCGAAGGCAGAATCGTGAGGAAAGTGTACACACCGCACGTGACGACCAAAACCAGTCACATGGGGAGAGCCACATGTCTCATGCAGAGAAGAACGAAGGCATGCAAAGAGAAATAGACAGGCTCAAAAGGGAGTTGCACCATGCAAAGAGGAAGCGTAGCCCCTCATATTCTGATGAAGATCTTGAGGACGAACAAGATGCTGGCTACAAACAGAAGCATCGGACGCCGGTCAACGAATCCTTTACCTATGAAGAACTGCGTCATGATGGGAGGAGCTTTCAGGATCCCTTACTGAGGGGCGCAGGGAACGATGCTATGAGCAAAGCTCTAGATCAGATCTCCCGGTCTCCTTTTACACGAAATATCGAGGGTGCCAGACTTCCCAGACATTTCCACCAACCTACATTCACCATCTACAATGGCAGAACCGACCCAGTGGAACACGTGAGTCATTTCAACCAGCGAATGGCAGTTCACTCCAGGGACGAAGCCCTGATGTGCAAAGTTTTTCCATCCAGTTTGGGACCAATAGCCATGAGATGGTTCGATAGTCTGAAGGCAAACACTATTAGCTCTTTCCAAGAGCTAACCCAGGCCTTTGGGTCTCGTTTCGTCACTTGCCGAAGGGTGCCCCAGTCCGTGGCCTCGCTGTTGTCTGTCAGCATGAAAGGGAACGAGACACTGAAGTCATATTCAGATAGATTCTGGGAAACATACAATGAGGTAGAGGAAGACTGTGAATCGATGGCTGTTAGCTCTTTTAAACTAGGCCTCCCCACTGAACATCCCTTGAGAACGTCTTTGACGCGCAAGCCTGCCACCAGCATAAGCCAGTTGATGGACAGGATTGACAAGTACAAAAGAGTTGAGGAGGATCAGCAGCAGAGTAAGGGAAAGGAGAAGGTTATCCCTCAGGAGGGGAGGGATTTCAGGTCGGACAGGCAGAATCACAATAGGCCGAGGAAGGACTGGGCCGGGCAAAGCACAGCGAACTTTCAGACGGTCAACGCAGTTTTTCGCGAACCGGTGCACCAAGTCCTGGATAAGATAAAAAACGAACCATTCTTCAAAAGGCCGAACAAGATGGTGGGAAACCCTGAAAGGCACAACCACAATTTTTACTGTCATTATCACCTGGACCACGGCCACACCACTGAGGACTGCAGGAGCTTGTGGGATCATTTGGACCAGCTGGTTGGCAAGGGCAGGTTGAAGCACCTCCTACACCCCTCATATGGTCAAGGAAATCAAACCAGCACGGGGCCCAGAAGGGGTGATTTCGTAAAACCTCCTTTGGGAACTATCAATGTCATTTTTGCCGCACCAGGAAGGACAGGGTCTTGCCCATCCAGGATATTGTCAGTTGCTCGGATACCCTCGAATAAGGTTAACAGAGAGCCGAAGAGGTCTAGGACAGACGTCCCGGTTTTGGGTTTTTCGGAGGAAGACAAAATAGGAACTGTACAGCCGCATGATGATGCACTGGTAGTCACCCTGAGAATAGGCGGATACGACGTCAAAAGGGTGATGGTGGATGAGGGCAGCGCTGCAGAAATAATGTATCCAGATCTATATAGGGGGCTGAACTTGTCCCCCGAAGACTTGACTCCATACAGTTCACCTTTAGTCAGTTTCGATGGAAACGTGATCGTGCCGAAGGGGCAGATTAGACTGCCTGTGCAAACTGGTGCTGAGATTGTGGAGGTAGATTTCATAGTGGTGGATGCCTACTCACCCTACACCGCTATTGTAGGCAGACCTTGGCTTCATACCCTTGGGGCTGTGTCTTCCACCCTACACCAGAAGGTTAAGTACCCCTCTGAGGGGGTAGTTGAAGAAATTCGAGGGGATCAGGCTATGTCCAGGCAATGTCTAGTGGCAGCCATCCAGCACGAACGGCATGCCGAGCCCTCAAATGGTGACAAGGAGAGTTTATAGCAATTAAGGTCTTCGGCGACGGAAACCGGAACCTCGGCCGGAGAAGCAGAGTGCGAAAGCTTGACAAGAATAGTTGTTGATAATAATCCAGAGAAGTTCTTTCAGGTCGGATCTATGCTGCCTCCTCAGGAGAAGGGGGAGTTGATAGAGTTCCTCAGGGGAAACATTGATGTATTTGCATGGGATCCTGCGGAGGCCCCGGGGGTAAGCCCAGATTTCATTTGCCACCATCTAAACGTAGATCCCACCATCATCCCCAAGAAACAACTGCTCCGGCGACCATCGAAGGAACACGCAGATGCAGTCAGGGAGGAGGTAACGAAGCTCAAGCAGGCAGGGGCTATTAAGGAAATTTTTTACCCCGAATGGCTGGCCAACACAGTGGTGGTAAAAAAGAAAAGTGGGAAATGGCGGGTGTGCGTGGACTTCACTGATCTCAATAGAGCTTGTCCGAAGGATCCGTTTCCCATGCCGAAGATAGATCAACTAGTTGACGCTACCGTTGGGCACCCTCGGATGAGTTTCTTGGACGCCTTTCAAGGCTATCATCAGATACCACTGGCACTCGCCGACCAGAGCAAAACGGCTTTTGTAACCCCTATAGGAAATTACCACTACAAGGTAATGCCGTTTGGCTTGAAGAATGCTGGAGCTACCTATCAGAGAATGATGACCAGGATGTTTGAACCGCAGCTGGGCAAAAGCATGGAGGTTTATATCGACGACATGGTGGTTAAAAGCAAGGTTATCACGGAACATATTGGGGACCTTCGGGACATCTTCGAGATTCTGAGGCGACACAGACTACGCTTGAATGCCTCCAAATGTTCGTTTGGCGTGGGATCGGGCAAGTTCCTGGGGTATATGGTCACTCATAGGGGAATCGAAGTTAACCCCGACCAGATAAAGGCCATCAACGACTTGCGAGCTCCTCGGAACCCCAAGGAGATCCAGAAGCTGACTGGGATGACCGCTGCCCTTAACAGATTCATTTCCAGATCAGCCGATAGGTGTAGGCCTTTTTTCTCGTTAATCAATAAGTGGAAGGATTTCAAGTGGACGGAGGAATGTGCCGTTGCTTTCCAGCAACTTAAGGACTACTTGGCTAGACCTCCCATCATGTCCAGTCCCGAGCCAGATGAAATCCTGTTCGCCTACATTGCTGTGGCTCCTAGTGCTGTTAGCTTGGTGCTGATCCGAACAGACTGTGGCGTGCAAAAACCCGTCTATTATGTGAGCAAATCGCTGCAGGAAGCTGAGACTCGTTATTTGCCCCTAGAGAAGGCCATTCTGGCTGTTGTGATGGGTACTAAGAAACTGCCCCACTATTTTCAAGCTCATACCGTCATAGTCCTTACCCAGCTCCCACTTAGAACAATACTCCGAAGTGCGGACTACACAGGGAGAATCGCCAAGTGGGGGACGATGCTGGGGGCTTTTGATATTAAGTACATGCCCCGCACGTCGGTGAAGGGCCAGGTCCTTGCAGACTTGGTCGCGGAATTCACAGAGCCCCCTTTAGACGAAGTAACCCCAACACTGACCCCTGAGAGTAGGGCCGTTGGCATGGTCTCCTCACGGAGCCCCTTGCCCTGGGAGGTGTACGTTGATGGCGCATCAAACCAAAGGGGCTCTGGAGTGGGGCTTGTGCTGTTAACCCCAGAAAGTATTACCATCGAAAAAGCTTTAAGACTGAATTTCTCAGCAACGAATAATGAGGCAGAATATGAGGCTCTACTGATGGGGATGAGGATGGTACGAAGGTTAGGGGGAAAGTCGCTTGAAGTACTCTCGGACTCGAGATTAATCGTCGGCCAAGTACAGGGAGAATTTGAGGCGAAGGACGAGAGGATGCAGGGGTACTTGAGCCTAGTTAAGTCCTTGCAATCAGAGTTTGAATATTTTAACCTGCGGCACATTCCCAGAAGTGGCAATACACACGCAGATTCATTGGCCACCCTCGCCACCTCTTCGGCACAGGCATTGCCGAGGGTTATCCTCATTGAGGATATGCAGGAGCCTACGGAAACAAGAAAAGAGTCACTCCAAGTCCACTGCGTTAGAGCCGACCCGTGCTGGATGGATCCCATCATCAAGTTCTTGAAGGATGATGTGTTGCCCGAAGGAAAAGAGGAAGCGGACAAAATACGAAGAAAGGCCACAAGGTTCTGGCTGTCCGAGAAACGGAAACTTTATAAACGTTCCTATTCGGGTTCGTACTTACTGTGCATGCGCCCTGAAGCGGCAGAGTCACTACTGGAAGAATTGCATGAAGGGATATGCGGAAGCCATACAGGAGGTAGGTCCTTGGCCCACCGGGCCATCACTCAGGGTTATTGGTGGCCGTGTATGCAGAGAGAGGCCCACGAATATGTAAAGAAGTGCGACCAATGCCAACGGTTTGCGCCGAACATACACCAGCCAGGTGGTAACCTCAATCCACTATCCAACCCGTGGCCTTTTGCTCAATGGGGTCTGGACATCGTAGGCCCATTCCCTAAGGCAGTGGGAAACAGGAAGTACTTGCTGGTCGGGACGGACTATTTCACCAAGTGGGTAGAAGCCGAACCTCTTGCAAATATCAGGGACGTAGACGTGAAGAAGTTCATTTGGAAAAACATCGTCACCAGATTTGGAGTCCCACATACCCTCATCTCGGACAACGGGCTTCAGTTCGATAGCAAAGCTTTTAGAAGTTATTGCAATGAGTTGGGAATCACAAATAGATACTCCACTCCCGCCTACCCCCAGGGAAATGGGCAAGCCGAAGCTGTCAATAAAGTCATTGTTAACGGGCTAAAGAAGAGGCTGGATGATGCGAAGGGTAGATGGGTAGAAGAACTACCCCACGTATTGTGGGCATATAGGACTACGCCTCGTAGGTCCACTAGGGAGACCCCCTTTTCGATGACCTATGGAGCTGAAGCTGTTATACCTCTCGAGACTGGGTTCCCTACCTACAGGACTAGCTATTTCAACCAAGCCGACAATGATGGACATTTGGAGAAGAGTTTGGATTTGATTGAGGAACAAAGGGAAAACGCAATGGTCCGATTGGCGCATTACCAGCAGAAACTCAAACAGGGCCATGACGCCAACGTGAGGTTGAGACCCCTTGAGCCTGGTGATCTGGTCCTGAGGAAGGTGGTAGGCAACGTAAAGAATCCAGCATGGGGAAAACTGGAGCCGAACTGGGAAGGTCCATATCGCATCACCTCAAAGGCCGGCATTGGGGCGTACTTTCTAGAAGACCTGGACAATAATGTAGTGCCCAGGCCGTGGAATGTAAATAACCTCAAAAGGTACTACTATTAAATGAATTCTTCACTCAGCCATGATTGCATTTCTGTCAGGGTAGTTTCTCTCTAGTGTTTAAACTTAAATCCAATCATGCCTGTAGTCCTCGGACCAGATGATTTGGGTTAGTTAACACTCCTTTACGTTTCTCTCAAGTGTTTAAACTTAAATCCAATCATGCCTGTAGTCCTCGGACCAGATGATTTGGGTTAGTTAACACTCCTTTACGTTTCTCTCTGGTGTTTAAACTTAAATCCAATCATGCCTGTAGTCCTCGGACCAGATGATTTGGGTTAGTTAACACTCCTTTACGTTTCTCGTGTTTAAACTTAAATCCAATCATGCCTGTAGTCCTCGGACCAGATGATTTGGGTTAGTTAACACTCCTTTACGTTTCTCTCAAGTGTTTAAACTTAAATCCAATCATGCCTGTAGTCCTCGGACCAGATGATTTGGGTTAGTTAACACTCCTTTACGTTTCTCTCTGGTGTTTAAACTTAAATCCAATCATGCCTGTAGTCCTCGGACCAGATGATTTGGGTTAGTTAACACTCCTTTACGTTTCTCGTGTTTAAACTTAAATCCAATCATGCCTGTAGTCCTCGGACCAGATGATTTGGGTTAGTTAACACTCCTTTACGTTTCTCTCTAGTGTTTAAACTTAAATCCAATCATGCCTGTAGTCCTCGGACCAGATGATTTGGGTTAGTTAACACTCCTTTACGTTTCTCGTGTTTAAACTTAAATCCAATCATGCCTGTAGTCCTCGGACCAGATGATTTGGGTTAGTTAACACTCCTTTACGTTTCTCTCAAGTGTTTAAATTTAAATCCAATCATGCCTGTAGTCCTCGGACCAGATGATTTGGGTTAGTTAACACTCCTTTACGTTTCTCTCTGGTGTTTAAACTTAAATCCACTCATGCCTGTAGTCCTCGGACCAGATGATTTGGGTTAGTTAACACTCCCTTACGTTTCTCGTGTTTGAACTTAAATCCAATCATGCCTGCAGTCCTCGGACCAGATGATTTGGGTTAGTTAACGCCAAGTTTCTCAAGTGTTTTCAACTTTAGTTCAATCATGCCTGTAGTCCTCGGACCAGATGGTTTGGATTCGTTGACACATTTATGTTCCTCTTAAGTGTTTAGACTTTATTTTAATCATGCCTGTAGTCCTCGGACCAGATGTTTTGGGTTGATTAATATATTCTTCGAACAATTCTCACTAGTGTTTAGTTGACAACCGCCCACATAATTAATTGGTTGATGGAGTATGTAGACTTAGGTAAACGTTACGTCAAACATAATTATCATTGTTAACCATAAAGACAGAAACATATTCTAAAAAAAAAAAAAAAAAAAAAAAAGAAGCAACAAAGAACAAAAGCAAACTATTTCATTGCAAGGGCAGTTTCATTACAAAATAGGCGATACAGGGTCCTAACTATTACACAGCCCTAACATCCTAAGCCTTGTCTTGAGGCATCGGATCCGTTGTTGGTAGACTACCCGCATCTCCAATCTGAAGGGGTGCTGGGTTTGCCTCAGTCTGGACTGAGAGATCCTGACCGGCCGAGGGAGCTTCCGAGGCATCTGGCAGGTCACTTATATCAGGGTGGTAATAGATGCTCTCGGGTTGCCTTAGGGCAGACTCCGCGGGGACTCCAGCCGCATCAAGGCATTTGCCCCATGTAATTGCGCAGTAGTCTCTGCACACTTTGGCTAACTCCTCGGCCAGCCTAGTTTGGGTCTCTTGCACCCCCAGCATGTAGGCAGCCTGTTTCTCGGCCTCAACCACTTCCTTGGCCAACTTAGCAGCATCCCTGGCTTTGGCTAGCTCGGCCCGCAGCTCCTTCACCATCGCCCTCTCTGTTTCCAGATTGGTCTCGGTGACGTATAGTTTCTGCCGCTGATCCTCGGCCTGCTTCTCGGCATTCTTCAGGCCTGCCTCAGCACTTCTCCTTGCCTTCACCTCCTCCTTCAGCTCCTCGGAGATGCGGGCGTAGTCGTCCTTCGCCTTGCCCAAGGCCTTCTCCACCTCTTCCCTTGATCGAGCCTCAGCCTGCACTTTAATCTCCTTTTCCTTGTTCCATTCTTCCGCCACAAAAATTTGCTGAGCGATCTGCATGGCAACCAAAGAGTTTTGCGTTAAGTAGTGAAAGCGCATAAAGACTACGAAATAGTCACTTATCTCACCATGCCTAAATCCCTTTTTAGGGACAAGAAAAGCTCCTGTTCGGAGAAGCGCCGATAGGACTCCATGTCCTTCGGAAGGAGGAGAGGCTTCTCCAGCGCATCTGCTATGCGCCCTGCTTTCCCCCCAGCATAGTTTCGCAGGGACGCATCGTGTGGGATGGCGGCGCCATCCAATGTGAGCTTTGGAGACCACGCCCGAGTCCTTCGCCGCACGTCTGTGACCTGGTCTTCTTCTCGGCTCTCCGTAGAAGACGCCCGTTTGCCCCTAGTATCATGGGACGTCTTCTGTTGTTTGGGGCCCTTCGGAGGGACCACCTCCCCCTCCTCAACATCAGTTACCTCTGTTACCACCCTTTTCTTCTTCAGATCGGGTAGCGCTTTTAGCCCAAGATCCTTTGGGGCTGGAGGAGGGGGTGGTGGTGGAAGGTTGACCTTAGGCTGGGAGGTGCCAACGCCAGTACCTTTGGCCACATCCTTTGACTTCCGGTTTTTCAACAAGGACGATAGGCTCTGCATGTCTTCGTCAGAATCGTCTGGCAGGGCTAGATTTAAGAGCGGAGCAGCAGAATGCCTATCAAGTGCCTCTCCGGCAGACAAAATTTCGACTTCCCCCGAGTCTTCCTCTTCGAACTTGAACTGGTCGATCTGCTGATCAAGCGAGGGGGTAGAGGAAGCCCTTTCCTCCTCTACTACCGGTTCAAGGGGAACTTGTCGGACGGGCTGGACGAGCACCGGTATATCTTGCGGATTAGGATGGGGCACTGGGGCAAGGTCGAAGGGGGCTAAAAAGGTCTTTCGTGCCACGTCAATGCGGTTTATTCGGCGATCCCCGAATGTTATTGCGTTGCCTCTCGGCTGGATTTCAGTCTTCGGGGTGTAGTTGAGTATGAGGGGAACAAACCTAAGCTCACCGTCTTCACTCACGAAAATCTCTGACCGAAGGAGGTAGTTTAAGGCTGCAATATTCGTGAGACTCAGCCGAGGAGCTACGTGCCTTCTATCTGTAAACATAGCAATAGAACTCAGGATTGCAATATGGCAAAAGAAAGTCCGAACAGCTAAAAAAAAGAATTTTTTTTTTTTTTTTAACTATTAGAAAAGCTCAAGGGGGAATGTCCCACCTGGCGCTCCTAGCTGGGTTGGGCAATGAATCCCATCATGCCAGGCGCCCGAGACGATCAGGTAATCGTCCTTCATCCCTTTGTTGGACTTGGGGAGACCAGAGAGGAGTCTGACGACATCGGATCGGGACTTTAGATAGTATCCCGCCCCTTCTTGTTTATGACATTCGTACATGTGTACCACATCGTGCCAAGTCAGTCCCAAGCCCAACTGGCGGTTTAGCTCATCAACTGCACCTAAAATTCTAAATGTGTTGGGTGCGCACTGGTCAGGACTAAGCCTATGGGCGATAAGGTAATTTCTGGTGATTGGACCCATGGGAATGGTCATCCCTCCCTCCAGGAAGGCGATAATGGGGATTATCACCTCACCCTCCTCGCGGTCCAGTAATAGCCCCTCCGTGGAGCAATACCTTAAATCCACTTCCCGAGGGATGCGATACGTCTCCCTAAATTTCTTTATCTGGGAGGGACTGTTCACTAGGTATTCAAATCTACCCATTGATTAATAAGTTTAAAGTGAGGGAAACGCGGAACAGCGACTGGAGAATCTACCAATGGCCGAAGAGGCAAACTGAGTAGATTTCAATAAATCTCGAAGAAAGGAACTTACGTCGGTTTGGATTGGAGAATGTTTTTCCTTGGCCTTGCGGAAAGATCGTAGTGGATTCTGGAATGAATTGAAGCAGATGATAGGTAGAGCTTTGAGAGTCTGAACGCTTGAGTTCGCTGAGAGTCTGACGCTTGCAAAGTGAGAAGACAGTCCCCTCCAGGACTTTATATAGTGGCAGGAAAAGTAGTGGGACTTATCCCGCCCAAAATTTTGAGGACAATCTCGACCGTTGATTTGAAATGAGCCGCTAGATCTCAGGGACAAGACGCCGCCTGGAGCAATTAATGATGCTTCGGAAACAGCGCAACAGCAGCGGTTATAAAGAAGGCGCCCAAACTCATGTGCACACGTGCGGAATCAAAATCCAGTGCCTCCATTCGTCAAAAGGTCAAAACCCCACTTTTTCTCTTCGGATGCGAGGTAAAAAGTGAAATTTTGAGGGGCTATTGTGGGTGAGAAAGCCCGACGCCACATGATGGGCCTGAGGCCCAGTTCAAATACGACTCACTGTCCGAAGATGTTAAATGTATCAATGCTCTGCCATCCTGGCGGAAGCACAGCCCGTAGATAAAAAAACGCTCCGTCCGAAGACAACCCGGTATGGCCGAAGAGATCCTACTTAATGGAGCAGCCTAGAACTTGATCGGGTAGCTGTGCTGAAGGTCTCCCTCCCAGGACGGAACTTCGAGCATGTCTAACTGCGTAGCTATCACGAAATGTCTTGCCAATAAAGTTGTCACCGCCACATTTAATGCACTGCAGCAACTTTCCTGGCCGCATTTATGTGGAGAAGACACCTGAACAGTGCGTCTTCACCCACCACCACTCACTGCAGGTTAAAGCAGACGGCTGATGTGACTAGTACTCAAGTGGGTGTCTGGATGGAGGACAAGTGTGCGGTGAAGATGGGAAAAGGGGGTCTATATAAGGGAAGCAAGTCTCGCAGAGTGAGGGGAGAAAAAATGGTATTGACTTAGCATTTAAATAGAAAACCTCTTCGGACTACAGGGGTTCATCCCGTTAAAGGCTTGACTCAATCCATCTCTTTGTTATTAGTTTTTGTTCATCTGGACCGTTGCTAAATCCACCATTAGCCCAGTTGTTTGGCCCATTCTCTACAAATTTATTGTAGGAAATTTGGAGGGCTCATCATATAAAGTTTTGGTGCCTGGCCCAACAAATTTTGACCCTACAACATGAATTTCTCTTATTTGTTTAAGATTATTTTGAACAATATTAACTAACGTATTACTAACGGTTTTTTTTTTCTTCTACTTTTAGGGAAATAAATTGTTTAAGATTTTATTTTTTGTTGTCATTTAAAATTTCAAAAAATCAATATTTTTAATTTGTAGTCATTATTTATTTTTTTTTTTGGAGAAAAAGTCATTATTTAATTTAAACCATGAAAAATAAAATATCAATTTTAGAGAAATAACAGTTTAGCACAAAGGAGGAAAAACTAAAAAATTATCTCAATTTTGAATATTCTACCAATTTACCAAAAAATAAGCATCCAACTGCGCCGTTTTAGCCTTTGAAGGTTTCAACCATGACCCCCTTTAAATCCGGTTCATATCGCCTATTTCATTTCATCAAGAGATTACCCAAATCTTACATTTGTTTATTTTTTTATAATAAAAAAATAGAAACACTCCAGAAACACAATAAAATCTCTCAACATTAAAATTTGTTATCATAATAAAAAAAATAGAACGCTTCATAGACACAACAAAATCTCGCAACATTAAAATTTATTGTTATATGGGTCTCTCAATTTTTTTTTTTATAATTTTTTTTTTAAATGGTAAGAACTTTATTTATTTTTTAATCAACTGATGGCCACGTCAAATGCATGGGGACCCACTTTAGATTTTGCTGATTGAAACAGGAAGACACAGACCTCCCTACACAACACAACAGAATCTCTCAGAAAAACAGAGAAGGAAGAAAGTTGTGAGTTTTTATACATTTTTTTTTTTTTTTATTTCTTTAAATTTTTCATAATATAATAAAGCTATATGTTTTTTTGGGTATAATAAGGAATAGAGAAAAATGATGATACATTTAATGTAGTTTTGATTTAAGCATGTTAAGTTTTTGTTCTTTCCTTCTTTGTCAAGAAAGGATTTATAATATTATATTGACTCTTTTTATTGATTTATTGAATAGTGAGCTATGGACCCAGATATTAATTATCCAAGTTCAGCTCCGGGCAAGTCATTACAAAACCCATTTGGCTTTATCGGTTTATTATAATAAATTGTTGGGTTCCTTTTAGTTTTGTCTATTTTGGTTTCCTGGTTATGCACATTTTGGTTGTTTTTTTATCATGTTATATGTTACCTAGCTATTGTGTGTATGAGCATTTTTTTTTTTTTACTTTTTATATTCTTAAGTATGTTCCATTTTGTACATGTAGAAGAAAGTTGGTTTAAGCTTTAAGTCTATGTTTTTCTAGGAGAAAACTATTTCCTGGGAAAAAAAGTTTTGCAAAAGAAAATTGGTTAATGCTGTATTGCTGTCTATTAATTGCTAAAAGTGGGAGGTTTGTGCAGTGGCTGTGACTTTCGTTATAGCCCAGTGAGCTCTCGCTCAAATGTTACTTTCGTTTTGACAAGGATGTGGAGAGTGAGGTCGTGAGTTCAAAACTCATGGGATGTGTGGAAACTAAAGTTTGTGAGTTCAGTGCGCACTGAGTGTGAGTAACTTACTAATCAAATAATTTTCTGCATGATCCCCCCACCCCCTCCCAAAAAAAAAAAATCAGTGAGATGAGTAGGATCTTTGAGAGTATCCCTTTACAGGAAGATTTTTCTCAAACTATATATTAAATTAAATTGAATGGAGCTAATTGAGTTTTCATTGGTCATGAGTTGAGAGAAATGTAAGGCTTTATCGTCATTAAAGTTATATTTTGCAGTCAACCCTTGTATGATTAACAGGCGTCTACAACATGGTCTGCCACTTATGCTGGCAAATTGCTTGTATATTGTCTTGTGGGATATGTTTGAAACTCCGTAGCTCTGTGTACATGTTTGATAATGCAGCACATCAGATACAATGATGAAATTGCAATTTTCACAAAAATCGTTTCAGCAGTATGGACATTGTAACTTACTGAATAAATTTTATGTATGTTGTAAATCTGCAATCATTGCTGTGCTTTGATATACTCTCTCTATTGTTGTTAATTATGACGTGTATATAAAACTTGCCTTTTAGAACTTTCTAGTTATGGCAAAGGTGTTTATGTTGGTCCAAATTTATTATGACATTGGTTTCTTTTGTTTATGATGTACTGGGACTAGTTAAGATGAAGTCTTATGAACTTTTTTGGTTCCATAATGCTTCTATTTGATTGCTTCTGTTGGTGTTGAGCTTCTAAAATTCTGATGATTTGATTATCGAGGGAAAAAGATTCTGATGATTTTTATGTTGAAAATAGAGTTGCATTCCAAGGTATACAAAAGAATGAAAATAAGTTCTGAAGGAGGAGATTATGGCCACAGATCATATCCTGTGACTAAGCATGATAATTTTAAACACAAGCAACAACAGGCCACATCAAGAATTCTTAATGATTCTGAACCATCTGACATTCCCAATTTGGTGCAAGTGTTGGATACAAGTATGTTTGGAAGTGTGGGGAAAGAAATAGAGGCCCTTTGTGCACGAAGGTCACAATTGCTGAAACATGATGTTGCAAGAAATCCTAGGCTTCCCTTTACACGTTCAAATGTGCCAAACAACCGGAGTAAAGAGCCCGGTAAGTTAGTGAATCAGAGGGCTACTAATCTCACACATAAAAATATCATTGATGTAGAGGATGACTGTATGTTGATTGATGCCCCTGCAGTAGTTCCAACTGTTGTAGATCTTAGTTCAGATGATGAAGACAGTGAATATCGGAGGCGTTCTAATATATATCAGAAGGTTGTGTTGGAGCCTGTCGGAAAACTTCTCACGAAGGATTCCATGGTAAGTTTTTCCTGTACATGTAACTGATACTTGCATGCTTGACAGTGCAGCACTGTAAGGGCTTCTCTACCAAGGTGTTGTACTAGAGACCTGGGTTATGTCCTGCTTTCACTAGGGCTGATAAAGTTTATTGTAAGCATAGGGTAAGGCTACTTTCGTTTGTGTAATGATTGCTGGCTAATGACCTAAAAGAAATGCAAGGGGTCTAGACTTATCAGCTAAAGAGTTACCTTGTATAACATGTGCTCAAAGCAAGTTGACAGACTTATATAACTGACTGTGGAATGCCTGTGTTGAACTAGGAAGATCTTTATTACTTATGCTGAACTAATATATTCTTGCATTTAAGTATCCTTTGCTTCATTGTTCATTGTCCTCGCGAATTGTTTTTCATTGCCTTATATTAAATGGTGCTGTTATGATTTTTGGTTCAGAATATTAAAAAGAGCAAAGTTGTAAAGGAACAAGTAGAAAGCATGAATGGAAAAGTTGATATTAATAAGTTTGGCGCAGAAGATGATGTAGAGGTTGATGATGATAGTCACCAGCCATTTCAGGAAAAAGAAAGTAATTATGAAACTAATACTGTAGACCATAGCCTGAAAGATATACAAAGAAAAGCTCCGAGCAAAGAGGTACAAAATGTGTCTAGTAAAGTTGATATCAGGATTGAAAAAGATGAATATGATGGCTCTGGAGATGATGTGGTGATTGAGAATGACAATCATCAAATTCATCAAAAAGAGGAACATAATCTTCAAACATATACTGAAGACAATGGTCTGGAGAATATATGCAAGAAGATGGCAGTCACATCAGAATGTTCCGAGGTATTTGATGTTAATCTTTATATTAAGAGTTTTCATGTCATTTATTCATTAATCTTGCTTCTCAAAAATAGACTAGCGTGGCTTCCTTTTTCTGTAAAAATAGCCTCCATTTTCTTTCCTTTAATAACTTAGGTTTTAAGTTCTGCAAATGTTTTGTGATCTCTTTTTTGCTACCTTCCTTTGTAAACCATTGCTGGCTAATGACCAAATACAAAATATAGTGCAGGTGGCCTAAACTTATCAGCTGAAGAGTTACCTAAACATGCGTTCAAAGCAAACTGACCAATTTATATTTCTTTGTGGAATGCCTGCATTAGATTATGAAGATCATTATTACTATGCCAAACTAATATAATCTTGCTTTTAATTTCCTTTTCCCTGTTATTCCTGTCCTATCCATATTTTTTCTTTGCAGCATATTATTTATTGTCGTGATTATGATACTTTTTGGTTCAGGATCTTCTATAGAGCAAAGTCGTAGAGGAACAAGTAGAAAGCATGATTAGTAAAGTTTGATATTAGGACAGATAAAGTGGCAATTTTGGTGCAGAGAATGTAATGATTGAGAAAGACAGTCTCTGGTTATTTCAGGAAAAAGTAAGTAATTATGAAACTTATACTGTAGATCATAGGCTGGAAGATATACGAAGTATTGCTCCAAGAAAAGAGGTGAGAAACGTGGTTGATGAAATTGATCAGGATAGATAAAAGGTACGTATGTTGGCTCAGGAGATGATATGGTGATTGAGGAAGACAATCACCAAACTCATCAGAAAGAGGAACATAATCTTTAAATGGATGCTGAAGATTATGGCTTGGCAAATATATGCAAGAAGATGAAAATTGCACTAGAATGTCCCAAAATGTCTTTGTTTGACTTGTTATTCATGATATTAAGACTTTTCACGTCATTTATTCATTAATCTTGCTTCTTAAGACATATAGACTAGTGTGGCTGCCATTTTCTGTAAATATTGCCTCCATTTTTTTGCTTTGATAACTTTCTGAAGAGCTATGGTTGGCTACCTGATGCAAGGAGCACCAGAATTATTTCGTACTTTTTTCTTTCAAATTTCCTTTGAGATACTAGATTTTATTTTTTGAATTAGTTTTCTTTTAAAATTTGGTTGTTACTGTTGGTTAGGATTTTGTGGGGTTATGTTTTATGTTTGAATTACTTTCCTTATTGATGTACTCTTTGAAAGCCTATTTAAAAAAAGGCTCCAATAAACATGTAAGGCAGACTTGATGACATGAAATTTTGAATTGGAAAATTTCCAATTGCTGGGTGCTGATTCCACCTCGGTGGGTTTTATCATTTTCCTTTTGTTCAGTTTCTCCTTTATCCCCCATTTGATATTGTCCGGCATCACTACCCCCTTTGTCTAACCATTGCTGGCTAACTACTGTTGGGTGCACTGCACCATGAGTCCAGCCCACATGTTTTTTCAAGAGCTCATGTAATGAGCATGTCACTCTTGTCTTCCATGACTTGTGTGAAGTCTAACTTCTCTTACACGCCGAAGAAAAAGGAAAAGAAAGATGCAGAGGCCATTCGGCCTAAGGAGCTGAAGAAAGAAATATGGTTGAAGAAAGAAATTTGGTCAAAGTAAGTGGCTTGTATTTATTGCGATTTGATGAGAAGAGTGTGAAATGAAGAAAAGAAGAAAAGGTGAAAAAAATAAAAAGGAAAGGCCATTCGGCCATTTGGGGCAGAGAGAAGAAGTGAAGTCCCAGAGAAACTGAGGACTAAGAGCAGTCTTGAAGAACTGCGTGAGTGAGTGAGCAAGCAAAAGAAAAGAGAAAAATAGAGAGAGTAAGAGAAAACTGTGAGAGATATACAGTGAGAAAGAGAGCAGTGAATGAAAAGAAAAATAGAGTTTTTTCTTTACTCAAGTTGTATCTCTAAGTGTTGTAATCTCTATTTAATATAGTGAAATTATTCGGAGTTTGTCCCGTGGTTTTTCTCTTCAAGGAGAAAGGGTTTTCACGTAAATCTTTATATTCTTGTGTGGTTGTGCTTCCGTTGTGCTTGCTAAAATTTATTCATACTTATATAGAATTTTTCCCAACGACTACCATATTAAAAATAGTGCAGGGGGTCTAAACTTAAACTTATCAGCTGAACAATCACCTTGTTTAAGATGTGTTCATAGCAAGTGATATGTAACACACTATGTGGAATCCCTTTGTTGAATTAGGAAGATCATTATTACTTGTGCTAAAACTAAAATATTCTTGCTTTTGAATTTCTTTTGCATTATTATTCTATTTTTTTTTTCTTTGCTTCATTGTAATTGGCGTGATTATTATATTCTGGTTCAGGATATTCTAAGGAGCAAAGCTGTAAGGGATAAAGTGGAACGCATAAATGGTAAATTTGATATTAGGATAGATAAAGGTGGAAAACAGTCACCAGTCATTTCGGGAGAAAGAAAGTAATTATGAAACTAATAATGTAAATGATAGGCTGGAATATAAGCAAAGCAAAGCTCCCAGCAAAAAGGAAAGAAATGTTACTGATGAAATTGATATGAGGATAGAGAAAGATATATATGATGGCTCAGGAGAGGATATGGTGATTGAGGAAGACAATAACCATTCTCATCAGAAAGAGGAACATAACCTTCAAACAGATGCTGAAGATGATGGTCTGGTGAATATGTGGAATGGGGTGATAGTTGCATTAGAATGTCCTAAGGTATCTGCATTTGATTTGTTATACATCAGATTATGAGTTTTCATGTAATTTTTTTATTCATCTTGCTTCTTAAAACATATAGACTAGTGTGGCTGCCATTTTCTGTTAGATTGCCTCCTTTTTCTTTGCTTTGATATGCAGTTTTGCAAATGCCTGGAATTTTTTAGTGTTTTTGCAATATTATTTGAGGATGACCCTGACATGCTAGTTTAGGTTCTACTATTGATTAGTAAGCATTTGCAGAAAATTAAGGGAATACATTAATGAATTGGATTATTATTATTTCTTTTATGCTATGATTTGGAACTAGTCACCGTCAGAAGTTTGACTTAGTTTAAAGAGTGCAGTGGTTCTGGTAGGGATAAATGAAAGAAGATGATGTGGCTCGTTTAAAGACTGCAGTGGTTCTTGTAGGTATAAATGAAAAAAGATGATTTGGCTCATTAGGCATAGGAATGGTTCAAAGTTGATATCCACCGTTGGTTCTTGTAGTGGTTCCCCCAAAGGATAGTTATTGTAGGTATAAATGAAAGGAGAGAATTTGACTCATCCAAAAGATTGTTTGGTTACATGGGCTTGTTATGCCCACAATACTTGCAACTTTCAAGATCACCTGAGATCAAGAACTGTCTCATTTATAAAATGTTTAAATTTTGAACTTTGTAGACCCTCTTGAGTTTGAGATTGTAATTCTTTCGAATTTTCCAGTACGTGTATTGTGTATTTGATCTAATCTCTCTTTTGAATAAAATTATTTTATTCATAAAAAAATATGAAACGCCATTTTACATCATTCATTTTCCAGTCATAATTTAAAATTGTCATCCAATGTGCTGATGCTATTTCATAATCCCTTTACTATCCAGTACATTCATGTTGATAGAACTGATGGTGTAATTATTCAACAAGTTTATTATTGTATTTTACTTATTAAAAACAATTTCAATAACAATTGCCATTATATTCCTAAACTCAAAAGATTATAAAATAATTAAATAAATAAGGGACACCAACTTGTCTGCTGATTTTATTAGATGCGTTAAAAATGAAGGTCTTTTGCAATCTTAATGGTATTGGTTAACATTAAAATTTATCTTATTAAGAAAAATAACAAAATTCCTAATATATCACATGTCCTTCTAAGTCATTTCTACCTTGCACAAGCACATTTCTTCCGAAGCATGAATACTTCCCTAAAGGAGACCCTTTTGTTATAAAAAATAAAATAAAGGAGACCCTTTTATATTTGATGCATGTGGATATGAACGAGATGCATGTCGGATGCATGCCATAGAGAGATATAATCCTAAGTTGAAAAATCATCTAAAAGGTATCTAGATTAAGCTTTAAGCTTATTTTTGATATGCATGCATTCCACCATATTTGTATCTAGTTTATGTGTTTGTACTACACAAGCTTCTTTCTCTTCAAAGACTAATTGTCTTTTTTTTCTTTAAAAAGACCTTTTTTTTTCTCAAACCAATTCATTTCCCACCCCCCCTTTTTTTCTTGCAAACATTTTGAATTTGAGGTATGTTTTCTTCATTTGAAGCTCAGAAATACCCCCACCATTTTGTTTTGTTTTTGTTTTTTGTTTTTCCTTGTTTTAATTCAGTTGTTACTACAAGTGGGTGGCTAAACTCGGGGTTCTCCTCATAAAGGAGACCATGCTGATGCTACTGAATTACAAGTTCTTTGGTGTGAAGGTTTTTGTTCATGTTATTATTTGAATTACTAGAAAATATTTCATCACTCATCACATACTCCCGGGGGGGGGGGGGGGGGGGTGGGAAGTTTGTTCAATTCCCTTTCTTTAATTTATTATTTAAAGAAAGGGAATTTTTGTGAACCAGTCCCTTTCTTTCTACTTTCTTTTTTTTTTTTTTTAATTTATTATTTAATTTTAATTGTTTCCAACAATTGGGGGGTGAGGGTGGGGGGTGAACCCTGACTGTCCTCGTAAAGGAGACCAAGCAGTGCTACTGAAATTCAAGGCTCTTGATGTGAACGTTTTTATTCATGTAATCATTTGAATTACAAGAAATATTCCTTATTTTTGTGAGTCAAACAACAGAAAATGTTTTTTTTTGGGCTCATTTTCAAGATTGTAATTAAACACAAGAAAACTGGTCATTTTTGGGAAATTGTTTTCTAGAAAATGAGTTATTTTCCCCCAAAAAGAAAAAAGTTTTCCCTTGAATCAAGTGGAGATTCTTTTTGCAGTGCATATTCTCTTCCCAAAGCAGTGTAAAAGGTGGATCTATTGATTTTGGGTTGCAACAGACCTCAAATGCATGAGTTTTGTAGTTTGCTGTATCAAATGTTGTTTCTAACCATACTTTTTTCTCAGCATGAGTTGATGGTTCGAATTAATTTTTATACAATTGTAAGCTGGAGTTCATTCATTCACTATGTAGACAAAATATAGTGCAATCTAAGGCCAAAAACATTTTATGCTTTTTAATAGTGATGTGAACATTTTTACCATGCATTATCTCATGCCCAAAAACATTTTATGCTTTTTAATAGTGAAGTGAACATTTTTACCATGAATGTGTCTTTTGCAACATGAGAATGTAATGCAATGCCTCTAGTAAGCAACAGTTTTGATGTGAATAAGTTTAGTGTATCAGTGAAGTGTATACGTACAATATGTAATGCAATGATGTTTCTAGTCTCTGCATTTCCTTGACATTAGAAGTTGCTCATGTGGGATTTTCAATATGCTGGGTGTTATTTTATTTTCAGTTTGGGTGCTTCAGTTTAGGTGTTACCATTTGCAAATTTAATGGTCAGAATCAGCAAAAGGACATTATTTTTTTGTTCCTAGAATTTCATAATTAGTGCAATTTATTGTTCTAATGACGTATCTATCCTATTCTTCCATTATTGGTAGGACTATCATGTTCCACTTAGTAACCAAGCAAAAGGCGGAGCTCAATCACTTAGTTACCCTGCAAAAGTTGGAGCTCAACCACGTAGCTCCCCCACAAAAGGCGGAACTCAACAAGAAGAAGCAAGAGGTGAACTTGAAATCAAAAAAGAAAAAGGCGTTTATGTTGGCGTAGAAGATGAAGACAATTATCAAACTGAAACTGAAAATGATGGGCTGCAAGATCTTTGGAAGGAGATGTCAATGGCATTGGAATGTTCAAAGGTACAATTATGTATAATCATTCTTGTTATAAGTATTGGTTAAATGATTAAATTTACCATATCCGAATAACTTAAGCTTTTGGGGCAATAGATAATTTAACATGGTATCAGAGTAAGAGGTCCAGTTTAACATACATCCAAGTTATTTTCTTCTATTAAACCTTTCTTCCTGTAATTTTTTCTCAGCTATCTTTGCATTGCATAAGCTCTTTTCTAGTTTGTCTTTACATTTATATTTTACTTTCAATTTTTTTTTTCTTGGTGTGGGGGGTAATTTTGGAACAAGAACTTCACTAAAATTCAGCTCATTTATTATGAATGGAAATTTCCACACAAACTGAGGCAATATTACTCATACCCAATCATGAGAATCTGGGTTTCACTTTGAGGTGTATGCTTGGCATTACCAAAAACTAGAAAATAGGCGCATGGTTGTCTACCTTATTAATTTAATAGACCGGAGAAACACTTTTTTCCTTATGGGAAATATTTATAGACTTATAAATGACTTTTCATTATTGACTCTAATATTTCATGAATCTTATGTTGGTTCACTAGAATTTTGCTCTAGATCCTTCCTCTGATGTAGAAGTGAGAGAAAGTGGGGAGGACTGTGATCATTCTTTTGTTTTAAAGGATGATCTTGGTTATCTTTGTCGCATTTGCGGGGTTATTGACAGAGGAATTGAGACCATATTTGAGTTCCAGTACAATAAGGTGAGATTTTTCTGTTGGTGTATTTATTCAATTTTTATATATCTGTACTCCTTTAGTTTGCTAATTTGGCTGCACCAGTTCTGTGTGCATGGAATTAGAATTAAAATTGCAATTGGATGTTCTAACTGGTGCCTTGTTTTTTGGTTAATATCTAAATACTAGCGTTATAGTTGCTGTTGTTTTTATGATAAAAGTTGATCTGTTAATTGATGCTTGATATTATTGACTTGGGTTCTGAAATTAAAATCATCAGTAATAAATAGATATGCTTTGAGTCCATATTGGGATATTTTGATGCCTTGTTAACTAATGTCTCTTTTGGGGAATCCAATAGCCTTTCTGATCATTATTTCCATTTTATTTCAGTACAAAAGGAGTACTCGAACATACATTTCTGATTCTTGGAATGGCAAAGACAGAGACTCAACTGAGATGGTTGGAGTTAATTTTTCTGAAGATGATCTGACAGTAACTGATATCTCTGCCCATCCAAGGCATATGAAGCAAATGAAACTTCATCAGGAGGAGGGTTTCAATTTTCTTATTAGCAACTTGGTGGGTGATAATCCTGGGGGCTGTATCTTGGCCCATGCTCCTGGATCCGGAAAGACATTTATGATAATCAGTTTTATGCAAAGTTTCCTGGGAAAATATCCACAGGCTAGACCACTGGTTGTGCTTCCTAAAGGAATCTTGGCAACATGGAAAAAGGAGTTCAAGACATGGCAAGTAGAGGATATTCCACTCTATGATTTTTACACTGCTAAAGCAGAAAATCGATCTCAGCAACTGGAGGTGTTGCACAAGTGGGTAGAGCATAAGAGTATCCTATTTCTTGGTTACAAACAATTTTCAACTATTGTTTGTGATGATGGAAACAGCGAGATCTCCACTTCATGTCAAGAGATACTTCTTAAGGTTCCTTCAATTCTTATTCTGGATGAAGGGCACACTCCGAGAAATGAGAACACCGACGTGTTGCAGTCCCTTGCAAAAGTTCAGACACCTAGAAAGGTTGTACTGTCAGGAACTCTCTACCAAAATCACGTCAAAGAAGTGTTCAACATCATCAATCTTGTTCGACCAAAGTTTACGCGAATGGAAACCTCTCGGTCTCTTGTGAAGCGTATCATGAGTAGAGTAGATATACCAGGTGCAAGAAAGCAGTTCAAAGCAGGTTCTGATTCAGCCTTTTATGACTTGGTTGAACACACTTTACAGGAGGACCAAGATTTTAGAAGGAAAGTGACAGTCATACAAGATCTGCGCGAGATGACTAGCAAGATCCTTCACTACTATAGAGGGGATTTCCTAGATGAGCTTCCTGGTCTTGTTGACTTCACTGTAATACTGAATCTTAGTTCAAGACAGAAGCTTGAAGTTCAGAAATTAAAGAAGATGGCGAGGAATTTCAAGATAAGCTCTGTTGGGAGTGCTGTCTATCTCCACCCAAAACTGAATTCTTTCTCAGAGAATCAGTCCACATCTGATCATATGGTGGATGAGATGATAAGGAAATCAGATGTGAGTGAGGGAGTGAAAGCAAAATTCTTTCTCAATATGCTTAGCTTATGTGAATCTGCTGGAGAGAAGCTACTGGTTTTCAGTCAGTATCTCCTACCCTTAAAATTTCTGGAGAGATTAGCAGTGAAAATGAAGGGTTGGAGTCTTGGGAGAGAACTCTTTGTGATTACAGGTGATTCAAGTTCTGACCATCGCGAATGGTCCATGGAGCAGTTCAACAATGCCCCTGATGCCAAAGTGTTCTTTGGCTCGATCAAGGCATGTGGGGAGGGTATTTCTTTGGTTGGGGCGTCCCGTGTTATAATAATGGACATTCATCTGAATCCTTCAGTGACCCGCCAAGCTATAGGTCGTGCATTTCGACCAGGTCAAAAGAAGAAAGTGTTTGTATATAGATTGGTGGCAGCTGATTCACTTGAGGAGGAAGATCACAGCATTTGCTTCAAGAAGGAATTAATTTCGAAGACGTGGTTCGAATGGGATGAGCATTGTGGTTATCGGGATTTTGAAGTGGATACTATTGATGTGAAAGAGTGCGGTGATCTCTTCTTGGAAAGTCCACAGTTAGGGGAAGATGTAAGGGTTCTGTACAAAAGGTTTGTATGCACATCCATCTTTGTCCACTGTCATGATCCAGACATGAATACAAAATAGTTCTGCTCTTTTAACTTTTTTTCTATATATTTTTCAGGTAGATCCTAGCATCATTCTAGGTCTGAGCACTGGAGTAGGCTCAAGTATTTCTTACTTTCGATCTGCCTGAGTGAGAATCTTCATCTGTTCATACTTACTTTGTTTATGCTGATTCATGAACTTATATGTAGTTTTTGAAAGTGACGACAGTTTTTTATGCTTTTTCAGTAATCCATTTTAAACTGCTTTTTCTGGTTCTTCTTTCTTTGCGAAGGAAGCAACTGTATAAGCATAATCTCTCCAATGGAGTTTTTGATTATGTCCAAACAAATGCTTGAAGGCATGCGACAATTTCCTTATTGCTCTTAGATTATGTAAAATGTCTTTGTACAGGCAGTTTTCCATTATGTTTCTAGAATCAGTCTGTAATAAATGTCTGTTTACAAGGAAAAGTTTGTTTTTTCGAACTTGGATAAAAAATGAAATGAGCAGTTGTTTGGTTGAAAATTATGCGAATTGCTGTTTAATTCTAACTAGCAATGTCCCATGCATGTTCATTATTAGTTATTTTATAATACATGTTATAATGTTTGGAAAATTATTTTCGATTATGTATTATATTTCATTGAAATAATGAAGACAAAAAAAATTGTAATCCAATATACCTATAAGTAACCATAGTTAATTAGACCCAAAAAATGCCACCACACGCCCATTGTTTTTTTAATCAAACATAAATGTATATTTGGTTCTTACATTTTACTTTTTTAATATAAAACTTCTTATTTCTTTTTACCTTTTTGAGGAGTATTTCTTAAAAATAAAAAATATGAACTTTCGAAGGCTGAAAATTTAAGATTTAAGATTTTTAATTTGTAAAACTAAATATACATGTCAAGAGACTTAAAAATAATACAACAATTGAATAAAGAAATATAAAATTCTACTATTTCATAATCAGGTAGAATCTCAAAAAAATGCAATGGTAGAATCTCAAAAAAAAAAAGCTAGAAACTTTTTATAGAACTGAAATAAAATGCAAGAAAGAAAATCAATCTTCAACATCCACTATGCCACCAAAACAAAAAAAAAAAAAAAAAAAGCCACAAACTTTTTACACAAGTGAAATAAAATTCTAGAAAATAAAACTTCAACCTCCACTATTCGCCGATGCGACTGCGGCATGTGGGACAAGTATTCTGCCTCATCAACCAAGGAAGAATGCAAGACTCGTGATAAAAATGCGAGCAGTCCGTCTTAACGATCGTGGACCCAACTGTCGAAGAAAAATCCTCTAAACACACAGAGCAAGTGCCAAAATCCTCACCATCTTCATCGTCATTATCAGTCCCCAACTTCTCAACGTCAATGAGTTCTATCTCGGCTGCAATGGAATATCCAAAAGGGTGTGCCTTGGTCAGCAAGTCTGTTGCCTGGGAAGCAATGTGGAGAGCCACGAAGTAGTTGATCTGAGGATCAACGTTGAGGTGCATTGCTAGAGTGTTCGAGACCTCTTGTAAAAGGTAGGCATGGTGGTAAGCCGGCAACGAGAGTAGCTTAGTAGGAACTTGGAGAGAAAACAAATGCTCGGACAAGGTTCGAATGTCTACGTCCAAGTGTAGAGCGCCGTCGAGGTCCCGGTGGCCTTTCTGATACCTTGTGTGGTAAGAAACTTGGAGGGTTCCTGAGGCTTCCAACGCTATGCTTTTTCCTTTCCTGTATTTAATGTCAACAACTTGATCGGTAATAGCCATTGATGGTGTAGGCAAAACAACAGAGCAATGAGAGTGAAAGAGAGAGAGACAATATGTATTTATAGAATAAAGCTAATCCTTGCAGGTTCCGGATTATGATTTCCACCGACTTACTAGGCACGCTAGAACATGGGCTTTAGGAAAACTATCCTAGTTAGGACCATTGCATTTAAATATCAATTAAATAAATTTATTTAATTTTGGAAATTTTGTGAATAAAAAACAATTTATGAATCGATTTTAACAGACTAAAGTTAATTTCCATATAAATAATCAAATACTATGGCTTAAGAATAAAATTTAAAGAAAAAAAAATATTATTCTATTAGAACAAGGGTTTACTTTATATTAAATAAGGTAATGCATTGTAATAAATTTTGATGTTGATGTTAAGAAAGTGATATAGATTGTTTGGCGAGTGGACATTTTAAAGATTAGGTGAATAATGTTGGCAATCTATCATGTAAAATATTAATTTACAAAAATTAAAGTATCAAATCAATTTTTTTTCCCCAAAAGAGTCTATGGTTTTCAATTGTGTTAAGTTTTTGTGGATACTAGATATATAACATATTGGAGACCCTTTTGGAAGTGAGAAAAATAGTACGTAACTCTATTTTTAAACCACTTAATTATTACACAATTTTAAAAAATGCTAAAAGTTCTAAGAACTTTACTATATAAAACATACAAATTTTTTTTTTTTGATAACAAAACATACAAATTGATGCGCAAATAAATGTAATTGGTGGATTTAAACTATATAATAAATGAATGTTTGATTTTTATTTATTTATGATACCAAAATTTGTAATATCTCTAACACCATTATGCCATTGTGGGCATCATTATATATATTTGAACGTAACCCATAAATTTCCCCTTTGTGCACTTGTAATGTATCCTCCTCTTCTTTTTTTTTTTCTTCTTTTTTTTTGAGAATCTGTATCCTCCTCTTCTTAATGGTTCATCAATCTACAAATCAACACTGACCCACATAAATTTAGCTTGATCTGCTTCCCATGATTGTTTGTCAACTTCAATAAGTACTCTACCCAACCTGCTACCAATGTCTTTTCCAGTTTCATCAGTTATATTCTCGAAGGGTTAGCTCCATACTCGAACCCATAAAGGAGAGGGAATGAAGGTAATATTCGCTATTGTTAGCCCTCTTCTCCACAGCAAAGGATTAGTAGATTTTTTTTTTTTCCTCTTTTTAGTTTTTTTTTTTTAATATCATCTTTAATATTTTTTTTCTTGTGTTTTTTTTTTTTGGAATCTAACCGTTTTCTCACTCTTCACATTTCTCTATTCCTACTTTTCTTTTGGCCTTTTGATCATATTTTGTGAAATTTGAATACTTATAACATGTTATGAAGTAAGGTGAAAGGCTAAATAAAAAACTATTTATACAAAACTTCAAAATCTTATGCTATGCTATCTCGCATGAAAATCTAACATTAAATGGAGAAAACGTTTCATTTATAAAATTATTGAATTTACAAGTGAAAGTTGGAAAATGAGTAATTATATAATACTCCTAAAGTCCTGAAGGACAGAAAGTATCATAAATGTATACTCTACTATTTTACATAATAACGGTTCTTACTAATTAAATTTATGGTGTGATCAACAATTTATGTGAGAGAAGAAAATACACATTTATGATACTCCCTAAGTATTCAACAATTTTTCATGGAACCATACCTTTTACATTTTTTTTTTTTTTTAGAAACATACCTTTTACATTTCATTGATAAGAAGATGACGGTGAGGTAAAAGGTTAAATAAAAATCTATTCATTCAAAAAGCATAATCTAAAAAAATAAAAACTAAAAACTTTTTATAGAACTGAAATAAAATGTAAGAAGAAAATCAATCTTCAACATTATCCGCTATGGCTCGAAGAAAAAAAGCTAGAACCTTTTTATACAACTGAAAAAAATATTCAAGAAATTAAAACTTCAACATCGACTACTGAAGAAAAATCCTCCAAACACACAGAGCAAGTACCATAATCCACATCTTCATCGTCATCGTCCACTCTTCACCTCCCCTTGCGTACGTATCTAGCCTAATATCTGAGACAATTCATTTTAGCCCATTAATCACCACAATTAAAAAGAATAAAATAGTATCTCTCATTTTCAATGTGGTATTAAACATCCTCATCTTCCATATTCACTCCCACATCTTTACATTTATGTTATAACATTTATTCATTTTAATTATTGAATATTAAAATGCTCCAACACTTTCTGATATCTAGAGTGATAAGAAACTTGGAGCTTTCCTGAGACTTCTGTGCTTCTTCCTTCCTTGAATTTAACCTTAACAACTTCGGTAATAGCCATTGAATCATTGATGTCAATGATGTGTAGACAAAACAACTGAGTAACTAATGTGAGAGACTAAACTGCTGTATATGTATTTATAGAATTCTTCTACTTTCCTAGATTCTAACGGAAAAGCTAATCCTTTTACTTCCCGGACTATGATTTCCACCGACTTACTAGGCACTAGAAGTCTAGAACTTGGGCTCTAGGAAAGCTGTTGTAATCAATATTAACCGAAGCAAAGTTTATTTCATATAAATAATCAAATATCATGGTTCAAGAATAATTTTTTTTAATATATATATATATATAATTCTATTTGAACAAAGGTTTACTTTAGGTTAGATAAGGTGATGCATTGTAATAAAATTTTGATTTTGGTGTTAAGAAATTGATATAGATTGTTTGGTGTGTGGCCTGTGTGAAAGATTATATGAGTAATGTTGACAATCTATCATGTAAAATATTGGTTTACAAATATTAAAGCATTAAAACAATTTTTTTCCCCGAAAGAGTTTATTGTTTTCGATTGTGTTGAGTTTTTGTTGGTATTAGATATATAATATATTGGAGACCTTTTTGGAAGTGAGATAAATAGTACATAACACTTTTTTTTAACCACTTATTATTATACAATTTTGAAAAATGCTAAAAGTTCTACAAACTTTACTACATGCATAAAACACACAAATGGCTATGCAAATAAATGTTATTTTTTTTTAGGGTGAAAAAATAAATGTAATTGGTGGACTTAAACTACATAATAAATGAATGCTTGAATTTTTTTTTTTTTTTTTGACACCAAAATTTGTAATATCTCTAACATCATTATACCACTATGGGCATCATATATATGTTTGAACATAACCCAAAATTTGTAATATCTCTCATATTTGAATGTAACCTAGAATTTTCCCTTTTTGCATTTGTAATATCTCTAACATCATTATACCACTATGGGCATCATATATATGTTTCAACATAACCCAAAATTTGTAATATCTCTCATATTTGAATGTGATGAAGTGTGAATTCGTCAGTCAACTAACGTAGGCAGAGCCGGTGGTCGGCCTCTCTCAAGGTTGTTTTCTCAGAAACGGTCACCAGTGTGGTGCCTACCAAAACACCTCCGATGCTAAAGTCAGTGACAAGAATTACTTTAAGAATAAATAATCAAAACAATATCAATTCTCAATATGTTCGTACCTCTCCTTTGGGGGGTGTGTGAGAGCTTTTATATATGTTGTTGTAGTCTCTAGCCGTTGGGTAATTATAATGGTTCTTAATGTCCTGCTGGGTAACGTTTTCTGCCTCATCATATGGCTTTAATTTTCCCCCAACGGTCTGTCTGACTGGTTTTGTAACCGTCCCTTACATTTATTGATGGCATTGAATGAAAGTGTTCAGAATCGTCAGTGGAGTATATTCTCGTCATTGAAGGCTAGCCTCGTTGGCTAAGATTACTTCTTCCATGATCTATTTCGTCAGTCCCATCAGTTGCCCCCGGATTCCGTGGTCGTCATGACATGTCGTGTTGACCACGGAAGGTGAAAGATTTCTGGACTGTAAGCGGTTGGATTTTTGTGCCGTATTTAATGTGCTGCGGCGGTTCCTTTTGGGTTGTGGCCTACGTGGCACCTTTTGATTGGGGGGAGTTAACGCCTCACATGATGAGTCTTATTGATTTTCCCGCTGGTTTTTCAGCTTCCCAATCCTTGGTTTTAAACTTCCCCTCTTTTCATCATTCTCTTTTCACTTTTTCGAAAAAACACCTCCATTATTGCTCTGGTCTTCATCTTCTCCGCCTCTCTTCTCAGCGATTTCTTGCGCGGTGCAACAGCTTTTTCCTCCGAGGTATGTTCTTCTTTTTGCTTTATGTTTATCTTGCCTCTTTGCATCGTTGTAAATTCCTGATCTTTTATTTCTTCTTTTCTTGCTGTTTTTCTTTTGTTTGGCCTATTTTGGGGTACCTTAGGTTCTTCTTTATTTTCTGCGTTTTTATAGCTTTCCATGCTCAATAACTCTGAGGTTAGGTTAGATTGCCCTTCGATTTCCTTTCTTTTCGCTCGATTAGGGGGGGCTTTAGGAACCTTTCCTTATCTAGAGAATTTTGTTTACGAGGGTAATAGTTTAGCCGTTGCGTTGGCTGATTTAGTGCCTCTTCTACGTCAATCAATTGATTGGTTTGAGAAATTAGTGAGGGAAGGAGGAACAATGTCCGAGGTCAGGACTAGTGAACTCGAGACTGGGTTATCGTCTAGCAGTAACCCAGCAGAGGAGGATACAGCCCATTCTAACCCTCGAGAGGTTAGGGCTTTTCATGCTCTGGAAGAGGAGTGTGGGTTGGACGTGGAAACCCTAGGTAGATTTAGGGACAGATTTCAATTTCCAGATAGGGTTAGGGTTCGTCTACCTGGAGAGAGAGATCGGGCCTGTCACTTCTTTCCCGGCGAGGTATGCTTCTATGAATCTGCCTTCGTCTGTGGATTGAGGTTCCCAGTCCATCCCTTCTTCATGGAGATTTTAGATCGTTTTGGTATCGCTCCAAGGCAGCTGATGCCCAACTCATGGAGGATCTTGGTGAGTTGTATGGGGATTTGGCTGGCCGCCAATGACGGGGACATGCTTAGGGTGGACGAGCTTGTCTATCTTTACCGTCTAAAGGCCTCCAAGGAGCATGGGTATTATGAACTGGTGCCCTGGGAAAGGACTAGGATCGTCAAGGGTTTACCGTCCTCTTTCAGGTATTGGAAGTCTAGGTTCCTCTTTGTTTCCGGGGACGATTTTGAGACACCCTCGGGCGAGTTGTGGGGTGATCTCCCGAGGTTACGTCGGCGGTGGGAAACCCCGACTTTAGGTGCGTCAATATTTCCTCTTCGTTTCTTGAATGCCACTTATGTTTATTATCATGGCTACTAAGCTCTCTCTCTTTTTTTTTTTTTTTTTTTTTTTTTTTTTAGTGAAAAGACGACCAAAGCTTAAGAGCAGGTATCGGGAACGAGTGCAGAAAGCCATTGAATACGCGCGGACCATCAAGAGTTGGGACGACTTCGTTGATCCTAGGACTCTTTCATTCTATTGCCTCGGGCCTGAGCCCTCTGCTTTCGTCCTAAAGAATCTTCAGATAGAAGGAAAAAAGAGTAAGTTCCAGCTTCGTCAGTGTTGCCACTCTTCTTTTTTTTCTTTTTCTTTTTTTTTGGGACTGACGTTCTTCTTTCGACAGAAATGACTTCAAAGTTCAATAAGGAGATGTACGCAAAAATGAGGGTAAAGAAGGATGAGCCCTTGTCGAATATAGGGAAGAAGACCGTCCATGTAGTGGGGAGGACCCCTTCTACCACCCCTCCTGCCTCCGTTACCCCTATTGTCTCCGGCACTGAGACGACGAGGACTGCTTCTCCTTCTACTTCAGTGGAGGAGCTTCCTATGCCTGTCACTAAGAGGCCGCACCTGTCGGAGAAGGAGAAGGAGAAAGGGGATGCTTCTACGATCTGGGGGGATGAAAGGCTGGCCGTTGAGAGGGCTCATAGCATCGTCACGGCTGACGATTTGAAAGCTTTTTCTAGGGTCCCCTTCAATACGGTAGTTGGTGGCCACGTCCACAAACTAGTCCAGGTAACGTGCTTTTACTTCTTTCATGAGCAATCTTAAAATTTTCTCTCTCTTTTTTTTTTTTTTTTTTTTTTTTTGAGGAAGTGAGACACCTTTTCAGGTCCTGGGAGAAAGCTTACACATCGCCTCTGAGTATCTCACTCAAGAGGCTAAGCTGGCCTCCCTTTCATCAAAAGTGCTAGCTTTGGAGAGCGAAAACTCAAAACTGAAGAAGAACTTGATTGACTCCATGGACAAAGCTACCACTTTGAAGGAGAAGGTCAAGGCTTTAGGTGACGATCTTAGAGTTGAGCGTCAGCTGAACCTGGAGAAGGACGAGCAGCTTCAAGCCTCTAAGGAATCATTGAAGACCATCGCGGCTAGGTCCGTTGAGGCTTTTCAAACCACTGAGGAGTACAATACTGTGCTCTTCAGCTGGTATTTTAAAGGCTTCGAACTTCTTCGAAGGTACATGGTCAAGCACCCAACTAGCGTTGATATTGGAAACCTGGACCTGGAAGAAGTGGACAAAGAGATGGCTGCTGACGAAGCTGCTCTGTCTGAGGTACCTGCCGATGACGCCCTAGTAACTGCACCTGCTGATGATGTGATCGTGAATGCCCCTCCATCTTCTGAATCCTGAACCTGTTACTTGAAGTTTGTTTGTTTGTTTGTTTGTTTTTTTTTTTTTTTTTTTTTTTTTTTTTTTGTGATGCCCGTCATGCTTTGGGTGTTTGTAAATCTATTTACAGAACAATTTCATTTATTTTGCGAACAGCTCTTTTAGCCCCGCGTTTATGGGCCTTTAGTAATAGAACAATGGTATCTTGCCCATTAATTTTAGGCTTTAATTTTATTTCTTTGGTACTTACTTGTATTTGATCTGATGTATGCTTGTTGTGTTCGCTGTCTTGATAGCATCTTTTGTTTGTTTTTCTTCTTTCTTTTCTCTTGTCTTCAGTAGCGTTCTTCTGGCATTTTATTGTCACTTTGGCGTGCCCACCTTCATTAGTAACTTACATTCGTCTAGCGGAATTTTGTTACTTAGTCATTTTTAGCTTTAGGTAGGCTTTATTCGTCAGTAACTTACATTCGTCAGTAACTTACATCCGTCTATGCGGAATCTTGTTACTTAGCCATTTTTGGCTTTATGCAGATTTCTTCGCCAGTAACTTACATCCGTCAATGCGGAATCTTGTTACTTAGCCATTTTTGGCTTTATGTAGATTTCTTCGTCAGTAACTTACATTCGTCTATGCGGAATCTTGTTACTTAGCCATTTTTGGCTTTATGTAGATTTCTTCTTAGTCAACCTGTTTTCACACAAATATTAGCTGAATAATTCATTTATTGATTGTAAATGACGAATACATCCTTCTGTTACATTTACTGATGGTATTTCTTTAAATGCTCGATGTTCCACGGTCTTGGAAGCTTCTTCCCGTCTAGAGACTCTAGATGATAGCTGCCTTGTCTGGAGTAGTGAATGACTCTGTATGGTCCTTCCCATGTGGGGCCGAGTTTTCCTTGAACTAGGTCCTTGGTTGCTGGGGTCACCTTACGCAAGACGAGGTCCCCAATGTTGAGTCGTCTGAGCTTCACCCTTCTGTTGTAGTAGTCTGTCATTTTCTTCTGGTATTCTATCATTTTGCTGAAGGCTTTGTCCCTAACCTCGTCAATGCAGTCTAGATCTACTCGCAATAGGTCATCATTGATTTCTTGATTGAAAGCTTCTCGTCTGGTGCTGGTTATTCCTACTTCGACAGGGATCACTGCTTCTGTGCCGTAGGTAAGCCTGAAGGGGGTCTCTCCCGTTGGAGTTCTAACCGTGGTTCTGTAAGCCCACAAGACACTGGGTAGTTCCTCTGGCCAGGCGCCCTTCACATCGTCTAGTTTGGTTTTTATGATCTTGAGCAACATGCGGTTCGTCACTTCTGTTTGTCCGTTTGCCTGTGGGTGGCCTGGTGACGAGAATTGGTTCTTGATGCCCAAACTTGAACAGAAGTCCTTGAAACTCTGGCTATCGAACTGTCTTCCGTTGTCTGATATTATCGTCCGTGGGATCCCGAACCTGCAAACTATATTCTTCCACACGAACCCCTGGACTCTGGCCTCGGTGATGGTCGCCAGTGCCTCTGCTTCAACCCATTTAGTGAAATAATCAATAGCAACCAGTAAGAATTTTACCTGACCTTTGCCTTGAGGCAGAGGGCCAACGATGTCGATTCCCCATTGTGCGAACGGCCACGGAGATGTTATCGTCGTCAGCTTTTCTGATGGAAGCCGTTGAATGTTCCCGAACCTCTGACATTTGTCGCATTTCTTGACAAACCCTGTCGCGTCACCTTGCATGGTCGGCCAGAAGTAACCTGCTCGCATAATTTTCCTTACCAAGGATCTCGGGCCTGCATGATCTCCACAAATCCCTTCATAGACCTCTCTCAGGATGTATTCGGCTTCTCCTTCGTCAACACATCGCAAGTAAGGCATGGAGAAACCTCTTTTGTATAAGGTATCATTCAGAATTGTGAATCTGGCGGATCTCTTCTTGATCTTCCTGGCTTCATCCGCGTCTTGGGGTAGGTGGCCATCTTGGAGGAAGGTTATGATGGGCGTCATCCAGCTACTTGCGCCCTGGACTGCGAACATTGAAATTTCTTCTATGCTGGGGTTTCGCTGGACTTCCATCATCAGGTCTGCCCTTAGCTCTGTCTCTTCCGACGAGGCTATCTTTGAGACTTCGTCTGCAGCCATATTCTGGCCTCTCGGAATCTAGACGAACTCTACCTTTTCGAACTCTTGAATCAAGCGTTTTGCTAACCTGAGGTATTTCTGCATTCTTTCTTCTTTGGCTTCGTATTCTCCTCTGAGCTGCCCAATTACTAGCCTTGAGTCGTTCTGAACTAACAAGTTCCTGGCCCCAAGCTCTTTTTCGAGCCTTAAACCTGTCAAAATTCCTTCGTACTCAGCTTCGTTATTGGTGGCTGGGAATTTCAGCTGAACTCCATATTTCAATGTTTCTCTGTCAGGAGTGGTTATGACGACCCCTAGCTGAACTCCATATTTCAATGTTTCTCCGTCAGGAGTGGTTATGACGACCCCTACTCCCCCTCTTTTTTAGGCTGATGAGCCATCGGTCTGCATCACCCATATTTCGTCCTTGCTAGCACGACTAAGCTCGTCTGGATGGGTGAACTCTACGATGAAGTCTGCCAGAGCCTGTGCTTTGATGGCCGTCCTGGGATGGTATTCTATGTCGAATTGGCTGAGTTCAATCGCCCATTGGACCATCCTACCGGCTGCTTCGGGCTTGTTCATGGATTTCTTGATGGGTTGGTCCGTCATCACTAAGATTGGGTTTGCCTGGAAGTATTGCCTGAGCTTGCACGAGGCTACAATCAATGCAAACGTGATTTTCTCAATCTTGGGGTACCTGAATTCAGCTCCTTGGAAAGTTTGGCTGACGTAGTAAACTGGGAGCTATTTCCTATCTTTTTCTCGTATCAAGGCCACATTGACGGCTGTAGATGAAACTGCCAAATATAAGTACAGGTTTTCACCTTCTTTGGACGGGCTTAGGAGCGATGGATTGCTAAGGTAATGCCTGAGCTCTTGTAAGGCCGCTTCACATTCGTCGGTCCATTCAAAGGCTTGCTTTAAGGTCTTAAAGAACGGTAAGCATTTGTCCGTTGCTCTAGACACGAACCTGTTAAGAGCTGCAATCTGGCCTGTGAGCTTCTGGACTTCCTTAACGGTCTTAGGTGATGCCATATTGATTATGGCCTGCACCTTTTCAGGATTTGCTTCAATTCCTCTCTGAGACACCATGAATCCCAGGAACTTTCCGGAGGCGACACCAAAAGCACACTTACCAGGGTTCAGCTTCATTTGGTATTGCTTGAGGGTATCGAATGTCTCCTTTAGGTCGTCTAGATGAGCGAGCTCTTCCTTACTCTTGACGAGCATATCGTCGACGTATACTTCCATATTCCTGTCTATCTGCTTGACGAACATTCTATTTACCAACCTTTGATACGTCGCTCCTGCGTTCTTCAGTCCAAAGGGCATTACCTTATAGCAGTAAAGCCCCTGACTGGTGATGAAGGCGGTTTTCTCCTGATCCTCATCAGCCATTTTTATCTGGTTGTATCCTGAGAATGCATCCATGAATGTCAGCAGCTTGTGCCCGGCCGTGGAGTCTACTAGCTGATCTATTCTTGGAAGAGGGAAACTGTCCTTCAGGCAGGCCTTGTTCAGGTCTGTGAAGTCTACACACATTCTCCATTTTTCGTTTGCTTTCTTTACTAGGACGATGTTTGCAAGCCAGTCTGGATAGTACACCTCTCTGATAAAGCCTGCAGTCAGGAGTTTACTCACCTCGTCAACAATTGCCTGGTCTCTCTCGGGCGTGAAGGTTCTTCGTCTCTGTTTGATGGGCTTCCTCTCTGAGTTCACATTCAACCTGTGTTGGATAACTTCTGGAGATATGCCCGGCATGTCATCATGGCTCCAGGCAAAGACGTCCATATTCTCCCTGAGAAACTGAATGAGCTTCGTTCTCATCTCAGGACTTAAGGTCGTTCCTATTTTGGTTGTTTTTGTCTTTTCCCCTTCGATCAACTCCACTACTTCCAATGCCTCCACTTTTTCTTCCTCTTTTTCTTCTACTATCCACGTGTGGTTCTCCTTAGCTGCTAAAACAGCTTGATAGCATTCTCGAGCTAGAACTTGGTCCCCTTTAACTTCACCAACACCATCTTCCATTGGGAATTTTACTTTCAGGCAGTAGATGGACGTTGACGCCTTCCACTTGTTGAATGCTGGCCTTCCGATGATGACGTTATAGGATGAGGGACAATCTACTACCAAAAAGTCTATCTGACGAGTCAGCTGCTTTGGGAATGCTCCTACTGTTACCGTCAGCGTCACTATGCCTCTGGGATATACCCTGTCACCGCTGAAACTGACGAGAAGGGAGTCGAACGGACGAAGTCTTCCGGGATCCAACTTCAATTGTTGGAATGCCGAAAAGTAAATGATATCGGCAGAGCTACCGTTGTCCACGAGGATCCTTTTGGTGTTGAATCCTTCTATGGTGAGCATTATGACCAGGAGGTCATTGTGAGGCTGTTTCACTCCTCTGGCGTCGCTCTCATTGAAGATCATATCCTGATCAGTTCATCTGTGCTTTGGCAGGGGTGTTAGATGGACACTATTCACTTGTCGTTGATGTGTTTTCTTGAGTGACTTGAATGAGCCCCCGGTGGTTGGTCTCCCTGTGATCGTCTGTATCTCCCCGATCACATTTTGAGGAGGTTGGGATTGTCGCCCATCGTTCCTAGACGAGGATTCATGTTGGCCTTTGTTTTCATCTCGAAATTTATTGTGTTCTCCTTTCTTTACGAACTTCTGCAACTTCCCTTTTCGTATTAATTCTTCTATTTGTTCCTTGAGATCCCTACAATCTTCGGTGTAATGGCCATGGTCTTTGTGGAATCGACAGTACTTACTCCGATCGCGGACGCTAGGGGACGAATGCAATGGCCATGGCCATTTAAGATAGTGCTCATCTTTAATCTGCGTCAAAATTTTGTCAACAGGCATCACGAGAGGAGTGAATTTTACCGTTCGTGGGCTTTTATCATCCTTCCTTCTGACCCCGTCATTAGTTCGAGGATCCGGACGGTCCCGCTTTTGTCCTCTACGGTCGTCTTCTCTCCTGCCTTTGTCTCCTAGTCTGTCTCCGTCCCTGATAGCGGCCAATGCATCCTCAGCGTTCATGTACTTCTGCGCTTTTAGGAGCATTTCAGCCATTGTTTTTGGGGGATTCTTCGCGAGTGAGGTAACGAGTTCCCTGGACCTCAACCCCGCCTTGAAGGTCATCAGCTGCACCTTGTCGTCAGCTTCATCTACTTCTAGTGTCTCCCTTGTGAAACATTTTACGTACGACCTTAAAGTTTCCTTTTCTCCCTGCCTGATGGTGAGTAAATGATCTGCGGTCCTCTTTGGTCGTTGTCCTCCAATAAAGTGACGCAGGAATGCGTTGCTCAGCTGCTCGAATGTATCGATGGATGATGTTGGCAATTTTGTGAACCATTCTCGTGCAGCTCCCCTGAGTGTAGTTGGGAAGGAACGACACAATATTTCATCCGGGGGCTGCTGAAGTCCTAGGGTCGTTTTGAAGGTGTTTAGGTGATCTTGAGGATCCTTCAGCCCATCGAAGGGCTCGAGCTGAGGTAACCGGAATTTTGACGGCACTGGACAGTCGAGGATTGCTGTTGTGAATGGTGAATCCGTCGCTCGGACCATTCGATCCACACTTCGCTCTGTTTTCTCCTTGATGGCATTCCTAAGTTCATCCATTTCCCTCCTCATCTCCTTCAAAATATCTGAGTTCTGCTCGGTTGGAGTAGTGGGCCTTCGAGGGTTACTTCTTCTATGACTATCCCCTTCATTTTCCTGATTTCCCTTGGATCGATTCTCCTCTTGTTGAAGCCGTAACTTCATCTCCTGGTTCTGCCTAGTCAATTCCTCAACTGTGGCTGCAAGAGCCTGGATTTGCTGAGCTAGGGCTGCAGAATCCTAATTAGACTCCATCTCAAGAAAAATAACTGATCGGAAACTACTATTTCGAGTTAGAACACGAAAATGTCGTTCCTCACAGACGGCGCCAAACTGATGAAGTGTGAATTCGTCAGTCAACTAACGTAGGCAGAGCCGGTGGTCGGCCTCTCTCAAGGTTGTTTTCTCAGAAACGGTCACCGGTGTGGTGCCTGCCAAAACACCTCCGATGCTAAAGTCAGTGACAAGAATTACTTTAAGAATAAATAATCAAAACAGTATCAATTCTCAATATGTTCGTACCTCTCTTTTGGGGGGTGTGTGAGAGCTTTTATATATGTTGTTGTAGTCTCTAGCCGTTGGGTAATTATAATGGTTCTTAATGTCCTACTGGGTAACGTTTTCTGCCTCATCATATGGCTTTAATTTTCCCCCAACGGTCTGTCTGACTAGTTTTGTAACCGTCCCTTACATTTATTGATGGCATTGAATGAAAGTGTTCAGAATCGTCAGTGAAGTATATACTCGTCATTGAAGGCTAGCCTCATCGGCTAAGATTACTTCTTCCATGATCTATTTCGTCAGTCCCATCAGAATGTAACCTAGAATTTTCCCTTTTTGCATTTGTAATATCTCTAACATCATTATACCACTATGGGCATCATATATATGTTTGAACATAACCCAAAATTTGTAATATCTCTCATATTTGAATGTAACCTAGAATTTTCCCTTTTTGCATTTGTAATTTATCCTCCTTTTCTTAATGGTTTATCAATTGGCAAATCAACTTTGACCCCACATAAATTTAGCTTGATCTGCTTCCCTTGACTGTTTGTCAACTTCAATAGCTCTACCCAACCTGCTATCAATGTCTTTTCCAGTTTCTTCAATCATATTCTCGAAGGGTAAGCCCCCAATATACTTGAACCTAGAAAGGAGAGTGAGTGAAGGTAATATTTGCTATTGTTAGACCTCTTCTCCATTAGCAAAGGAGGAGTAGATTTTTTTTTCTCTCTTTTTTTTTTTTTTTTTAATTATCATCTTTAATATATATATATATATATATATTTTGGAATCTAACAGATTTTCTCACTCTTCATATTTCTCTCTCTTCCTACTTTTCTTTTGGTCTTTTGATATTTTGTGAAATTGGAATACTTATAATAACATGTGTTATAACATAAAAATCTAGCATTTGTAAATAGATTCTTAAAATTGTTTATTAACAATTGCTCTAAAGGCATCTGTTAACATGACAGTGGAACCAAACCAAATCTCTTAATATTCTACGTTTATGGCTTAGACCGGTCATTAATAAGAAGATGAGGTGAGCTAAAAGGCTAAATAAAAAACTATTTATACAAAACTCCAAAATTTTATACCATTTCACATGAGGAGAAAATCAATTTTCAATATCCACTACAGCATGTGGGACAAGAATTCGGCTTCTTTAACCAAGGAAGTAAGCAAGACTTGTGAAAATAATGTGAGCAGTCCGTCATAATCATCTTCGACCCAGCTGTTGGAGAGTCACGAAGTAGTTTATCTGAGGATCAAGATTGAGGTGCGTTGCGAGGGTCGTTGCCACCTCTTGTGAAAGGTAGGCATGGTGCTGGTGGTAAGCCGGCAACAAGAGTAGCTCAGCAGGAGCTCGGATTGAAAACAATGGCCTGGAACGAGTTCGAATATCTACATCTTTGTGTAGAACGCCCTCAAGGTCCCGGTGGCCTTTCTGATATCTAGAGTGATAAGAAACTTGGAGCGTTCCTGAGATTTCTCTGCTTCTTCTTTCCCTTGAACTCAACTTTAACAACTTCGGTAATGGCCATTGATGTGTGGACAATACAACTGAGTAATTAATGTGAGAGACTAAACTGCTATATATCATGTATTTATAGAATTCTCCAACTTTCAAAAATTCTTACGGAAAAGCTAATCCCTGCACTCTCCGGATTATGATTTCCACCGACTTACTAGGCACTTGAACATGGGCTTTAGGAAAACTGCTGTAATCAGGGTAGGACCATTGCAATATTTAAATATCAATTAAATAAAAATTTATTTAATTCTAGAAATTTTGTGAATTAAAAAAATAATTTTAGGAATCAATATTAATCAAAGAATAAAAATATCATGGTTCAAGAATTTTAAAAAAAAAATTAAAGAAAAATGTATTATACTATTTTAATAAAGGTTTGCTTCGTGTTAGATAAGATGACGCATCTTAATAAATTTTGATTTTGGTGTTATAGAGATTATTTGGTGTGTAGTCATGTGAAAGATTAGATGGGTATTGGGTAATGTTAACAATCTATCATGTATAGAATATTGGTTTACAAAAATTAAAGTATCAAAACAACTTTTTTTTCCCTAAAAAAGTTTAAGGTTTTCAATTGGATTGAGATTTTGTTGATATAACATATTGGAGACTTATTTGGAGGTGAGAAAAATAGTACAAAACCCTTTTTTTAACCACTTATTATCATACAATATTGGAAAATGCTAAAATTACTACAAACTTTACTATATAAAATACATAAATTGATGTGACAATGAATGAAATTGGTGGACTTAAATCCCATAATAAAATGTTTGAATTTTTTTGTGATTTGTGACACAAAAATTTGTAATATTTCTAACATTATTCTATGCATTTTTATAATAAAATGTGTCGTTTTTATCAAGGGTCAATTCTTTAAAAAATTGGGGGGCCTTACCTATGCCTAAATTGCCTGGTCCTTGAGCTGCATGCCCTTGATTGTAACATGCAAAATCAAGCAAATTGTTGTTTAATGCTAATTATTCTTATGCTAAATCTCGTTACACACTGCCTATGAAATCCTACACTTTTTTTTAGTGTGGCATTCTATGCCCCATACACATGGTGTGAAACACTGTTGAAGTGATGTTCTGTTTTGCTTGCTTTGTGTGGTGTGACATGGTTGCATGTTAAATAAACACTTTGATTTTGGTCAACATTAAAATGGTTTTCCTCATGCCTTAATTTGATACAAAATACTTTTTTCTTATATGGGGCTGGCATTTGGTTTTCCTCATCCACTGTTGCTTTTTGCCTTTGGACATTGCCTATCGCGCCCACTGGCCACCTCTGCCGCCACCTATAACAGTCTAATGGTTGCCACTCAATCCAAGACGAATGGTTTAATTAATATCATCAATGAATTTCAATATCTAATTAAAGGGCACTTGTAACTTTCTGGAAAAAAAGACTGAATGAATTTTTTGTGTTGGCAATAAGGATATATATATATATATATTTTTTTTAGAAAGACTAACACTTTTATTAAGAAAAATCAGTTAAAAGATACATAACGGAGAAGAGCTTGCTTCAGAAAGCAAAGGGCAATACCTAATTGCTTTGCTAACAAATGTGCAGGTCAAGAACCTCTGTTGCATGATCGGGACTCCTCCATCGCCAACCTGTACGCACTCCGAACAGTAAAAGAACCATTAGGAGTAGCAGCCCACACAAGTTTATCTTCAGGTAGGCGTGAAATCAGTGGAATACTTTTAATCAACTCTGCTTCATGGGGTAGGAAAATGGCATCAATGACCTGAGTTTTCCAAGCAGCCACATCGTGGGAGATAAGCTCGCTGACCCTTGTTTCAGCGTGTAAAAATTGCCTCGGAGACGTGATTATGAACGTGGAAGGAGATGGAAGCCACTTTATCACCCCCACACCCGGATTGAATCACCATTACCCACATTAATATTTGAGTAAAGATTAATAATTTGTATATATATATCAGTATATGTATTTCATCATTTCATTGAAAAATTACCGTGAAACAAATAAATCATTGCTTTCCGTTAATAACTTAATTAATATAATCTTATCCGTTTGCATAGTTGCTTTTTCTTTTTTTAGAGGTTACTGCGTTCTGAAATTCTATTCAAAATTGAATATAGTATTAAAAGAGAATGAGTAGAGAGATAAAGATAATATAGTTCTAAATTGTTGAAATGAGGTATGTTTAAATTTTAGATAACATTGAAATTGCTAGACGATGATTTTAGGAAGGAAAAACTAACTGAAGGTGTGAAAGGTAGATGAAGGGAACTGCTTTTTAAATTTACTTAAAATTTAGGAGTTTCAAATTGAAACTAAAATAGAGGAAGTCTGTTTCAATTTTGGCTTTTGATTACTTATGATAGTTTATTTGCATAGTATTTATAAAAAGATATATTAGTTTTCCCATGTCATTTAAAAAAAAAAGTCACATCATTATTCTGAAAGTTCAAAAATCAATAGCTTTTATTGAAATTTCGATAACTAGTTTAGTAGGTAATCTCTAGTTAATGACTAATAATTTTGCATTTTTTTTATATCTATATAGATATAATAGAGTTCAACTTTTAGTGTTTACTACGTGATAATTACTTTATATCATCAAACCAAAATATTAATAAGTTTTTAGTGTAAGTAGAATTCGAACTTCAAATCTCTCATTAAGAGACAAAAGCCTTCACCATTTTTGTTTTTGCAAAAAAAAAAAACTATAATTTAATAGTTAAAGGATGAGTGGATTTGAACCCTAAACATGTGTTGTTATTTAGTTGGAAACAACAAGCACCAACTAGTTGAACTACAGTTATTTAAAAAAAAAATTAGTTAAACAACAAAAACTTTTGACCAAGACGCTTTACTAGTTGACCAAACTGAAACCCACTAATAATTTCCCACCATAAGGACTAACAGGGGATGAATTTTCTTTTTATCTATAAAAAAGCCCAATGGGCCCACCTCAATATGTTATTCTAAAACTATGACCTTTGTCACGTTCTTTTTACAACTTTCTATATTTAATATTTTTTCTTCACCACTCATGCTCTACACACTTGAAGAGTTGTGGGACAAAGTTTGTGATGGTGTACCTTTTTTTTTTCCTTGAGAAAAATTACACGGGGTCTACTTAAAGTGTACGGACCTGAAAGAAACTGAAGAGACACTGTGTAGAATCTCCAGCAGTCACCTTCCTTCAGAAAATAGAGAAGGAAGAAACTTGTAAGTTTTCCATTTCTGCTTTGTTTTTGGTTTTTGGTTTTTGGTTTTTTAAGAAATAATTTTTTTACTAATGGGATAGAGCTATGCTTTAGGTATAAGGAAAAGTGAAAAATGAGATACTTTTGATTTAAGCATTTTCTTCTTCGTTCCTTCCTCGCCAAGAAAGAATTTAAAACATCACTATATGACTTTTTTTTTTTTTTTTTTTTTAATATTTAGTGAATAGTGAGCCATGGATCCGGATATTGAATACCCAAGTCCATCTTCAGGCAAGTTTCACCACCCATTTGGATTTATCGCTATATTATAGTAATAGATTGTTGGTTTCTTATAGTTTTGTTTATTTTGGATTTATGGTCATGCACTTCTTTTTTTTTTACTTTAATCATTTTATATGTTATCTAGCTACTGTGTGTGTGTGTGCACACTTTCCTCCTTTTTTTTTCTTAAGCATGTTCCCATTTTGTACATGTAAAAGGAAGTTGGTTTAAGGCTATGTTTGTCTTGAAGAAAAATGTTTCCTAGGAAAACAATTTTGCAAAAGAAAATTGGGTAAAGACTGTTTTGTGAATCACTGCTTCCAGACCCCATAAAAGGGGGAGCTTTATGAAGTATTCGGGACTTAAAAAAGAAAAACTCAAGAGCTAGGATGTACGGACACTTCACCCGTGTCATATCTGCCATGTTATAATTTTTCAAAAATTGCTCATGTCACTGTATTATATCAGTGTCTGTGCATCCTAACTCAAGTGGGCATTATAAAATTCAGGAAGTTATAGTCCAATGAGCTTTAGCTCAAATGACACTTTCTTTTAGACAAGAATGTGGAGAGTGAAGTTGTGAGTTCAAAGCCCCTGGAATAAGTGGAAAATGAGTTCACGAGTTCAATACTCACTGAGTGTGAGTAACTTACTAATCAAATAATTTTCTGCATGATTAAAAAAAAAAAAAAAAAAAACCCTTAAGATGTGTAGGACCTCTGAGAGTAACCCTTTACAGGAAGATTTTTCTGTAACTATATATCAAGTTAAAATGAATGGAGCTTAATGGGTTTTCATTGGTCATGAGTTTAGAGAAATTTAAGGATTTATCATCATTATACTTATATTTAGTCAGCCTTTGTATGATTAACATGCTCTACCACTGTTATGATGGCAATTTGCTCGTATATTGTCTTGTGGGATAAGTTTGAAAATCTGTAGCTCTGTGTACATGTTTGATAATGCAGCACGTCAAATACAATTATGAAATTGCAATTTTCACAAAAATTGTTTTGGCAGTATGTATGTTGAACTTACCAAATAAATTTTATTTGCATTGTAAATCTGCAATCATTGCTGTGCTTTGAAATTCTCTTTGAATTGTTGTTATTACATGTATATAAAACTTGCCTTTTAGGAACTTTCTACTCATGGCAAAGGTGTTTGTGTTGGTCCAGAATTAGTATGACATTGGTTTCTGTTGTTTATGATATACTGGGACTTGTTATGATGAAGTCTTATGAACTTTGTTGGTTCCAAAATTCTTTTATTTGTTTGCTTCTTTTAGTGCTGAGCTTTTAAAATTTGGATGATTTTTATTTTGAAAACAGAGTTGCATTCCAAGGTGTCCAAAAGAATGAAAGTTAGTTCTGAAGTAGAAAATTATGTTAGCAGATCTTATCCTGTGACTAAGCGTGATAAGTTCAAACAGAAGAAACAAAAGTCCACATCGAGAATTGTTGATGATTCAGAACCATTTGCCAGTCCCAATTTGGAGCAAATGTTGAAAACAAATATGTTTGGAAGTGTGACAAAAGAAATAGAGGCCCTTTGTGCACGAAGGTCACAATTGCTGAACCATGATTTTGCAAAAAATCCTATGCGTCCTTTTACATGTTCAGATGTGCCTAAGAACCAGTGTAAAGAGCCTATGAACCTGGTGATTCAGAAGGCCACTCATCTTGCATTTGAAAATATCATTGATTTAGAGGATGACTGTATGTTAATTGATGCCCTTTCGGTAGTTCCACCTGTAATAGATCTTAGTTCAGATGATGAAGATGATGAACATGGGAGGCATTCTAATATATGTCCAAAGGTTGTGTTGGAGCCTTCTGTGAAGGATTCCATTGTAAGTTTTTTACTGCATATGTAACTTTATACCTGTATGCCTGACAGTGCAGATATTGTAAGGGCCTCTCTACCAAGGTGGTTGTACTAGAGAGTAGGGACCTGGGATTATGTTCAGCTTTCACTAGGGCTGTAGAACTTTATTGTAAGTATAGGGTGAGGCTACTTTCGTTTGTGCAACGATTGCTGGCTAATGACCTAAAAAAAATGCCTAAACTTATCAGCTAAAGAGTCATCTTGTTCAACACGTGCTCAAAGCAAGTTGACAGACTGATATAACTAACTACGGAATGCCTGTGTTGAATTAGCAAGTTCTTTAATACATATGCTGAACTAATATATTCTTGCATTTAAGTTTCCTTTGCTTTATTGTTCATTTTCCTTCTAAGTTTTTCCTTTGCCACATATCAATTGGCATGATTATGATATTTTGATTCAGGATATTCTAAAGAGCAAAGGTGTAAAGGGGCAAGTAGAAAGCATGATTGGCAAAGCTGATATTAGGAGGGATAAAGGTTGTAATTTTGTTGTGGAAGATGATGTAGAGGTTGAGGAAGACAGTCACTGGTCATTTCAGGAAAAAGAAAGTAATTATGAACCTAATACTGTAGATCGTAGCCTGGAAGACATAGAAAGCAAAGACGTACAAAATGCAGCTGATGAAGTTGATATCAAGATAGATAAAGATAAATATGATGGCTCAGGAGATGATATGGAGATTGAGGAAGACAATCACCAAATTTATCAGAAAGAGGAACATAATCTTCAAACATATGCTGAAGACAATGGTCTTACAAATATATGCAAGAAGATGATGGTCGCATTAGAATGTTCTGAGGTATCTGCGTTTGAGGTTAATTTTTATATTGAGAGTTTTCATGTCATTTATTCATTAATCTTGCTTCTTAAAACATATAGACTAGTGTCACTTCCATGTTCAGTAAAAATTGCCTCCATTTTCATAACTTTGGTTTTCATTTTGGCAAATGTTTGGGGTCTCTTTTTTGCTACTCTCCTTTGTGAACCCTTGTTGGCTAATGACCAAATACAAAAAATAGTGCAGGGGGTCTAAACTTAACAGCGGAAGAGTTATTTTAACATCTGTTCAAACCAAATTGACGGAAATAATTACTATGTCAAATGTCTGTGTTAAATTAGGAAGATCATTATTACTTATGCCAAACCAATATATTCTTGCTTTTCATTTCCTTTTCCCTATTATTCTTGTAAGGTGGGAATTTTGAAGCAGAAAATTGAGGGGTTGAGAAAGACAGTCTCCAGTTATTTCAGGATAAAAGAAAGTAATTATTAAACTAATATTGTAGATCATAGGCTGGAAGATATAGAAAGCAAAGCTCCTTGCAAAGAGGTGAGAAATGTGGCTGACGAAATTGATCAGGATAGATACAGGTAAATATGTTGGCTCAGAAGACGATATGGTGATTGAGGAAGACACTCACCAAAATCATCAGAAAGAGGAACATAATCTTGAAATGGATGCTGAAGGATTATGGCTTATATGCAAGAAGATGACAGTTACATTAGAACATCCCAAACTGTCTGTGTTTGACTGGTTATTCATGATATTCAAGAGTTTTTATGCCATTTATTCTTTAATATTGCTTCTTCAAACATATAGACTAGTGTGGCTGCCATTTTCTGTAAAGATTGCCTCCATTTTTTAGCTTTGATAACTTTTTTTTTAATAAGTTTCTGGGGAGCTATGGTTGGCAACCCCCTTTGTCTAACCATTGCTGGCTAACGACCATGTTAAAACAGTAGTGCAGGGGGTCAAAACCTAAACTTATCTGCCGAAAAGTCACCTTGTTTAAGATGTGTTCATAGCAAGTGCTAAGACTAATGTAACTTACTATGTGGAATGCCTGTGTTGAATCAAGATCTTTATTACTTATTCTAAAACTAAAATATTCTTACTTTTGAGTTTACTTTGCCCTATTATTCTTGTATTTTTTTTTCTTTGCTTCATATTAATTGGCGTGATTATGATATTTCGGTTCAGGATATTCTAAAGAGCAAGGCTGTAAGGGAAAAAGTAGATGGTATAATTGGTAAAGTTGATATGAGGATAATTAAAGATGGGAACTTTGGTGCAGAAGATGTACTAGTTGAGGAAGAGAGTCACCAGTTATTTCAGGAGAAAGAAAATAATTATGAAGTTAATACTGTAGATGATAGGCTGGAGGATAAGCAAATTAAAGCTCCAAGCGAAAGGGTAAGAAATGTGGCTGATGTGTTTCTTGCTTTTGAGTTTCCTTTGCCCTATTATTCTTGTATTTTTTTTTCTTTACTTCATATTAATTGGCGTGATTATGATATTTTGGTTCAGGATATTCTAAAGAGCAAGGCTGTGAGGGAAAAAGTGGATAGTATAATTGGTAAAGTTGATATGAGGATAATTAAAGATGGGAACTTTGGTGCAGAAGATGTACTAGTTGAGGAAGAGAGTCACCAGTTATTTCAGGAGAAAGAAAGTAATTATGAAATTAATACTGTAGATGATAGGCTGGATGATAAGCAAATCAAAGCTCCAAGCGAAAGGGTAAGAAATGTGACTGATGAAATCAATATCAGGACAGATAAAGATAAAGATTATGGTTCAGGAGAGGATATGGTGATTGAGGAAGACAATTACCACTCTCATCAGAAAGAGGAATATAATCTTCAATCAAATGCTAAAGACAATGGTCTGGCTAATATATGGAATGAGATGGCAGTCGCATTAGAATGTTCCAAGGTATCTGCATTTGATTTTGTATACATGATGATAAAGTTTTCTTGTAATTTATTCATTAATCTTGCTTCATAAAACATATAGACTAGTGTGGCTGCCATTTTCTCTAAGACTGCCTCCTATTTCTTTGCCTTGCTTTGCAGTTTTGCAAATGCTTAGCAATTTATGGTGTTGTCACACTATTATTTGAGGATGTCTCTGACATGCTAGTTTAGGTTCTACTATTGATTAACAAGCACTTGCAGAAAATAAAGGGAATACGTTAATGAATTAAAGTTTTTCCTTTTTTGGAACTAGTCACAGTCAGAAGTTTGATTTAGTTTGAATAATGTAGTAGTTTTTGTTGGGATAAATGAAAGAAGATGATTTAGCTTGCTTAAAGACTAGTGGTTCTTTAAGGTATAAATGAAAAAATATGGTTTGATGTGTGTGGTACTTTTGAAAAATCAATTTCAATAACAATTGCCATTAATTCCTAAACTCAAAAGAATTACAAATAATTAAAAAAGCAAGGCAACACCAGCTTGTTGCTGATTTTATAAGATGCATTAATATTGAAGGTCTTTTGCAATCTTAATGGTTAAAATTTAAATGTATCTCATTAAGAAAAATGACAAAATTCCTATTATATTACATGTCCTTCTAAGTCATTTGTACCTTGCACAAACGCATTTCTTCTAACGCATGAATACTTCCTTGAAGGAGACCCTTTCATATTTGATGTGAGTAATATGAATGGGGTGCACGTTGGATGCATGCCATATAAACATATCCAAGTTGAAAAATCATAGATTAAGCTTAAGCTTATTTCTGATATGCATGTATTCCACTATATTTGTGTCCAGTCTCTGTGTTTGTACTACATTAGATTACATCTGAATTCCATGCTTATATACCAACAATGAGCTCATTTATTATGCTTTGGAGTGCAGAATAAACATGGGCATTGTTGCTCATTTTGCTTGTGGTTTTTAGGTGGCATTTCTATTTTTGATGTATAAGGTTTTTTAACTTTGCCGGTGACTTGAAAATCTCACTCTTTGTATTAGAATCATCTATCATTGAATCTTTGCTGAAAATTTCCAATTCTTCCAAAGTTATTTTTTATTTAGTTCAAGTTCATGCTAGGATATTGGTGTTGATCCTTCAACTGATGCACACACAAGAGAAAGTGGGGAAGAATGTGATCATTCTTTTTTCTTGAAGGACGATCTTGGTTATGTTTGTCGCATTTGTGGAGTTGTTGACAAAGCAATAGAATCCATATTTGAATTTCAATATAGTAAGGTATGGGTTTTTTTCTTTTAAATTTTTTTCACATTTTTTTATTCTTTAGTTTTAACCATTCAATTATATGTTGTTCGTCAAGTGGATCTGCATTTAGATACTTCAAGCTGGGTATGTAATCAATTAACTGAATTTTTGAATGGACATGAATATTGGGGCTTAGAAGTAACTAATGGGGAACTATATCATCTTTTAATGGGAATATTTGACATGGCCACATAATTGAAAGTAGAATACATTTAGACTCCTCACCTAGTTAAATGCTTTCCGATAATTTAAGACAGATTCTCCTGGATTAACATATTGATATCTCAGGAACAGCAATTGGTTTAGTTTTTGGAGTGGGAATGGGAGCTTAGTTCACAAATTCCTGCAGTAAAGACTTAAATTTGTACAATTTTGTTGTTGCTATCTTTAAGTGAATGTTTCTGAGCTTTGTGTATTTCTTGGCTAGGCTGCTATTGATTCCTAATTGAATGCTTTATTTAATATTGGTCTTTCTATTACTGTGAATTTTTCTTGATATACATGATCTGTTGATTGTTTCTTGGTTATTTATTCAAAATCATTGATTTAATGATCTACTTGGATCCATATATTAAGAGTTTTGATGCCATTTCTGCTAATTGCTGCCTTCTTAGAATTCTATTTACCCTGTCTGCCTCAAAATCCAGGGAAAAAGAACTACACGAACTTACATGCGTGATTCTCAGAGTAACAACAGCATAGGGTCAGATAAGAGTTTACCACTTGGAGTTAAATCTTCTGATGATGATCTGATGGCAAATGATATTTTTGTTCATCCTAGGCATAGCAAGCAAATGAAACCCCATCAAGTGGAGGGCTTCAATTTTCTTTGTGGCAACCTGCTATCTAATAAACCAGGAGGCTGCATTTTGGCCCATGCTCCAGGTTCTGGAAAGACATTTTTGGTTATAAGTTTCATTCAGAGTTTCCTAGCCAGGTATCCCCATGCTAGGCCACTGGTTATTCTACCTAAAGGCATCCTGGCTACCTGGAAGAAAGAGTTCCAAATATGGCAAGTTGAGGACATTCCGTTGCTTGATTTTTACGGTTCAAAAGCAGAGAGTCGATCTCAGCAGCTGGATGTATTGAGACAATGGGTAGCTCAGAAGAGCATCCTATTTCTTGGATATAAGCAGTTCTCTGCCATTGTTTGTGACCGTGGAACTAGCAAGGTGGCAACTGATTGTCAGGATATTCTTCTGAAGGTCCCATCCATTCTTATCTTAGATGAAGGTCATACTCCAAGGAATGAGAACACTGATATGGATCAGTCCCTTTCAAGAATCCAAACACCTCTCAAAGTCATTCTTTCGGGCACTCTTTATCAAAATCATGTGAAAGAGGTATTCAACATTTTGAATCTTGTTCGTCCTAAGTTTCTTAGATTGCAAGCTTCCCAAGATATTGTTAGGCGCATTATGAGCAGAGTAGAGGTATCAAGCGTGAGGAAACATTTAAAACCTGGCATGGACTTAGCTTTCTTTGACTTAGTGGAGCACACACTGCAACAGAAGGATGAAAACTCCAAGAGGAAAGCGACTGTCATACAAGACCTCCGTGAGATGACTCGCCAAGTCCTCCATTACTACAAAGGAGATTTCCTGGATGAGCTTCCTGGACTTGTTGATTTCAATGTAATGCTCAATCTCAGTGCAATACAGAAAATTGAAGTTGAAAAGTTGAGGAAGTTGGATTACTTCAGAAGAAATTCTTTGGGTAGTCTTGTCTATATGCATCCACAGTTGAAATATTTTTCGGAGAAATATCCATCAACTGGAGACAAAAGTTTAGTTGATGATGAGAAGATAGATGAAATGTTAGAAAATATGAATGTGAGAGAGGGAGTAAAAGTGAAGTTCTTTCTTAATATGTTGGGCCTATGTGAATCGGCTGGTGAGAAGCTGCTGGTTTTTAGCCAATACATATTGCCCCTGAAACTCTTGGAGAGATTATCAATGAAGGTAAAAGGTTGGAGACCTCAAAAAGAAATTTTTATGATAACTGGTGATTCAAATTCCGAGTACAGGGAGCGGTCCATGGAACGCTTTAATAGCTCTGATGATGCAAAAGTCTTCTTTGGTTCAATCAGAGCTTGTGGGGAAGGTATATCTCTAGTGGGGGCTTCTCGCATCCTAATTTTGGATGTTCATCTTAATCCATCAGTAAGCCGCCAAGCAATAGGCCGTGCATTCCGACCAGGTCAAAAGAGAAAAGTATACACTTATAGATTGATTGCTGCTGATTCACCTGAAGAGGAAGATCACAACACATGCTTCAGAAAGGAGTCGATTTCAAAGATGTGGTTTGAGTGGAATGAGAACTGTGGACATAGCGAATTTGAAATGAAGACTCGTGATGTGAAGGATTGTGGTGATCCATTCTTGGAAAGTCTGTCATTGCAGGAAGATATAAAGCTTTTGTCCCAAAGGTTAGAGTTTTCATGCTGATTTCATTGTTTCTTAGGTAGACATTATTAGGCAATCTGCCCTTAAAAAGTTGTTCGCATTTTCAGGTAAGCCAAAATCATCAAAACATTCAGTACAAGGTGCTTCTTGATGGATTGTATATTAGTGCTTTGCTCACAACACTATCAGTATGATGTAGGTACAATTGTATTGCCCATGTCCATTGTGTTGACATGTTGAAAATCTTTTGGTCATTATCCAGAAAAGTTGCTAGGAGGGAGCACCAAAAATAAGTTGAACAGAAACTTACGAGTAGTGGAAAGTAAATTTTATTGTGTTAATGCTTGCTTCTTCATGATTCCATATAGTTATTTGATAGGACCTGCCTTTTGAAGTATTAATGCTTCTTGTTCATCTTTTCTATATATATACTTTTTTTTTTAAAAAGGATCGAAGGTTAGAGAGAGAGAGACAATAAGCTAAGGACAACAAAAATTTACAGCATTCCCAATATGTTTTTTTTTTTTTTAATAGCTAGTGGGATATAGGTTAATTTGAGAATATAGTGAATTTTTCTTGTGTTCTTAGGACTCAAAAGTGGGTTAGGGGGAGCATTTAAAAGATGGAGAGAATTGAAATTTGTTTTTCTTAATCTGGCTTTTGAATTCAAAATTCAAATAAACAAAATCGGCAATGAGAAGAAATTTGGTTGAAGAAGCCCTTTGATAGTGATAGATGAACCGTCCTGTTTATAATGGTCATACGTTTATAATGCATTGTATCTTCTGTAGTGGTTGATGACTATTCATATGTATTGGTTGATGACTATGCATAGTTCAATTCATAGCTTTACTTCTGTCTTAGGTAAAATGTCCAATCAAGCATGCTAGAAAATTAGAAATAGAAAATTTTCACAATTTGATGAGATGACAAGTTATTTTTAGTCCAATCAAGCATGCTAGAAAATTAGAAATAGAAAATTTTCACAATTTGATGAGATAGACAAGTTATTTTTAGTTACTTTTACATTGATGGTGACATCATTTTTATTATACACCTAGTCAATAGTTGCAAAAGGAGGTTTTTTTTTTTTTTTTTTTTTTTTTTTTTTTTTTTTTTTTTTTTTTGGCTTTGCCGTAACACTGTTGTACACACTTCCTTGAAATTGTGTTAACACTAACCTGAAATTGTGTTAACACACTTCCTTGAAATTGTGTTAACACTGTTGTACACATTTCAGCCGGCATGGCACAATATTACTGTATAATAATCATTACCCTTGTACTACCCAAAAACCCCTCCTGTGGCTTTCCTAATTGAAATTTAACACGACAGTTCCGACTTCCGAGGCACCATCTACGGTGATTTACATACCCATCAAGGGGAGGAGGGGCCTTCACACGCCTGTTGCATTAGCCTCAGATTTTTGGGCCAATTAAGAAAAGAGAAGACGTTTCCAGTCAAAGAATCTTAAGCAAGGTACATCTCGTGAATAATCATAGCCGTAACATGAAATGCTCCTTTCAACCAGCACTAACCAGTAGTATCTAGCCACTGGGCCTTGTAGCCTAGTGGCACCCAGGTCCCTTGTATCCTTTAGCTCGGGTTCTATCCCCCGCACTTACCAAGCCAAAAAAAAAAAAAAAAAAACCACCAGTAGTATCTAGTGCGAAGCACAAACCTGAGTGGTTCTTATATTGAAAAAAAGGTTGTCAGAGTCACCCAATAAAGTATTGTCTTGCTGCTGTTGCCATTAAAAGGTACTAGCAACAACAGAGTCACCAACTCCTCCAGTACAATAAAAAGAGAAATTTTGGTGCCGCATCCAATAACATAACTTTGCCTACAACTTGCACATGTGACGAGTTCATTCCTCCACCAACCACAACTCGCCACATGGGCGAGTCGTGAACAAAGTTGTGCAATTAGGTGTGACACTAGAATTTTTCCAATAAAAAATATCTTTAGAGGTCATTATCAACATCATACTAACAATCATCTACTCATCTTTTATTTCATAACATCTTTCTTCATCAAACTGACGTAGGCACTAATTGTATAATTTTTCCTTCCACATATCAAACAAAAAATATGTATCTTTACAAATATACTAATCTTCCAATCAATTCATTGATATATTTTACAACCGTGTCTATATGTCTCCATATTTGGAGGACTGCAATCTTTCTATTACAATTTCCAAGCAGGACTAATGTTCTCGAAGGAACATCCTAAAACCTGGCAATTGCTGTTCCTCTTGCAAGCAATAATAGTTCAAAAATCGCAATCAATATTTTTCACACTACAAAATCATGTAATAGATGGGAAGAACTAAACCTGTGTTGCTGGTTACCAGGATTCATGCATTCAAAATCTGCAGTTTCAGGCCCTACAGATGATGCTGCAGCACTGTAAATTTCATCCCCTCTCATTGACATGAAACTGTGATGGTTCCCACTAGACATGGGGAGGCTGCCATCCTCACAGTGCTGCAAGCCCAATGTGAGAGACACTCCACTTCCACTCCCGAACCTCCCCAACTCAGACATGTGATATGCAGCTGCCATGAACCTTTCACTGGCTGCATCAGACTGCATCATGGCATCAGGGAAGAGACTACAGTCATCCACATTAGGCCTTTGCTCCTCCCTTCGCTTCACTAACCCATATTCATTTTCAGCTTCTCCACGACTCCCATTATGGAAATTGACTACACTGGACCCTGCCATTTCTACGTCAGGAACATGATTGGATTTGGAGTCCATGAGTTGACCAGTGCTACATCTCTCAGTGGCTGTTGAACTAGCACTTTGTTGCAAATCTTCCCCCCTTTCCTCGGAAGTCCTGTTATCACCTTTTGTTGCCTTGACTGCATTTTCTGATGAAGAATTAGAGTCCATCTCCATATCTCCAGTCTCTTCTTTGTACATCTCCTCTACCATGGGCTTCCAGAGACGCACACGTGCATTTATAAACCAGTTCGAGACCTAAGCCAGCTCAAATATTTCATCAATTTAGAAAGATAGAACACATATAACCAATGCATAATCCTATGACGCAGGATATATTAATCAATAAAAGAGGAGCACATAACAGTTCTCCAGTTACTTTTAGATCACTACTAGCATTCTTAGCCTAATTAGCTGGATTTCAACACTTGTAATCAATACTAAACATCTTATCACAAAGAGCATATCTTTGAATGAATTAAAATAACCATATCCCAACTACTTAGCAAAGGTAATTCAAAATTTTCCACCACTGTACCCAAAGTCATGTTCCCAGTAAAAAAATCGGCTGTGTTTTCTACATACAGCCATTGCTTTTGTTACTATTAAAAGCAGAAATGAAAACATACATTATTTTTCTTCTCTAATGAAGCTCTACCAGAATTGAGTTCATTCTTCAACTGTTTCTATTAATTCTTAATGTCCTTAGTAACCTACCAGTGACTTCTCAACTTTTACCACCATAATCTCCCAACTGAGTCTTTTTTTTATAGGGTACAATTTTCAAATGGAATGTGTATCAAAATTTTGAAAGAATTAAGGACTTTCTGATTTTCCTTACTTAAGAACACAAAATCACCTCATATTCAACCCCAGAAAATAACAAAATTAGATGTTTTTTTACCTGACTTCTAGTCAAGCCTGTCTGCCTTGCTAGCATGATCTTATCAGAATCCTTTGGATATCTGGCAAACAACAAAGTAAGAAACTACTTTAAATAATGCACTAAGGTATCTTGAAAGAAGAATTGAAACTATGAAAGGGGGGACTGTTATGCGAGAGGGCTTACGGATGAAGGAAATGCTCAAACAGCCAAGCACGAAGAATTGAAACAGAGCTTTCAGGCAGTCCCCTTTGTGGCCTCCATGCATGTTGCTGCATCATACCAAGCTGCTGAAGAGCCCTTTGTTGTCTGAGGTGCTGGTCTACATATCGGAGGCGAGTTATTCCAACTCCTCTACTGCTTCCAGAAGTATCTTGCTCCCCAAGGCTTTTACGAGTTGCTCGAATTTGGCCAGCGATTGCATCACGCAAGCACCTAAAGTGGCGGGAGATAGTCTGGAGAGCAAGTGCTGTGTATGGTTTAGCTGCCCCACATCCTGCAATCACATCAAATGATGACACCACAATCTGCATCTGATGATAATACTGTTTGTACCTTCTATCAACCTGTGACAGTAAAGTGATGAACATTAGACCTTGTGGGAAAAAAAAAAAGACGTTCTCAACTCCTGAGTATTGTAGAGACAGGGATAAAACCATGGGAATGCATCATAGCCTGCACAGAAGTTGTATCATAATACAGCAATAATGGTTGGCATATAGGCATTATATTATATAACAGACAGATTATGAAAACAAAGAGAGCAGACCAAAAAAGTAGATGAACTCCTACTTAATGACATAGATCCATCTCAGACAGAACGACAAACACAAAGGTACAAAGGAAAAGAGAATCAAATCACAAATGGGATAGTATTTATTAAATAAAGGTTCAAAAGGAGTAAAAGACTCTACAGTGCATAACTTTCATGTATTCGATGCAACATTTTTTAATAGGAGATCTTTTTATAGTGTGTGTGTGTGTGTGACATAACAGCAAGAAGGTTCAGTAATGACCCCAAACATGGCCCACCATAATAATAATAATTAAGAGTAAGCAAATTAAATGCAGTCTGCAAAACAATAAAACATTTTTTCTTTTTTGAAAAAAGAGTAAGCTGATAATCTCTTTTACTCAATACACATAAAATGAAAAATAATCACTTAGTTTAATCAGAAACAGTGAAAAGAAACTAATCCATGAACTTTCCAAGATCAAGAGACCTGAAACCTAATCAGAAAAGAGAAGGATAATGAACCAACTCTGTTAAAACATCCAATGCAAAAGGTCATTCCCAATGCACAAAGCTCCCACTTTTGGGGTGTCTAGGAGAGCTAATTGGTAGGGCAGCCTTACCCCCCTCCCCTTTTTTGTAGAGGCCGATTCCCAGACCTGATCCCGCAATCTAAACACCCTCACTCTCATACAGGACCAACAAAAACCGGAACAAAGACCCAATGAACCAATTGAAACTGAAACAACAATAAACAAGCTTGGTAACCCCAAAAGTATAAGCTAATAAGTGGAGAGCCCTAACAAATACATATGCCCATAACCAAGCACAATCCCCCCATGTTCAAGCTTAACAAAAATGCAACCAAGATAAATGAGCGCAATCACCCAACCAAAACCAAAGCCAAGACAAAGGGGCCAGGCACATGGAATACAATAACAAACAAATTGAGCTCCAATACCATGTTAAACCATCAAACCCAAAAGCTTAAACTAGTATGTGAAGAAGCCTAACAAATACATATATCCATAATCAAGCACACACGCAACCAAAGTGTGATTTCTTAACAAACTCAAGCCTCTCTTTTAGCCACTTTATGAATGAATTAGGAGTAAATTATTATGTAACCAGTCTTCTCTTACCATAGATCCTCGCAATTAACACTCAATGATGTTGGGAGTAAATCATCTTGCATTGATCATCTATCATCCTAGGGAGAACCTGAGACTCCCCAAAACTAATTCAGAACTAGTAAATATTAGATGCATAAATAAATGCCAAGTAGCACTACACTAATTTCTTCACCCCATAGTCAATTTAGAAGAAACTGCAAATTGGTTCTTAATTATTTTTAGCCTTTTGTATTATATGATTCCATTAAACACCAATAATAATGGGCAATGCTACAAACAAAATAATTTTCACAATAAATATCACAACTCCTGATTTGGCAAGTTATTATCGATTCTCCTATGGGCCCACCATTGACACTACTTTATTATCCACCATTAACAACTTGCCACCTCAAAAAAATGTGAAATTTGTTGTGCCTCTAGACATATTGAATAAGAACATCAAAGAGCAGAATATAAGATTTAAGATAAAATGCAAGGGCCCCAGGCAGTCCCATAAAATGCTACACTGGGAATTAAAGTACCTAATGACTCACAAGCCTGCGATTGGGAATGTGGAAAGTTGACAGAAGTGAATAACTAGTAAAGTAATTACCATTGTATCACAAGAAAAAAAAAAAAAAAAAAAAAAAAAAAAAAACCCCCACAAGGAAGAATTCACCAAAATTTTCAAATGTTTCTAAAAATTCCCGTGAAATAGTTTGTATTCTAGGAAGAAATTTAAGCCACATAACAATAATGGTAACTTGAAAGAAGAATCAACGTGCTAATCAATCTCAACTTTTCACAAAAATGCACACGTGCACACAAACACAATTTTAATCAGAACAAATATATAGAATCAACATACTAATCAAATAGAGCAAAAAACTATCTGAAATCAGGTTCACTAAATTTGCAACCAGTTTTTAATACTATAAAAAAAGTCCACTTCAGGGTCAAATGACCAATAAGTAAGACAGAAAATATGATTATCTAAAAAGACACAGAAAACTAACGTATTGGTCTTACCTCATCCGACATGGACAATAATTTTGTCAATTTGTTCTGCAAATCTTGTTTTTCAGCATGAGAAAGCTCACATGGAGAGTTCCCAGCTGATTCTTGAGACACTCCACTTGGTGGCAACGCATTTTCATTTTTTGATCCCCCATCACCCTCCTTGGAATTCTTTTCATGTGTGCTTTCATTTTTCATATCAGCCTGCTTTAGAGCTTTGCGGACATTAACTACTTCATCAAGCAGTTGTTGTGCTACCTTGAGATATTTGGAATTGGGAACATTTCTCACTATGCTCGGCATCCCATACGGAGATGAATCCCCTTTATTTAAATCTTGATTGCCTCCAGGGAAACCTGGTGGCAAGTATTCAGCGTTTCTCAATTGCTCATCTCTAGAAGAGCCATTCCTGTCACCACTATCACCTGAAATTGACGAATTAGGACTCAAGAATGAAGCAAATCCTGGATTAGGATTCCGGTATGGGATAGATGACATTTGAATTCCTGATGGCATTTGTGTACCAAGGCTGAGGGATAATCCCTGACCCTGCAAGTTTTGTCCACTATGAAGAATGCTAGCAGCACCTCCCATTGGGTGTGTAACTAGCATCTCATTTCTAGCCTCCCTCCATGCATTGAAATCATGTTCCGCAATGCGCGACCCACCAAGATTTGACATGATTTCTTGCTGCTGCGGGGTGGAATTTGAAGCACCCAATGATGGAATTTCCATGCAATTGTTTTGCTGCTGAGAATTCCCGGCCAAAGCATCTGAGTATGGCCCAGAGTTCATATACATCATCATATTGCCAGGAATAACTGGTGCTTCAGCATATGAACTAGGCAAATGTTCCCTTAAATAAAGCATTGGCGCAGAATCTCTTTGATTATTCGAACTAGTGTAAAAAGTCGCCATATTTTACAAATCTCAAAACTTTCCCACTTGCTTATTTGATTTCAATTACATAGTCACCGGGGATCTGAAAAAACCAATCAAATAGCTTCATGTTATAAACAATTCTTGGTATATGTACAAAATAAATTAATAAACAATGTCACTCTGAAGTTTTGAGTTTAAATCCATCAGTATTCAAATTTTAGTCTTACTACAAACAAGTGTAAGGTAAACTGCGCAATAGAAAACCATATATATATATATATATATCATTTTTTTTTCTCTAATTACATCTCATGCAATCTATATATAAAAGGAAAAACTCATTAACAATATATCACAAGCAGATAGAATTATGAGTTGTTATCCATTATCATTAACAGGAGCTATTTTACTAATTACTGGCAGGACAAAAAGTTCATGGTCACAACACTCAACAGTAGACAAAAGCCAAAAATTTAAGGGTCAGAAGTAAAAGAACCAACAATCAAAGAAGCTACCTTCTTTTGCATGACATTATATTCATGAATATAAGAATTTATTGTTTTGTTTTTTAAAAGAATTTTACTATATAAACATCAACAAGGAGCAATCTTCCATAATGATTGAAGGAAACCCTTAGAACAATCTGAAAAGAAAGTGAGTCAAAATACTGCATAAAACCCACTTATTCACCAAGTTAGAAAATTTAACCATCGCCCACTTACATAAATAAGCAATAATGACCCCCCAAAAAAATCAGAAACAAACAAAAAGGGAAAGAAACATAACATGAAAAAGAAAAACATGATTTTGAAACACATAAGCTAGATAAAATCAAAGAAAAAACGTAAATTTACAAGCAAAAAATGAAAGCATCAAAGAAACAAACAAAACAAAAAAAAGAGGAATAAAAAGACAGACCAATAACCTTTTATAACAAGTCAGAATATGTTGAAAAATAACTATAATAAGAACTGGATAAAATTCATTTCCGTATCATCATCACCATCTTATCCAGCACTAAATAGAGAGAGAGAGAGAGTTACAGAAATATTTTTAGCTCAGCAGCCTAAGATAATGAGGTTTTTTTTTAAATACAGTTTTTAGAGAGAGAAAGAAAGAAGGGGAAAAAAAAAAAGTCGAGAAATGAGAATAAAAAAAGACCTGGAAACCCGTAGCAGTTGTGGGAGTTGTGGGGAACAGCAAAGCTTGGAGACACCAACCGATCCGCAGGAACACAATCCTCTCCAAACTAAACACTTTCCGATCCCAAGGCTTCCCAGATACAAAAACACAAAGCCTCACTTTTCATCCAAATTTTTCGTACATACATATAATACAACAACAATAACAGAACTAATAGTTAAGGTAAAATAAAGAAGACCCAGAAAAGAAAAAACTGTTCTTTGAGGAAAACATAAAAAGAAAGATGATAATTCAAAAGAGCTATGAATTTTATTTTTTTTTCACTTTAAAGCTCTTTTTTTTCTAATCATATTATTCTCCCATCTATGATTCTCCGTCAATCCCCACGTGAGACTCATACATATACAAAACAACCCTCTCTCTATCTCTCTCTAAAAGTTTCTGTGAGAAACTCAAAAGAATGATAACTTTCTCTTTCTATCTCTATCTCTGTCTCCTTTTTCTAAAATAGAATTTTTCTCTTTTTGGGGTTTGCTTTTTTTTTTTTTCTTTTCTCTTTTTTCTTTTTTTTTTTCTTGTAAGAGTTTGGTGGTTGTGTTACTTGACTTGTTGGGTTGTTGCTATTGCTTCTTCCTCTTCTTCTTCTTCCTCTACTTCTTCTTCTTCTCTCCTTGAGCTTACTCTAACTTCTTTGCTGGTGATACAAGTGTTTGGTTAAGGAGCTTTATCTCTAACTACCAGTTGGTAGACCTAAACCCTCTCTTAAACCCATACACCATCTCTCTCTCTTTCTCTCTCTCAACCTCTGGCTGTCTCTCTCATCTTTGAGCATGGAAGGTCTGTCTTTGGTTGCTGTAATATCCACCATATACAGCATATTCTAATCTTTTTCCTTTATTTTTTTTTCTTTCTGTTCAATTTTATTTTTTATTTATTTATTTTATATACTATTTTTTTATATACTATTGTTTTACTTGTTTGATATTTTCCCTTGATTATTATTATATATATTATTCTTTTAGATTTTTTAAATGTAAAGAGGCGCTCCTGTAGGTGCCCATATCACTATATTTGTCTCTTTGTTCCAAGTAATATAATTTGTTTTCTTATACACTAGATCCTGTCTTTTTCATGTATTTCTATTTCTTTCCCTATCATTTTGGTAATTATAGATAAAGCAATGTTAAAAAACAATTTTAATTTTTTTAATGACATTATTGATTACAGTGAGCGGTTGAGATTAAAAGTTGGAATAATATCGATTTTATATAAATTTATTATCAACATCACTTTTATAATGCATGAATCACAATAAACCATTATGAAAAAATTTGTAGTCTTTTTATGGATAAATTGATAATGGTATGAGTAGTGGTCAACATCATCCTTTGCCATGGAAGAGGGTAATGCACTTATTGAGGACCATGCACTATAAGGGACAAACATCTTTCTTTCAAAAAGTCTTCACAAACTAAATACATGAAGCAAAGGACAACAATGAATACATAAATTAGTGAAAATTGTACTCTAAAGAAGTAAAAATGTGGTTATAATGATTAGTTTCTGGTTGAAAGCCTTAAAGATACACTGTGCCAAAAAAAAAAAAAAAAAAACCATGGTCACAGTGGGTGTAGGGATTTTTAAGCATTAAAAGAAATCTATGAACTAATAAATTATTCCTAATCCCAAAATTTTAACATGTTATGAAAGTATGAGTTTTTAACATAGTTCAAATTTAATACTACTTAATCTTTCTTTCTTTTTTCGTGTGCGGAAAAGGTAGAATATACCGCTTATTTTAATAATATGATAAACGATTAATTGTTCAAATGCTTCAATTATCAAAAAAGTATGAATTTAATCATTTAATTATTATTCTAACATAAGCATGCTCGAAAATTTTTTACATATGAAAATGACAAGAAAAATAGATAGAAATGAAGTGTAGGGGTTGTCTTACTTGCTAGTGGATTTATTAGCAACATGGTCATCTTCAGAATCGAAATATAAAAAATATCATATGAGGAATTTTTCAATAATGTGATGAGGATATTCTTTAGGGTTGTATATCAAACACTGCCCACCGTACTCGCCTAACCCACTAATTGGCACTACTCGCCTAGTCACTTTTATATATTCTTTCCTCTTTTGATTTTTTTTCCCCCTAATCTTTTAGATTGTTACAATGAAAAGGTATCTAGGTAGGGTTTGTAATTCGAATGAGAGGCATAGCCTTTTGAAAAGTAATGGGATCATTTTCCACTTACATTAAAGAGGGGGGAGTAATTTGATATGTGCACAAATAATTAACTACCCCATTTTGCTTTCTATTTAGATAACATTTTAAATTATTTTCTTACTTATATATTATGATCACGAATGCAGCATAGGTTTCTCCTAAAAATAATGTTGTTACAATGTTACTCAAAGTTAAAGAAACATATGGAAACTGCAAAAAGTATTTTTAATTATAAACAAAGTGCATTTTACTATTTTAAAATTCAAAATTTGATATTAGTTGAACCCACTTTTAGTATTATGTTTGTAATGTAATTTATAACTATATGCAACCAATTAAGGTCATAATAGGTTTCTCAAAAAAAAAAAAAAAAATTAAGGTCATAATTTTTATCACCAAATCAAAAAAGGGAACGAAAGGAAATATTAATTTGAGTAATAATAGGGACACAACCCTTACCACGCTTAAATCCACACATTGCTTATGTGTCAACTCTTAATTAAATTTCAACTTTTTTAAGTACATGTGATGAACCCATGTAAAAGTGTAGTAGGACCCATAAATAGTAGTATTAATAAGTTGAATAGTGAAATAATTTTAATTTTTAATCTTAACCTAAACGCACACTTATTGTTATTTTCAAAAAATAATATTAAAAATAAAATAAATAAATCTTATGGGCTAAAGTCTAAAGACCAGAAGGCAGAACGGCCATTCACCTAAAAAATTATTAGGTACTCCCGAAGTACCATAAATGCGTACTCCCTCCTCTCACATAAATGGTGGGTCCCACCATGAATTTAATTAGTAGGACCTATTATTCATGTGAGAGGAGGGAGTATCCATTTATAGTATTCCGGGAGTACACAATAATTTCTCATTCACCTAATCTATGCATTTAATGCTGGCATGATTAATTGTTTAGGTCATTAGCCTAAACAAGGGTTTTTAGAGGCATTTAAATGACGCTTAGTTAGGAAGATCTTTCTTTTTTATAAAAATAAATAACATATAAAATACAGAATTTCATATTGGCTCTAATATGCTGGATCTTATCAAAATTTCAACTATAATAGTTATAGAGTGGGTGACTTTGGAAATTCCACTGATCGTACGCATTCCTTTCACTAATGAAAATAGTGAGTTAATTCAAGTTTTTTTTTTTTTTTTTTTTTTTTGAGAAGGGAGTTAATTCAAGTTAAGAAAACAAAATACACACAAATAATAATGATAATAATAATAAAACATTAGTAGAAGCAGTGAAAAAAAAAATGTCAATTAAGGAGGCAATAGAAAATATAATTTTAATAGAACAAAATAAATATAAAAAATACATGTGATTTTTTTTTTTATGGCAAAAAATACATGTGATTAACCCTTACTAGGTTACTGAGAATTCATAATCGCCCCCAACTTTGTGCCATGTGTCTAAATTTATGTGCGGACCACATCATAATTATCTACTTAAGTTTGTGCCAGGTGTCCACTTAAGTTTTTTTAATCTTTGGTGCAAAGTGAGTTAGTGAGTGGAAAATACTAAGAATCAAATATTAGTGAACTATAAAAATTTAAAAAAAAAAATCAATCACATATACACAACAAAGATCATCACATGTTCTATATTATTAAAAATTAGAAAAAAAAATGATCATAAGTAGTATTAAATTTAGGTAAGAATTTTAATATGTGACTAGTTATGTTTGCTTTTAAAAATAATAATTTGACTAAATATTTATATTTTTTTGACAAAAATTGTGTTTAATTTTAAATGTATTCATACTTATGCATGTGTTACATGCTATTTTTTCAAAATTAATTTGACTAAATATTTATATTTTTATAATTAAAATTGTGTTTAATTTTAAATGCTCCAATGCTTTTGCATGGGTTACATGCTAGTTTTAAATAATATTACATTATATTCACCTTTATATTTATACTTATATTTATGAACTGCTACATCATTATGATGAGCCAAGAGTCTTATATCTCATATAGCATTTCTTGATATTTCTAATGAAAATGTTTAAGATTCAAATCTTCTCTCTAACATTACATTATCAATTTGAAAATATATAAAAAAATCTTTATCATGAAACTAACCATCTTTATTTCAAAAAACAAATGGAGATAATATTTACAAGGTAAAATTTCATGGACATTTCATAGAACAATCAATCTAAAAGTTACAAAAAATTTCACAACTGCTAAGGTAACATGTTGTTATTGGCAAATTAAAAAATAATAATGTTAATAGTTAGTTAGTATGAGAACAAAGAAAAAAAAAAAAATTTAGAGAGTTTCAATATATGGCGTCTGCTCATAATGAGATAACTCTTTATCATCAAATCAAGACAAAAATCGATTTTTGGTGTAAGCGGAGATTGAATTCCAGATCTCTTATTCAACCATCAAATATTTTACTAATTGAGCTAACTGAAATCTACTTAAAGAAAAACTTGTTAATTTAACTACCATAAAAAAATAAAATAAAATAAATTGAAAAAAAAAATTTGTGACTATAACATTATTATTCATCTAATAAAAACCCCTTGTCAAAGCTGGGTTTTACTACTCTCATATTCACAACTGGCAATATTTTGTCACTGTTAAATTTTAAACGTCCAGTAAAATCACAAAATAACTCTAGCAGTGGTGGTAATTATTAGCCAATGATGTCATTTTTTTGAGTCAACACAAATAGTATCACTTTTTTTGTTTTAAAGAAATTTATAAATGTTTTGTTTTATTATTATTATTATTATTTTTTTTTCCATCGTTGGTGATGCCTTTTCTTTTTATGTTTTAGTGTTAGTGGTCCTTCTTTTTTTTTTTTCTTTTTTTTGAAGGGATGCTAGTGGTCCTTTAAATTTTAACACATCAACCTCATTTAATATATCACTGCTATTCTATGTACTTTTTCTCTCTTTTTTTTTTTGAGCAACTATTCTTCTATGTACCTAATCCTTTTTTTGATGAATTCTATGTACCTAATCCTAGTCCTTTTGTACTCATTCCATTAATTCACTATCATTCAGCATAAAATAATAGTAGGTACTGCAAAAGGAAAATGAGCTACGTCTGGTATTATTTTTTATTTTTATTTTTTTTGAGAAACACTTCTGGTATTATTTAGGCCATTAAAATGTACCAGTGAACTTGTACCCTATGTCTTCAAAGTGAGTAATTGAAAATTTGGTGCGAAGTTTTGAACAATTAACTTTAGTCCTCTATGTATTCTCAAAATAATAATTGTGTCTTGATATATTAACTCTTTACGTAGTGTCAATAATAAACCTATATAAAAATGATATTGCTTTATCATAAATTGAATAAGATGTGAAATTATGTGTATTTATAGAATTATTGAAGCAAATTTATATTTGTATTTTTTATGAAATTTTAACGAATTTAATCACAAATGGTAGTAATGGTATTCTAAATTTATTGATAACGTAATAGAAATCATGTGTACACCACATAATTAAATCCATTAGTTTTTAATGAAAACATTAACAAAATTTTTAATTTGTTGCAACCCAATTTACATGGAACTAACTGCTTAAATTCAAAGACTAAGAAAAAAAAATACACTCACCTCAAGGGCGATATAATTATTTTTTCAAGGGTGATATATATATATATATATATCTCATTGCTAAGCAGTGTTTGGTAACTTTACGCCAAATTCATTATAGGAGAATGCATTTTTCTTTTTTTAAAAGTGCATAAATTTTTCCTAAAACGTAATTATGTTGAATATAATTGTTTTTAGTCATATATTTTTTCATAAATTAATTCTTGTTTGTTAGTCAATGACAGAGATGATGGGTTCCTAAATTCCACTTTTTAAAAAACAAACATTTAATTTTACATCCACATGGTTCTATTCCAAATGCATATAAAAATTCCAATATAGATAGTAATTTGCAGGAATAAATTTCTAAATACGTAATTTCTAACACCAATAACAAATCAGAAACATTAGTTTCTTTTTAATTATATAATTTTGTACAAAAATACTTTATAATAGAAAGCATTATAACCAATTAACAGTTTCCCTGATTTCTTAAATAAAAAAATAAACTAATTAATAAAATGTCTCTACCAAGTATCCACAATTTTTACATAACATATCTACAATATACCAATATCTCATGAATTTAAGCAGGACAACAACAAAATATTTTTTTTTTTTTTTTGAGAAACAACAACAAAATCATTTGAAACCTACTTACAATTTTTTTTTTCACAGCACTCAATTTAATTCTGATGGTTTTTTTTTTTCACGTACAAATTTTGGTTCATAAAATTTGTCACCCCCACTCCCCCTTTTTCTTTTATTTTCGCCCCCACACAACTCGTTCATCCACACCTTTTTCTCTATCCCCTTTTGTTTTTCTTTCTTTTTGCCCCCACCACTTATTCCCCACCAATCTCTCTCTTCTTCTTGCTCCAACCAAATCTCCCTTATCTTTTTTCTCTTTTCTTCTTTCTCTCGCACAAGTCAATGAATCTCTCTCTCTCTCTCTCTCACACCCCCCCCCCCCCCCCCCCCGACACACAATCTTGCAAAAATCACCATGGATGGTGGTGGCTTTCATCATTGAAATTGAGATTATTGTTGGAGAAAATTCTATTTTAGACTAAAAGTTGCATAAATTAATGAATTTATGACAAGTTTATTGGGGATTTTAACACAAACAGATATATCAACCATGAAAATCAAATACAAAATCTAAAAGAGTAAACCATTAACAAAAAGATATGGTAACAAGTGAAAAGACCAATAAAAAACCATCCCGGGGATTAAATTTTTGTAAAAAATACAATGTAATGGAGTAGTTACAATTAGTTGAAACTTACAAAAGTTTTGTAGCCTATTCTTTTTATGTAATACTTATAAACATTGGAATTGCCTTTAAATTAAAGTAATCCTTAAAAAATTGAAATCCTTTAATGACGATTTTCTCCATGAATACCACATCCACACAGAGAAAACATCTGGCACTTGTAGACTTTCTTAAACATTTATCATAATGAACTCACTAGAAAGAGTCTGTATGGTTTCAAAACAACCTCATAGAGTTATAATCACTATTTTTTTTTTTGAGATCACAAGATGAATTGATTGTATCTAGGTTTCCAATTTGACACACGAAAGAAAAACACATAAGGTTTTCTATGTGTTGCACTTGGTGCTACCACCTTTCTCCCCATTGAAAAGTCATGCAATGAGTAAATTATATATGTAGGTTTAAAATGAAAAGAAAAAACAAGAGAAGTAGCGGACATAATAAAAATCCTTTGTCTCATTTTAATTTTAGAAAATGAGAAATAAAAAGTCCATTATTTAGGAAAAATCCACTTTATTGTTTAAGGAAAAATACCAAATATGGCAAAAAAATTGCAAATACATTTAGCTTTATCAAATATTGTAAAATGACTTCTAGGCAGAGTTACCAAACATAGCCTAACTCACCAAAATTTTAGATCATTTTGGTGACTATATTGTAAATTTGCTTACAAAATTTTGTATAAATAGCATTTTCCTACTAACTCTTTTTTTTTTTTTTTTAAAGCATAACAAATAATAATAGCAACCTCATATATTTATGCATGTTTTATATATTAAAAAAAGAACACTTTACTATCCTATCATGAGATTTTGGTTTCAAAACCTCTTATCGCATCTTGAAACCACTCCCATAAAATTCATTATCGTAATAATTTGTGCATGTAGGACGGAAAGACTACATACACACAAAAAATAGTCAGATACTCGAAAAAATCTAAACACCTTCATTTGTTAAAAATAAATGTAGCATTAAACCGACAATGTGTTTCTTAAAAGACAAATCAAAATTCAATAATTATGGAGTAACTTCCAAATCCCTCAAATGCTAACAACCTCGTTAGCACAATCCAAAGGAAAGAAGTAGATGAATAAAAAAAGCAATAAAAATGAAGAAGAAAGCCATATAAGTAATAAACACAAACTATTGACCAAAAAAAAAGGTATCCTGCTAGGGACCAGAGGAACAGAGACCTGAAGTTATTGGGGGTGGGGGGTGTGATGACGTGTAAGGGACCTAATAAATATGGTCGCTGCAACAGAGTTGCAGAGTGGGTGCAGAGTGGCGCAGAAGGACGTGAATGAAAGAAAGAGAAAGAAACATGTAACCTTGGGTTTCGCGAAAAAGAGAGAAAGTGATATCTAAGGTTAAATGAAAACGAAGGGATTTGATTGGTCAATGGATTTGTGTGTGTGAAATCATTCATACGGTCACTCCTACGTGTGAATGATTTCAGAGAACTTCTCCTTTTTTTGAGTTTTGGGGTTTTGCTTTTTTGCATTTTTTTTTCTGACACAAAACCTAGACTCGGATCCAAACCCAACGTAATCATTGTACTTTGGTTAAACCAACAAGATTAAAATTCAAACTAGATTCGGTCTACAGAAACCCAAAATATAATAATATATATGTATATACGTAGTATATTTGTTTAGTCTGGTACACATGTTTCAACTTTTGAAAATTTTTGATTTTCAAAAAACTTTTGAAATTTTTGATTTTTAAGTATATATGTATTTAAAAATTAAAAATTATTATTTAAAAATATTTATAAAAATACGTGTGAGTGAAAAAATGTGTAGAAATACGTGTAATATCGTTTAAAAACTGAAAATTGTTATTTGAAAACACAAACCAAACACTCCCTAACATTTGATAATTAAAATTCCAAATGTTTTTTCTATTTGTTTTTTGGGCAAAAGTGCAAACTACACTTCAAGCGTCTGGGTCTTTGAATTTTATAATTCAGCCCGTTAATGATGATTTATTGTGAGGTTTACCTAATATAAAATTAGTATAAATTGATAAGGTGACCGAAAATATTACTAAAGTGACAAGTGAAACTCAAAAAGTTAGTTTTATTGGTTATATACCCTACAAGTTGGTAAAAAATTCGACATAAAGCAAAATGATTTGACATAAAGTTATTTCTTAACGGACACCTTATGATGCGCTTTAACGCTACATAATTTTCTAGCATCATTAAATTGGACAAATGGGCTACTAATGTAAACAAAATATAACTTTAAAGGTCAAATTCAAAATTTGAAACTCTATGGTATAAAATCCAAAAAGTTTTCCTATGATCTACTCCATGGCAAGATAAAAAATTATTTATTTATATTTTAGTCATATAGCCTATTTAACAAATTATTTACTAATATTTTAGTCATATGACCTACTTAAGATGTTACTTGTTTAAATTATTCAATGAATCATGTAATTTGATATTCATAGACAATCTTATGAATTGCATGACAGTTTATCACATAATAAGTTGAAGAATATTCCATAATTTAGTTCCTCAAAAAAAAAAAAAAAAGATTCCCCTAATCTAGTTTAGAGGAATACTTTGTCCTTATATATTTTCTTTTAAAAAAGGAGCATGTGTTACAACTAATAGTTGATCGTTTAATATTCAGCCCTTGTTTGTAGAAGAAGGAACCGCATTTTGTGTATGAAAGATAGAATAAGAAATTGGTTGAGCGGAGATAAAGAGATTGTAGAATACATTAGAAAGGGCTTCATGGAGCTTTTTAAATCAGACCACTTCTCTGTCTCTCTAGCGGATTGCAATCCCCCGTTCTGGCACTCCTATCTTAATGAGAAAGAAGCTGCCTCCATTGATATTATGGTGACTGATGAGGAGATCTCGGCTGGGTTATGGGGTCTAAAACCTTATAAAGCCCTTGGTCCAAATAGCCTTCATGCAGGGTTTTTCAAATGCTTCTAGCTAGTTATGGGGGACTCTGTGAAAAATGAGGTGAAGTCAATTTTTAGCTTCGAGGCTATTCTGGAATACTTGAATAAAACTCTCATCACATTAATTCCCAAGTGTAAGAACCCATAATCTTTGGGCAATTATCGACCTATAAGCTTGTGTAACACTGTTTGTAAGATGGTGATGAAGATAATTGTTGCTCAAATCTGGCCTTTTTTGTCGAAACTTGTCTCACCTTTTCAGTCAACTTTTGTTCCAGGGAGGAAAGGCGTGGATAATGCGATAATTGTCCTAGAAATTATCCATACAATGGTTAGGAAGAAAGGAAAGGGAGGGGTGATGGCAATTAAGCTGGATTTGGAAAAAGGCCTATGACCGTCTGGAGTGGAGTTTCATTAGAGATACCCTAAAGCTTTTCAAAATTCCCAATAATCTAATTTCTCTAATTATGAGCTGCATATCCTTCTCGGCTATCTCTATTTTATTTAATGGGGGTGCTTTAGGGGCTTTTCCCCCTCTCGAGGAATCCGACAAGGAGATCCCTTGCCATCTTTTGCGAGAAGAACTGTGTTGGCCCAATCGATGACTTCCACCATTCCCAACTATACTATGCAATGTGTGGCCCTTCCCCCAAAAATCCTTAAAGGTGTTGACAGGCTAAATAGAAACTTTTTATGGGGTTCATTGGATAGTAAGAAGAAACTTCATCTCATTGGATTGAACAAAGTCACGAGGGATAAGGAGGAAGGAGGTTTAAGCATTCAAGTAGTGAAGCCGAAGAATACTGCCCAACTAGCTAAGCTAAATTGGAGGTTTAAAACTGAAAAAGCAACGTTATGGGTTCGAGTTCTTTCCCACAAGTACCGAGGACATAGAATAAGATCCCCAAACTTACTTAATATTACCTCTTGCTCACCCACTTGGACTGGCAGTAAGATGGGTGAAGCTACTGTTAGCAAGGAAGCTAATTGGGTTGCTGGAAGTAATAGTGGCCTTTCTCTATGTTTTTATAAATGGTTAGACATGGGTACTTTCAGAAGCTGCATTTTTGGTCCGCTAAACAAAGGTGAAGAGGATATCAAATTGAAGGATGTGGTAGGTTTCTTTGGTTGGAACTGGGAGGGGTTGTCTTTTGTCCTTCCCAAACCGGTTCTTTTAGAGTTGAAAGCTGCCCCTATGCCTTATTCTAGTCAAAGAGAGGACAAACTATCGTGGGGTCCATCCCCCATTGGAGAATTCAAGCTCAAGGATGCTTATCGTATAGTGAATGCCATTGATTCTAAGTCTATGAATCGGCCTTACAGCGAGGATTGGGTTTGGAAAGTTGCTGCCATTCCTAAAACAAAGTTTTTCCTTTGTCAATGCAATCATCATAGCATACCGATTCATGCGCTTCTTGCCGAAAGAGGTATGAACATTTCTCCACTATGTCCTGTATGTAATGCAGCCCCTAAAACAATTATTCATGCTCTAAGAGATTGTCCTAAGGCCCATCATCTCTGGAATTCCTTCTTTCCTCCATGCTCTGCCGCTTCCTTTTTTGATACTTAGCTTATGGTGTGGTTGAGAATTAATTGCAAGTCGATGAGGCAGTGCTGTGTTTCTGAAGTAGATTGGGCTATTATTTTCCCCATTGCGGTCTGGGTGCTTTGGTTAAACAGGAATAATATAGTTTTTGGAAAGTCTTCCACTCCAAAAGACTTGAAGGCCGAGACCCTAGCAAAGGCTGCTGAGATGGCATATCTAGGAATTGCCAAGAAGCACATGAAAACTAGAACAAGAATTCAGGTTAGGTGGCTACCCCCTTCAATCAATTGGTTGAAGTTAAACTCGGATGGTTCGTCCATGGGAAACCCCGGACTAGCTGGAGGAGGTGGGCTGATTCGTAATGAAATTGGGGAGTGGGTGAAAGGCTACGCAAGAGCTATTGGTTGTGCCACAAGTGTTGCAGCGGAGCTGTGGGCGTTAAGAGATGGCATCCGGCTCTGTATCTCCCTTAAAGTTCTAGCGCTTGTGATTGAACTCAATGCAAAGTTAGTCATTGATCTTTTGAAGAAAGACATGGAAAACTCGAATGGTATTAGTGTCTTGGTTGCTGACTGCAGAGAAGGGCTGAAGGAGATTCCTTTGGTCCGTATCCAACACTGTTACAGAGAGGCGAACAAATGTGCTTATGAGTTAGCACGTAGGGGAGTCACTCTAAAGCAGGATTTTACCATTTTCATGGATCCCCGTTCTGATGTAGCTCTTCTTCTTAATTTAGATTTTGCTAGTACTCTTTATTTTCGTGATGTAGCCTCTGGTTTAGAGGTCAGTTAGTTCTGTTAATGCATATCATTTTCACCAAAAAAGAAAATATATATATATTTTAGTCATATGACCTACTTAATGATATGACTTATTTAAATGATTTAATGAATTATGTGATTTAGTTTTCATAGATAGTCTAATGAACTATATGATAGCTTGTCACGTGCTAGGTAGGAAAAGAATTATCTAATCTAATTTGAAAGAAAACTTTGTCCCATATATATATATACTTTTTTTTTTTTAAAGGAAAAAGCATGCATTACAACTACATGTACCCTTAAGAAAATCCTTAACAAGACCCTTTCATTAAAAATTTGAGTTTTCAGGGCATTGTTACTATTATTTGATAATTACACATTTTTGCTGATTGTTAATAAAGTGTAAAAATAGTATATAGGAGTAATATAATTTACAATCATAGGTAATTTGTCTTTTGATAATATTTTTTTTAGTATTTTTCTCAAATAAGGGATACATAATAAATTGAACCAGAAAAACATTTAGAATACAGCATATATGTATTTTGAACATACCATGTTGTTAGGAGTTTAGACTTGTAATCAATGTTGATGTTTAAAAATTCACCATAACAAAATTTTGGTGAAAACAAAATCATCAATTTTTTCCCTCAGTCATCTACTTTATTTAAAAGTAAATGACTAAATGGTGTGTTTGGCGAGCCAACATAACTGATTTGAATTGTTTTTGGTTTGACAGCATTTTGTTCAAAGCATTGTTGGTTCTAATAACCGGTATAAGAATACTCTATTAAAAACTAGCTTTAACTTATTTATTTATATATATATATTTTTTAAAAAAACTAGCTTTAAATTTACATCTTTCAAATGTTTTATTTTTAAAAAAAATTTAAGTGCATATTCCCACCAAAATTTAGTTTGAATTTTGAAAATTTTACATTAATGTTAGCTAATTTAAAATAAAACTAATCAAAATGAATTATTTTTGTTTTTTTTGTTCAGTTTTTATTAGACCTAAACCAGTTATGAGGCTTGCCGTATAATTATTTTTTTTATTTGTTTATTATAGTTTAAATTGTGGAGAATAGTATTGAAAACTTATACATTAAAGATAGCGAGATAGTAACAAGGCATCAAAAAATATTCTCTAAAAAAATGATTTTTTAAACAATACTATTAAAGTATTAATAATATTAGACAAAATAACTTTTTTATTTTCAAAGATTGGAAAACATCACCTCCTTGTCTCGTTGGTAAAATAGAGTAACATTAGCATTACTATATTAGACCAACTTTTTTCTCTTACCATTTTTCTTTACTTATCAAAAAAAAAAATTAATAATTTTTTTCTTCTAGTAGTTAAAGTATTACGTATCAAGTGGTGTTCTTCCAATAAGGCAATTAAATTTGCACAATACCTTAATCCGTTTTTAAAGGATAGTGATACTTAATTTTATAGGCAAAAGTTTAGTCCTCCCATCTACTATGTGACGATTAAAGAGATCATTCGTGTGTAGTTTTAATCACATAATTGATAGTCTCATAAATTGCCACATAGTAGGTGTGGGGGTAAGGGCCTAAAATTGTATATAAGGCCTTGGGCCTTGGCCGAGAGCGTGAGTAGTTAGAGTATGAACGAATGGTAATGAATGGTTCAGACTTAGGACTTAATGAGCAAGATACAAATGGAAAGATAGTCCGAGGAGAAATTTCTCCTTGGATAAGCTAAATATAGATTAGATGTAGATCCTAATTATCAAAGTAACCTTCCAGGAAGCTCTAATGATAGGGACGTGCGCCATAAATGTACAAGAAAGATGGGAACCCAAAAATATCTAAGGGAAAGCTGCTACCACTGCATTGAATGTACTGTAACTACTTTTCTGACTGCATTTATGTAGATAAGACCCCTAAACAATGCTGCTTTAGCAACCACAACTCACAGAAGGCCAGAAAGGGTGTCAGATGGGACAAACACTCAAGTGGTGGCTCAAAAGATCAACAAGTGTAGGATCAAGATCATTCAAAAGGAACTATATAATGCAAAAGACCCTTCATAAAAGAGAGGGAGGAAAAATAGAAAAGAGGCACTGTAGCAATCTAAATTGCACTCATACTCTGTTTAATCAATTTATATAAAAACTTACCTCCTCGGACAATGAATTCATTCAGCTCTATGTTCCTTGTTCTTGCTTAATCATCTTCTACATCCATACTAACCATTGTCAAATTCATTAATGCCTAGTTTTTTAACCCACTCTCTACAAATTTACTGTACTGGGCTTACTGGGCCAACATCTCATACATCTTGGGTTTGGGCTACAATACGTGTCCTTACAATTGGCGTCGTCTGTGGGAAGAACTTGTGAATTAGTGAGTGCAACGGTCGACTATGATAGGATCCACCAGGTAGAACTCACAGGTTCTCTATAACAAGATGATTTTCTTAACCTTGAGCGTGAAAGAGATCGTGAGCATGAATAGGATCGAGAGGGTAGTAGTGCTAAGATTATGTACCCCGGCCTGTACAAAGGGTTGAAGCCCCAGGGGCGAATTCGAACTTCATCTGTCATCATTTAAATATTGACCCATCCATCACTCCCGAAAATAAATCACCTTGACGCCCATCCAAGAAACATGCAGATCTTGTCAGAGATGAGGTGATGAAACTCAAGCAGGCAGAGGCTATCAAGGAAGTGTTAAACAGAATCTTAGTCATGCCTAGGTTCTAGGACCAGATGCTAAAGGGAAATTAACACTATGACATCTTTACAAGTGCTTAAACAGAACCTTAGTCATGCCTCGGTTCTTGAACTAGATGCTAAGGGGAAATTAACACTATGACATCTTTACAAGTGCTTAAATAGAACCTTAGTCATGCCTCGATACTCGGACCAGATGCTAAGGGGAAATTAACACTATGACATCTTTATAAGTGCTTAAACAGAACTTTAGTCATGCCTAGGTCCTCGGACCAGATGCTAAGGGAAAATTAATACTATGACATCTTTACAAGTGCTTAAACAGAACCTTAGTCATGCCTCGGTTCTCGAACTAGATGCTAAGGGGAAATTAATACTATGACATCTTTACAAGTGCTTAAACAGAACTTTAGTTATGCCTCAGTCCTTGGACTAGATGCTAAGAGGAAATTAACACTATGACATCTTTATAAGTGCTTAAACAGAACTTTAGTCATGCCTAGGTCCTTGGACCAGATGCTAAGGGGAAATTAATACTATGACATCTTTATAAGTGCTTAAACAGAACCTTAGTCATGCCTCGGTTCTTGAATCAGATGGTAAGAGGAAATTAACATTATGACATCTTTACAAGTGCTTAAACAGAACCTTAGTCATGCCTAGGTCCTCGGACTAGATGCTAAAGGGAAATTAATAGTATGACATCTTTACAAGCGCAAACAGAACCTTAGTTATGCCTAGGTCCTTAGACCAGATACTAAGGGGAAATTAACACTATGACATCTTTACAAGTGTTTAAACAGAATCTTAGTCATGACTCGGTCCTCGGACCAGATGCTAAGGGGAAATTAACACCGTGCCATCTTTATAAGTGCTTAAACAGAACTTTAGTCATGCCTCGGTCCTCGGACGAGATGCTAAGGGAAAATTAACACTATGACATCTTTACAAATGCTTAAACAGAACCTTAGTCATGCCTAGGTCCTCGAACCATATGCTAAGAGGAAATTAACACTATGATATCTTTACAAGTGCTTAAACAGAACCTTAGTCATGCCTCGGTACTCGAACCAAATGCTAAGGGGAAATTAACACTATGACATCTTTACAAATGCTTAAACAGAACCTTATTCATGCTTAGGTCCTCGGACTAGATGCTAAGGAAAAATTAATACTATGACATCTTTACAAGTGCTTAAACAAAACCTTAGTCATGCCTCGGTTCTCGAACCAGATGGTAAGAGGAAATTAACACTATGACATCTTTACAAGTGCTTAAACAGAACCTTAGTCATGCCTAGGTCCTTGGACTAGATGCTAAAGGGAAATTAATAGTATGACATCTTTACAAGTGCAAACAGAACCTTAGTTATGCCTAGGTCCTTAGACCAGATGCTAAGGGAAAATTAACACTATGACATCTTTACAAGTGCTTAAACAGAATCTTAGTCATGACTCGATCCTCGGACCAGATGCTAAAGGGAAATTAACACTGTGCCATCTTTATAAGTGCTTAAACAGAACTTTAGTCATGCCTCGGTCCTTGGACGAGATGCTAAGGGGAAATTAATACTATGACATCTTTACAAATGCTTAAACAGAACTTTAGTCATGCCTAGGTCCTCGGACCATATGCTAAGAGGAAATTAACACTATGACATCTTTACAAGTGCTTAAACAGAACCTTAGTCATGCCTAAGTCTTCAGACCAAATGCTAAGAGGAAATTAACATTATGACATCTTTACAAGTGCTTAAACAGAACCTTAGTCATGCCTCGGTCCTCGAACCAGATGCTAAGGGGAAATTAACACTATGACATCTTTACAAGTGCTTAAACAGAATTTTAGTCATGCCTAGGTCCTTGGACTAGATGCTAAGGGGAAATTAATACTATGACATCTTTATGAGTGCTTAAACAGAACCTTAGTTGTGCCTAGGTCCTCGGTCCTCGGTCCTCGGACCAGATGCTAAGGGGAAATTAACACTATGACATATTTACAAGTGCTTAAATAGAGCCTTAGTCATGCCTCGGTCCTCGGACCAGATGTTAAGGGGAAATTAACACTATGACATCTTTACAAGTGCTTAAACAGAGCCTTAATCATGCCTAGGTCCTCGGTTCTCGGACCAGATGCTAAGGGAAAATTAACACTATGACATCTTTACAAGTGCTTAAATAGAGCGTTAGTTATGCCTAGGTCCTCGGACCAGATGCTAAGGGAAAATTAATACTATGACATCTTTACAAGTGCTTAAATAGAACCTTAGTCATGTCTCGGTCCTCAGACCAGATGCTAAGAGAAAATTAACACTATGACATCTTTACAAGTACTTAAACAAAACCTTAGTTATGCCTAGGTCCTTGGACCAGATGCTTTGGAGAAATTAACACTCTATGACATATTTATAAGTATCAAACAGAATGTTGGTCATGCTTGGCTCCTCGGACCACATACCTTGGGAAAGTTGATAACTTTTAATCATTATTTTAAGTATTAAACAGAACCTTAGCTATGCCTGGTTCTTCGGACCACCTGCTTTGGGAAAATTAATACTCTCTGACATCTATCTAAGTATCAAACAGAATCATGGTCATGCCTGACTCTTCGAACCACATGCCTTGGGAGAATTGATAACTTTTAATCATTATCTTCAAAATTAAACAGAGCCTTAGTTGTGCATGACTTTTCGGACCATATACTTTGGGGAAATTAATATTGTATGACACCTATTTGTTTTTCACTAAGTGTCAAAACAGAACCTCAGACATCCAGCTCCTCGGATGGCTAGCTTTGAGCAAATTAAAGTCCTCAATTATTGTGAGATCAAAACCCCACTTTTTCTCCTCAGATAAGAGGGAAAAACCAGAGTTTTGAGGGGCTATTGTGAGAGTAAGGGTCCAAATTTGTATATAGAGCCTTGGTCGAGAGCGTGAGTAGTCTGAGGATGAACGAATGGTAATGAATGGTTCAGATTCAGAACTTAATAAGTAAGATACAAATGGAAAGATGGTCCAAGGAGAAATATCCCCTTGAATAAGCTAAATATAGATCAGATGTAGATCCTAATGATCAAAGTGACCTTCCAGGAAACTCTAATGATCGGAACGTGCGTCATAAACGTACAAAAATGATGGGAACCCAAAAATATCTAAGGGAAAACTCCTACCACTGCATTGAATGCACTGCAGCTACTTTTCTGACTGCATTTATGTGGATAAGACCCCTGAACAGTGCTGCTTTGGCAACCACAACTCACAGAAAGCCAGAAAGGGTGTTTGATAGGATAAATACTCAAGTGGTGGCTCAAAAAATCAACAAGTGTAGGATCAAGATCATCCAAAAGGAACTATATAATGTAAGAGGCCCTTCATAAAAGAGAGGGAGGAAAATAGAGAAGACGTACTGTAGCAATCTAAATTACACTTGTACTCTATTTAATTAATTTATATGAAAACTTACCTCGGACAATGAATTCATTCAGCTCTATGTTCCTTATTATTGCTTAATCATCTTCTACATCTATACTAACCGTTGTCAAATTCATTAGTGCCTAATTCTTTAACCCACTTTCTACAAATTTATTGTACTGGATTCACTGGGTCGACATCCCATGCATCTTGGGTTTGGACTACAAAACGTGTCCCTACAGTAGGTTTGATGATATTTCGCCAAACTAGTTTCGAACTAGACTTTATCCAAATTTGTATTTACTTAGTTTCCAATCCATGTGATCCGTAAAAAAAGTTCAATAAATATATATGATAGAGATATATTTTAACTTGTATATAAGTTCTAATTGATATCAAGTGATATATAATAATGTAGTTTTTTTTTTTAATTATAAATATGAATATAATGATGATTTGGGTTTATAAAATCTTACTAGCATGTAATGCATTGATGAATTTTAAAATAAGCACAATTAGGTGTATATGTTGAATACAATTGATGATCGTTTTAATATTTTTGTCAACTCCTAAAAAAAGCTTATCCGGTTATCATTTGGTAGGATGTGCAAATTGTTTATTTGTTCATTCTTGATTGTTATATATATATATATATATTATATTACTTCTTAACTTATTTTTTTTTAATGCAATACATTTTTTCATGTTTACATTTTAAATAAATAAAAGAACAATTGAATTATTATAACATGGTAAAATTTTTTTTATTGAAATTTTTATATTTGAATTAATATAAGTTTTTGTGAAAAAATATGGATTAGTTTTACATGGATGGGGAGTGGTTTCAAATGGGATTTAAATAGGATATGTTAGCTCAACTGGTAAAGTCTTTAATGGTTGAATAAGAGATATGAGGTTCAATCCTCACCTACACAAAAAATCGATTGGTATCTTGGTCTGATGATAAAGAGTTATTATTAAAAGCGAACGTCATAGGTTGAAACTCTTTAAAATTTTTTTTTTACATGGTAAGCTATTTTTTTTTTTTTTTTTGGGAAACAAAGCTATTACTAGTTGAAATTTGGGTTTACAATAGAAATTACTTTTTTATCTACTCGGAACAACCTGTCATCTAAGATTTATCGTGAAAATGTTATCATGTAATATTACTCTTATTTTAAACAATTTTTCATACTTTTTTGTTTTAATACTATAATAAAATTGAGTCGTATACATAATGCCTGCACAAAGTGAATCAATGTAATTATTAATTCATTACAAGTTGCATATTTTTGACATATTCAGAGACTCTTCTATTTTTTTGGGATAAAGGTTTATAATTTGAATCTATTATAATTTGAAAAAATATATATATTTTTTATTTTTTAAACAATAAGAAGAATAAACTTTAGAGATAAACAGTAACTGTAATTTCTTTTTTGAACGTGTGTTTGAAAAATAAGATGAACGTAAGAAGAAAGAAGGTTAAATTTTAGAAGTCTTCCTAGTTTTTTATTTTTTATTTTTTAAATTGGGATGTTTTACTTTTATTAGGGTAAAAAATGAATAAAAAATGCTAAATTTAGAGAATAAAAAAATAAACGTAAAGGGAAAAAAATCCTAAATTTTAGGAGTTTTCTTTTTAATTCAAAATAAAATTTGTTATTTGACATTTATGACCCTATTTCTAAGAGAATCTACCTTTCATTAATGAGGGTATTTTTGAATTACATAAAAGTCTAGTTTTTTTTTTTGAAAGCCAAACCATCATAATTTCATTCATTCAAATTCAACATATCAAAGTACAATTCATCCACCACTGGAGGCGGATCGTCTTCCAGCCAATACAATTCCTCCGAAACATTTTTAGCAAATCTTGCGAGGGCATGGGCCACCATATTTCCTTCCCTTCTAATACTACTTACATAGACATTTTGCATTCCATTTATCAGACACTTAACATCATCTATAATTATGCCCAACGTTGACTGGTTTGGGATAGATGAGCCAATACTCTTCATTACATGCGCATTGTCCCCTTCAATGATCAGCTCCAGAAAACCCGCATCAATTGAGAATTCGAGCGCTTTTTTGCAAGCTAATGCTTCTGCTTCAAAACTAGTTGTCACCGGCAGACCTTTTGCTGACATGGCAGCCATCACCTCACCTTTGTTATTACGGATTACTGCACCAATACCCGTACAGTTCTGCTCATCAAATATAGCCGCGTCAAAGTTAAGCTTGAAGCACGATTGTGGTGGTGGCTGCCAGATGGATCTCCCTGTTGTTGCTGCATTAATATCAAGTTTCCGCTGTGCTTGCTGATAATCTTTTAGGTAGTCACTAGCTCTTTTGTTGAGCCATTTTGGATCCTTAAAGCTTCCTCCATGTAAGACCGTATTTCTCGGGTTCCATATGAACCAAGCTTGGACAAAAAACAGCTCAACCTCTGGGAACTCAAGTCTGTCGAACAGAGTCTCAAAGAGCTTAACGACATTACTGAGGCTACTTGGCATCTTCTGGAGTCTAGCCCCACATCCTGCCCAAACGTCTTGAGCAGCCCCACACTCCCACAAGACATGTGCTTCAGTTTCAGGTTCTCTCCCACGGCACTGACATAGATTATCATCAATGATTTTCCTTTTTGCCAAATTCACACGGGTTGGTAATATTTCCTGACAAGCACGCCAACCAAACAACTTGATTTTGTTCGGCACTCCTAGCTTCCAGATCCTCTGCCATACTTGTCTTCCTGCAGGCCCCTTTGAGCATTCAGTCCAATCCAGCTCCCTTGCAATCTGTCTTGCAACTTGATACCCCGACTTACATGAATATACTCCATCCTTGCTATGCATCCAAAAAATGGCATCCGGTACAGACCTACGGCTCAATGGAATTTTGCAGATAGCATCAGCATCAACTTTATGGAAATTGGCATAGATGAGGTCACGGTTCTACCAACACAGATCCTGGTCAATCAGGTCCGCCACACACCAATTCATATCCTCCATTACGGATGGAAATAGGATTTTGTTTGTGGGGTGGTTTGGTATCCATTTGTCCTCTGCACCTCTAATATTTAGTCCATCCCCCACCCTCTAACAGCACCCCGATTTTAGGATAGGCATAGCTGCCACTATACTTCTCCATGTATAGGAACAGTTTGGTGAAATAGCCGCATCAAGGAAGTTGCATCGAGGGAAGTATCTAGCCTTTAGACATTGGAATAATAGTGAGTCTTGATCTTGTATTAGTCTCCACCCTTGCTTAGCAAGCATAGCAAGGTTAAAGCTTCTCAAATCTCTAAACCCCATACCACCATCTTTCTTTGGCTTTGATAAAAAATCCCAACTCCGCCAATGTACTTTCCTCTCGTTGCCCACTTGACCCCACCAAAATTTTGCACACAAAGCATTAAGATCATCACAAAGCGTCAAGGGTAAAAGAAACACCCCCATAGTGTATGTGGGGATTGATTGAGCCACTGCCTTAATTAGCACTTCCTTGCCCGCTCTAGATAACATCGTCCCCTTCCACCCTTACAATTTTTTCCAAACCCTATCCTTAAGGAAAGAGAAGGTTTGGTACTTTGCACGTCCAATCAAGGTTGGTAGGCCCAAGTAAGTGTCAAATTTCTCCACCTCTTTCACCCCCAAAGCCGAGACAATTGCTTGTTTTTGGCCACTTGGTGTGTTTTTGCTAAAAAATACCGAAGATTTTTGTAAGTTAATAGATTGACCTGATGCACCTGCATACCTTTGGAGGACCTCAGTAATGGATGCAACTTCAAAGAGGAAAATCCTCTTTCTTTTTATTTTTATTTTTTATACAAGATATAAATTTTGCTATAACTTAATCTAAGTGTATATGTATGTAAAGCTCCCTCTTGGAGACTTGAATCCCGATCCTTGCCCCTCACACCCTACAAGCACTTATACAATTATACTTGTGAAGTAACCATCGTGCCAAGAGTGCACGATGGTGAAAATCCTCTTTCATATAGTATAGATATAGTGCTTTTTTATGGAAAAAAAATGACTATGCTACAATGCCCAATGGACCCTATGCTTTAGTGCAAGAGGAGGTACCACTTTTTGTTGTCGAGAATCCAAGGAAGTACCACTTGGACTAACAAATATGGTGATTAGTGCATTTTCAACTCTCTCCAAATAGGAACTATGAATAGATAAGGCCCTATGAAAAATGTGGTAAAAAATCCATAATAGAATTTGACCAAAAAAATAAATAACTATTATATAAAAGGGTGAGGCTTAAGTCCAGTACATCTAGTGTGATGGACTTATTGAGATGGTGACATGTGTCCAAAAGTGGACACATGTCATTTTCTCAACGAGTCTAGTGCAACTGGGCACTGGACCCAAACTTCACCCTATATAAAATAATTCATCTATTTTAACTTTCACACACTTAGTGTTTGTTTGGCTAGTTTATTTTTTGCCAACTTATTTTACTATTCAGCTTATTTTTGGTACTATTGATGATGCTAGGATCGTCAGCGTAGATGCTCGTCCAGCCCAAGATCGTCACAGACCCTGAAATCGACCAAGCAACACAAAAAAGAATGGTCACCGGTGTGGCGCTAGCCACTGAGCCTCCGATGCCTAAGTTAGAAAAATGCTTCTTTACAGAAAAATATGAAATCAGCTTAAGAATTGCTAGAGTATCAGTATGTGTTTTTTTGTCTGCGTACCCTTCATTCTCTGCTCCAGGGGTTTATATGTGGATGATCATTTCTAGCCGTTGGTTCCGTAGTAATGGTGGTGTTATTGCAGAATTTGTAACGCTTGTATTCAATGTTGAGTTGACAGACGTTTCTTCAACGGTATTAACATTTACTTTCTATCTTCGGTAACGGCTTTTCTGGACGATGTTTGCTTTGAGGTCGTGCATAAAGATCGTCCTTGAAGGGCAGGGACGAAGACTTTTAGTGGGCCCATCACTATTCATGGGGCCTATTGCACTTTTTAGTACTATTCATGGTTGCCATTATACTATTTTAACTAACATTTATCTTTATCTACAGTATTTTTAGTAAAAAAGTTTTCAGTTTCAGTAAAATAAACGGATCCCAAATAGACCTTTAATTTTCTCATATTGCCAAAGAATAAGATTCATAGGTTCCCTTACTTTTAAAACTCAACTATCAAAAGTTTTAAGAAATTATAAATAATATAATTGTTTATTTATGCTTTAAATTATTTGGGTTCTGCTGCTCAAAAAAAAAAAAAGGGTTGTGATTAATTTTCTCAAGTGTAGACTATGTAGTGGATATGTTGTAATTAAAATCAAAATCTTCAGTCTCACAAATCTTTGTCGATTATTGCCCAGTAGTATAATTATGACGGTTGAGAAACAACCAAACATCACTATAAGTCTACAACACCATAGGAATGTTTGATTTTGTTTTTTAGCAGATAATCTCTCTAATTTTTTATTTCAAAAATTAATAGAGAAAAATTACAATTAAAATATTTTCGATTGAGTATTTTTCTTAAACTGAAAATATAAAACACTTTTAGGAAATGCAATTTTGATGTTCCCAGTTCTCTCAAAACAACAAAACAACATTTTGAGTTACAATTTCAGAAAAATATATTCTTAAATAATAGTTACACACACACACACACACACATATATATATATATTTTGTGTACAAATGAAAAGTTTTATTTATTCAAACAGACAATTTAGGAGAGTACATAATTTGTTACATAACACTTTTTAAGAGTGTCCATTTGACAAACATCCCTGAAATACTTTTCATACACAAACTCGGGTAAGACTCATATACAAAATTTTTATTCATTTGCAAGTTTTCCCTTTTAGCTAGTTCATCAGTCACTCCATTAGCTTCCCGGTATATGTGAGTAGGAAGGACAATCTACTCACGAGTGATAAGGGACCTGCAATCATTAATTAATATATAAAGTTATGGCGCATAAGTACCATCATGTGTTAGCCATTGCATAACTAGGTTAGTAAATTAATATGTTTAAACCCCAGATTCCAAGCCAGGTTTAAACTAAAACGACTAGCTTTTAATTTTGCTATGTTATTGGTAGTTGTTTCTAGATGAATAGAAAAATCTTTTAACCAAGATCCATTAAAATCATGAAAGACCCCCCTCCACTATGTCTATTTAGATTATCAAGAGAACTCTCATATGTGTTTAAAGTGATAAAAGACTAAGGAAGATTGCCAAAAGATGTTTTTTTGTAACATAATTTTAATGTTTTAAAGAATATGCAGAGTAGAAGAATTCAATGGCTAAATGAGTGGTTTTGTGAATTAGTTGTGGAAAAGAGCTACAATAATTGTTCAACTTTCAAGTATTCGTGCACTCTTAAGTCTACATATGAGCTATCTTCTACAATTGATTAAGTTTGTACTTGTATTCTCAGCAAAAAAAAAAGTGTGCTACGAAAGATGATAGTACATCAGTACCATTTTATTTTTTATTTTTAAATGTTTGCCATGATAGGAGTGCCTAGATCAATTAGCTTAAACATATTGTCTGTTGGTTGAGTGAGTCTTGTACGCTAAAGTCTAGAATTAAAAATTAATAATTAGTAATAATAATTAAAATTTTATGGGGCCAATAGCCAATGGGAAAGGCCCCGCCGCATTAGACCCTGCATAAAAACCAAAATACAATCCACCTACAATTTAAAATTCTGATTTTATATGAATATATATAAACTATGTACATTATTTTGAAAAATATAAATGGGTTTTTAATTCAACCAATTCATAATATTAATTAACAAATAATAGGTGAAATTGCCAACTGTACGAAACCCAATTTATATACTGATTATCCGGTAATCAATGTATAATAAATTTACTAATATATAGCTTTAATCAAGGGGAAAATTTTTGGTTTAGCTCGTTGACAAGTAGGCAAAAAAAAAAAAAAAAAAAAAAAAAGAAGAAGAAGAAAAAAAGTGGGCCATAGATAAGGCTTAAATAACACGTGTGTGGTCATGATCAAATGATTAGTGGGAGATTGTCTTGACTCTTGACCAGTGATTAAACTTGTGGGTATGGAAGGTGGGTCCCAAATTTAGCTTTAGAATCAAACTATTGGAACTGATTCCCAATGGGGTTAAGATGTGTGTGTGTGTGTGGGGATCAGTTCCATTGGTTTTTGATGTCACCTTTGACATGGATGGGACCCAATTGATAATGGCTAATGGGTGGGACCCACAATGGAAGCAAAGTCTAGGAGGCTTTTTTGTCTTTGCATTGAGCTTTGGTTTTTGGTTTTAATCTAACCTTCACTTTTGGCCACTCTGCCACTTTCTCCAGATTTTTGGTTTCTCATCAGAACTTAGAAAAGAAAACAAAGCCCATGCTGATGTGGTTTCTTGTTTATTTGGTAGTACTGGGGATCTTGTTTGCTCTGTATCCCCATCATGAAGTGATTTTGGTTTCTCATCATGAAGTGATTCAAAAATCTTCTTGACATGCCATGGCTACAAAGAGACCAATCAGATCATCATAGTTTTTTTGGTTGTCTCTCTCAATTTTTTTTTATAGGGGATGTTGTCATGTTGATACAAAAGAGATGCTTGAATTTATGTTATGTATAAAAACTTATTTACAATTTCTCAATTGATGTTTGCTGTGTTGATTAAATTGATATAAGCTATCAAATTGGTCTATACAGCCAAGAGTCTTGAAGGTAAACTAATTGGCACTTTATATGTTTTTATCGGAGATATCTATAATTCAAATCTCGCTTATCTCGTTGTAACTATCAAATTATAATTATAAAAAAATCGTATTGTTTATTAATCTATATAATCACATATTTGAGTTTAATTAGAAAATCTAATTACAATATTTAAAGAAGTATATTTAAGTTCTGCCATTATGTTTTAAACTTATTTTTTAAATAGTTATGATATGTTGCTAATCCCGTAACTTGAACTCTTTCACCCCTAGACCCCTAAGCATTTTTAAAAAAAAAAATTACTTCCAAGAATTTTGTGCATAAAAAATTGTCAATTCAGTTATAAAGTCTTTGACATTATGTTTTAAACTTGGAAAGGTGTTCAAACTTCAAAATAGATTGGTGTCATGAAACTTAAAAAGGGTAGATTTATGATACCTTTGCTTGGTGCAAAAATTACTTTTTGGGAAAAAAAATTGGACCATTGAGTCAAATGAAATCCTATCAATTTATTAATAATGGGATAATTTGGAAATGTCCCATTAAATAGTTTCATATAATTTTACAAGAAAACAAGTAAGGGGAAGAAAACTGGTCTGCTGAGACGCATTGAAGGCCACTTACACTTTCATGGTTATTTAGTTGCTCATTTATAATGCAAGTGTTCACATATATTATTGATCATTGATGGTCAACCTTGAATTCATATGAAAAAAAAAGAAATGTATGAGACTGAACACGAAATTAAAATAGGCCAAATAAATTAAAACCCATTTCCATTACTGGTGTAGTAAATATGAACTCTTTAAGAAATGATGGCCATCACTAGTGTAGTAAACTTTCATGGTTATTTAGCATGTAAATTGTGGGCAATATGCCAATTTTACCCTCTCCTATAATAGGTATTTATTCGGTTAATTTTTCACTCACACTCACTGGTGGTGTATGAAAGATGAATTCTATAAGAAATCATGGAAATCACCAATTAGCAACTACATTTAGCTCTTGGCTTTCTCAAAAAAAAAAAAAAAAAGAAACATTTAGCTCTTGGCATATCCTTTCAATTTAATGATATATTCTCTTTTAGGCTTCTCATGCATAATTTATCATAATCATGGTGTATTCATTGACCAATCACAAATTTCCAAAGCCAACTATTGGCTTCTTTTGTGCCATGAAAATTCAATCCACGTACACATGGGCCCAAAATCCAGAAATGTTAAATACCAGTATGGGCTTTTTATAGCCTCAGTGAATATTTTTGTTCAAATCACCATAACACTTCTTTCAAAAAAACTTATTTTATTTTATTTTAAAAGTACGTATTATATATAATTATACAAGTAGAGATTTGTTGGATGTCTTATAAATAATCATAATACATAGATTCCGGACTACGCTGGAAAATACAAAAAAGAGATCAAATTTGGACACTCATAGCAGCTAGGTGGTAAGCACATCTATTAGTTTATAGTTATATACTTCACTGTAATTTGCCAACCTCCACTGAGTTATCACCATAACACAATTTTTGCGCATAGAGCTAGTCATTAGTCACAAAAAATTGCAGGCCTTTACCATTAAAAATGGAGTCATTAGCACATATTATAATAATATAGGAACAAAACACAGTACATGTCAACACATTCACCGAGTCCCAACCTTTAACAAAAAATAGTATCACTATCTATTACTTAAGATTTTCCTCAGTTTGTGACATACAAATAAATTATTGATTAAGCAAGAGACTTGTCATTGAAAAAGGATAGGATTTCATTAGTAACTTGTTCAGCTTTCTCCTGCTGGATATAATGGTGCCCATCAATGATGACCACTTTAAGGTTAGGCACAAGGGTTTTAAATTCCTCTCCCTCTACATAATCCTTGGTCCCAAATGAATGAAATCCCACATCCTTGTCCCCAACTATAAATTTTGTTGGAACTGTGATTTTGGCTCTCTGCCATGGTCCAAGAAGCTCCCAGTTCCTACATACATTTATGGCATCACAATTTAACAACACAAGCAAAATATCTTAGCCATAAGATTGATATACAATGGTGTATTTTTATTTTGTTAACGAATGACTTCAGATAAAATAGAATGATAAAAAAGAATACATATAACCCGCCATGATTAATCAGTTGAGAATTCATAACAGATTCCAAAATTTTAATACTAAGACTTGGTTATTGTTGTTGTTATGTGATTTGAACCTAGGATTGAATATGAACTTACAAGTCCATGGCGCGGTAGTAGTTTAAGGCCCCGGTGAAACCTGATTTTTGGAACTTGTTAGCACAAAGTTGAAGCTCTTTCTCAGTAATCCATGGAGGCAAAGAAGATGGGGTTTCAAGAAAATCTACGATCTCAACACCAGGAGGAGCCACTAGAAGTTCTGGACCATTGACCAATAAAAATTTCTTCAACACTGTTAAACAGTCATATGTAGAAAATGATTTTTCTGCTCTTCCTAGCTCCTGCAATATTGTAAAAGCCAACAATTTTACATGATACTTTATATTGTACCGGTCACCTAAAAGCTTAAATTAATAGTAAAGAGTGAATTTAATCATGTAACTATTATTCTATCATCGCTAACAGAATTGATATATATTTTTTCTTACATAACGAAAAACAGTTCTTGGCATTTTTTACCTGAAATTGAGAAATGTAGAGTCCTTCTCCAAATTTTTTGGACATGAACTCAGTAGGTTTGAATTCGATTGAGCGTGGCTGGTATGGGACCCCTAAGTTAACAAGTGCTTTGACTCTATCTGGTCTGAAGAGGCAAAGGTACCAAGCAATATTTGCACCCCAGTCATGCCCCACCACAAATGCCTGTTCAAGAACACATTTTTTAAATGCAAAATGTAAATATTTCTAACACCAGTGAAGAAATTGAATGTATGTAAAAATAAAATAGTAAAGAATGTATGTATGCAAAATGTAAATAGCTTTCACGTTCTCAATACAAAATGGGGTACAATTTATGTTTTTAACTATTCCAACTCTTTGTTTTGGTAGAGCATTGTTTTAGGCTTTTAGCCAAGGCAGGCAGGAGTTAGGAAATAAAGTTATTATGGCCTAACAAAACTTGGCCACACACAATTAATTCTTTTCATGGTACCCTTCTAACTATATCAAAATTTACTCCATTTCACTTGAAATTGAGAGGATCCTCGATCAATTAGGCATTGGACTTATGGCCCTGTGACATCTGTCCTCTTTTTGTAGGATATAGTTTCAAGTTAAATAACATTATTTACACTTTATTCAGAAAAAAAAAAAATAATAATAATAATAAATAAATAAAAAAACCTACCAAAATTTGTACAATTTTCTGTATTGAATTCAATATGTGCATCAAAATGCCAAGGACATTTTGGCAATGTTAGGGACAGTACCTTTTCTTCTCCAAGCTGGTCCAAAAGGCCAATCAAGTCCCCAACAAGATGGAAAGCTGTGTATGAGGCTGGGTCCAGAGGACAATCTGAGTCACCGTAGCCTCTCATGTCTGGTGCAACCACATGGTAACCATGTTCAGCCAAGTGGTTTATCTGGTAAGTCCAGGAAGACCACAGCTCAGGAAAGCCATGAATAAGTAGAACAAGAGGGCCTTGCCCTTTCTCTGCTATGTGCATCCAAATTCCATTAGTTTGCAGCCTTTGATGCTTAATGTCACTCATGGTTTCTTCCTCTTTGTTTTTCCACTAGTTTCATTTGATTGTCTAATTAATTCTTATCTCATTACTGTGGGAGATGAATTTTCAATATTGGTGACTTTTGACTTAGTTCATTGGAATAGTCAATCACGTCTGTCTTTTTTTATATGTAATTGGTTAGATTCAGTTAGCAACTTGTCACATCATGTACCTAAATATATTTTGTGGGGTTGGGATAAATTCTTTAAATTAAGCAGTTAGTAGCTCAGAAAAATAAAATCTCTTATACTAAACTGGAAGTTATTCAATTGCTCTTAACAAAGTTGTACTACTTACTGACCAGGTTATTTTTTATTCAATTTCTCTTAACAAAGTTGTACTACTTACTGACCAGGTTATTTTTGTTTGACTGGCCTACCTTTTGTCCATTCAACAAAGCTTAAGCTGATGGAAAATAAAGTGAAATTTGTCATCTAATCAGTTTTTTTTTTTAACATATACAAACACATGAATTCAATGAGTCTCCATAGTGAAATTTGCTTCATTATTTCTTCAACTATATATTGCATTGAGAAGCCTACTATTCAAATTCCAAGAGTGAAACCAAGATAAAGTGTGTTTAACTATAATGAAGTTGATTCTAGTTTGGCTTAGACCTCTAGATTCAACAGCAAAGAATGAGTTTTTTTTTTAAACATATACTAAGGACATGAATTCAATAAGTCTCCATAGTGAAATTTGCTTCATTATTTCTTCAACAATATTGCATTGAGAAGCCTACTATTCAAATTCCAATAGTGAAACCAAGATAAAGTTGTGTTTAACTATGATGAAGATGATTCTAGTTTGGCTTAGACCTCTAGATTCAACAGCAAAGAATGAGTTGTATTTTTAACATATGCTAAGGACATGAATTCAAAGAGTTTCCATGGTGAAATTTGCTTCATTATTTCTTCAACTATATATTGCATTGAGGAGCCTATTATTAAAATTCCAAGAGTGAAACCAAGATAAAGTATGTTTAACTATAATGAAGTTTATTCTAGTTTGGCTTAGACCTCTAGATTCAACATTAAAGAATGAGTCGTTTTTTTAACATATACTAAGGACATGAATTGAAAGAGTTTCCAGGGTGAAATTTGCTTCATTATTTTCTTCAACAATATTGCGTTGAAAAGCCTACTATTCAAATTCCAAGAGTGAAACCAAGATAAAATTGAGTTCAACAATAATGAAGTTGATTCTAGTTAGGCTTAGACCTCTAGATTCAACAGCAAAGAATGAGTTGTATTTTTAACCTATACTAAGGACATGAATTCAAAATTTCGAAGAGTTTCCATGGTGAAATTTGCTTCATTATTTTCTTCAACAATATTGCATTGAAAAGCCTACTATTCAAATTCTGAGATTCCAATAGTGAAACAAAGATAAAGTTGTGTTTAGCTATAACGAAGATGATTCTAGTTTGGCTTACTAGACCTCTAGTTTCAACAGCAAAGAATGAGTTGTATTTATCATTCATTGCAAAGAGAAGTGGTCCATGTTTAGCAGTACAGACAACACGATGCCTAGAGATTGTCATTATTAATTGCACCGATTATATCATGATCAATTGGATTGTGGGTACAGACTATTTAGATGATCAATTGATCATTGATTCATTCATGGTCTATAGAAACCATTCTGTTCAGGACTATTGGTAACAAACCTTCAATTCCCTTAAATCCAACTCATTTAAACACCCATCAAGCAATGGCATGTGATAGGCTCATAGGCTGTATAGATTTTGAGACATTTCTGCTAGGTCCCTTTTTTGGTACATTTTCAAAAGTTTGAAATGGTCCTTAACAACATTTTGTTGCATGAGTTTTAATTGACAATTATTCAGAAAGCACTTTTTGTCTAATAATGAGGTCCAATAGTAATTTGGGCACAGGTAACCAAACTTCAAAAGTAAAAATGGAGGCTCCCTTTTTTGGAAAAGAATTCAATTCACTTCATTTGTTGCTGAAGGGTGGAGGTGAAGGTGAAGGTTTAATTTTCCATGCACTTTTTAAAATTTTATTTTAATGGATAAGTAGATAGTAGGAAAGGAAAATGTGGAGTCCAAATCACATATATGAGGCATCAAAGGATGCCATTAGTTACTATCACCCACTAGTTTATTTAAGCGGTTTTTTTTTTTTTTTTTTTAAATTAAAAAAAAAGTTATAATTCATTGGTGAAGAAATGGGGGATTTGAACATAAGATGTCTCATTTGGAAAATACTAAGAGGTGTTAACCAATTGATTTCTAAGGCTCTTGACTTGAACCTCATTTTGCAAGCATCTAAAGTTGTACATGATGTCATGCTATTTAAAACCAATAATCATTCTTTATATATAGTTGAATGAGATTTAAAATGATGTGGCACAATGTGCATCTTTCAATGAATGAAAAATCAAATCTTAATGACAAAAGGGATCCACTTAATTTTAAAAGCATATGAAGAGAATCTAATTTATTTTTGAGATTTAGTATTTCAAGAATTTAACAATGCACAATGGCACCATATTATTTATGTAAGGACTCAAATTCAATTGGATCTAACCAATCAAATTTGTAGAGCGTGGGAAGAAGGGCTAAGTACCAGCAAAACAAACAATGATCGGCGTGAGATTCATAGGGATAATAATAAAAGAATTTGGCTAAGTATTTGGGAGGATCATAACAATAATTTTTACTAAGTGTTTATGAAGAAATTTTGTTCTCGGCCCAGTCCGAGGATCCAGTCCGAGGATCTCTTTACTTAGAACTGACATATACAAGGGTTGTCCTCGGACACCCTGAAGATCCCTTATTCATTTTCTCTCTTATTGGGTCTCCCCCCCCTTTTCTTGGCGGGGGTTCTATCTATTATATAGTCTTGTTTAGTTGATCTCTGCCATCCATTTGTTGATCATCCAAGTCTATATTTGAGTGCCTGTCCCATCAGCCGCCTTTGCAGGCTTTCTGTTAGTTGAAGCAGCCAAGGCATCACTGTTGGCTGGTCAATTCACCATTGATGTGACCAGAGTGTTGATGGCGTGCATTTAATGAGTGAGTGACAGCTCCTTCCCTTTAACATCGACTTGCCGAGGACGTGGGCCTCTTCGGCGAGGTCCCTTAACAACTGGGGCCTCGTTCGCTTATCCTCGGATTCTGCCCTCTCCTCGGCGTGGACCTTGGGCCCGATGTGGAGTGGGTCGGGGTTGCTAAATATTTGGGGCCCCACAATAGCCCCTCAAAATTCTGCTGTCCGACCTCTTGGGCAGGGAGGAGGATTTTGACGTTCTCGGGCCTATAGTATTGGCTTGTTAGACCTTGCCTTTCTGTCAGTGTCACCATCCTTTCAACTACCCCTGCAACTTTCTTTAGCACAAAAGGCCCGCCGAGGAGTTTTTCCTTAATTGTAAGTCTTTTTCTCTTTCTAATCTATACTTTTTAGCCTGAGTTCCTTGCTAGTTCTTCTAGAATGGGTAGGTTTAAGTTGTTGTGCTTTAGCGCTCAGTTTTACTTGGTTTTCGTTCCTAGCAGGGCTCATTACTTAGCACCAAAGGGGTTGGCTTTGCCGTAGGTTTGGGCCTACGGTCAGTACAAAACCCTGGTTCTGCCCTGTGCTTAGATCGTCCTATAGTGATTAGATTCCCCAGAGGCTTGAGTTCGATGACCATGCAAGGCCTTGGTCCTGTCCAGTACCTAGTTTTCCTCTTTTAGGTAGTTAGTTTCCCCAGAGGCTTGAGTCCGAGGACCATGCAATGCCTAGGTTCTGTCTAACACTCAGTTTTTGGTCTAAAGTAGCTGGTTTCCCCAGAGGCTTGAATCCGAAGACCATGCAAGGCCTTAGTTCTGTCCAGTACCTAGTTTTTCTCTTTTAAGTAGTTAGTTTCCCCAGAGGTTTGAGTCCGAAGACCATGCAATGCCTAGATTCTGTCTAACACTTAGTTTTTGGTCTAAAGTAGCTGGTTTTCCCAGAGGCTTGAGTCCGAGGACCATGCAAGGCCTTGGTTTTGTCCAGTACCTAGTTTTCTGACTTGCTCCGCCGAGGAGGGGACCCTGCTCTGTTCTAGCCTTTTCGTTTGGCGTGCCTCTTCTGATTACGAGGCGTCCCTTGGGCTGTTCGAGTAACGCGCTTTGACGCTTCGGTGCCTCCTCATTAATGAGGCGCCTCCTCATTAATGTCCTTGCGGATTTACGAGAATCTAGCGGCGGATAAGCCCCTTGGAAATTGGGCGAATTTATTGCCTTCGGTAATCTCTCCCTAGGATATTGTGCGGATTGGCTCTCACCAATTTTCGCCTTCTATAAAAGGCGTTTCTGGGACAATCCTTTTCTTCAAACTTCACAAACATCTGAATTCAAATTTCACCAACACACTGTTCAGGGGCTCTGCAAAAATAGCAGTTTGTGCCCCATAAAATGAATTGGCCCTTGGAAAGGGCGGTTACAAGGAAGCCTAGCCCCTTTCAGGAGCCAAGGATGGCACCCTGACCCTGGACGCCACGCTGGGGTTGGGGTAGGAGGAGGTTGAGGATTCTTCTTCTTTTCAACCTAACTAGAGGTGGAACTCTCCTTGCTGTCTAGAGGGGGATCCAAAAAGAACGTAACCTGCCTCCTTCGGATTTGGATCCGCCAGCCCCTCCAAGCTGGCAGTGATGGGTTTGGGAGGGAAACCAGGCGAAACTGAGAGGTGGAACCATCCGGTGCCGCGGCCTCTTCTCCCTCAACGTTGCCTTCCTTCCTCCTTTTTCTCTTCTCTTGCTTCTCCACCAGCCTTGTTAGGTGTCTTTCTTTGTAGCTAGCTTTAGAACAAGCCTGTATGGGCATCAATTGTAAGATGTAACTCTTTCTTCATATATTAATAAAGAAGTAGACCCACTTCATTTCTTTTGTTCTTCGCATCTTTTTGTTTCTTGCGATTGTTGCCTTCTGAGTGAATGTTGTTGCTGCACGCTGTATTGTTTTTTGCTGTTTTTTTTTTTTTTTTTTTAGAAGTGTTGCTCTTAATCTTTTCACACCAACTATCGCGCTTACTAGTGCATAAGTCCTTCCCACAGACGGCGCCAATTGTAAGGACTCAAATTCAATTGGACTTAAACAATCAAATTTGTAGAGCGTGGGAAGAAGGGCTAAGTACCAGCAAAGCAAACAATGATCGGCGTGAGATTCATAGGGATAATAATAAACGAATTTGACTAAGTATTTGGGAGGATCATAACAATGATTTTTACTAAGTGTTTATGAAGAAATTTTGTTCTCGGCCCAGTCCAAGGATCCAATCCGAGGATCTCTTTACTTAGAACTGACATATACAAAGGTTGTTTTCGGACACCCTGAAAATCCCTTATTCATTTTCTCTCTTATTGGGTCTCCCCCCCCCTTTTCTTGGCAGGGGTTCTATCTATTATATAGTATTGTTTAGTTGATCTCTGCCATCCACTTGTTGATCATCCAAGCTTATACTTGAGTGCCTGTCCCATCAGCCGCCTTTGCAGGCTTTCTGTTAGTTGAAGCAGCCAATGTATTACTGTTGGCTGGTCAATTCACCATTGATGTGACCAGAGTGTTGATGGCGTGCATTTAATGAGTGAGTGACAACTCATTCCCTTTAATGTCGGCTTGCCGAGGACGTGGGCCTCCTCGGCGAGGTCCCTTGACGACTTGGGCTTTGTCTGCTTATCCTCGGATTCTGCCCTCTCCTTGGCGTGGACCTTGGGCTCGATGTGGAGTGGGCCGGGGTTGCTAAATATTTGGGGCTCCACAATTTAAAATGAGTTATCATTAATTGTTTCGATGAAAAGAGAATTTTAAATTCCGTAGCATCGTTATTCCATCATATTCATTAGAAATTAATCTTTGTGAAATTTTTTTCCTCCAAAATGATTTGAAAGAGTCTCTTTTAACCTATTATGTGGTGAGTCATAAAACCATTCATATGTTTTTGTTAAACAAATCACATGATTTATTAAATAGGTTATGTGACTAAAAGAGTAAAAGTACACATGAATGACTCCATTAATTGCCACACAGTGAGTTAAAGTAGAGGTGTCAATTCGAGTTAGCGTGTCGAGTTCGTGTCGTATCGAGGTAGGGGTATTCGACTAAATGACTCAACCCTAACCCGACCCATTTAATAATCGTGTCATGATCCTTCAATCCTAACCCGATTTGTTAATAAGGCGGGTTAACCTGACCTAACCCATTTGACACGCTTAATAAACGAGTCGTGTTGGGTTGACACGAATATAACACAACCCGTTTTAACATATATAATATTTAAATATAACATCCATCTAGAAATTTTTTTTTTTACACTCCAAAAGCAGTGCATACACTTTAAGTCTTCAACTTACATTCAAAATAATATAGTTTAACAAAAATATAACATTCATCTAGAAATAAGAGCTTTACACTCTAAAAGAAGTGCATACACTTCAACCTAAATTCAAAATAACATAGTTTAACAAAAATGAAATAACATAGTTCAACAAAAATATAATATCCTTGAAATTCGCCAAATGCTAAGTATCAATATTGAAAGAATTGGAGCAAACAGTAGACTAATCCTGACTATGACTACGATTATCATCCATAGATTCTTTGTTGATGTCCAAATTCATAAAATCTTCCACAAGCTCATCCAATTTCATTTGTACAAGTTCTATGCCAAATATATATATAAATATATATAAATATATATATATATATATATAAGTATTAGTAGTTACAAAATATGATCATGCCTCAACAATTTTAAAAGCAATACCCATCAAATATATATATATATATATATAAGTATTAGTAGTTACAAAATATGATCATGCCTCAACAATTTTAAAAGCAATACCCATCAAATCTAGTTTATAAACTATCTCAATATACCCACTTGCAAGATATGCAGACAGTGTCCAACACTAATACAAACACAAAAAAAAAAAAAAAAAAAAAAAACGCACGGCACAAGACAAAAGCTACAACCATGGCCTTAATAAACAATTAATAATCTCATATATTAATAATGGCACATGGGTTCGAAGTTTATAGAACAAAAACATTATGCAAAAAAAATTACTACAGAATTTTGAAACACTAAGAAAACGGTTTTCTTTAATTCTAAAACTCACTAAAAACATTAGAGAGAGAGAGAGAGAGAGAGAGTAATAACCGGTTTGAGACTTTGAGTTTGAGAATTGGACGTGAGTTTATAAGATAGTAGAGTAAGTAGTATAGCTGAAATAAAAAAATAAAATTAGATATTTATAAGAAGGTTTAGAGATTTAGGGTTTGTAGGGTTTAGAGATTTAGGATTTGTAAAGTTTCAATTTTTAATTATATCCCTTATAAGTTTTTGTAATTACTCACTTTTCTTTTTAAATTTAAAATATATGTTGGATATAAAAGGTATTTGAAAAATCTAAAATAAAATGAATATTTATTTGTTATACGAGTTAAACAAGTTGTGTTAAGTAGGTCGTTTTGGGTTGACACAAATAAATTGGTGTGTCAAACGTGTCTATTGCGAGTTATGTGGGTTGATCCGCTTATGACACGTTTCTTATCGTGTCGCTTTCAGGTCGACCCGTTTATAACCCAAACTCATTAAGGTTTAACCCTAACCCGCAAAAACTTGTGTCGGGTTTGTGTCATGTTCGCAGGTTGGGTCGAACATTGACACCCCTAAATTAGAGGAATTTTCCTATAAATAAGTTTATTGCCAATATACCCATAAGTCTAGTAATTATTATTTCATGCACCCAATATATGCATTATCTCTCCTGATGACACGTTTCTTATCGTGTCGCTTTCAGGTCGACCCGTTTATAACCCAAACTCATTAAGGTTCAACTCTAACCCGCAAAAACCTGTATCGGGTTTGTGTCATGTTCGCAGGTTGGGTCGAACATTGACACCCCTAAATTAGAGGAGTTTTCCTATAAATAAGTTTATTGCCAATATACCCATAAGTCTAGTAATTATTATTTCATGCACCCGATATATGCATTATCTCTCCTGCATGCTATGCTATGAGATAGATGATTAGATAATGTATATGTTAGATAGACAAGATATATTCTTCAAGTATACCCATAAGTCTAGTAACTAATGATAGTTTTTTATCATCAGACTAAGATACTAATTGATTTTTTGGTGTAAGCGAGAATTGAATTATAAATTTCTTATTCAACTATTAGAGACTTTATTTAACTGGAACCTACTACATTCTCCAAGTTTAGGGAAAGGAATAGGTGGGGATTTAAAATGTTGTAGAGCCTGATTAAGCCCAATGGGCCTTCAGTGGACTCAAAAAATATAAAGAAAGAGGAACAGAAACCCAAATATAACCCTCAAAATTTTAGTGCTCTTGTCTCCAAGTCAGGCCCAAAGATTCTAAATTCTCAGTCCAAGCCCATCCCCATCCCAAACCCCTAGTTCTCACACTGGACCGTTTCTTTCACATCATAAACCCTTCAAATAAACAAAACAAGAAGCACCGTGAATTCTCTCAGCTCTGAAAAATTTTCTGATTCGCAGCCAAAAAAACACACACACACACAGAGACAGAGAAAGATGGGAAAGAAAGCGAAATCGAAAGAGGGAAGCGAAAATAGAGCCAAAACCGAGCATTCACCTTCCACTGTTTTCGTCTCCAACTTGCCCTACTCTTTCACGAATTCTCAGGTAAAATAATTTCCGAGAAAAACAAAATGAAAAAGGAAAAGGAAAAATTAGTGAAAAGTTTTTGAATCTTTGTGTTTTTGAGCTGTTTTGGATTATGAAATCTGAAATACAACTTCGTAAAGAAACTGAATAGGAAAAACAAACAGTGTCTTAGTTAGTAAATTTGTGTATTTTATTTATTTATTTATTTTTTTGTTTATTTGATAATTCAGCTTGAGGAGACTTTCAGCGATGTCGGACCGGTGAGGCGGTGCTTCATGGTTACACAGAAGGGTAAGTGAAATTTGAATGATAATTTGTAATGTGGAAAACTATGAAATGAAATTAGGCATTGGTGTGTGATTCATTGGCTAATTTATATTGTTAGAATGTGAAAAATGTGATAGAATATGTGAGTAATCGAAGCGGGAACCGTAGGTCAATAATAAACAAGTGAGAGAAGCTTTGGCAGCTGATTGTTGAAGTCTTTTAGTTCATATAAGTACTTAGAATGTGTATATATATGATCAAGTTACGTCTAGTGTAACTCTTTATGAATGTGTGTCGACGTTTTCATTATTCTTAACATAGGCGCCAAATTTCGTTGTAATTGGATGTTATTTACTATTCGAGTAGTAAACTTGTGTTTTGTGTGTAGTTTTAAAATTAAAAAAAAAAAAAAAAAAAGCTTGAAATTTAAGCATTTTATAGATGAGATGGTTATTGAACTTTGATTATCTTGTAATATTGCAAGCATCTAGGTTCAAAGGAGAAAATGTAATCCAATTGTGGCTTAAATAAAAATATAACCCCATATGTGTGTGTGTGTGTGTGTGTGTGTGTGTGTGTGTGTGTGTGTGTGTATGTAGGAGATTGATGTCCCATAGGCTTTTAATTCTACTTATTTTGTGGTCTATTTGCATATGGGCATCATGTTGTTTGGATTCTGTAGTAGGTTTAGTAATTTAATCCGACTAAGCTAATCTCTATATCTCTGGTTTTGTTTAAATTTTTGCAGGGTCAACTGAGCACCGTGGTTTTGGTTTCGTTCAATTGTAAGTTAACTGCAAGGTTTTTGCCTATTAAGCCTCTCTCTCTCCCCCATTTTTTAGATTTGGCCAGTTGTGTTACTAGGTATCTCTAGAACTCAATAATTAGGGATTGATGCGTTTTATGACATACCCTTATCGTTTTCTTAAAAAAATTGGTAATAAACTTATAATATGCTTGTATCTGGACTAGACGTTGTTCTTTACAAGGGTCTCACTTATTATTTTTTTTTTTTGCCATAAATTTTTTGAATGATTACATTTTGTCTACATTTATTGGGTTATTTTATTAGCTTTTTTGTACTCTTTTTATTTTATTAGCTTTTTTGTACTCTTTTTTTTTTTGTATTTTTTTTAATGCTTGCACATTTATTTATTTTAATCAGTAAGAAAAAAAAAAAACTTTATTAAAAAAAATGACCAAGGAAGTAATTTATCCAAAAAAAAAAACTTTATTAAAAAAACTAAGTATAATGCAAGGCATGAGTACACAGGGAGTGTACTACTTCGGGCCTGAAAAATCAATGAAAAGAACATAGATTCAAGAATTCAACTAAAGGGAAAAAGGTTAAGCCACTTCACACAGACATCCAATCATACAGAGAATTCAAAAGAAAACGTTTCAAATCCTGGATGGAATGTTCCTTATCCTCAAAGATATGTTGATTCCTCTCCCTCTATAGTCCACATTAGGCGCAATGGTATAATCCTCCAAATTTCTGCAACACAACCATGCCTAATGCCCCTTCTCCAGCAGGCCAGCGCCTCATCCACTTGTTTAGGAGTCACCCAAGAAACCTCAAAGAGGCATAACATAAGTGATCATAAGCTACTTGCATAGTGACAGTGAAGGAGCAAGTGATCCACCGATTCCTCACTGTTCTTACCCAAGCAGTGCCAATTAACAATACAGAAATTCCTCTTCTTCAAATTATCCAATGTAAGGAACTAAGGATCTTTACTTTTAGCTGCAGTCCATGTGAAATAAACTACCCTAGTAGGGGTTCCTGCCTTCCAAATATTTTTCCAAGGGAAAGACTCCTCACTGCGTGAAGTGAGGACTTTATAATAAGATTTAACAGCAAAACGGCCACTCTTCTTAGGAACCCAAACCAACTTATCTTCCACATTAGGATCAAAACTATGAGACTATAAAATAAAAGAAAACCTGTAGACTTCCCAACCCCCATCATGTAGTGGCCTTGAAAAAGTCACATCCCATACAATGTCATTATTCCAAAGCATAAGATCCATGACATAAGTCTTTTTGCATAACGCAATTTGAAACAAACCTCGAAATGCTTCTTTAAGGGGGACCTTTCCACTAGGATGCACAGACACGGACACAGACACGGACACGGACACGGACACAGTTATGGGTACAAGTATAGTATGGCAACACAAGCAATTCTACAAAAATTATAACATGATAGGCACACAAGACACCATTATGACATGGGTACGACATGAGTACAACAGCCCAAATGAAATGTCCGTGCTTCTTAGCCTCTTCACACCAAACATCAAACCAAAACTGGGTGCGACAACCATTCCCAGCCACTATCCGAATGGAATGAGAGAATCACTCCCACCCACTTGGTATATATTTCCATAAAGACACTCTAAGGACCGATGGGCATCCCTGACACCCAATCCCCTTTGTCACAGCCATATATAATAGCTATAACCCTACTCCATGGTGACTCCCTTGCCAAGGCAAAACGCCAAAGCCATTTACCCAATAAAGCAATATTAAATTGAACAAGGCTGTGAACACCCAAACTACCAGCCTGAAATTGGCTGACAGTCTTCCAATTCACCAAATGATGTTTGACTTCATTGCCTAATCCCTCCCACAGAAAGTGCCTTTGCTGCTTTTCAAAACAATTGGCAGTACTAGCTTGCATTACGAATAAAGATGGGAAATACATTGGTAGGCTTGAAAGGGTGCTTGTAATAAGACTGATCGTCCCTCCCATAGAGAGATAAAATTTCTTCCACCTTGCCAATCTTTTCTCCATCTTTTCTAAATTTGAATCCCAAATAGCCTTGGATTTGAATCTAGCTCCCAATGGTAGTCTCAAATATTTCATGGGCAATGCAGAAACTTTACAGTCCAAAATTGCTGCTAAAGTGTCAATGTCTGGGTCTTCTCCAATTGGGACCATCTCAGTTTTACTTAAATTAATCTTCAACCCAGAAACAACTTCAAAACACAGCAAGACGCACTTCAAATAACCAAACTGCTCAGATTCAGGGCCACAAAAAATAAGAGTGTGCATTTATCTTTAACACACATTTTGCATTCATTTGCAGTGCTGTTACCGAAGACGCAAACCGTTCTATTGAGCTGAAGAATGGTTCATCTGTTGGAGGTCGGAAAATTGCAGTCAAGCATGCTATGCATCGAGCTCCCCTTGAACAGCGTCGATCAAAGCAAGGCCAAGGTTTTTTTATGCCTTACATTCAGATTTTAAACATACTGTGCTCTTGTTATATTGTCTACTTGCTCCAAATAGAATGCAACAAATTAACATTATTGCTAAAATTTTGGTCCAATATCTTTAATTCTTAATTCAGTGGTTCAGTCGGATGATAATGCCAAGTCAAAAAGTGACAAGGATGATAATGCTTCTGGGGCAGAAAAGCCTGCTTCAAACTTGGAGGAAACAGGTTACCAAATTTTATTAACCAATAAATTATGTACTTGTTTTCATTTCCTGTCCAAAATTTTATTTGATAATATTTTATCACTTCAATTATGGTATTTTATCTTCATCTTGTTATTTAATTTCTTATATTCTAAGGGAAGCTTTTGAACAAAATGCAGAGAAACCGGTGGAAGCCAGAAAAGCAGGAACACTTTCTAGTAATCTGGCAAATAAAGAGGGTTCTTCAGAAAAGAAAAAGTACTTAATCTTCCATTTCTACTCTATATTTTCCCCATCTCTTGTTTGAAAAACCTTGTAATATACTATGTTTGTTGTGTTCTGAAGGGCTGCGAGGATACTTTCTAGTAATCTGGCAAATAAAGAGGGTTCTTCGGAAAAGCAAAAGTACCTAATCTTCCATTTCTAGGCTATGTTTGTCCCTTCTCTTGTTTGAAAAACTTTGTAATATGCTGTGTTTGTTGTGTTCTGAAGGGTTGCTAGGACACTTTCTAGTAATATGGCAAACAAAGAGGGTTCTTCGGAAAAGCAAAAGTACTTAATCTTCCATTTCTAGTCTATATTTTCCCCTTCTCTTGTTTGAATTACTTTGTAATATACTATGTTTGTTGTGTTCTGAAGGGTTGCTAGGACTGTCATATTTGGTGGTCTTCTTGATGCTGATATGGCGGAAGATGTTCACAGACGAGCCAGAGAGGTTGGCAGTGTTGTTAGTGTAACTTATCCTCTTCCAAAAGAAGAGCTTGAGCAACATGGTATGGGAGATTTTTCCAATTGTTATTTATTCAGTGAAATAATGAATTCATTTTCTTGCTTATTTTTTAGGCTTGGGTTAAAATAATTGGATCCACATTGGGTTTCTTAGAATATACTGTATAACTGTATATATCTCTTGTAGGATGTACTATGCAATTTTCATTGTAATTTATTGGTTCTGCATTCCCATAATACTTAAAAAAGCTGCAACAAGGAACTTATGAAGGGCTAGAAGGTTTATCCAAGTGACTGCATTTTTCACGTCTTTGCTTTAAGTCAATTACAAAGTACGGAATATAAGAGGTTTAACTTGATTTGCAACTGAATCAAAATGCAGCTGGTTTTCTACTTGGTTTTAAAAAAATGCAGTCATGCTTCTACAGATTCTTTCCTGGGATCATTCAGAGGTGTGTCATTGAAAATGCAATAACATCTGTTCTTTAGCTACTGAAAGAACATGGAGTTAAATTTTCCAGCTTTGATGACTTTCAATGACAACATGTGCACTTGCATTTGAAGTAATCACTCCTCATATGCATCACTGGAATATATGTTTGCCATTTTATTTTATTTAGATTACTGACATAATTTTTGTCATTGGTTCTGATAATTACCCATTTTGTTTAGTCCAAAATTTATTCAATTTCTATTTTTCATCTTTTCTGATAAAATTAATTTTATACATGCATGGTTGATTACATAGGCCTTATTTGAAAGGCCAAACAATTTTTTCCCCAGTTGAATGTTCCAAGCAAACAAAAATCTTGTATTTGAACTTTGAATTTGTCGGTTTTAGATGTTGAATTGGTCTAGACATGTGACATTTTTCCAGGTCTTGTGCAAGACGGATGCAAAATGGATGCTTCAGCTGTGCTTTATACTAGTGTTAAATCAGCAAATGCTTCTGTTGCTATGCTCCACCAGAAAAAGATAAAAGGGGGAGTTGTTTGGGCACGTCAGCTGGGTGGGGAGGTAAAGTAGCTTTACTAGAATTCTGATGTTGCTTAGATGATGCAAATGAAATGTTTCTCATTGTGATAACTAATTAAAGTAATTCAATTGGTTTATATTTTAATTATTAGGCTCATGGTTTGAATAGGAGTTAGTAAGATGAGTTTGGCTTGTTGTATATTATTGAGGTATATGTTGGAGAAAGATGGGGGCTGGACATACACTTTCTCAAAAGTTACTTCTGAAATCTTGTTACTATAAAGCCAACTCAATTGAAGGGAGGCCTTAGGTGTAACTTTTAAGAATCAAGATGCTCTTATTTGAAGTGAGACTGTAAAGAAGCAAGGAGGTTTTTGAAAGTTGTGCATTTGTGCCTTCAATTAATCACCTGGCATAAACGTGGTTCAGAAGGGTTGTGGACAAAGTGGAGGAAGTGGTGGGACGATTTTCTGTTTCTAGTAAATTAAAAAAGGGTAAATTACAACTTACTTGCTTGTGGTTTGACCAAAATTTAAGTTACCTACCTGTAGTTTGAAATCTTATGATGCAAGTGTTCTGCTGGATTCTTTTTGATCTTGTATTTTTATGTTTTTTGTATTTTTGGAGAAGAGAGACATAAAAGTTGAGCAAAATTACATATTTAGTCATGTTTATAACGGAAGTGGGTTAAAAAACTCTAACTGAGCTAACCTCAGGTGGGTAAAATGTCAAATTTCAAATCACAGGTAGGCATTTTAAATTTCAACCATAAATGGGGAAGTTGTAATTTGCCCATTAAAAAATGTGGTAGATCAGTTTGAATGATGTTTATTAGGAGTTTATTTTGACAGAGATAGATGGTTTTTATGGTTTGGTTTGAGCAGCTAGTGGAATGTTCCATTGTATGTGGGAAGTGATTTTAATGTGGTGCGGTTTCCTTCTGAATGCTCTGGCTCTAAAATATTTTACTCCAGCAATTCACAAGTTCTTAGACTTTATTTCAGAGCAAGGCTCGATTGATCTACCTTTGGAAGGAAGGAATTTCTCTTGGGACCTAGTACATTTGTGCCTTCAGTTAAGCTCACTTGGCATAAATGTTTTGGGTGTGTGTTTGGGTTGTTGTACTCAAATTTGTGAGTATTCTCATCTAAAACATAAAAACATGAGTTACCCAATGGGGAAGTATTGCTTGTAGGTATACTTATCTTACAAGACAAATCTGGGGTTGATGTTTCCCTTTGTTGGTTAATCATGATGTCGTGATTGTCATTATCATCATTAGTTTCACTCTAAGTATCTATTTATCTATTGAAGATTCATTCTAAGATGATGTATGTTTATTGGCCAGGGTTCCAAGACTCAGAAATGGAAGCTTATTATTAGAAATCTTCCTTTCAAGGTTTGATCTAATTGAATCGTCCATTTCACTTTTTTTTTTCCTGTGTTGGAAGGGCTTTCGGTTTCTAAACCAATTCTCTTAACATTAATGTAGGCCAAAGTGGATCAGATAAAGCATGTTTTTTCACCAGCAGGGTTTGTCTGGGATGCTTTTATTCCATGTAATCCTGATACAGGGTAAATATGCTCATTTCCAAAATTTGTCCTCATATGTTGATGAAATATCATTGTTTTCTCATCATACCATGTTTTCCATTTGCAGATTGTCGAAAGGTTTTGCATTTGTCAAATTCACATGCAAAAAGGATGCTGAAAATGTATTGTTTGTATTCATAAAGAGATTGAAGCCTTGTGGGTCTTGGATTGATATATTTTACAGTTTTTTATTCTTCTTTTTCAGGCCATTCAGAAGTTCAATGGGCAAATGTTTGACAAAAGACCCATAGCTGTTGACTGGGCTGTTCCAAAGAAATTATATAACAGTGGTGCTAATGCTGTTCTTGCTACAGAAGATGGTAAATAAAATTCTGCTTTCTTTTAAGGACACTCTTTTTTTTTTTTTTTTGGGTTACTTATAGTCCTTGTTCTTCGTTATTTTTGGGTAAATATCTCAATATTAAAAATTAATTATTATTTTGGCTTAAGTAGAGCATTAAGAGTATAATTTTGTTGGGTAGGCATGGACTGTAGCTACGCGTTTGGTTGGCTTCCAATGTGATATTAGTAGGAGGTTGGTAATCCTACACAGATGAGATCGGAAGCAATTATTTAGCCATGTTTAAGTTTTGCTGTTATGATGTTTCTCTATCATCCATAGAAGTATATTGGCTGGGGATTCACTTTTGTACAAAATAGCAATTTTTGTTCGTCATATTCTACATGTTTGTCAGCTTGTATTGTAGATCTAGTCTGGGAAAGAAATAAATGCACTCTTCATACTATGATCTGTGCCCTCTTTCTCCACTCGTGAAAGCAAACTGTACTTGGTATTTAGATCTTTTTTGGTTTAAATCCTTTATTTCTTTGGTTGTTAAATTAAAGGATGATAGCTATACATCTTAATGAAGCAATTGCTGTTGATTTCATAGGACAACAAGATGGAAAAGACGTGGAAGGTGACAGTAGCAGTGAGGATTTGGAGGGGGAGGAGGAAAATATTGGTAAAGAATCCCAGCAGACTGATGACATTGATAGTGCTTCAGATGACTTAAATATAACAGAGAGAGAAGACGTCCCTGCGGAAATTGATTTTAACAAGGAAGCAGATATTGCAAGAAAGGTTCTTAATAACTTGATCACACCCTCTGTTAAAGGAACTCTTCCTTCTCCAGTTGACGATTCAATGCTTCCCAAGGGAAATGAGGAACTAAATTCTGATGAAACCGTTGGTGCAGCAAATAATTTACTTAATGAATCTGGAAAAGTATCAGGTGTTACTGAGCCTGGAAACTCCAGCAAAAGCATGGCATCAAATCTAAAACAGACAGAAGGAGAAGAGGATTTGCAGAGAACAATTTTTATAAACAACCTTCCTTTTGACATCAATAACGAAGAAGTGAAACAACGGTTTTCTGGATTTGGGGAAGTACAATCCTTTTTTCCAGTCCTGCATCATGTTACCAAGTATGTTTTTTTTTTAAGACATGCTTCTGAACTTCCCACCTGTCATGCAGTTCTGTTTTAATCTCCTTGTACTTGTGGCAGGCGCCCAAAAGGAACTGGTTTTCTCAAGTTCAAAACGATAGATGCAGCTACTGCTGCAGTTACAGCTGCAAATGTAGCATCTGGTTTGGGAATTTCTTTAAAAGGTAGGCAATTGACAGTTTTGAAGGCATTAGATAAAAAATCAGCTCATGATAAGGAAGTGGACAAGGCCAACAAAGAGGTTCTGGACCCCCGCAACCTTTACCTGGCAGAGGTTAGTTTACTTAATTCTCTCTTCCACTCTTTATTAAAAGTTTCTAGTTTATGTTGCGTTTTTAAATCTGCAGTAGTTTATTTGTGAAAGAAGATTTATCTCCTGTGTGGGTGAATATTTTTTTCCCAAATTTTTAATAGGAAGGTCATATTGAGGAGGGAACTCCGGCTGCAGAAGGAGTTTCAGCTAGTGACTTGTTGAAACGCAAAATGTGAGTATTTCATACATGATGTAAGGTTATATTTTTTCCCTGCTGGATTGGATCATGTAAATTTGAAATGCAAGATGAGAACAATTCTTCCCTTATTGGTAGCGTGCATGATTAACATGTATTTTTATAGATGATGTTTGGATGATGCTTATGTTGGTCATTGTGGCAAGCATTTTTATTCTAGTTGAGTTTCTTTAAAAAAAAAAAAAAAAGAAAAAAAAAAAAAGAGATGAAATTATCTGAATTTTATTTTTTTATTTTGAATCTTCTCTCATTTTTATGTTTATTTATTTACATTAAAGCTTCAAAGTAAAAAAAGAAAGAAGTTTATCTCTACAGATGACCCTTGAGGGCTCCTAAGAAAGTGGTATTAGCTTGAATCAAACTATATCTTACCTGTAGTTTTGTATTTATGATGGCTGCTGACAAGCTTCTCATATTCAATCGTTGAAATTCTATGTTGTTTCTGTAAAAGTTTGCATTCCTTTGTCATAGATTCTAAAATTTTGTTTTGTTTGGGGAGCACTTCAGGTTGAAGAGGGAAAAGAAGACTAAGCTTAAATCTCCAAATTTTCATATTTCAAAGACTAGGCTTATTATGTATAATATACCAAAGTCAATGACCGAAAAAAAACTTAAAAAGCTTTGCATTGATGCGGTTACCTCCCGAGCTACGAAGCAAACCCCAGTGATTAAACAGGTGGGCTACATCTATAACTATTTAGAGTTGTTTAGTGTTTGTATGTAACTTTGTGAATACTAATATATTTTTTCTTGTAATTAATATTGTACATGCAGATAAAGTTCTTGAAGGATGTGAAGAAAGGAAAGGTTGTTACAAAAAACCATTCTCGTGGTGTTGCTTTTGTTGAGTTTACAGAGCATCAGCATGCACTTGTGGCCCTCAGAGTTCTTAACAATAATCCTGGTAACAATATTTTCTTACTAAATCACCATCATGTATTCTCCTATGATGATATTAAGATTGGCAGCAAGTCCATTATAACCGAAATAGTTCTTTCATTTTTAGTGTGACTATCTGTAATTATGAGGTTGATCCACTGCTGTAAAAGGTTGAATGTGTTGGTTTATTTTTCTGCTTTGATTTTTATTCTATTCTAATTTAATTTTATTCTTTGGCTACTTGTAGAAACTTTTGGTCCGGAATATCGGCCAATTGTGGAGTTTGCTCTTAATAATATTCAGACATTAAAGCTACGGAACGCTAAGATACATGCTCAGCAGCATGGTATCCGTGATGATCAAAACGATGTGAAGCAAGGTGATGATGCACATCTGGACAAACAGAACTCCAAGAAAAGGAAATCCAGAGGTGATGATGGATCTGTGAAGGATTCAGTATCTAATAAAGAGGAAAATCATGGATTTAATAGAGCTGCCACTGAAGGACACGGATCTGCTAAGAAGCAAAAAGGCAATCCTGCAAGTGCAAAGGCGAAAGAGTTTTCATCTAAAGAAAAACCAGAGGGCTCCAAATGGAAGTCCAAAAATCAACAAGATGGCAGGAATCCTGATAGTGGAAGATCACTCAATAGAAAAATGACAGATAGTGATGCCCCCAAATCAAAATCTTCAGAGGACACAGTTGTGCAACTGAAAAAGAGGAAGCTGCAGGACCAAACAGAACAGCAGAAGAAAAACAGAGATTTGAAGGACAGGAGGAGGTCAAAAAAGACTAAAGTCCCAGTGGGGAAAGACGAAAAAGATAAGCTTGACATGCTAATTGAGCAATATAGATCCAAGTACTCACAGAAGAGATCTCAGAAAAGTGATGATGAAAAGCAAGGTTCTAGACAGCTTAGAAAATGGTTCCAATGATAACTATCTATTTGCAGGTATTGTCAAATTTTGTGATAAGCTAAGTCTATATAGAAAGTTGATGCAATTGTTATAAATTTTGACAACTGTGGGGAACTTAAAGAGTCTTGAATCCTACGATCTGTTGTATCCATATACTAACTCTGCTCCAATTTCATAATGGTCCGAGAGCTGAAAAAATTGGTCCCAGAGTCCAATAGATGCATTTTACTCGCGGATTACTCCCTGTGGATGTCGTGTCTCGCTAATTAGATAAGTTAGACATCTGATTCTCAATATTTTGCTTTCAATTCTCATGAATATGTGGCTCTATGGAAGCCATCTACAATGTAGCACTGGATAAAAGTTGTTTCCTGCTTGCATTTTACCACCTCAGCGTGAGCTTCCTCTGCTAAACTAGAATAAACCTTTGAAAATTATTAAAAAAAAAAAAAAAAAATTTGAAGCTATTTACGGAAAAAGTTGTAAGCATCACTCATTTTCTGCCATGACTTCAGCAGACCATTTGATTATCACAATCATTACTCATGCCTAATGACTACAAGAATAGCCATTTTAGCATCAAATGGAAGCTACAACCGAGGTCTATTACTCCACTACATTTTGGCCTATTCCAATCTCCATCCCCTTCTTGTTGGGTGATGAAGGAGTCTTAAGTAGGCATGTGCCTTTGTTCTCTTGTTTTGTTTCTTTAATAAAATCTGCTTAGCCGAAAAAAAAAGAAGAAAAGAAAAAGAAAAGTGAAGCTAAGGCAACATGCAAGCATATATATTGAGAATAAAGGCAGTATGGTTGGGTGTGAGAGCTTTAACTGAAAGGGAAAAAGATGTACATGGAATACTCTACATTGATGTCATTTTCTTCTTGTGAATGTTGACAAACAGCTTCTAAATCTAGAAAAAAAAAGGGGTTATCTTATCTTATATCATACATACAAAACCATATTTTTGAGCAGTGTAGGTTGAAAATCACAAGGTGCATTGCATAACTTTTTGTCACCTTATCCTCAAATTAAAATTCCCATCCTGATCATCAAAGAATCACACTAATCTACTTTGTTACCGTTTTTCATTAAAATTCTTTCAACTATTTTTCACAGGAATTTAGCCTTGTTCAATGGAATCTTGCTTCACGCTCACTCATGGACTTAAAATAGACATTTTGAGCTTTTTTTTTTTTTTTCCTTAATCACATAGGAATATGGAGTGGAATAAGAAAGATAATTATTAGGATGATAACAAGTTGGTTGTAGTGCCGTTTTATGACCGTTGCTTGCATTAAAACATTCCTCGATTTTGCAATGAGTGTGAAATTTTACGTTTTCTACCAAAAATAGAAAGTTTTTGTTATTAAATGTAAAAGACTACTATAAGAACTATTTTATAATATTTTTACAAATTATTGCCACGATCAATTTTAACTGTTTTTATTTGGGTCTATCATTAATATTATTTTTTCATTTATTAATAATTACTCACAATATTAGTAATTTGTAAAAAAATCTTATAAAATAGTTTGTATTTATCTTTAGCATTTTCCTATACAATATACGCTATAACACAAAATGTGGTTTATATATTTGGGTTGTGTTAACAAGCACCTTATGGTGCCTCTTTAAGAGGGCAATTTTGTCTACTTTTTTCTTGCCAACATTGTGGTGCTTTTTCTTCTATTTACTCAATTTTTTATTAATGTGGGACTCATATTGGCAAACCTTAACGAATACCATACGATGCTTATTAACATTTGCCTATATATTTTTACTAATAAAAACGTTTCTAGCATTATAAACCAAAGATTTTATAGTTTGAAGTTGAATAAGATGAAGTCAAGTTTTCATGAATTTTCATGACATTTAAGTTGCTTGGCCATCGGTGAAAAGCTCCAATGCAATGTCACGGATATACAAAGGACATTCATAATATGATTTCCTAGGATACCCATAATTTGACCAGTACAATTCACATGCATGCAATAAATTTAAGAGGAAAAAGAAGGTGAACAAGTCAAGCTTCAAGAAGCTTGTGCCTTATGGGCATGAGCGACCACTCACATGGGCTAGTTATACAAGAGGCAGTGTTTTCAAAAAGACATTCACTTCTTTTTTTTTTAAGGGAAAGTAGTCAATGAGGCATCCTATGTTCCATCATTTTCCTTCTAATAATTTTGACTCTATTATAAAGTTGAGTGATACCTCTCATTTACAACGAAGTAAATTATTATTTTCTTTATTGACATGGGTACTCTAGAATTTTTGAAATGACCGAAAAATGTTAATGATTTGAACCCAAAATCTTATAAATAAAATAAGGTTTGAGAAATTCTAGACAAACCCATTAGGGTAAGTAAATTGTTGTTTTCCTTCGACCCAAAAAAAAAAAAAAAAGTGATTGTGGTTTTCCCAATTAAATAACAAAACAACATGATCAAGGATCTAACTTTTTAACCTTTTCACCATACCTGGCATTAAATAGTAAGGATTTGATATAAAGCAAAATCAATAATTTTTTTCTCGTACCCGAATTTAAATGGTCAAACTAAAAAATGGCATTTAAGTTTTTATTTATTTGTTTTGAAAAGAAGCTACTTGTAGCTTGAGCCATTAGTTCCGCCGCTATGGTTTACTTTGTGAAATTATTCAATGCGTTTGATCTATTACACTTTTCTCAAAAAAAAGAAAGAAAGAAAAAGATCGATTACACCTTTCTCTCACGTAAAGATGAGTCCACATTAGGACCAAGCATGAGGCTCACTAATGTGAGTTAGTATACCACGTTTGTGCAATGATATTTCGTATACTTGCGGTACAACTTAAACCTCCCCTTACTGATATAGCATATTGTATCCATAGGTGTTATTAGGGGTGGCTCTAGGCCTAAGCAAAAGGGCAAAGGCTCCCAAAATTTAATTTCAGTATAATGATTGCTTTCAAGAAAAAGAAAAAGAAAAAGAAAAAGAAGAAAAAAGTATAAGTGGACTGTACTTTTTTTCTACACCTCTAAGAATGCCCTAAAATATTGGACCAATAAAAACCTAACCTAGTTGAAATCCTAAACTATTTCACAATTTAAAAAGTTGTGATGCAAGTGTGCCAATCATCATTAATAATCAATTTCTCTAATAGCTTGAAGCCTTATTTTTTGCTTCAAGCTGCCCAAAAAAAAAAACAAAAACAAAAACAAAAACAAAAGATTGTTGCACCGCCAAAGGCACTGCAGAATTAGAATAGAATGTATTGCTTATACGCCATTGTTAGACAACTTCTTTATTATCTCTTCTTTTGAGGCTTCCACTCATGCATCTATAACCCGTTCTAATTGGGAAACACACACGTTTAATTATAATCACACTATAAAGACAAAAATCATAATTCACTTTGAAAGTAAAAGTTCAACCATAAAATAGCACCACAATGCAGCTGCGTCACACACTTTACCTTCACCTGCATTAATTGTCACACTGCATAGTTTCACATATACAGTGACTATAGTTTCCCTTTTTTTTATCTTTTATGCATCATAAAAATACACCTGTGAATGTTACTATTTTTGAGCCTAATGTCACTGTGCATGTATATATATATATATATATTAATGATGTAGTCCAAGACAAAGAGTCCACATTTCATATTGTTTACTAATTTCTCTCTTTCTCTCTCTCTCACATTGTGGATGCCACCTTTTTGTGTTAATTGAAACTGTATTCATAATACAACAAAAATGGTTCAGAAAAATTGACTCCTGTTCTGTGTTGCAGCCTGCAGGGTGGTGGTGACCACATAAAAAAGAAACAAGCATATTTTCCCACATTTCACATTGCTTATTTCTCAGTCTCTCTTTGTGTGTTTGTGTGTCTCTGGAGAGAAAATGGAAGCTAACACAGCTTCCAACTGGTTTTTACTCTCTATGGTTTTGTTTCTGAGTCTTCAGCTGACACAGTGCAGTGTCACTTATGATAGGAAGGCACTTATCATTAATGGGCAGAGGAGAATTCTCTTTTCTGGCTCTATACACTACCCTAGAAGTACCCCTCAGGTAGTATATTAATTTGCTTTACTTTCCCAATTCCATTCTCTTATAAAATGTAGTTGGTATGTGAAATTTTGCTGGCACTTCTTTTAATGAACAATGTTGATACAAATACAATGCAGATGTGGGAAAGTCTAATACAGAAAGCCAAAGATGGTGGTTTAGATGCTATAGATACCTATGTGTTTTGGAATCTTCATGAACCTTCTCCTGGAAATGTACTTTGATTTTACTCATTTTCTTTCCTTGTTCTGTGTTTTTCTTTACTTGCTATTATTTTTGTTACACTTTCTGTTCTATATTAGCTTATGATTTATTTATTTATTTTTTTTGGGTAATGATTTGTGGGGTTTAGTATAATTTCAAGGGCAGATATGATTTGGTTCGATTTATCAAGATGGTCCAGAAAGCTGGGCTATACATGCATCTTCGCATTGGGCCTTATGTTTGTGCAGAGTGGAATTTTGGGTAATTAAAAATTTCCTTTTTTCTTGATGATGGGTTTGTGCTCTCAAATTCAGTTCTTTACTCACTTTTTTATTTTTGGTCTTAGGGGGTTTCCTGTTTGGTTGAAGTATGTTCCGGGCATTAGTTTTAGAACAGATAATAAGCCTTTCAAGGTCTCTCTCTCTCTCTCTCTCTCTCTCTCTCTCTCTCTCTCTGTGTACATTTTCTGTTTGTGTAAATGTAAGTACAATAAAAACTAAAGGATTATTGATGGAAATTGAACATGTGACAGCATATTTTGTTCACTCTTTGTTAAGTATCTTACATATCTTGGAATTGCAGTTGGCAATGCAAAAGTTTACCCAGAAAATTGTTCAAATGATGAAGGATGAAAAGCTATTTGAGTCTCAAGGTGGCCCCATCATCCTCTCTCAGGTATTGTTTCTGGGTTTTCCACACACAAGTATTTGTGGTATCTCTTACATGTCAGAAAATTTTACTATGTTTTACATGGAAAAATAAAGAAAAATAAATATTAGTTCTGGTAGAAGTCATGAACTACATTACTACAATATGGGGAACTTCATCATTTTCGGCCAACTGATGTATTTATATATATTTTTACTTAACCTTTATTTGCAGATTGAGAATGAATTTCAGCCGGTGAGCAAGGTAATTGGAACTGCTGGTCATGCTTATATGACTTGGGCTGCAAAGATGGCTGTTGGAATGGGTACCGGGGTCCCATGGGTTATGTGCAAGGAAGATGATGTCCCGGACCCAGTGGTAATGAAAATTATACTTAAATGTATAATAGCTTCAACCACATATCTACTCATTAACTAAAAGTCATAATACCTGGTCTTTTTTGTTTTCTTGCATTTTGTCAATGTTAACATTTTACTATAAGGATTTTAAGCATCCCATTAATTGATTTATTATTGGTACATTCTCATTAGTTTGGGCACTTGCAATGAAGCTTTTACTTACCTGTATATTCAGTTTGTGAAATATAATGAAAATACATGACATGCTGGAATAAACTGATGAAAATTTACAGTGACTCTCCTTTTGCTTTAGTAATGACAGTTCAAAATCCATCTCTCTCTAAATCTTGCTGACAGATAAACACGTGCAATGGTTTTTATTGTGACTACTTTTCTCCAAACAAACCTTACAAACCCACATTATGGACTGAGGCCTGGAGTGGCTGGTAAGTTTTGCATCCACCACAACTTTCAAAGCAATGCTCTAAGATAATTAATTAATCTACTTGCCTTATTTCTCTTTTGTAAGGTTTACAGAATTTGGTGGCCCAATTCACCAGCGACCAGTTCAAGATTTGGCATTTGCAGTTGCTCGGTTCATTCAGAAGGGAGGCTCCTTTGTCAATTATTACATGGTCAGTCATTATTAACCTCTAGTCTGCATTTAGCACCTGTTGAGAGTAGTACTTAAAACTGGTTCAATATTAGTCTGGCTGATTTTGTATTACAATTTACAAATGGAATATGATTCATATTTGTGGGTACCGAATACTTTGAATGTCAAAGATGATGGGAAACAGCTTCTCTAATGCTCTTTTAATTTCCCAGAAAGCACTAAAGATGAAATGTCAACTTGCATAGCTATGGCCACAAAGGCAATTGTATTAACTTTTAGTTTGCTTATTTTATATGTGCCTTATCTACTAGCACATTAATCATTATCTTGTTCAGGGAATCTTTCAAAACTTTGTTTGCTATGACCTGATTCATTCCAACCTGCAATCTTATTCTTTTTGACAGTACCATGGAGGAACAAACTTTGGAAGAACTGCTGGTGGCCCTTTCGTTACTACCAGCTATGACTATGATGCTCCAATTGATGAATATGGTGAGAGATTTGAGCCCATATCTTCACACCGAAGAATTCCATTCTATTAATTGTTTAGATGTGATCAGATAATTAATTAGTCAGTTTGTCAGACTTGTAACTCATACATGGTTTAACGGTAACCTTGCTAATGTGATAGGCTTGATCAGGCAGCCAAAGTATAGCCATCTGAAGGAACTCCATAAGGCTGTTAAGTTATGTGAGCGAGCTTTGCTTACTTCTGATCCCACCATTACATCCTTGGGAAGTTACGAAAAGGTTGGTTTGTTCTCTATACTAAGGGTGTGTTTAGAGCATTTCAAGAATGACTTCCTTCTGAACTTTCTATGATAATTTTAGTATAATCTTGCTGAAATAACCAAAATTCAGCTTCATATTTTATTGTCAACGCCCTGCTATGGCACACCTTTTATGCACTCCTTGATAAATCATTGGATATAGGTAGCAAAACCCCATTTTAGTGACCATCCAGAGATATACTTAAAGTATCTCTCACTTCAAATTAACATTCTTTTCCTGCTTCTGGTTTTAAGATGGTTGCCATAGTGATGTTTTCCCCCGTCTATAATTCAGACTGACTCAGTATTAACATTATTCAGGCACATGTATTCTCTACCAAGTCAGGAGATTGTGCAGCTTTTCTCTCAAATTACAATCCAAAGTCTTCTGCAAGGGTGACTTTCAATAACAAGCACTACAACTTGCCACCTTGGTCCATAAGCATCCTTCCTGGTTGCAAAAATGAAGTCTTCAATACTGCCAAAGTAAGTGAATTGGCTATTGGAATGATTAAATCATTATTCATCTTGTTTGTGTTAAGCACTTAGCTTGAAAATATGTTATAATTAACATCATGATGAAACATGACTTATCCAACAATCTTGATGCACACTGCTTTTGCTAATGCAATTTTTCAATGCAAACAAGTGGCTGCCTGTTTGAGTTTAATATAGGGAGAAATATATTCATCAGTCTTCTAAGTTCGATCCTATTTTGTTTATCATTCATGCTGGGATTGCAGGTAAGAGTTCAGACATCCCAAGTGAAAATGTTACCTACTAACGTTAGGTTTCTTTCTTGGGATACATTTAATGAAGACATATCCTCAGCTAATGATGATTCAACAATCACCGTCTTTGGTCTCTTGGACCAGTTGAACCTCACCAGAGATGCTAGTGACTATCTCTGGTACACAACGAGGTGAAATTGAATCTTCCCGATATTTCTTTTTCATCCTAATAATGTTGATATTTACATGTGATGAATATTTTACCAGTAATAAACTAATAATGAATGTCTCCAGTGTTCATATTAGTCCATCAGAATCATTTCTTCATCAAGGCCAGCATCCAACTATTACTGTTCAGTCAGCTGGTCATGCTATGCATCTGTTCATCAATGGGCGTCTTTCAGGTGCATCATTGAACTTCTTGTTTTCAGAAAGAGTATATAACTGGATTGGACTGTTATTCAGTGGATTAAAAGAAAAAAAGGAAGAGAGAGAGAGGGTTCAACTTTTATTATATGTTAACAGTTACTAAAGATTTTTATGTGATCTAATGATAGGATCGGCCTTTGGGACTCGGAAGAAATTGAGATTTACTTATACAGGAAATGTTGACCTGAAAGCTGGAGCAAACATAATTTCACTACTCAGTATAGCTGTTGGATTGCCTGTTAGTATTCCAATCCCACTTTTATTACAGTGATTATCAGTATCTGAAACTATGGAAAGATGGCGCCAAGGTTAAGATGGTGCCATACTACTAGGCCTAATTTGCCCTAGCAGCTTATCATAATTTGGAAAGCAAACATTTGGATTGAAGAACTTCGGGATTGTAATTTCAGCAATTTAAAAAAAAATTCTAATGCTATGTAATTTGACTTAATTAGATTCTATGGCAACAATGAAATCCCATTCTGCGGTTAACCATATTCCTTGTCAATTCAATTGATCTCTTTTTTGGTTGTTGTTGTTGAAGAACAATGGTCCACACTTTGAGACGAGGAGCACAGGAATCATAGGACCAGTTGTCATACATGGGCTAGACCATGGAGAAAGGGATTTGTCCTGGCAGAAATGGTCATACAAGGTCCAAGAATCTCACAACAGCATATTTTGATGACTTATCAATTATTTCAAGAGTTTCTGCCTTATAGGAGTATCTAATAATTTTCCCTTTATACAGGTTGGGCTTCGAGGAGAATCCATGAAATTAGGTTCTCCAAACTCTTTCTCATCAGTTGGTTGGATGCAAGGGTCCTTAATGGCACATAAACAACAGCCACTGACATGGTATAAGGTTGGGAACGTGAAAGAACTCTTTGGCACAATTGTTTTATTTTCTTCTTTACACTGTTTGATGGGGTTAAGGGTGCTCTCAAAATATATTCAAAATCTATAAGTATAAATTAACATGTCACTTTGAACCTGCAGACCAGTTTTGATGCACCAAAAGGAGACGAGCCCTTGGCTTTGGACATGACTGGCATGGGGAAGGGTCAAGTGTGGATCAATGGGAAGAGCATAGGAAGATTTTGGAATGTCTATGCTAATGGCAACTGCAATGGATGCAGTTATTCTAATACATACCGGCCTATAATAAAGTGCCAATTTGGTTGTGGCCATCCAACTCAACAATGGTACAGACTTTCTCAATTGTCTCATCTATGAATGACATAAAACTTAAGATTAAATGATTGTACATTGCTAGCTCAGTTCCATCTGATACTATATGTTTTTAGGTACCATATTCCTCGTTCATGGTTGAAGCAAACTAAAAACTTATTGGTAGTTTTCGAGGAAATTGGTGGGGATGTATCTAGAATTTCTCTTGTGAAAAGATCAGTTACAAGTAACTCAGAGACCTCAATTGTCTGTGCTGAGGTCTCTGAGTATCATCCAAGCATTGAGAATTGGCATGTTGACAGTGATGGAAAATCAGAAGCGCAAGACATGCCTGAGACTAGCCTACATTGTGCACCCGGACAGTCCATTTCTGCAATTAATTTTGCAAGTTTTGGAACTCCATCTGGGACTTGTGGGAGTTTCCAGCATGGAACCTGTCATGCCTCAAGCTCTCATGCTGTCCTAGAGAAGGTTCTCATACTGCTCTTTGATTTCTTCTGTACACACTTACCAAATGTTAAAATGTTAATTTTAACCATTTAAAACCCTGTAAAGACTTATCCCAAATTTACATATTTGGTCCTTCTTTTCAGGAATGCATAGGTCAGCAGGAATGCTTGATGACCATATCAAACAGTAGCTTTGGTGAAGACCCATGTCCAAATGTAACAAAAAAATTATCAGTGGAAGCTGTATGTGCCCCTACAAATACAACAATAGCCAGAACCAATTCAAGGTTTTGAGAAGAAGAAAAGGAATTCTAACATCATACCAACATTGGAACAATTATATTCACTTCAAAGTGCATTAGCAGAGTTTGAAGTAGCAGCAATTGATTAAAGGAATAAGATAGTGGGAAAGTAACAGTTAGATTTATCATTTATGGAATATCACATTCATATGTATTGCAAATGTAAGTTAAGTTCTAGATATGGTTTCCGAAGTTGTAGGTGCTTCCATTCAGTTGTAAAAGTTAACCAAGAGAGGGCAAGGAAGTGAAAAATAAACAGCACAGTTAAAAGTGATTAACATTAAGCCAAACCAAACAACATGTGACACGTTTTTCATAAAAGAAGAAGCTTCTCAATCACCATGCCTAAAGCACCTCAGTAATTGACCCTTCGTGATGGGCATGACAGATTCCCATCATGATAAAAAAAGAAATTTCATAAAAGTAGCATACTGCTCTTTTTCTTGACCATTGATGAGGTATCCTTATTAGTGAACCAAATTCAAATGTGGGGTTGAAATAACAGATAATATGCACAATGAATTGTCCTTTTGTGTGTTGCTAATGGACATCAATGGGGTCCTCATTACCCTTTTGTGGAAGCATTATACAAGAGGTCAAGGACCAAGGAAGCAATGGCGGACCAACGAGGCAATGAATCAAGAAGGCAATTAGTGTTGTGATTTGGTGTTAGCGGAGGCGCATTTATTCAAACGAAAATTAAAACATTCACACTCGATAACAATATTTATCGGCTAACTCCAAGTCTATATGCACATACAACATCAAGTAAAATCCTTCACAAAAAAGACAACAATATTTATTATTGTTCAGCTAACTCGAAGTCTACACGCACCGACAACATTAACTAAAATCCACTATCAATGATATGGGTTACAATCACTCTCAATTAAATCTTACAATCTCACATAATTTCACAAATAACCCTCATAAACCTCACAATTCACAAACAGAGATTCACAATCCCCAAGTCCTAATACACTCAATAACTCTAACACGCGCAATAAACAAACTCACTAAATCACACATGCGGTAGTATCTTTCAACTCCAAAAAATATACCAAAACTATTATTCGAAAAAATCCATTCATCTTGTTTTAAGAGTCTTTTCATTATATGGGAAGAACTCTTGAGCCAAAGTCACCAAACTCTTTGCAGCATGTACACATATGACTTCAATAATATGAACACAATTCTTAGTGGACAAGAAATAACAAATTACTTTCTTATTAAGAAGTAGGCCTACCTTCCACTACAAGAAAACCCAAATCAAGTCAAAATAGGAATTTGAACACTCAATCCAGTCTTGTAAATCAAAACATAAATTATTATCCATGTAAAATAACTTTCTAAAAATTTCATACCAGGTCTGCATTAATTTTATGCATGCTTGCTCAAAGAAGCAAGGACCAAAATCAAGAATAATGTGAATCATCATACATCCAGAATTGTTATTACATTGATATATTATACACATTCATGCATTTAATGCCAATAATATAGTTGCCAATTAATGACACTTAATCCCTTTTATTTTTATATATATAAGTAATGACACTTAATCCCTAAACGTGGAGTTCGTTTTCAGGATTTAATCTCACCTACTTATATGTAGCAAAAAATTTGTAAAATTATGGTAAAAAGTCTATTTAGATTGCTTTTATTATTATTATTATTATTATTATTATTATTTATAAAATTTGGTAATCGGGAGACATGAAATTTACTCCCAATGTTTCAATTGGAAACATTATAAAGTATTAACAAGTTAAATTACAAGGCTCTTAGTTAGATTGTTAAATGTTAGTTATTTTTTTTATTAAAAAGAACCATGGATTATTTTCCTTACAAGAACCGACATTAAGTGTTAGTTTGGAAATAACTTATTTAATTTTTTGTTTAAATTTTTTTGCTGAATTATTCACATGAGACCCGCAAATAGTAAGAAAAATTAACAAAAATTAAATAAAATAGGTAGGTTATTCACTTGGAATCCACAAGTAATAATACAAATAAGCAATAAGCTGAATTATAAGTTTTCTTAAACAAACATTACATCACATGACAAATCATTTTGTTTTATGTCAAATCACATGACAAATCAATAAGCTGAAATATAAGATATAGCTTTATGTCAAATGGTTTCATTTTATGTCAAATTTTTGACAAATTTTATATGGTGTAGAGATAATAAAATTAATTTTTTAAATTTCACTTATTATTTTAGTAATATATTCAGTCACCTTATCAATTTATACTAAATTTTTTTATTAAATGGACCCTATAAGAGCATCTGGTGAAGCCATAATTTTAGTTATTTGACATTACAAAAAACTACTTTATTTATTTTATTTTTTCACTTTACAAAACATTTAACGTTAGTAGTTTTATTTTAGTTTTTAACACAATAAAATAATATAAATAACACAATAAAATAATATATCTACTATAATAAAATAAAATATTTACTACAATAAAATAATATATCCACTATAATAAACAACAATCACAACCATCGCAACCATAACCGCCCTCGCCCTCGCCCTTGCCCTCGCCTTCGCCGCTGCAACCACCACTGCCATTGTCACATAATTGCAAATAATTGTCTAATGCAACAATAATTTTTTTAATCCCAAATTATATATATATATATATATATACACATATACAAATTTTTTTTTTTTGAGCCTAAAACAATTTTTAATAACTTAACAACTAAACTTATTATGAAATTATTGTAAAACATTGTAAAGGCAACATTTATTATATAAAATATAAACTCAACAAAAATTTTTAAAATTTTTTCTTTTTCTTTTCTTTTATTTTTCTCTTAATTCACCTGCCAACCGTCACTCTCACATCTCATCTCATCCCACTTTTAAAATATAATGCTTCACTATCCAAACCTTTAAAAAAATCTCCACTCCATAATAATAATAATAATAATATAATATACTTCTTCTCTCCTTTTTCATTCTTCTTCTTCAATTATTTGTTTCCTTCTTCTCAGTTCGCACCATTCTTCTTTCTCTTTCCTTCAGTTTACAAGCTTACGCAACAGCACTTTTAGAGAGTAGAAACAGGTGAGTCTATAGTCTTCATTTCGTAAGAGTTCTTTCACTTTCTCTCCCTCAGTTCGCTCTCTCTCAAAAAGAAAAAAGAAAAACCAAGCTTCATGCCAGCCGAAATGGTGAGGATGATGGGTGAATCGGAGGTGAGAGTTTGATGAGGAGGATGATGGGCGAGAGATTGAGAGAGAGGTGAGAGTTCTGTTTTTAACAAAGAGAGAATGAGTGAAACGGCGGAGGAAAAAAAGAAGTAGGAAAAAGAAAGAAAGAAAGAAATATTATTTTAATGAGAGGTGAAAATTAAAAATAGTATTTTCTTTTAGCTTTGAGTTACAGTGTATTGTCATAGCTGTGCATGGTAGTTGATTAGGTGAAATTTTTACCTATATCAACGCCAATGTTACACACTTTTTGTATATGGTAGTACTAATGGGCATTAATGTGTTAATGGACACTTATGTGTTAACATTATTTATTTTAAATTGCTATTTTTAGCCATTTTTGTATTATTTTATTATTTTAAATTGCTATTTTTAGCTTTTTTATGTGTTAATGGGCACTTATGTGTTAACATTATCTATTTTTTTTATTATTAATCTACTATTGTTTTTCCTAAAAAACAAAACAAAAAAAGAAAAGAAAAGAAAAGAAAAGAAAAAGTTGAGTCTGCTTGAGTCTACCTTAAAGTCAAAACTAAAAAGTTCAGGTCCCATATAAAGTCAAGAACGAACCCCACTGGATACGCTTACGCTGACATAAACTAACGAGAGCCACGATGTACCTCAACTATGCTCTAATCTCTTCTCGTTCACTATAATAAAAAGTTTGCTGTCGGAAAATCATTCTCTGTACATGTCTCTCCCACTCTAAAAACCAAAATTTACACGTCACAATTATTATTATTATTATTACTGTGGCTATTATTTTTTTCACTATCGCCCATCCTTTTCAAAGTTTAGTCAAAAAGAATCTATGAATCTATTCACAAATTTCTGCATAAATCTATTCACTGATTATCAAAAAGAAACAGAAAAGAAAGATGACTCACAAATCTGCCAAATTAGTCATCCCTTATTAGATTGATATTCCCAGCTAGAGCTAGTTCATTCCTATCATGCAGAAAAGGTTGGATGCATGGATGACTTGGCAACCATTTATAAGGTGATTTATAAGATTATTATTATTATTTATGTGTATTATACTATTATTTAGACAAATCGTATGACTCATTAAAAACATTATGAGAGTAAAATTATACATGAATGATATCTTTAGTGGTCACATAATAGGTTAATGCTGAGCTTAATAATATGAGCTTGTAACCAAGTAGAACATTAAAGTAGTTGAATCGAAGGTAGAATCAACTAGGTAGGAGAGGTGGCTTTGTTGATTTGTTCCTAAGCTCTCGTTTGGGAGGAGGGAATGAAATAGAATGGAAATGAATGAAAAAAATAATTTTAGAATATTCTTCAAACTCCCTTATTTGTGAGTTTAACCGAGAGAGAATGGAATAGATAAGAGGGAACACTTATTCATTTCTATTCTTTTAAAGTCTCAAATTTTCATTCTCCCCGAAATTGGGAGGAATGAGAGGAAATGAAATTAGATTTAATAAATTTTTTACTAGAACTCCTAAAATAGTCCTATATATTGAACCCTTTATTTTAAAATAGGGGTCTAATAGTAATAATATCATAAAATGATTCCATTTAATTTCATTTCATTATTTCTATGTTATTCCCAAATAAGATTACTTACATTCAATTTATTTTTATTCATTTCCATTCTTTATTTAAAAGAGAAATGATATGTCCACAACATTTTCATAACAAATCTTAAGTGGCAGGTTATTATTATTAAGGCAAAAAAGTAATCTTAGTGTTAGGTTTAAATTTGAACCAATAACAACTAACCACTTGTGATTTGTTGTGAAAATGTTGTAAAAATATTGTGGACGTAACATCTCTCTAATCATCTAATCAAGTTTATTTAATTTCATTCCATTTCATTCATTTCCCTTACTTAAATACATTCTATTCCATTTTATTATCTTATGATCATTCAATTTCATTTCATTCTCTTATAAACTCTCAAAGGAAGCCTAAGAGGATTATGTTTTAGTTTGCCCCCTCGCTCTTGGGGTAAAGGGCACTCCCATCCACTAAGGGTGGGCAGCTCTTCATATAATAAAAAAACATAATAGGTTGATTATTATTAGATAAAAAAAAGGAAAAGTTAATAAATACTTTAAGGATATTGATTTAAAAATATATATATTTTTTAAAAATTTGATGTGAAAAGAAAAAAAAAAACAGTTTTTGACAATTTTTTATATTTTCTATAAAATGTAATATCAAAAGTTTCATAAAATTGTCTATTAATAAATGTTGAACCTATAAAAAAAAATAAAAAAATGGTAGGATTGAAACACAATGTTGCCTCTTCACACAGGATCCTATCCCAGCATCCTAGTTGTACTTGTACAGATTCTACAGTGCTCTAGATTATCCTTTTCAGAGTTTCGATACCATACAATACAATTCGATCTCGTTAGATAAAACCAAAATCCACATCGACACTGACGTGGCTTCCCACCGCCCCCTCCTTAACTCTCCCACCAAATCCCCCCTATCTTCCCCTTTAATTTACCACCCCTACCCCACCTTTCTCGATCCATGCATAAGAATTAAGAACACGACATTTGCTTAAATTCAAGTAAAAATTATTGTTTATTTTAACCTAAAAATCAGTGGTGATTAGAAGATTTTTTTTTTTTCTAGGTTTGATAAGAAACATAAATTATATAAAATATAAAACAAAAGAGAATTAGATGTATCTATATCACCAAAAAAAAAGAAAAAAAAGAAATACATAAAGTTTTACGATTATCTTTTATAATGTTTTATATAAAAAAAAATGAAATACATAAAGTTTTACTATTATCTTTTATGATGTTTTATATTTTGATATCGTTGCATGATATTTTCATTATTAATTTTACGATTTATGTTTCTTTTAATGTACATAGTCAGACAATCGCCCATCCATTAATCTTCTATTTAATTGATTTATTTTAAAGTTGTTATGATCTAAATGAGTTTTTTCTAAAGTTTAAGATTAACAAATTTCTGATAAGGATTAACAAATTTATATATATATATATTTTTTTGCTAGGCTTATTAATTTTTTGAAAAATGCTATCTCCATAGCATTTTCATAATATTTTCATAACAAGTTCTAAGTGACAGGTTGTTATTAGTGAGGTAAAAAAGTAATTTTAATGATAGATTCAAATTATAACCAATAATAACTAACTACCTATGATTTGTTGTAAAAATATTGTGTATGTAACACTTTTTTTTCTTTATATTTTAGATAAGATTGATTTGTCATTAGATTTTTTGTGTTTAAAAAAGCCAAAATATTATTAAGAGGATCGTATTCAAACTTATTTTAGCTGTGCTTAAAAAAAAATTCTAAAATCAAGGTGTTCAAAATTTTATTTTAGGCGGGTCAAAGCAAAAAAATTAAAAAATTATTTTTTTGGGCCAATTACGGGGTTCATTTAAGCATCTGGACTCCAAGTGGAGTTGCCCCTCGAAAAGAAATTTTTTTTTTTTTCATATTTTACTTACTTACTTACTTTTTAAAATACTTCACATTAAATTATTTATTTTAAACTACATTTGATTAAAATATCAATTTTTTGATTTTTTTAATTATTATTATTTTTTCACATATAACAACCATCATTTTTTTTTCTTCGTTCCTAAGTAAAGAACAAAGAGAGAATAAAAAAACTAAATACGAATAAATAGTGTCACACTCACACCAACCCCACTTTGTACACTGCGAAGCACTGAATCAAACCCCTCCTCAAAAGAAATAAAATAGTACAAAATATCGTTATTTATAATTAATTATTATTTTTTCCTGGTTTTTCTCGCTCAAAATTCTCTCAATATCTTTTCTCTCTCTCTCTCTCTCTCTCTCTCAGACAAACAAAAAGCACTCCAATGGCAAAACCAAAAGCTCCGAGGCGAACCCTTGACTCTTACACAGTCAAACACATCAACAAAACCGTCAAAGGTAACAAAATTTTCCCGAGAAACAAACACATCTTTAAAACCAAAAAAAAAAAAAATTTTAATTTTTTTTTTGTTTTTTGTTCTTTAACAGCCGGAGACTGCGTGCTGATGCGGCCGTCGGATCCGGCGAAGCCGTCGTACGTGGCGAAGATCGAGCGGATCGAAGCGGACGGTCGCGGAACCAACGTGAAGGTTCACGTGAGGTGGTATTACCGGCCGGAGGAGTCGATCGGCGGCCGGAGACAGTTCCACGGATCGAAGGAGGTGTTTCTATCGGACCACTACGATTTGCAGAGCGCCGACACGATTGAAGGGAAGTGCACGGTGCACAGCTTCAAGAGCTACACGAAGCTCGACGCCGTTGGAAACGACGACTTCTTCTGTCGTTTCGAGTACAATTCTTCTACTGGTGCTTTCAATCCTGACCGTGTCGCCGTGTATGTAAGCCTTTTCGAATTTCTTAAAAACAATTGCTTTTTTGAATTTTTGTTGTTTACTGTTTGTGTTTGCTTTGCTTTTAGCTGTGTATTTTGCTAATTAACTTTGTTTTGCTTTTGTTTTTGTTTGTTTGTTTGTTTGTTTGTGTGTGTTTTTTAAGTGAATGGCTAATATTTTGTTAATAACTCTCTAATTTGTTGTTTTTGTTTGGTTTTTTGCTTCTATTTTTGTTTGTTTGTTTGTTTGTTAAGTGAATGTTGTAAAAGTTGTTAAGCAATTGAATTGAACAGTTAGAAATGAGTTGAATAAGTATGCAAATCTAGAATCATGCTCCTGGGCATGAGCATAAACTCGTTACCCCGTCATGGGTGAATGCCCCAGGATTACCTGGCAACTCGATCTAGCGGGTGGGGTCAGTTGCCTATGGGTTTTACAAGCTATTCTTTAGAAAGATTGACTAGGTTCTAAAAGAAAAAAAAAGTTTGCAAATCGATTATCTATTCTCTTGTTTGGGGCAAATTTGAATTGAAGTGAATGCAAGTATTTGATTGGAGTTTAATTTCTGATGTATTTATAATGAAATTAGAAACAACAACATCACCATGGTTGAATTTGGTCCAAATATCTGTATTGTGTTTCTTTTTGTCAATTTTTTTCTTGGAAGCCAAACGGCGGTATGGCTTAAGCTATTGGATTACTTGGATTGTGTTTAATTAAATCTAATCTACATTATCTGCCTTTGGCTGAGGAAGCAAAATGAAGTCGGGTTAGAAAGTTTTGATAGTGGGGCTGTGGGAACAATATGAAACGTGCACCGTGTCTGTCTCTGTTATTTAGCAGATGTAGAACAGTAGAAGACCAGGAGTAGTAGGGACCAAGAGTATCAATTTAATTGATTTTTGTCCTCCATCTACCTTACACTTGAAACTCCAACTAAGGATGTTTTGTTTTCTTTTGAGTAGATTCTTCACTTTTAAGATCCCAAAGCTAAGATATGTCCAAACAATTCCACCTTTCCTGTTATGTCCATATGCTAATTTCATTAACTTACTAGGGGATGGTCCCAGGGCAACCGAGTAAGAAACACATTTGTGTTTGATATGTTAGGTTACTTAGGTAGGTTAAAGACTGATTTTATGTACCATTGACTAAAGAAAATTATTATTTCAATAATCAACTTTTGAATGCATAAAATTACTTGTAGTTGTCTCTTGGCATCTCTAAACGATGCATGATGTTGAAAAATATTAGTGGTGCATATAGTACTTCCCACTAAAAATGCTAGTTTCATGTGAATTTGGTGGTTTAGTGAACTAGAAATCTAATTATTTTCAGTTGGTGTATGTAAATTACTTGTTATTCCTGTTTATTTTTAAAAAACAAAAAAATTCTTTACTTGATTGTGCTTTTAGTTGGTACTTTTTTATTATTTAAAAAATTTTTAATTAGGTATTTTTCTTCTTTCAGCTAATGATTCCCATGAAAAATTTTCCCCTCCTCTCCTATTTTTTTTGATAGGTAATCTGAGAACTATTATTAATGTGAAAAAAAGAAAAGTACAAGTTGTTCATGATGATAAACAACTAGAAACAGAAGAAACAAACAGCAAAACAAAAGAAAAGGGAATTATAAAGATAAACTAAGGGAAAACATAAACTTTAAAAGAGACGAAGAATCAGTAAAGCCCCAACAACGAGCCCACTCAAAAAGACTGCGTTGGCATAAACCTTTAACTCATCCAACGTCTTCTCCATGTTCTCGAAGGAGCGATGATTTCTTTCCAACCAAACAATCCACATTAAGCACCCTGGAATCAAATTCCAAATATTCGAGTTATACTTCCCAAGCCACTGATGCCAGCAAGATAACAATCCCGCCACTGATCTTGGCATAACCCAATGAATACCAAAAGCTTGAAGCATGAAGGACCATAAGGTATGTGTAACAGGACGATGGAGCAGAAGATGGTCTACCGACTCTCCGTCACCACAACCCCAATTTACCAAAGGGTGAACCCTAAGCATGAGATTATCCAAGGTGAGGATCCGATCGTGAGTAGCAGACCACAAGAAGAAGGCCACTCGCTTAGGAATCTTTCATTCCACACACCCTTCCAAGGAAACAAAAAATTCGGAGTACCCTGAATTGCTTGGTAAAAAGCAAGATTGCAGTTGCTTTCGCTGAATTACTTTTATTGTATTCTGTTATATCTGTGCTACTTGCTAGCTGAGTTTGATAAATTGTATCTACTGGGTCCTTCTCTTCCTTGTTGTACCCTTACTGACATGACATGCCATGGGTAAGGTACGCCTACCAGATGGAATTGTTTTGGAAAATTGATGAGCCCAACACTTGGACTTGTACCTGCAGTCCGCACGTTCGTACCCAAATCCATGTGACTTAGGGTGTTTTATCTCCATCATAAACTGCTATGTATTGATTAATTGGGATTGAGTATGTACTCTTAAGACTGCTACTTATTTAGCGAATTTCATGCTTTAATCTTCACTATGATAGAGCTGTGTCTTGAAAGAATAAGCTGATATTTGCAACATGAGTTTTCTGAGTTTTAGAGTTGTTGATTCAAAATCCTTATTTTGGTTTTGAGTTCTTTTAGTTTATTAGTTTATATATTGTGCAGGTATTGCAAGTGTGAGATGCCTTACAACCCTGATGACCTAATGGTTCAGTGTGAAGGCTGTAGTGATTGGTAAGTTGAATGGTTTTGATGTTATATAATTGAAACTTTTCACTTGTTAAAAAAAGAAAGGAGGTATATAATGTTATTATGCCTTTTATAATACAAAATATTTTCAGACGCATATTTGCACCCTTTTTAATAAAATTTATTACTTGTCAAAAAAGGTTCTGTTTTGAAATATATATTTTTTTGTTTTTTTTTTTAACTTAAGGTTTATACTATACTTATATATTTAAGTATAAAAAATCAATTTTTTTTGGCTTCTTTCATGTGATTCTCCGTTTGCCAATTTAGGGTTTTCTATATGGGTCACATGCAATTTTGATGGGGTTAATAATAATTCATTTATTGGTTAAAAATTAATTGTGAAATATGTTCAATAGGAAGATTACAAAGTGTTAGTAGTCAATTACTATGTTGCTATGCTATAAAGCCATGAATAACTCCATATATCTATTCACATATCCTCTAACAAAGTATTGTAGAAATTAATCAATTATCCCCCATTGATACTTAGGAGGAGAATATTTTTGTGAAGTACGAACACATTACTTTTATTCGTTGAGATTAAATGGATTGTCAAATAAATTCTTCAAATGAAAAAAGGTCTAATTTTAATTTTCGGAAATGCAATGTTGAATTGAGCATTATAGGCATGCCTTATGGAATAAGGTTTGTTGCTATCTCCTTTGAAGAGCTTCTATGTTTGAAGCTTAAGGTTATTTGCATAAGCCTGGGAGGATTTACATTTATATCTATTTTCTGTCATCTTTCTTCTTGTTTTTTTAAGAACATATATGATCTTCAGCATACTATTTTTAATTCAGGTTTCATCCTGCTTGTATCAACATGTCTGCGGAGGAAGCAAAAAGACTAGATCATTTCTACTGTGAAAATTGTTCCTCTGAAGGTCAGAAGAAGTTGCAGAATTCTCATACCGCTTCGAGACACTTGGATGCAAAGGTATTCCCATTCATTTAAGTTCACTAAGTTTTGACAGCATTTTTATTTTCATTCTGTTGTAAGCTTTATGGCTGAAAATGTGCATGTCCAAGATGAGATGTTATTGAATATGTTCATCTATCTATTGATTTCAATGGTTCTACACAAATTATTTTTTTGAAGACATGTAACTGACACTGAGGAATATTGTAGATAGGCAGGGTATGAAGGATGCTTCAATTCAAGGGTAATTATTACCTTCTTTAATTTTGGGTCATTCTATATGAATATAAAGCTCAGAATTTAAGGGGAGGTTCCTTAATGCATGTTAATGGCAGTTAAACATGATGGTGTTTGCCTGTTGGGAATATAAATCCCCCCCCACCCCTCCTACAAAAAAGAGCTCATATATCAGATGTTTGCATCCTCCCTCTTTAATCAGTGTGTGGACCTCACAACTGTGTAGGATCCTCATGTTGTGAGAGGAAGGATGGATATATCCAATGAATGAAATACTTCAAACATGTCATGTTTTTAAGTAGTTGGAAGCTAGTGTTGAGTAACAATATTATTGCCCTGTAGGGGAACATGTCATCAATGTTGATGTGTGATTATGATGTTTTCAGGTGGAAACAAAACGGCGTCGGAGGTGACATTGTGTATAAACGTATGGTAGAATTATAAAGAAGGAACTGGAACTTCTTTCTCTTGTAGTCAATGTGTAGCTTCAAGCAAATACGGAGGCTGTATCTGCACCACAGTATTTGCGGGTGAGAGGGTTTTAAAAAACCTGTGGTCATCTTATCAAAAAAAAAAAAAAAAAACTGTGGTCATATCTATTTGGTTAGAGGATGATTCCCCCCTTTACTTAGAAGGTCGAGGATATGTTTGGTTGTCCTTAATCATGTAACATAATCTCTCTCTCTCTCTCTCTCTCTCTCTCAAGCTTCTTGTGCTTAGGAAACGTGTATAGTCAAGGGTATTCACAACTTAATTTAAGAGCAATAGATACGGGTTTTTTCATGTATCTACTGTGGCATATATTGTCTTGGACCTTGGTGGTCAAACCTGCAAATGTATGAAATGTTAATTTAGAACCTCTGATCAATCTTTCCTTTTGTTTTTTTTCCTCCCTCCCTCCCTCTCTCTCTCTCTCTGATGCGTGGGAGTCCATGAGAAGCACTATTGGGCAAGAAGATTTGTAACAGAAGGGACATCCAAAGCCACTAATTGGCATATTCCTGCGAGTGTTTTTGAAGAATACGTAGTCCTTTATTATACTTTATTTTTAGGATAATTCATAAAATATGAAAAAAAAAAAAAAAAAAAAAAAAAAAAAAAAACCATCCAATGCTTGGGATTATTATGAAAATTTCTTCATTAAAAAAGGCTGCAAACAACAGAACTAAGACAAAACACAGCTGCAAGTTGAATGTACCAGCTGCAACAGAACTAATACATCATTTCCCTTTCAACTTTTTTTTTTCCCACCTCATTCAACTTCCTTTATTTCTCTTAACTAATCACCGACGCTCTTTAAGGAAGTCAATTGGTATGACATGTGCCATAACTTGTTAGAATATATTAATGGTATCACTCATGTGCTGTCATTTATTCTTATCCCCATGTGTCCTAATTGTTAGGATATATTAATGACATCACTCATGTGTTGTCATTTATTCTTATCCACGACCTTAAAAGCTTAGGATTCGTTTGGTTGGAGGTGGAAAAATGAGAGGATAGAAAATGATAAAATTTTTTAATTTATCTCATTTTTGTTTGGTTAGAAGTGAAAAAGTGGAGGGATGAAAAAAGTGAGTTTGTATAAATTTATTTATACACTCTTGTTAAAAAAATGATGGTCAATTAAAACAGAAAAGTGACAAAAAAAAAAAAAAAAAAAAAAGCAATCACCCAATTTATTAAAAAATAAAAATCATGTAAAAAAAAAAAAGAGTCATGTCTAGTTAAACAAAAAAAAAAAAGAAAAAGAAAAAAAGAAAAAAGAGAAACAAAACAACTATCACACCTAAGGCCCAGGAAATCAAAAAAAAAGAAAAAAAGAAAAAAAGAAAAGAAAAAAAAAGGCAACGTCGAGAAAAGAAAAAAAAAAAAAAATGGTAAAAGAAGAAGAAGAAGAAGAAGAAGAAGGAAGAGGCAACTTTCCAGGAAAAGCACAAAAAAAGAAAGAAAAAAAAAAGGAAATGAATTGGACAAATTGCCCATGTGTAAGTGCATATGGGCATTTTGTCCACTAAGCAGTTTTATTTTCTTCTTTCAGTTTTCTCTCCATTTTGGGAAGAAAACTTTTTGGTAGACTCCGGGAGAAAACACCTGCACCCCACCACTTATTTTCATTCCTTTCCACCCAATCAAACACACTCTAAAAAAGTTTTCATTCTCATTTTCTCTCTAAAGTTTTCTATCCATCCTATTTCACTTTCAAACAAATACACCCTTAAGAAATTTTTAATATATAAATTCATCATTTTTCCCAAGGGTGAGAAAATCCACTGGTATGACATGTATCCTAATTCCTAATTGCTAGAATATACCAGTGACATTACTCATGTTGTGTCACTTATTCATATTCATTTCTATTTTTATTCATAGCCTTAAAACCCTACGGGATCGCCAATATAAATTCATCATTTTTACAAGGGAATTGGAATAAGTAACAATCATCAGCAACCTCTAGGGAAGCACAAAAATATGTGCACTATGCATTATGTGTGCACTACAGCTGTGCTATTGCTCAATTGGATGGGAGAGGAAAAAGATCCTTTTTTCCACTTTTGGAAAGATAATGGTGGAAATGGCATCCATACAATACTCGAACAGTATAGGTTTCCATTTCATCTCTTTGTCTGAAAAGGAGATTAAAAAAAAAAAGGAAAAAGTAAAAAAGAAAAGGTGAATGACCACTTGGAAGTCCGTTCAATCCAAAAAATGAAGTAGAAAAATGCAAGGGCTTTTTTGGGCCCATATACATGGTGGACCTAGCCCAGCCATTTAACCGTTGAAAATAGTAAGTTTTATTTAAAAAATATTCCGTTGCCGGGACTTGAACCCGGGTCTCTCGGGTGAGAGCCGAGTATCCTAACCAACTAGACTACAACGGATTGTTGTTCTTATTACGAATGTCAAAGTTAATATTAATTTAATCTTCAACTTCAGCGGTTATTCTTAAAACCAATCATTATTCTTTCTTCTCTTCCTAGTAAAATGGTTTTCCAATAGAGTAATTCATGACTTTGTCTAACAGTAGAAAGAAACAATACATCCATGTCAAGCAGTGAAATAATGTTATGCATAAGATGATCCACTTTCACATTTCCATGATGAAAACATAAACAACAAAAAAACACTTCTTTCACAAATTTAAGAAGTACATATAGATAGTATAATTCATGACTTTGTCTGACAGTAGAAAGAGACAACACAATCATGTCAAGCAGTTAAATAATGTTATGCATAAGATGTTCCAATTCCACATTCCTATGATAACATAAACAACAAAAAATACTTCTATCACAGACTTAAGAAGTAACAAGTATAAAAAAAAGTAAGGTGAATTTTAAATTCTCATTTCCATTACGTTCATAATAGACATTAAGTGTAAGGCTAAAACCGCAACCTACAAAAGAAACTAGAACATATTAAAATTATCAACAAAAACTAAATCAACTATTTTTCAAGTAATTAATAATGCTTCAATCACTAGATATTTTAGCTATATTGTAATATCAAGAACTTTGTATCTATCAAAAAAAAAAAAAAAAAAAAAAAAAAAACCTAATCTGTGCCTCTTCGTCAAGACTTTCACAGAAGCCCTCTTTTTCTTTGCTTAATCTGAAATATTTTTATTAGTGAATGCTGTGTCTCTTTGCTTAGACTAAAACTGGGTTAACATTTCTTTTGGTTTATATTGCACTTATTGGCATTAGGAAAAACAAGAAATGATGAAAAGCTGCAGTCTTAGAAATGAAAAACTATAGTATAAATTTATTTTAGGTTAAAGGTATAAACGGCGTTACTCGTTTGTATTTAAGGACCAATTTGGTTATTTTTCAATTGTCTTGGATGTATTTGACATTAGCCAAAACCCCACGGTAGTTAATTTACCTTTATTATTATTATTATTAGGGATAATTACACTTTATCTACTTGTGATTTGCCTCTAATTCGGTTTGCCTACCCGTGGTTTCATTTTTGACACTTTACCCACCTGTGATTTCCTTCGTTATTCCTCCGTAACCCACCTCTAGTGCAGACGTTACTCTAACACATAAACTCATCAAAAACAGAACCTAAAACAGATCAAACACTCCTCACTCCCAAAACACACTCTCATCCAACGTGCTCACCAAATGAAGATCACAATGCAATGTGCTTGAGATAATGGACTGAGAAACTCTTGGGTTTTGATCGTGCAAGCAAACCGAGGAAGAAGGAGATAGTGTCTAGCAGTTGAGCTATTGCAAATAGTATTTTTGATTTTTGGTTCTTGGTCCGTTCGTCTTCTCTTGATTGGGTGAGTTCTTGACTTTGTCAGCTTCAAGTTTTGGTTTTCTTTTACTGTCATATGCTTTGTTCATCTGATTTTAGGTAGATCCTTTTAATTTTTGAAACCTAGGGTTTTAAAATTCTTTTTCGATATTGGGTTTTTGCTTGCTATGTCTTTATCAACTGGCAATGGGTCTACAACTAGTGGTTTCTACCGTGCCTTAGATGGCCATTTATGTACCCATGAGAGTTGTGCCCTACGAACAAGTCGAAAATCTGGTAACTATGGAAGAAGATTCCTCGGTTGTAGTCAATTTAATGTAAGAAACAATTCCATTGGTGTATTTCATTTGAATTGAATTGAATTATTAGTTGTGATTAATTGTGAACTATGAAATTAACTGTTGTAATTGTAATGATTAGGTTGGTCCCAAATGTGGCTTCTTTCAGTGGGCGGATAACGAAACTTGTAGGAGTGAAACTGCCCCACTTGTCTGTGAAAGGATAAGTATGCTTGAGAATGAATTGCAGCTTACAAATCAGAGAGAAATGAGAAGTAGGGAAATGGAAGAAAGATCTAACCAGAGGGAAAGAGAAGCTCATGAGCTTTATGTAGAAGCTAGGGAGGAACTTAAGAGGATTAGAGAGAGTGAGAGATTGTACAAGTTGGCTCTATTTTTGTTATGGTTATTTTTCATTTTTGTAATGTTGTTGTTGTGTTTTGCCTCAATGAACAACAATGTAAGGGTGAGGACCCTTTATCTGCCATGATGCTTGGGGGGTTGTTGAAATGTGGTTGGGTAAATTGAATTAAGTCCTTGATTATTGTATCCATCTCTTGAAATATAAACTGTTGTTTTTGTGCAAATGTTCTGTAGTTTATTTATTGTTTTTACTTTCTGCCCATAAATGGATCCATATATATTGATTTTGATTCTATGCTACACCTACCCATAAATGGACCTATGGTCATGACATACACATGATTTGCTGTGTCAATACATACACTTGTGTAAATCCGCCAAAAGCACAAGACAAGAAAATCCACTAAAAGCAAGGACAAGCACAAGACATCAAAACACTTTATCCTGTGTCAATGCACATTGGGGAGACCATTTTTGGAGCTGGGTAGATGCTTGGCCTTGCTTCTAGTCCTCAGAGTCCCATATCGAATGAAAACCCCCCCCACTTGCTGCCTTATAAGCTGTGAAGTCAAGGCAGTAAGTGGGGGGGTTTTCCTTTGATGTGGGACTCTGAGGACTGGGAGCAAGGCCAAGCATCTGCCCAGCTCTAAAAATGGTCTCCACAATAATTCTAGTGGTACACTACTCCCTTGGCTTCACAGCTTATAAGGTAGTAAGTGGGGGGGGGGGGGGGGGGGTTTCCTTCGATGTAGGACTTTAAGGATTGGGAGTAAGGCCAAGCATCTGCCTAGCTCCAAAAATGGTCTCCACACACATTAACATTAATAAAATCCTGATAATGTCATAATCAGACAAAAGTGAAGACAGTCATTGTGACTTTATGTCACATGCAGACATATTTAAAACCAAAACCCAACTACTAGTCCACCACACATCAGACATACACATCTTCCAACCAAAATTGCCAATATTGTTTTTGACACTTGATCAATTTAAATACTAGTTACATTAAGTGTGAAAACTATAACAAAAAAAGTGGTTGAAACTTTAACATCTTCCATCTTCATTTACTACCTTTTGTGCCCTTGCCAGCAGCCTTCTTGCCCTTTCCACTAACTGGTTGAAACTTTGTTGGCCTTGATACACCAAACTTTCTGCCTTTAAACCCCTAGCAGTAGCAACACCACCAGATGCACTTGGTTGCATAACCAAAATCCAGCAAGTAAGAGGGAAAAAAATAAACAAAATAGATATTAGTAAAGGTGCCTGAGATGGTAAAGAATCCCATGTCTCTCTAGGGGTATGACTGCTTAGTTGTGAGGATGAAGGGAACTAGTTGGCCCTAGATGCAGTTGGAGGTTGAGTTACTGCCTCAGATCTATTGTTTGGTGCAGGTTGAGATGCAGTTTGACTAAAAGCTCTGTATGCAGGCTGAGATCTAGTACTTGGTGGCTGAGATGCAATTTGAGGTGTTGCAGTCTACTTTGTTGTTGTAGATCTACTGCATTATGCCTACAAATAGGGCTGTACAAGTTACATACACATTAAATATATAAGGAAATGACTATAGTTCAAATCCCAAATACTTACAGCTTTTGATTTAGCAAGTCTATCTCTTCTCTGCCATGGAGTTTCACCAGTGATGCCTGCCTTGCACCCTCTTGTATTATGTCCTTCTTTTTGGCACTTCCTACACTTAATTGTCTTGTTCACCCTAGAAACTCTATAAAGGTTCCTTGGCTCTTCAGGATCTCTTTTTCTTTGCTTTAGTAGTCTGCCAGGTGGTTTATACACATGAGGAACAACAGGAGCAAGTTGGTTAGTCTTAACCCACTTAGACTGGCCAGACATTGGCTGTATTATCTGTTTGTAAGTTTCAACAAATGTCTCTTTCAAGTAACAAGGATGCACATAGTCCTCCACTTTCTCCAAGTTCTTAACAATAGCAAAGATCCTATGTTTGCAAGAGTCCTGTCAAATCCTAAATCCTACAGCTACATGCTTTCCTAACCAAGTCAACTACATGTCTCTCACGACCATTATTAACCTCATACATAAACCTGCCTGATGGAGTAGCACTGAAAGGTATAAATTCATGTTTTAACTTCTCTAATTTGTCTTGAATATTAGGACAAACCTTTCCAGTGTATTTTGCTATACCTTTCATCTTTTTGTATTGTTTGGTCATGAGCCTAACTCTGATCCACTCCAACATTGCTAAAATTGGCTTATCCCTAGCTTCTAAGATCATGGCATTAAAAGACTCACTTAAGTTATTAGCTAAACAGTCACACAAAGCTCTACTACTAAAGTGAGACTTAGACCATTGTGCAGGGTTGATGTCAGCAAGATACTTCCATGCCTTGACATCCAAATCCTTCAGTTCCTACATTCTTCTCTCAAACTCCCTGATTGTTGTGGCTCCAGCACATCTCCACATTGCATCCTTCAACTTCCAGCCCTTATGATCCACTTTAAAATTATTATAGATATGCTTCACACAATATCTATGCTCACAAGTTGGGAACAACATCTCAAGTACAGGTATAAGGCCCTAATTCATATACAAAACAGAACAAATAAATATGTTAGTTAAACATGTTGAAATGAACTGAGGCATGTATTATTAAACTTTAAATATGTGGGTTAAATATGTTAGTACAATTGTAGTTCATACCTTTTGTCTATCAGTGATAAAGACTAGATTAAGTTGTTCTGGATTCCCAATGTCATCTGAAAATTGCTGCAAAAATCATACCCATGAATCTTTGTTCTCTTGCTCAACAACAGCAAATGCAACTGGGAAAATGTTATCATTTGCATCTTTAGCTGTGGCAGCAGGTATTTGTCCCCCCAAATCTCCCTTTCAGGTGGCACCCATCTAAACCAATGATTAGTCTACAACCTCCAAAAAAACCAACTTTTTGTGCATTATACTTGATATACATTCTCTTAAATTTGGGTTGTGCATTTTCATCTTCCATTTTAGTTTGCAAAATAATCTTAGTTCCTTTATCATTCAGTTTTATCATCTCTGCATAATCCCTAAGCTTCACATATTGCAGCTGCTCATCCCTAGTGATCAAGTCAGTAGCTTTCCTTTTTGCCTTATACACTTGACTGTAACTCATGTAAACTTTAAGTGTTTGCTTCACATGATGTTGAACACCAGCCACTTTTCAATTGGGATTTTTGTCAAACTCCTGCATAAACTTCTTTGCAACATAACTTGAAGTCACTTGGTTGTGTTTAAAGGATCTAGGGCAGGTGCACTCTGGATTGAATGTTTTTATTTGGAATGTCAACTCGCCAGGTAGTTGAGATACATAACATCTCCATCCACATTCATTTATGCAATAAACTGATATCTTCTTCTTCTCATTTAGCTTGAACTTGATATCTACTGGCTTCTTTATAGCATATTCCCTCAATGCCTCCCTAAATACTTTAGAGTTTGGAAACTTCATTCCTTTCTGTAACACTGGTTTTCTCATGTCAGTTTGGACATTAAACTCATGTTCTTTTGTAGCAGTTGGTGCTGGCTGATCATCATTAGAATTTACTAGACTTTCCATGTCATCTTCAAGAGGTGGGTCAATCCATTCACCCTCTTCAAGAGGTGGGTCATTGTCATTGTTAGCTGGAGTATCTCCCTCAGAGGGCCTATGTGGGGCTGCAATGACATTATCTCCCTCAGGGGGCCTATGTGGGGCCGCTGCACTGCCACTAACTCTATCATGTGTAGATGGCCCATCATCTATATCTCCAAATACATTATCATCAAAATCCAGCCCCTCAAACCCTTCCTCCAACCAATCAAAATCTTCTCCACCACCTCCTTCAGCATCCACATTACCTCCCTCATGCATCTCATGCACATCATCACCATTCTGAGGTGCCTCATGCACATCATCATCATTTACCACTTCCTTTTTAGCAAATGGTTGTTCAACTACAAGTGGCTCCTCACCACCCTCAATATATAGTGTTATCTTATCTGTAGGCCATGTAGCATGAATCTCACACATATAAACTACACCATCATCTTCATTTATAAGCCTTAACCCTTGCTCCAAATTACCTCCAGGAATAAGATAATGAAATCTACTTGTACTATTTGCCCCCAAACCACAACACATATCTTGTATTTCAAAATAGTTAAGTCTATCTAGGTCAACCTCATCAATAAAAAAATTACTACTTCCTAAATATACCAAATCTAGGTTCCACACAAATTGGCCACCATGATGAATCTCAAAATTGAATGTCAAGTCAGCCATTTGCATATAAAATACAACATAATAAAGTATGAGATGGGTTTGCATGTGGAAAAGTATAATCTATTATAGATTATTGCTTTATTAGGCAATCAAATTTCTCTTTCAATTTCCCTAACTATATACCAGCAAATGAGATGGGCTTGATGAATGTAATTAACTATATACCAACAATTGGGTATGTATCATGAGGTCCTGTGGTCTACACAAAGCACAACACAGAAACAGACAATATTATTAAAAGTTTATGTTTTGTTTTTGGGAGATAAACCCATGGAAAGGGAAAGTAGAAAAGCAATAATCAATACTATTGCAAAATCATGAAAAACAATAATCAATGGAGCCCCACATTGATGAAGGAAGCCTAATCCTATGGTCCAGTAGCCCCACATTGATGAAGACATAGCAAGCAAAAACCCAATTTCGAAAAAGAATTTTAAAACCCTAGGTTTCAAAAATTAAAAAAGGATCTACCTAAAATTAGATGAACAGAGCATATGATAGTAAAAGAAAACCAAAACTTGAAACTGACAAAGTTAAGAACTCACCCAATCAAGAGAAGACGAATGGACCAAGCACCAAAAATCAAAAATACTATTTGCAACAGCTCAATTGTTGAACTCTGTCTCCTTCTTCCTCGGTTTGCTTGCACGATCAAAACCCAGGAGTTTCTCAGTCCATTATCTTAAGCACATTGCATTGTGATCTTTGTTTGGTGAGCATGTTGGATGAGAGTGTGTTTTGGGAGTGAGGAGTGTTTGATCTGTTTTAGGTTCTGTTTTTGATGAGTTTATGTGTTAGAGTAACGTTTGCACTGGAGGTAGGTTACGGAGGAATAACAAAGGGAATCACATGTGGGTAAAGTGTCAAAAATGAAATCACGGATAGGCAAACCAAATTAGAGGCAAACCATAGGTGGGTAAAGTGTAATTATCCCTTATTATTCTTATTATTATTCTTATTATTATTATTATCTTCCTTGAAATCACTTTCTTATTATTGATATTACTTTAAAGCAGTTTAATTTTTATTTTATAGTGATAATCGTTTCCTAGAAGGACAATATAATCATATTAACAACTTATTGCAGTCGCATGTTCTTTGAAATTGTAGTGGAAGCTGACTTTAGTTGTTGTAGGAATAAAGCCACCCTTGGGACAAACACCATGAATATTTAATTTTTTATAAAGGAAAAAGTTTGGTTCAAAATATGTTTAGAATTATCTTACTAAAGAGACTATTAATGTATAGTTTTAGTTATATAATTTTTTAATGAGTCATGTGACTTGCTCAAATAATACACATTGATGAAATAATGAGTTGGAAAAGATAGCAATAAATGGTGTGAAATTAACATATGATCGACACTTAGATAACATGTAATCCAACCGTGGCTTTGCAAAAGGTGAAACTACAATGTTGGTCCTTCAAGTTCACTTTATGTGTGTAATTGACCCCTTAAGTTTCAAGTGAGCGCAATTGATCCCTTAAGTTTTTAGAATAAGTAATATAAGTTCTTTTGTTAACTTCCATTAGTAGTGTTGTTTTCATGGCTAACAGAATAATGATCTGTCATTTTTTTAATGACTTGGCATTTTTTTTATTAAAAAATTACAAAATGAATTTACAAACAATCTGACCCGTTTCAATTCAAATCTTAATCCTAAGTCCTAACTTGGTAGTAGGTTCTAGTTAGCTTAACTGGTAAAGTATCTAATGGTTGTATAAGAGATCTGAGGTTCAATCATCGCCTACACTAAAAACTGATTGGTGTTTTGGTCTAATGATAAAGAGCTATTATTAGGAGCGGACTTCCATAAGTTGAAACTCTCTCAAAAATAAAAGTCATGGGCGATGCCTCTGCCCTTTGCTGAAGAAGAGGTTAGATTAAGCTTTTTTTTTTTTTTGTTGAGAAGAAGGTTTGATTAAGCCTAAAAGTGATAAATCAAATACTTTCTGAGACTCTTCTGTCAGGCAGTATATATTCCATCTCAGTGAACTAACTATTCAAGGGAATTTTATCCAAAAAAAAAAAAAATTTAGGGAAAAAAAAAGAAATAAATTGCGTGAAAGCCATTTTAGAGAGCACTTACTATATTATCAGAGATGCAGCCACTGGACGTTTGGAAGCATAAGAATAAAAAGATCAAAGAAGAAATATGCCACGATTGGCAGATTAACAATGACAGCGGTGGATGTCTAAGAAGAAATAGGCCACCATCTCCAGCGAAGGGCAGCGGCATCGTCGGCAGCAGCTAGTGCTTGGGTTTGTTCAATCACTCTCTCCCTTTCTTACATGTAATTTCATTTGGTAATTTTTAAATAAAAAGAAATGTCACATCATTAAAAAAAATGATAGGTTATTATTTCGTTAATCACATAAGCAACACTGCTAACAGAAGTTAACAAAAAGATTTAGGGTTTGTTCAAGATCCGTTTATTTTGTTAAAACTGAAATTTTTGTTGTTGAAAATACTGTAGATAAAGGTAAAAATTAGTTGAAATAGTATCAAAAATTGTAGTGGAGTCCATAAATAGTAGTAAAAATGAGCTGAATAGTAAAATAAATTAGCAAAAATAATTTTTGCCAAACACACACTTAGTGTGAGTTTGGATAGCAAACGCAGCAGGCGTTTGTGTTTTTTCCTGGGTCCTGTGCATTGTTCACAGGACCCACAAGTACGGAAAAATGTAAACGTAACTTTAAAACTTGATCCCACGACACTATTTACACATTTAAAAATTATTTTGCTACAGTGATTTCAGCAATAAGTGGTATTTAAACAGACCCTTATATTGCTCATTCTGAAAACTTAGGACCAATTGCATTGAATTGAAATTTGAGGGACCAATTGTGCATAAAAAGTAAACTTCGAGGATTGATAGTGTAGTTTTGCCTTCGCAAAACACTGATCTAAGTAGAAAGTTGAGAGAGAAAACCAAACAGTAATTGCTACGATATTCTGACTATAAAATATTTAGTATCAGATTATATTCAATATTTAGCAAAAATAAAGAAGATTATATTCAATAGGGAAATTGAACAATGCAAATGGGTTTAAATGATTAACACTCGGTTCCCTATTCTGACTGCTACAATTAACAATACAATACAATACAAATTTCACAAAAGCAGAAAAATAATCAAACAAAGCTGCTGTTCTGCTCCAGCCTTTTGTGTGTTTTGAAACTTCTATCCCTGTATAATGTGTGTTTATTTTAAGTTGTCTTTGATCTCTTCCATACAATAACAATGCCATAAAAATCAGATGAAGCCAACAAATTCTCTCCATGGTTCCAAGCAACACCTATAACTGGAAAACGATGACCCTGCAGTGACAATAGGTTGGGTGAGGTTGAAAGAATTGAAAGCTGATTGATAATTATAATTGGTCATTAAAAATTAATTGCAAATAAGATTGACCTGTAGCTTGTTTACACATGTATGCTTCGGCCGAGTTAAATCGTAGAAGTAGACATTTGAATCCTCACTACCAGAAACTTCATGTCACAACAAAATCAAATCATCAGCAAAGAACAAATACATCTCTATGATCATGTGAAACACATATTGATTGAAGTTAAGCATCCAAATCTAAAGAAAATCTCAGTTTCATGATTTCTTATCACCCTTTAATAGCTTTGGAGTTTCAACATCATGATACCAACAAACTTCCATAAATGACTTATGACATTTCTCAATCCCTCTTCAATTTACCATGCTAAAATGTAATCAGAAGTACAAACGTTTTACATGAATGTTTACTTTTAAATGTGTTTCATAAAGTCTAGGCATTTAATTTCAGTACGAGTTTAGAAGCTGTTGTCAAATAAAGCTGTCCTCAAAATTCAGTGACACTGTCTATGATATTGTACCATCAAGTTCCAGCACAGTTGGCATTAGGTGAAGTAGGTTGAGAAAAAAATCTAGATTCAAATCATGATGCAGACGAGAAGCATGTAAATTTAAGAGAACCAAACACCCCACTATCCCAGAGAGAGAGAGAGAGTTTATAATGCCTGAGGAGACAGCAGCAAAAAATTATTTCCTCTTTAGTGATGTCACACATTTAGAAACTAAGCATTTTGGGAAGGCCCTTCAGGCCATAAAAGTAACCACTAGTAAGATCTTGACATACGAACCTATGTATTCTCCCTTTTCAAGGGAAAGCAGGGGACAGAAGGAAGCTCGAATGCTATGTATTCGTGGAGTTAACTTAAGCGAGCATCGAAGAGTCAAATAACCTTGTATTTCCAAAGCAACGCTGCAACAACATCCCAACCTTATTAGCAGTGCTTCACAATAAGTACTTAAGGCCCCATTTGGTTTATAGGAATTCAGTTTGGGATGAGATACCCATTCCTCCCATTATTCCAACCTGCTCATTCTAGTGACGATTTTTGGAGTGCATTTAGACTTAGTATTCTGATACCTTCATTTGGGTGAAATCAAAACATAAAAGAACTGCTTTTATTTTCATCCCCATGGGTGTGGGAATCAGAATACCATGTCCACCCTTTGGTATGATTTTACCCCAAAATCTGGTTAACACTATTCCCATATCAACTGGACTGAGATCTCCATGCCCATGCTCCAAATGAGGGTCAGGGCAATATGGGAATCTCATTGCAATACCCATAACCAAATGTGGCTTTGAAAGTGAAAGGCATAAATCAGATGACCAGACCTGAAAAAAGACAAACTTCCATCTTGAGTACATGTCAGCAGCACAGGGCCACGAGCAAGCAGGGAAAAACTTCTGTACTGCACAGTTGTGACTGGAGATTTGCGCCTGCCATTACTTCGATGGCGATGAGAACGGGATAATGCTCCTGTGTGAGAGTTCATACTAACTGAGTAAATACATCCCTGCATGTATTGCCCCAATAATAATGTCAAAAGAAGAACGCATGAGTGCAATGGATCAAAAAGATACAAGACGTATAGAAAAAAGCACACCTGTTCATCCCCACAGAAGATGAGCTGACCAGTGTGATCATGGTCCATAGAGGTAACCTCACTGTCAAAGAATGTTTTATTAATAATCCTCCCGGTGCTGAAATTGAATACCTGGTGGACCAGTGTAGAAATGCCACCGGTCAGACAGGAACTATGAAGCAATATGGAAATGGGATACGAAAGTAGGCTGTGATAATAGCCGGGCCAGGATGTGATATGGAAGGGCTATGAAAAGATGAATTTGCTATTCTGTGTCAAGTTATGTTAAACTATTTAACATTTGATAATATTAACGTACAGTAATATTAGCTCACAAACATCCCTAATTTGGAAATTTGTCAAGATGTATATTCATTAACATCCAAGATATTTCAATGTTTTGATGCATCATACTTTGTTCTCCTAGAAACAAAAAAAAAAAAAAGAAAAAAAAAAAGAAAAAAAAAAGAAAAAGAAAGAGGGAGGGGGAATCTCAATGAGAAAACAATCCAGAAGCTATCATGCATGCCCGTCCACAATGTAACTTAAAAAAATAAAAATAAAAATTGTGTGAAAGCAAAGGTACTCAGTAATTACAGTCATTTCTTTGTTTGCATTGCCAACTGAAAGGAAGTTGTTATTTACCTGCATCACAAATGAGGAAATAGTCAGTAAAACCTTTAATGAAAAGTTAAGAAATTGGGATATACACCCTAGTTATATACAAAGACAAGATAATACAAAGCCACCAAAGCTAAATATAAGAATATTGAAGCTGACATTTGTTAAAAAGAACAAAATGATTTTCAAAGGGGAATTCAAGCCTATAACAACTTAAATGAAAATTTTGATAGAATTGAAAACAAAACAGCTGAAGCTTAGCACAGGTAATAATTCAAAAAAGGTTTCTGACAGCTTCATTTAGATCAGCCAGGCTAGCTTACGCAACGAAAAAAAATCTTAAAAATTTAGGTCTAATAAGAAGGATTTTGAACATACAAAAACGTTGTAATGGTTTGTAGCGAACAAAATTATTGACATTAGCGTATACTTACAGGGTGAAAACGTATACATAATTGTGAAGAAACTCCATATATTACTCGAATGCAAAGTCCTTTTGATATCTCCCATACTCTCACAGTTTTATCCATCGAGGATGATGCAATGTACTGATTGTTTGATGAGAAATCGAAATCTGAGAAAATGCTAGTATTTTAGAAAGATGTGATGCCAACGATGAGTGCAATACTTGTACCCAGTTTATTAAATTGCATGTATACCTCCATTAGTCCTACATCAACAGTAATAATTCAAACCCAACATATAATTATGTACAGGATTATAGATTTTCCACGTTCAAAAAAGGATTAGAATCCCATACCTCATATGAGTAAAACTTAGATAAAGTTTCTTAGGTGTCTTAGGTTCTCCAATTAAATTTAAGCATGTGGTTGCATTGACCAATGAACTACATGGCTGAATATAATTGTCCTTCAAAAAGATAATATCGTTTTTGTTGCAATGGTCAATACAAACATAACATACTCAATGGAATGTAATCTACTAGGCCTTAATGATTAACACTTATGGACCAAATTTCAATATTCCGTACTTAACCATGGTAATTTAATCAGCTATCGTGCCTCTGCAAATAAAAACTCCTAACATTGGCAAGAACAAAAAATTTAACTTTATTGCATGCTGCAAAAGGGATGGATATGTCTGCGTAATGTGCAAAGGAAAGGTAATCCACAGGACCACAGATCATCTCTTCCTTTTACAAGGGTGATAATCTTTGAAGGCACCAACAATAAAAGTATTTCTCTGTTATTTCCTTCGGTTTTGAGGTTCTCATGGTGCACAGTTGTGGAGGATAGCCTTATTAGCCTATAGATCTATAGGATATATATATATAGCCTATAGATCTCTCTCAGGTAAATGACCTGCACACCCTATAGGACACCCCTAACTCACCCATCATTCCATCCTTATGGAGAGTTAGGGCCCGTTTGGTAACTTTGTACTACTAACATTGTTTGTATTTTTTGGAAATACGTGTGGGTAAAAAAATGTATGGAAATATGTATAATGTTATTTAAAAACTGAAAATTGTTGCCCAAAATCACATACCAAACAGCTCCTTAATGTGCCAATTTAGCCCAAAAGCCTTGAGAATACCCATTGGGCCATAAGTTTCAACTTCAATAATTTTAAGATTGCCATGACAAGTTTTGGCAGCTTGCAAAAGAGTACCCTACCACCCCAAAGTTTTGCTTGGTGAAGAAAGAAAAGTGCTTGAGCCTAGCATTTCTATATTCAGTTAATTTTATCAATATCCTAGTTATATTGGTTCTCAGGTCTTTGTCTATCTATATTTTATCAGCCTGTAGACAAGCATATGCCACCATACAATATAAGAAAAAGACCACAGAAACAATACCAGTTAGTCCAACCTGTGACATCTTTAGAGTGGCCTTTTAATTCCTTGAGGACAGAAGGTGGCTCTGACACTCTGCATACTGTCAAGGTTCCATCTGACGCCCCATATGCAAGCAGATCAGAACTCATGTGTCCAAACTTCAAAACCGTAACTGCACATTAAGCTAATCAGATTTCTTTCTATTAAGCTCAACTATATGACAATAGGCACTGACACAACCAGTCTATGTTACTATTTTTTTGGGGGGGGGGGGGGGGGGGGGGACACCAAGCAAATATTACCAGAGGCTTTGCACTGATCAAAGATGCAATGCATTCCTACAAAAGAATATGCAGGTTCAGTCCCTTGTTGACGTGGGCGATCAGTATCACTTGCATTTGAGCTAAAACTTGTTCTGCGACTTGAATCTAGATTGCCATTTTGCACATCCTGTAAAAAGAAATATTGTATGCTATCTATTATAATGACATAAAAGAAGAATAGGAAGGAAGATAGAATTCAGCTCTTGCATTGTCTCAAGTGTTCCTCAAAGAACCTCCTAATTGTTTAGTTCGAGATTTTGTTATTATATAGCAGGTTTCTGTAACTGTTGTAAGCAGTTGTTACTACCTTTCTTTGTAAAGACTCTGCTTTTGATTGAAGCAAAAAACAACTTTTATAATCAATCTAATTGTCGTAGATAATAACCTCCTCCCAAATCCCAATTAACTAAAAACCAGGTTCTAAGTATCAAAGAAAATAACTGCAATGTTGCAGTAACATACTCTCAAGGTCTCATATCCTACAGTCAGAATCCAGTTCAGTGAGCTAAAAAATGTGCTCTCTCATAAAATACATATACATGAATTTATATTTCTTAAGAAAAAAAGGTAGCTTTGTCTTATGACTCTTATCACTCACTTGAGACCTTCTAAGGAGGTAAACATACAAGTTTCAATTAGCATGTGCATAACCCATGTTGTATAAATATGTATTGACATGTCTCCATGGGTCAATATGATACAATAGATTTGTAAGATGACTAATCAGATCATAATTTCATTATCAAATATTTACAGATGCGTGTCCACATGCATTCCACTGTGGCCGGTTCTCTCCTAACATAGGTACAATTTATGCATTACTTCAACATACCATGCTGAGTAACACAATTTACTAGAGTCTATGACCCAGTTACTGATTTTTAACATTAAATTATCAATATAATGCTATCGAAGATAAGAAAAATAAGTGTAGGATAAAGAATGACAATCCATAGAAGAAGTTACATAATCCGAACATACCCTGCTAGAACTCCAGCTCTCTGCCTCATACAAAAGGGAAAGTGGACTTGGAGATGGAATCCATCGCCCACTGATGCATCAACCAGTAAACGATCCTGACGTCAGAATTGTATGAAACATAAATTTAAATAGCATACATCTTAGAAAGTTTCATAGACATAAAAGTGCTTCATAGTTTTGACTATCAGATAGATGACTTTATTGATAGGTAAATACAAGACAGGAGAATAGCGTTTTAAAAAACAAAAGAACTTGATAAAAGAACAGGAAAAAAAGAAGAAAGAGAAGAATCCACCAGTTCTAGTGGTCACACAACAGATGTAAGTTTGAATTCATCCTAGGAGCTTGAACACTGTCTTCACAGTAACTCTCAATTAATCTCAAACCATTGGCTTCTAGTTAATCCCCAAAATACCGTTTCATCCTCTATCACACTAAAAAATTGCCTCACACACCAAACCAAATATGATATTCATAATATATATAGCCTTGGTACTATTGAAAAAACTGGTGTAAGAGAAGACCCGATTAAAAATGATATAGATAAAAACGCTCTTAGTGGGAGCAATAGTGACAATCCTAGTTACAGTAATGTTGAGAATTAGTCAGCATTAGAGACATTCAAAATTTCATAAAAAATGATACTTATTTAGTTAGGGATACTAATAGAAACAGATACTTCACAAAAGATCATGTTACAAAATCCAACATATGATATAATCAGATACAAGAAATCCCGCCTTAGAAACATTGTCACTAAACAAAAATTAAATCTCGATTGTGGAAAACGATTCTTATTCTAGCAAAGCATAATGCTTATACAGCATAACATAATCCTATTCCTACAAAAAAAAAAAAAAAAAAAAAAAAAAAAAAAAAAAAAATCAAAATTCTCACTTCACAAAGTGAAAATTCAAGTAGTGAATACCTGTTTCCAGGAGTGCCTTGGAGGCTTGGTGACTGCAAAGTCTCCCAATTCCTTGGCCGCCTTATGAAATTCCGGTACGCCACGTAACCTTTTCCATTGCATCTCCAATCCTTCAACAAAAAATCCAATGCATATATTTCACTATTTAGAACAAACTTTCAAAAATCTTGCTAACTGTCCGTACAAGTCCCAAAAAAAAAAACCGAATCTATATCACAGCTCAAAAGGTAATCAACTTTGCGATCAATCGGAAATGCAATGCAAAAATCAAAGATTAGAAATCAATCAAATCTTTTTTTTTTTTTTTTTACCAAATCCAACAATGCCATACACACATTCACAAAAATTTCCATAATTCAAACACAGATCCAATAAACAAAACCTAATTACGCATATATGTATGAAGTGGAAGTAGCTTACTCTACGGCGAAGAACACCGGAATTGGCCTTGCCGAAGAGGAGGAAGCGGCGAACGGAGATGTAATCGGAATCGGAATCGGAAGTCACAGGCTGAAGCAAGCAGCTGAAGAGCTCTGGATCTACATTTTCCTTTTCTTTCTTCTTCTTCTCGGCTTCTTCTTCTTCTTCCTCTGCTGAGCTATTTATCTTCTTCTCTTCGATTCTCTGCTCCGCCATTCTAGGAAGCTTGCTGCGGATCCGAAATCATTATCGGGTCATTGTTCGGGTCGGTACACCGAATTTTTTGCGAATCGGAGGATAGGATCCGAGTCAGTGCGTGAGGGTCAAAATTCAAACTCCAAAGAGAGAGAGAGAGAGAGAGAGAGAGAGAGGGGTTGACGTTAGAGTCTTGCGAGTATTTTCCGAATTCTGATTGCGAAAACGGGAACACAGTATGCGACAATGTACACGTCTAGGCTGTAACTAATTTAAACGGCCTTGCTTTTCTTTTTCCCTGTTTGTTTACGCGAGAGAGAGAGAGAGAGAGAGAGATTTGAAAAGGGAGAAGTATGAAATTTTTTTGGAAAATTGAAAAAATTGTCTAACTTTTTGACATTTATTTTTTTTAAATGGATTGTTAATTATAAGGGTATACATTAATTGCATCCTTATATATTTAAAAGAATTTTGTTTATCTAATATCAGGTTAAACAATCTTCTACTAAAAAAAAGGTTAGATAATCTAGCAGTTTCCACTTAAATCAACAATTAAAATCTTGATTTTAAAAAAACACTAGTCAAGTTTGATGTATAAGAAATTTGAAATACAAACTTTTCTATACTAAAAATTGATTGATATTTTAATCGAATGATAACAACAATGATTGTGAGGTGGATGTTATAAGCTCTATCATATCTATCCAAAAAAATAGTTAAACAATCTATCATATTAATTTGACGTTGTGTGATGGGATATGGATAATTATTTTCACATGGACATCAAGGCATATTTATTAGTACTTTTTTTATTTTTCAAATGTTATAACTTGTCACCTTAACAAGTTGTAGAACCAGAGGCGGAGCCAAGGGGGGGCGAGAGGGGGCAAGTCCCCCCCCCCCCCCTTGCGGCGGTGTGACTCCTCCTAAAATATTCCATATGTACTACTATTAGGAATTTTTTAAAATGTTTTACCCTCCTTGATGCAGAAATTAAACACAAATCAGGAAAAAAGCTTCCTGGCCCTACTGAAATAAAGGGAAAATGATAAGCTTACCTAATACCCAATAAGTCAATGACATCGTGTAAGGGAAAAAAAAGAAAAAAAAGAAAAAAAAAAAAGAAAAGACAGGGAAAAAGTTTCTTGACACAAGCAAAAATAAATGGAAGAATTTCCTTTAGGCACAATAACACACACCAAGAGCTTTGACTTGTCAGCTGTTAGCTTTTAATTATCATGCACTTAAGCTTAGCATAATAATAATAATAATAATAATAATAATAATAATAATCATGCATTTTAGTGTTGTGCGCACCCAGAACGTGCTTATCAGGCTAGCTCCCTCTTGGGCTCACAATCTATTTGTAATGTGAGCTTCGGGTTTCCTACTTTGAGTGATTCTAGCCTAGAGATCCAACGATATCTCTCAAACGTTTGTATTCTACTCCCCTCACTCTATTATTTTTAGCTCTAAGCTTTCTTCAGAACCTTGCAACAACCATTTCCTCCTTTAGCTTTTCATATTTATAGCCAAATATTAGTAGAGGGATCATGATTGCTTTCAAAGTTAGTGTAACAGGAGGTCCAATATCGTTAATCGTTGGTGGGTGTTTAGGTGGGAGTGGGGTGTGGTGAGAGTGGCATTGGAACTAGTTCCCACTTCAGTAGATATACTCGGTAGCGATATTCCCCAAGGCATTGCCGAGCATATGAGGGATGGTGTATCTAAACGCCTTTCTTCTTGCTCGGGAATGGTTCGCCGAGCAAGGGCTGGGTGGCGAAACCAGGTGCGTGTTAATATAGATTGCCTGCTCCTCAGGCTTTTGAGTAATACAAAGCTTGGGCCCATGGCTTTAGTGGGTTTGGGCTGGGGTCTTGGATAGAATGAGGTTGGGTCCATGGGCCACACTGTTGAGTCAGAATCCAAGGCCCAAATGGGTCTGGGTACCACAGTGCCGTACAAGTGTCTTTCTTATGACATTTTAATTGATATTCCTATATTTTACACTAATTTTTTTTCCCTCAATTTCTTGACATTTCAGTTTTAAATTGTGGGTTTATGTTATGAACAAAAATTTTAATTATTTTGAAAAACAAATAGAAAGTCGAATTTTACCTATAGTTTCAAAAACACTCAAGAAAAGATAGTGAGACGTGTATACAACTTTGCAAGTAAATTGCTATACTTTTAATATTTTCAAATTAATTTATTTCCGCAATTTATTTTATAGTATTGACTTAAATGTCTAACTATAGTTTACGTTCAATCAGTTTTTGTATGACACTTAGAGCATCCACAACAGTGGAGCTAAAAATTTAGCTATTTAACTCCACCAAAAGTTACTTTATCTATTTTGCCTACACACATGCTGCAGCAGTGGATCTATTTTAGCTTTCAACACAATAAAATAATATAAACATCATAATAAAATAATATATCTACCATAATAAAATAATCAATCTCACTACAATAAAATAATATATTCACTATATATAACCATCACAGTCACAGTTACAACCACAACCACCACCACCACAACCCACAATAAAGAAAAAAAAAAATCAACCAAGCCCACACCCACTAGACCCACCAGGCAACACCCACACCCACCACCATGAAACCCATTTGAGCCACCACCATGAACACATCGATCTACCCGCAAACCCACCCGTAGCCTAGCCACCCAGCCACCCACCGACGCTGATCTACCCACACAACCACAACCACCGACGCTGATCTACTCCATTCCTCACTAGGTAATATATCCATTGATGCCAACGAACCCAGCCATCCACTGACGCTGATCTACCCACACAACCACAACCACCACCGCACCACAGCCCATGGTAGGGAAAAAAAAAAAAAAAAAAGCAACCAAGTAAGGGCGGAATGGGTTGGCGGCGTGGATCAGTGGTGGGGGTCTGCGGCGTGCCGGTGGCGTGGGTCGGCAGCGTGGGGGTGGGCTGGTAGCGGTGAAGTAGAGAGTAGATGAGGGAGAGAAAAAAAAATGAGAAGGAAAAAGGAAGAAAAAAGAAAAGCCGGAGAGAGAAAAGAAAGAAAGAGAAAATATTTTTTAAATGAAAGAGGAGAGAGAAATTTAATAAAATAATATTGTTTTTGTTTAACTCTCATGAACAGTGCACATCTATCTATAGATGTGCACTGTAGCAATGGAGTTAAAAAAAATAGATTTAGCTCCACTACTGGAGCATGATTTTGGTGTTTAAGGAGCTAAAATATAGCAATATACTAATATAGCATCACTGCTGTGAGTGTTCTTATAGTTATTGCTTTTTTTTTTTTTTTTTTTGTTAATCTAGAATTTTTTTTTTTTTTTTTTTTTTTTTAATATTGACTTCTAATCTTCTCCCCCTAAATTGAAATCTTGGCTCCGCCACTGTGTGGAACAAATTATGTGTTACTGGAATTATCAAAGTTGTTTGAGCTTTGGGGAGGTGCTCTATCTTAGATTACTCAATTACGTAGTTGAATTGATTAATGAGTTATAAAATTGAATTGAATTGATTTTGAAGGAAGATAACATATTTGGTGTTGAATTTAATTAGGTATCTAACTTTTGCCAATTTGAATACGTATGTTAAGACGGGCAATGCTAGAGGTATAAATTTAATCACAAGTTAGTTATCTACAAATGGCAAAATGGGGTTGTGGCACATGTACAAGTACAACAATATGAGAAGGGAGAGCATAAGTCAAGCACGTAAACTAGGTGAATATCGATAGTTATCAAAGTCCTAGACAACGCTTGAAATTGAGAGGGAAGGTTGTTGATAATATATTGCTGATAAATGGCCAATGGCCTTACGATTAATCAAAGACTTATTTCTCGTCTAGACATACAACTTTTTCACTACAAATTACTTAAAAAGAGATTTCTCTTACAATGCTTCATATTGATATTGAATTAGTTAAGCTTGTGTTATGTGAGGTGGGGTGTATGCTGAGTCTCACATCAAACAAATATTAAGTTATCTAAACTTTATAAACAACTATAAGGAATCTACTCAATTGTGATTAAACTAATTCTTTCGTGATATAACCTATATATATGTGTGTTTTTTTCTAGAGAAACCTCCTCACTGTCCATGTTCTCTGTTAGGTTCTAAAGACTTAGGAACTAATGTATTTAGAATTCTAATGTGTAATGTTGGCAAACCATGATCAAAACAGTTTGTTAGTCTTGTTTAGACTTGCTCAAAAGTATGTTTATTTGTAAAATTGGAACCGAGTGATTGCAGAGTTTATTGGACTAAATTTGTAAGGCTCAATCGATCGAAAATTAGACTCGATCGATCGAACCACGTACAGATTTGTTTTTCTGCAGAGTTCCAGTTCAGCCCAAACTCTATTTAAACGTCTTGGGGTTCAAGTGAAACACTCCTATATATAAGGAAAACCCTAAAACGTTTTTGAGACTTTTAAGAGAGAGAAGAGTGTGCCTCTTTTGGATCTAGGGTTTTGTACTCAAACCTCTCTAAGCTCTTGTTGCTCATATTTGCGGTTTGTGTGAATCTCTTGTGAGATTTTTGAGGAGCTTTCTTTCACATAAACTTAGAGTTTTCAAGGTAGAGATTACTTCAACATCTTGATGATCAATTCAGTTGCTGCTATTGGAGCTTAAAGAAACACAAGCGGGGAGCTTGTATCTTGTGGAGAATCCAAGAAAGAAGGAGTCCGTGGATTCAGAACTTGCATGTGGTCGTGTCAGTAAGTTCTACTGGTGGGTAGTATTAGGAAGTCAAGCGGGGGTGCTTGTAAGTCCTTTTGTATGAACTTCGATTCTTTCATATAGTAGATTTTAGTTTATCTTGAGGATAGCTAGGTTAAATCCTCCCCAGGTTTTTATCGATGTGATTTTCTGGGTCATCATATCATTGTGTTATTTATATTTCCGCTGCTTTATTCTTGATATGATTGTTTGATTGTTTTAAGCTAGAATTGCATAATTTGACTAAGTTAATCATTTGGCTAATAACTAGGTTAATTTAATTGTTGTTTTAAGGGGTCAAAAAACCAACATTCTCTTTACAAAGATTAATGCGTATATTAAATCGATTCAAATACTATAGGCAATAGTCCGAGATATACATTAATGTGCAAATGTAGATTAATTAGTTGAATGTTAGAAGATAAGATATGTTAACTGGTTTGAACAGATTACATAACAAGCAACCTGAGTCAACTTAACATATACCACTCCCCCAACCCAAAAAAAAAAGAAAAAAGAAAAAGAAAAACAAAGAAAGAAAGAGAAGCAATCGAGTCAGTCCATTTCAAACTACTATTTTCTTTGTCTGAGCTTGGGGAAGGGCTATCCACATGTGTGATCCATTAGTCCAAAATTAAACATAATTAAAGGATTTCTATATATTCATCATTAGGCCACCTTGTGACAATTGGTTTTGAAAAACAAAGAGCATCTCCTTTTTTTTTTTATATATGTTTTATTCTTTACTTATGTAAGACAAATCCTTTTCATATTCAACATATTGACCCTTAATCTGAATATTCTTTTTTAGCTTCGAATATTCCACCTATTTTTTATACATTAAAGATTAATTTATATTATATATGTAATCACACCACAAGTTCGTGCATCAATAATTTGAAGGAATTAAATACAGTTGTTATTTGATTTAATATATTTTAAAGCTAATTGTAGTTTCCCTTGCATTCTTTCTTTCCATTTGCGGCCCACATGTTAAAATTCTAAAATAATAAAAGTATAGAATTGATGCGGAGATGCGAATGCGAGAGAGAAAGAGAATAGCATAAGAAGGTCTATGTCTATGGGAGAAAACCTAGATTGCTACATTTTTACTAGGTTAAAGTGTGTTGTAGGGACCTGGTTTGGGTCCTTAGCCCAACGGTTGGTAGACTCAGGTTCAAAAAGCCCAAAACAATAAATTTGTAGAGAATGGGTTGGAAAAACTAGGCTTTAATGAATCAGACAAATACCAAAGTAGATTTAGATGGCAAGAGAATAAGAATAAACACATTTATGCTAAAGAAAGTCATCCTCGTCAAAGTTTGAGAAGATCAGTTCTTATATATTTTTCTCAGGTTGGATTATAGGATCAGTTCTTAATGTTACAATCTTTTTTCTCTTCATTTTCCAATCCCCCTCCCTATAGGGGTTTCTTACATTATATATCTCTCTTCGAATGATCTTGGTCCTCCATTTGTTGATTATCCAATCCACTACTTGAGTACTTGTCCTATCAGATACCCTCTCTAGTTTTTTGTGAGTTGGGATAGCCAAGGCAGTACTATTCAGGAGTTTTCTCCACATAAATGAGGCAAGAAAGTTAGCTATAGAACATTCAATGCGGGTGGCAGTAGCTTTTCCTTAGATATTTCTGAGCTTCCATCTCTCTTGTGCGTTTACAATACACGTTCCTATCAGTAGAACATCCTGGAAAGTCACCTTGAATGATAGGACATGTATTTAATCTGTGCTTTGCTCATTCGAGGAGGCGAGCCTCCTCAGACTACCTTTCCCAGTCTCCTTGTTTGCATTTTACTCATGAGATTCTGAACTTGACAATCTCACTACTGTTTATCGGTCCTCGGACTAGTCAACCTCCTCAGACAAAGCCCAAGGCCCAATATACAATTTTGGGCCTTTGTCCCTACATGTGTGTTACAATAAACTTTAGTTATTGTATTTAACTATTTATAGAAGTTAGGGTTTTATTTATTTATTTTAATTAACAAGAACTAACAATAAACTGACCGATTCTCAAAAAAAAGAAAAAAAAAAGAAAAAAAAAAAACTGACCATTTTTTTTAGTCCTACATATGCTTACAACATATTTCGACTTCTAAACACAATATATTTTTTAACACCATAGCTAGAGCCTCATTAATGTCGCAGTAATTCTGATTCATCAATCAACACAACATTCTATATTCTCATAACTCTTAACCACCCTCCTTTTCATTTTAAAACCTAATAAGATTGGATAATTATACAATTTTTTTGAGTATATTAATATCGTATATCTTCCTCTCAAATAATCTACACTAATTAAATTTACTATTTATGTGAGATGCTAGAGTACAAAATTTTTATACTTCTAAAGAATTCTATAATTTTTCAATAAAATTATATTACTTCAAATAGAAACTCAAACATCCCTGTGCTTGAAGTACAAGCCAGGTGCAAAGATTTCTAAGAATATAATTTGCATGAAGTTCAAATCTATGTCTTCAGGCCACTTAAAAAATTTTACAAGTTAAGTTACTAGAGCTCACATTTCTCATCTTCATATGAACTTAACATTAACCTTTTGTTTGTTTCAATGGAAAATTTTATGTAAAGATAATTTTTCATATTTTTCGGTGTTTGATAGTATAAAAAAATATGAGTCAATGAAAAACTATTTTTGATCAACTGAAAAAGTATAATTTAATTTTAGAGATTATTTTTCATTATTATTTTTTTTTTTTGAAAACAACTATATCTCATAGCAAGCTAAATAAGAGAAGTTTGAAGATTATTTTTCAACTCATTTAAAGTTGCTACCAAACATAAGAAAATGATATAGTTTTATAGAAAATACTTTTTGAAAAATGACTCATTTTCTAGAAAACATGATCACCGAAACAAGCAGCGTGTAAGTAATTATACAATACTTTGGAAGTACAATACTATCATACTCATTCCTCTCACATAATAGTGTCTCACTAATTATATCTATAGTAGATTCTACTATTTATGTGAGAGTATGACATTAATATTGTACTCGTATTTTATAATTTTCCAATGTTTGTGGTTTAGGTAGTTCTTAGAAAAGACCAAAAAGAAAAAAGAAAAAGAAAAAGTAAGCCTTTAATAGATTACACTCTCTCAGTTTAACATTTTAACATGAATTCAAATTGGAAAATTAATGTTAAATCTATTCTACAAAAAATTTACAAAACAATGAATATAATTAGTGTAATTTTAGAACCATGATAAATATATAAATGTTTGATTATTATGCGCTCACTATTGCACACGCTCGTTTGAAGTGCATGCAACAGTAACTATATAACAAGATTTAAGTAAAATTTGTACTATATGTGACATCGTTCATCCCAACTAGCTTTGTTGATTACGTACATTCAAATTTTGGATTTTAACTTGAGTTCTCGAAGGAGCTGTTTGACTTTTGCATTATTGGTTCTTTAAATATATAGTTTGAACCAGAAATTAATAGACACACCTGTATTGGTTAAAGACTCGCTAGGTCTCTCCTATCAATACCAAAGATAACCTCAGCTTATGCGTCATTGCCCCAATGCAAAGTTGGACCTGATATGTATATATACCCAGATGAAAAGGGCGTTGAGTTCAATACAGTGTGCATAGAAAGATCATGATGGGTGTGCTGGGTTCTTATTCTTCTTCTTCTTTAGCTATTACAGTTGTTTTGGGTTTGATTTTGAATGCTGTAGTGTGTTATGGAGGAACATCCAGCAATTATTCACGGACGGCTTTCCCAACTTATAACAACACTGATATGCCTGTTGACAGTGAGGCCTTTTATGTTCCTCCAGGAATCAACTCACCTCAACAAGTGTGTTTTCTCATCATTCTCCTGCTTGTTTTTTGTTCCTCTCCTTGTTTTCTCACAAATATGAAGTTCTAAATTTTTATTTCAGTTTTTGACAAGTGGTACTCTATTTTAGGTTCATATAACACAAGGAGACCATGTGGGAACAGCAGTAATTGTGTCATGGATCACTCCTACTGCTCCAGGTTCCAATATAGTTCTTTACTGGAGTACTCATGAAAATGTCACAAAAATTCAATTGGCTGAGGCCACGATTGGAGCCTACAGATACTACAACTACACTTCTGGTTTCATTCACCATGCCAACGTCAGCAACTTACAGGTGAAATGGAATTTTGTTTTACTTATTTAGATCTAGTAATTGTTTTATATGTATGATGGTACATAATTTGTTGCCTGGTTCATGTTTTATGCACCTAATCCTGAATTAGTCTTGTTGCAATTCTAAATTCTGTTATTCTATTTGTTAATTTAATTCTGTTTATTTGGACAGTTCAATACCAAATACTACTATCAGCTTGGTGAAGGGCAGTATGCAAGGACGTTCTGGTTTGTAACTCCTCCTGCACCAGGCACTGATGTCCCCTACACATTTGGTCTCATAGGTAAGTTTAGTGCGATTTATTTATTCTTAAAATTGATTGTTGGAGATAGAGAAATATAAACTCTGAGCATTTTATTTATAAATACTGGGAAATAACAGTTGAGCTGCGTAATCTGAACAGTCATGTACTTATATTCAATAATTTTTTTATGTATATTTAGACCTGATTAACGTAGAATATTAATATATCATTTGTAGGGGACCTTGGTCAGACATACAATTCAAACAGCACACTCGCTCATTACCAATTGGACCCTCTAAATGGACAAACAGTGTTGTACCTTGGAGATCTCTCCTACGCAGATAACTACCCATTTCATGACAACGTTAGGTGGGATACCTGGGGAAGGTTCGTAGAGAGAAGTGCTGCTTACCAGCCTTGGATTTGGACAGTTGGGAATCATGAAGTTGATTGGGCCCCTGAATTGGTAACCAACCATCTTAAACTAACCAAAATATTAGAGATATAAAAACATTTTACAATCTAAAAAATATATTATTGAAGTGATAATTAATTGTTATTGGTAGAAAATTATTTCCACATGATTTCAATAGAGACACTATTTTATAGCTAAAACTTATTATACACTCGTGTGTAAGAGTGTTTTGCATTTGAAAACGTGGGTTCACTTGAAATTGACGAATCGTAGGTTGAACTGATGTTTTTGATTGCAAAACACTTGTTAGTACACACAAGTGTGTAATAAACACTTCTCTATTTTTATTGTATACTAATCATAATATGCTAATTAACTTGATTGTTGTGGAAAAAATTATATCAATTGTTGTGGAAAAAATTATATAATTTTTGGTGCATGTCACTAAAATTTCATACTAATAAGCTAATAATTTTTCCCTATAAGTCTCCAATTTAATCCACTTTTTACTCACACAAGAGAGTGGTGCTGCCATATTTAATATTGTAGGGTGAACCTGTACCTTTTGTACCTTATAGTCACCGTTATCATACGCCATATGAAGCAGCGGGTAGTACTGCACCCTTTTGGTACTCAATCAAGAGAGGCCCAGCCTACATCATAGTCATGGCTGCGTATTCAGCATTTGGTAACTTAACATATAACTTTGTGTTTTGCATATAATGTGTAATCATGGACGTGTGTGCTTTCCAAGTCTAAATTTGTAATACATTCTTTGTATACTATGTGTTTTTTTAAAGGCTATTCAACTCCTCAGTACAGCTGGTTCAACCAGGAGGTACTAAAGGTTAATAGAACTGAAACACCATGGTTGATTGTTCTAATGCATCCTCCATGGTATAATAGCTACCATAGTCATTATATGGAAGGTGAAACCATGAGAGGAGTTTACGAGACAACATTCGTACAAAACAAAGTTGACATTGTATTTGCTGGTCATGTCCATGCTTATGAACGATCTGTAAGTTCTCTTTACATTCTAAGTATAACCATATTTAATTTTTTATTTTCTCCTAAATTCTGTGTACTTTATACTAAAATTTTTGGCTAGAAGTACAATATATTATGGCCCTTGTCTACATTTTAGTGTCACTTGAGATTTGAGAAGTATCTTTTTTCTTTGTTATATATGTGCAGATACGTGTATCTAACATTCTATACAACATCACAAATGGTCTTTGCACTCCAATTAAAAATTTAAGCGCACCTGTATACTTCACCATTGGTGATGGTGGAAATGAAGAAGGCTTATCAAAGTAAGATCAATGTTTATTTAATAAAATTGCAGTTTCCTCATATGACCGATGCAAGGCTTCATACATCTTCACATGAAATTTAACACAAATTTCTCTTTCTGTGTTGTAGCGCAATGTATTTCCCACAACCATATTACTCAGCTTTTCGTGAAGCAAGTTTCGGTCATGGCATTTTGGATATCAAAAACCGAACCCATGCTTATTTTGCTTGGCACAGGAATGAAGATGGGTACGATGTGATTTCTGATTCTCTATTGCTTACCAATAGATTTTGGTATCCAACTGACGATTCTAACTGATGATTCCATGAGTATTTAGCAATCACGAAGACTACAAATGTTTGAGTTTTGGACAAGAATCTAGAATTTGTGTGAATAATACTTTTAACCCTTTTTCGATTTGTGCGTGTCATTATTGCCAGTGTAACAGCAAGAGTTGTTTGTGTTGCCGTGTCCATGATATTCTTCAATAAGATGTTTGTTTTTTGAAAGTTAGGACTCAAAAATCTCTCCTGCTTGCTCATTCCCAAGTGCAGGAGATTGTAGCAATATAATTCTTGAAATACCAAGGTCGAACCACAAGAAGCAGAGTAAATTCAAAGAAAATATAATAAAACAACAATTTGGGTAAAGAAGAAAAACACTTTTGCTATAATAAAAACTAATTTAAATCAATAATGTAAATACCATGGCATCGGGGTGTTTCCCTATATCGATATAAAATTCTTTGTGATCGAAGAAAATATATATATTTCATAATTGATTGTTCTTATATAATTAAAAAATTATGATTTGGTTGAACTGAGACAATTCAAGTACGCATGATAACCTAAATTAATAATGCGGTTAAAATAGTTTTTAGAAAAACCCATTCACTAAAATTGCAAATATTTAAGTCACGGTTCCAAGCCATCTAACCCTGTGTCAATTGGATTTTTGAGGAGAGAGATATGTCCAAAATACTGATTAGTGCTCAAATTTGATTTTTCCTTATCAAATTCTGCCTCTTTAATTTCTTTCCTTATTTGAAGCTTTCAAACATGGTAGACGACCCAAGCACTCCAGTTGCACCTCCTTAGACACTTAAGCATGGTCCTTTAGCTCATTTTTAATTCTAGTTTGGCCTCCATTCTCTTACAAACTCCTGTCAACTCATATTTTTCACATGATTTCCTGAAAGTAGAAAATTACACGCAATGAATGATATTTTATTTAAGAAATTATCTAAAGATAAATAATAGGGACTAATGAAAATCATGGCTTAATTATACAAATTAAGCATAATAATAAGGAGATAATGCCCCACATAAATATAAAACAAGTATACATTTTGTAGGGTTTAGACCCCTTTAAACCACAAAAAGATTGCGTAGCCTAGATTAATTAGCCAAGTTTTTACTTAGTCAAATTAAGCAATTCTAGGTTAAAACAATCAAATAATCATATTATGCATATAAAACAAATAAAGCAGCGGAAAAATAAATAACACAAGATATGATCACCCAGGAAACCACACGAAAAAACCTGGGGAGGATTTTACCCACCGATCCTCAAGGCAAAACGGAATCCACTAAGAAAGAATTGAAGTTCTTACAAAAGGACTTACAAGCTCCCCGCTTGACTTCCTAATGCTACCCACCAGTAAAACTTCCTGACACGACCACGCGCAGACTCTGAGTCCACGGACTACTTCTTTCTTTGTATTCCTTCAATCAGGTACAAGCTCCCCACTTGTTTATCTTTAAGTTTCAGTGGTAGCAACCAAGTTGATCATCAAGATGTTGAAGAATCTCAATCTTGAAAACCCTAAGTTTATGTGAAGAAAAACTCCTCAAAGATCTCACAAGAGATTCACATAAACAGCAATGTATGAGCAACAATACAACTTGTGCAACTCTAAAAACGTGGCTAGGGTTTTGCCTTATATACCTAGGGCAAAAACAGAAAACCCTAAACGTTTAAAAGAGTTTGGGCTGAGCTGGAATTTTCTGCAGAATCGCATCTGGGCCGATTTTCGATCAATCGAGAATTACCTTCGATCGATCGAGCCAGGCCGAGAAGCCCCAATGCTTCTGCAGTCTCTCGATTCCAACTTTACAATATTAAACCAACTTTGAGCAAGCCTAAACTAGACTAAATACATTGTTTTGATCATGGTTTGTCAACATTACAAATTAGAGTTCTAAATACACAAAATCCTAAGACCTTAGAACCTAACAAACTCCCCCTTTGGCAATCCGTGACAAAACACAAATTAAAAGCTCAAAGTTTACAAGTAAACAGCCCTTTACAAAAGGTAATGCTCATAAACCAAATTCAATCCTAACTACTATCCATCAGTTGCAAGTGTAGACAGCAGCCAAATCGAATGCACCTGTATATTCCTGAAACACTCAACAAACGCATAAACGCATGTGTGACAGAAAAACAGTAAATCAACAAATAAATTCTTAACTTCACAAAATACAAAACAAAGACATATATCATGAATAACTCATAAATATAAATCAATGAGCAGTGAACAAGAAACAGAAATAAAAACAAAAGTAAACTAACTCTCCCCCTAAGTTAGATACAACAAAAGGTTTTTATTTTCTACCATTTCAAAAATAATTTCAACTCCCCCTAAACAAGACAAACATGATTCCCATAAATCAATAATTTCTCCCCCTTTTTTGTCACGAATTGACAAAGACAACTCATACAAAGAGTAAACAGTCAACATATGCAATAAAAGGATAAGAGAAAATGGAGAATTAAGGGGAACACAAAACAATTCAACTCTATAGAAAATAGAGACAACTCCCCATATGAAAAACACAGGTTAAAAAAAACTTTTCTCCCCCTATAAAAATAGGAAAAACAAAACAAGTTGTGGGAAAAACAGTTTTGGGGAAAAATAAAGGGGGTGGGGAACAGCACCAGCACCAGCACGATCAGGAACATCCTCACCAGCAGGACCAAAGTTAAAAACAAAGGTGAGGATACACATGAAGAAAAAATATTCTCTCTTTCAATAAAATGCAAACATGGCATTATGTGACCCATAAACAGTTGCATGAGTAGAGAAAATATTTGCACATTGATTATCCATCATATCTCTTAAGAAAAATATTTTCTACAGTTCACACATAAAAAAGGCATATACTAGAAAGTACATTGCTCAAAAATTAATCAATCAATTTTTTGATCAAGTTGAGTACCCAATGTAGCAAAGTGTATGCATGCTATGTGTGAAAACAATGAGAGATATGACTGCAAAACTGCAAGATGGATACAGAAATCAATGCAATGCATGTGAATCTTAAACACAAACCAAGGGCAGACTGAAAGTTAGCACAAAAACAATATAGAATAAAAATCTATATGATGCATGAACAAATACAATGCCATGATGCATGTACTAATGCAGTAAAACTAAGTTCAATTGAGATTAAATTTGACAAAATTGGCCTGAGCAGGGAATTTCTACCAAAAACCCCAAAAATTGAAAACCACTTGTTAAAATTTTTAAACAAATTGATGAATTGAGCATTACAAAACACAACTCACAGAGTATAATGCTTAATTACATACAAACAACAAGCTAATTTCATCAAATTCAACTCAATTTCACAAAAGCCCCAATTCTGATCAAGAACAAACCCTTTTAAAAAAGCTTCTCTACGATCTTCGATCGATCGAAAATTACATTCGATCGATCGAATGACACAGTCATTTTGAGACAATTGAGAGCACTTTTTCGATCGATCGAAAATCAGAATGGATCGATCGAACTGGGCAGAGTCTCACAAAAATTTTGAGAAAAAACACAGTTTTGAAAAACACTAACCGAATTTTGAAAACAACTCCTCAAAGCATTTGAACAACGAAAACAAAATGCATGAATATGAGATGGAATGCTTTTTCAAAAACCCAAATTTTTAAACCCAATTTTCTCAAAAACAAATTTCGATCATTTTCCCATTGAATTTTCTCAAGCAACAAATATGTTGTGCACAAATCTCAAGATATTTTCAAAATTTTCAAACTTGAAACACATTTTGCATTAAAATCAAGGAACTTTTAATCTTGGATGGCCACAACAAGATCACACACAATAAAATGTACCAAGTTTAACAAAGAGTAACTTGTGTAGTGTGTGCAACTAGCAAAAGCTTGAGATACATGTGAGGTGATATGTGAATAGTAATCAATCACAAAGTCTACAAAATTCATCACATAGAATTTAAAAGAGACTATCACCTGAAGAGTTACATCCTATAACTCCCACATCTCCTAAGACAAAAGCTTGCAATCATGTAAGTTTCTTGCATTTTTGCCTCTTATTTATATGAATTGGCATTCAGCCTAATAGTACACACCGGTTTGAATTAAGTGAATTGGCATCAAGCCTAATAGTACACACCAGTTTTAATTTAATTGAGACTACACCTTATGTTCTTTTTGTGCATGTGCTACACTTTCTCGAGCACAAAATCTTATGATATGCACTAAGGTGTTCATGATTGGCTAGTAAATATTGGTGAGATGGTTATTTATGCCTTTCTCAAAAGGATCAAGTCCGACAGTCAAATAACATGTGACTATATGATTAAGGCAAAGTGATTAAAAACCACACACATCTTTCCCACACAACATGCACTACAAAACTTTAACTAATAAAGTGCAATAAATAAGCTCATCCAAGCTAAACAAAGTACATAAATATGTTATGTAAAAATAATATGGCCAATCCTTGATTATAAATCCAAGATCTATAATACAAAACACAAAAATCTTTCTGGTTTTAACAAACATTATAACCACTTGTTGAGATTTTGAAAAAAATTTATGACCAAAAACAAAAACACACATTGTGCTAAATGATCAATGCAAATGCAATGCATGACAGTGCTTAACTAAGCTATAGAGGGTACACAAACAAGAAATATCAATTACTTAATTAATCTTTGAGTACATGTACAAACTAGTACATCCTCACACAAAAATAGCTTAGCACAAACTATTCAAGTTTCACCACAATGTCAAGCATGTTCTAAATCAAGAGAGATATTAAAACTCATGTAATCCTCAAGAAAAATAAAACAAGACACAAAATAAAATATTTTTGTCTTTTTGAAATTTTTCAATGTTTTTGGATTTTTTTTTAAATAAAAAAAACTTAGAAAAAACAAAACAACCAAAAACAAAAACAAAACATGTCCACAAATAATTGAAAGAATTAAATCAGGGAAAAGTTAGCAACACTCACCTTGGAGAATCTTATCTCACCCATCTAGCACGAGTCTTCGGCTTTGTAGGTAAAAATCCATGTGAAGTAGAGTGTATTTGAGGGATTATACCAAACTTCTGAGAAAGACTAAAATCCTGCAAATTCCTTTCACAAGCCAACAAGCTCAAATTTTTCAAAATAATATGAAACAATTTATATGGACTTATGGCCGGAGAAACATCATCACATATCCTAGATTGACATACAGAATGCTTAAATTTCAATTTATGACAATTAGGACGAATGTGACCGGAGACACCACAAAAGTGACAAACAGGAACAAATTTAGGAACATCAGTATTCCTAACAACAAATCTAGTCTCAGATTTTGGTTTTTGCCTCAATAAAGAACAATTTGGTCTAATATGACCAACAGCACCACAATGGTGACAAGTAGGCACAAAAACAGATTTCTTATACTCTCTAACAGTAGGATTAGACATAGGTTTAGAAACTTCAGCGTTAACATCAAAACTTTTACCTTTGTCTAACCTAGCACAATAAGCCTTTTCTTTATTATTCCTCTTAAAAGGAGGGATATAAACTTTCTCAGTTTTAGGCTTAAGAGAAATAGAAACACTTCTGTTATCATCAGCAGGCTTAGAACTAGTCAAATTTTCAATTTTAGCTTTAGATTCAACTAACTCTTGTTCCAAGCTTTTCATCTTCTCATCTTGAGAGGAAATTTGATTTCTCAAAAATTCATTCTTTTTATTAGATTCATCTAATCTAACAAATAATTCCTCTTTTTCAAGATTAGCCAATTTTAACTATTCTTTAAATTTCTTAGCAATTTTCAAAGATTTAGATAATTCCTTACGAAGAGTTTCAAAAGCATCAAAAAAATCAGCAGAAACAATAGTGTCCTTTTTATTTAAAACATCACAGGCATCAATAAAATCAGCAGAAGCATGAGTAGAAAGACACTTCAAATTATCCATGACAACAGGGGTCAAGGATCAGCTCCTAGATCAAAAGATCTAAATCAGAAGAGCTACCCGCTCTGATACCACTTGTAGGGTTTAGACCCCTTTAAACCACAAAAAGATTGCGTAGCCTAGATTAATTAGCCAAGTTTTTACTTAGTCAAATTAAGCAATTCTAGGTTAAAACAATCAAATAATCATATTATGCATATAAAACAAATAAAGCAGCGGAAAAATAAATAACACAAGATATGATCACCTAGGAAACCACACGGAAAAACCTGGGGAAGATTTTACCCACCGATCCTCAAGGCAAAACGGAATCCACTAAGAAAGAATTGAAGTTCTTACAAAAGGGCTTACAAGCTCCCCGCTTGACTTCCTAATGCTACCCACCAGTAAAACTTCCTGACACGACCACGTGCAGGCTCCGAGTCCACGGACTACTTATTTCTTTGTATTCCTTCAATCAGGTACAAGCTCCCCGCTTGTTTATCTTTAAGCTTCAGTGGCAGCAACTAAGTTGATCATCAAGATGTTGAAGAATCTCAATCTTGAAAACCCTAAGTTTATGTGAAGAAAAACTCCTCAAAGATTTCACAAGAGATTCACATAAACAGCAATGTATGAGCAACAATACAACTTGTGCAACTCTAAAAACGTGGCTAGGGTTTTTCCTTATATACCTAGGGCAAAAACAGAAAACCCTAAACGTTTAAAAGAGTTTGGGCTGAGCTGAAATTTTCTGCAGAATCGCATCTGGGCCGATTTTCGATCGATCGAGAATTACCTTCGATCGATCGAGCCAGGCTGAGAAGCCCCAATGCTTCTGCAGTCTCTCGATTCCAACTTTACAATATTAAACCAACTTTGAGCAAGCCTAAACTAGACTAAATACATTGTTTTGATCATGGTTTGCCAACATTACAAATTAAAGTTCTAAATACACAAAATCCTAAGACCTTAGAACCTAACACATTTTAAGGCATTATCACAGCCCCCAACTTAAATCTTGCTAGTCCCTAGCAATCCACAAAGCACCCATGTCTACTGAAAGTGAAAAATTAAAACTAAAATACAAGCCACTTTTGTAGGCTACACGACTGCACTTCCCATATGCAGCAAGTCTTTAAACCCCTAGGTCATCCTAGTGGACGAGTTTACTCTTGTGAGGGTTTGCAGTGACTCTACCAAAAAAAGTCAAAGGTTTCCTAAAAATTCATGTAGCAAATGTTAGTCCGCTTTTATCATTATATCATACAAATGAACTTTCAATTCCGAGTTGGGACACTATTCATCATATTAAAGAGTTTTCACTAGCTTCACTTTTGGAGTGCGTGTGTGCATAGCCCATCCAATTAAATTGGCTTTTCCAAACATGCATAGACCAAGAATAATCTAGATTAGAGCCTTTACACCAAAACCTCTCTTAAGTCATCAACACTTTGAAAGAACACACATAGAAGTAATGGTTTTTTTTTTTTTTTTTTCCCCTTTAAATCACATGTGAACAAAAGGAAAGAAGAAGTTTTAAGAATATCACATGTGTATACAAAAATAGCCACTAAAACAACGGAAAAAGATCTCTTGGAAAGGGTGTTGAATTCCTAGAAACATGAGGTTAATACCATTCTCATCCCTAGTTTTTATCCCAAACACATACCAGCCATGCACCTTAGGATCAAGTAGGACTTTAAGCTCAGTGTTAGTATAATCTTATGGCTAAGTAAAGGCAAAACTGCTATCTCTGAAATATGAAGTATATGAATCAAATGCAGAGAATTCAAGCCAAACCCAACTCATAGAAGTAACAACCAACTTGAATCAAAACAACCTTTACTCAACCATATAACCCTTTTGAAATACATGAAAGATGTGTAAGACACCAACGATTTATTTATTGATTATGTATGTCTTCTCTTTCTTTCTTTCTTTTCTTTTTTCTTATTTATTTCTTCTTCTTTTTGATTTTTTTTTTTGGAAGAAAAGAGAGACAATGGTGGTATCTAAACGCATCAATTGCTCAAAACTTGAACCCCCAAGAGAATACTCATAAATAAAAATGTTTTGTGGTATTGTAGAAGTATTTCTCATGGCTCAAATGATGGTGACAATGGTTAATGTAAAGGTAAGCTGAATATTTGTTTAGCTGATGACAAAAAATTGATAGTCTTAGGCTCTCATCTCCTAAAATTCCACATAAACCAGCATGCCTAAGGACAAAAATAAGTAGGATCATGGTATATCTCCCCATAATGTTTCTAGTAGTCAACAAAAAAATATAGAGTTTTTTTACAAAAACTGAAGCATATGAGAGAAATTTAAGAGTTCAAACAAAGAAATACTCTCACAAAGAAAAGCAAGGCTCAAGAACTCTCTATATGGGTTGAGCTTCAGCTTATATCTAGCTTGTTCATGATCCATGCATATCCAATATCCTACCGTCCGCTAACTTGGCTATTATGCTCAAAAGTTTCCAATTGTGATTTTCATGAAAGGGTCTTAATATAGCAAACAGTATAACCAACTTAGCATTATTCATTCCATCACATGATATAAAAATAAAGCTTATAACTCTTCTGCATTCAAATCCAAGGTTTTTTTTTTTTTTTTTAAATTTTTTTTTTTATAGAATTGAAATATTGCAACCAAAAAGAAAGAAAAGAAAAATCATGCAAGATGCAGCAAAATGTGTAAACCTCTCCCTCTAACTAAAATATTGCATTGTCCTTAATGTATCAAAGCCAAAATAAATTCAAGTATAAAGGGAAGAAGTTACCTTAAGCATTTACATTTTTTTTTTTAAATTTCTTTCACACCTACAAATGTTAGCTCACGAAATATATATATATATATATATATATAAATAACAAAAGGGAAAAAGAAAAAGAAAAAAACAGAAAGAAAAGAAATTAAAACAAATATGGTACAACTTCATAAGGCTCAATGAAAGTTTACTTAGCATCCTGATAGGCAGGTATCTCAAGTGACATAGTCTCCTCTTCAGGTACAACTCCCCTTAAGCATGGTTTCAACCTTTGTCCATTTACTTTCAAAATCCTACCATCCCTAGGGTCTTTAACTACTATAGCTCTATGGTTAAACACTTCCCTTACAATGAAAGGGTCATCCCACCTAGGTTTTAACTTACCTGGGCCCAAATATGCATATTTAAGATCACCGGGCAGCGGTTTAAGCTCCAGTTGTGGTGCCTCTTCACTTGAATGCACGAGCTTTTTTTCATTCTCCAGTAGCTCCTCAAAGCAAGGCTCCCATCCTTCATTAACTGCCATCATTTGTTGTTTTTCCAAAACCTAGGAGGAATCCAACAAAGAAAAATTTTTAGATACATGAGTATCACATTCTAAATCATGGAGCTGAAAATTTGGTCATCTACTGCGATTCCCAAGTAGTGATCAGTCAGGTTAATGGAGAATGCGACTGCAGGAGTGAATGGATGGAGAAGTATCTAAAACAGGTGAAGGACCGAGTCAACAATTTACAAGCAAAGTTCATTCAAATCCCAAGGGAGGAGAACGAACACGCAGATCGGCTCGCTAAAGCTGCATCAGCAGAACATATGGTCACCCCCAATCAGGTACTTTCCTTCGTTCAAATCTCACCACTAATAGACTGCGTCAGTATACAGGAGAACGAACACGCAGATCGACTCGCTAAAGCTGCATCAGCAGAACATATGGTTAACCTCAATCAGGTACTTTCCTTCGTTCAAATCTCACCACTAATAGACTGCGTCAGTATACAGGAGGTTGGATCCAAGAACTATTAGAAAACACCAATAATGTCCTATCTAAAGGAGGGCATACTGCCAGAAGAGAGAGAGGCTGCCAGAAAATTAAAGGTTTAAGCTGCCCGCTTCATCTTGATCAAAGACGTTCTCTACAAAAGAGGATTCTCTTGACCCTACCTAAGGTGTCTTGGTCCTGAAGAAGCAATTATGTTATGAGAGAAGTTCATAAGGGTTTGCGGAAACCACTCGGGATCGCGCTCATTGGTTTAAAAGCTGATCAGGGCAGGATACTATTGGCCAACCATGCAAAAGGATGCTTATGCATATGTGAAGGCTTGCGACAAATGTCAGAGATTTGGCAACCTCATCAAGCAACCAATAGAGGAAATTACCCCTATGACGGCCCTGTGGCCGTTCGCTTAATGGGGACTAGATATCATGGGCCCATTCCCAACAGCAGTAAGGCAGCTAAAGTTCCTAGTGGTCGGCATTGACTACTTCACCAAATGGGTGGAAGTAGAAGCCTTAGCCACTATTGCAGAGAAGAATATACAAAGTTTCATATGGAGGAACATCATATGCAGGTATGGCATACCCAGAGTACTCGTCTCGTATAATGGGAAATAGTTCGACAACGACGCATTCAGAGACTTCTGCTCGAAGTTGGGCATTAAGAACCATTACTCATCACCCACCCACCCACCCACAGGCCAATGGGCAAGTTGAGGTGACGAATTGATCCTTGCTCAAAATAATCAAGACTCGGCTCGAGAGGGCAAAGGGTATATGGCCTAAAGAATTGCCAAGTGTCTTATGGGCGTACAGGACCACGGTACGAACACCAACAAGAGAGACCCCGTTTCGGCTAGCATATGGGAGCGAGGCAGTCATCCCAGCAAAAGTAGGACTTACAACCTACAGGGTGGAAAACCATGATGAAAGCAAGCACGATGAAACCATGCACCTGCAGCTAGACTTGGTGAACAAAGTGAGAGCAGCAGCCAAGCAAAGATTAGCACGATACCAAAATCTCATGACCAAGTACTACAACACCAAGGTCAAACATAGGGACTTCCAAGTAGGAGATCTTGTCCTAAGGAAGGTAATGGGTGTCACAAGAGATGCCTCTCAAGGAAAGCTAGGACCTAACTGGGAAGGACCATACAGAATTGCGTCGTGGTATAGGAAGGGGACCTACCACCTGGAAACATTGGACGGACGAAAGCTACATCACCCATGGAATACGGAGCACCTGAAGAAGTACAACTAGTAGACAAGTAGCAAGTAGCAATGCCTCCTCATCGCCAGTTTATTTCTTTACAGTTTTATAGTTTACATTATCTACCTTTTAAGCCCAAGGGCAAGTTTCTTTTTATTTTATTTTTAAGAACAATTTCTATGCATGAACTACCATTATAATAAGAGGAGTTATTCAGAGTTGCCTTATGTTATATATCTACAAATTAAAGTCCACACAATGGACGGATTCATCCAAAGGATGGTAATTATCCACAAAGTGAACAGACTATCCACCATGTAGACAAATCCACAAAGTGAATGAACCGTTCATACAATGGATGGATTCATTGAATGAGTAATAATGAAGTCCATAGATTGGGCGGTTCATCCCAGGAGAATGGATAATTTGCCAAGTCCATAGAGTGGAAGGTTTAGGAGGGTGGATAATTGTAAAGTCCATAAAGTGGACGGTTCATCCCATAAGGGGTGGATAATTTGTTAAGTCCATAAAGTGGATGGTTCATCCCAGGAGGATGGATAAATTGTTAAGTCCATAAAGTGGACGGTTCATCCCATAAGGGGTGGAGAATATGTTAAATCTATAAAATGGACGGTTCATCCTAGGAGGGTGGATAATTTGTTGAGTCCATAAAACGGACAGTTCATCTCAGGAGGATGAAAATTCTATAAAGTGGACGGTGCATCCCAGGAAGGTGGATGCTTCATTTCACAAAGTGGACAGTTTACCCCATCATAAGGACGGGTCTGTTAGTTTTTATACAAAAAATAGAATAGACGGTCCTAATAAGTTTTTAATAGCCCACAAAGTGGACAGGTATCTTTTAAGATATACTGGTTTCTTAACTATCCATGAAATGAACGGCTTAAAAAGCATAAGACGGACGGATCCGTCGAATAGCATCCATAACGTAGACGGGTTAAACAGGATGGACCCATGGTATTTATTAAAATAAAGAGCAATCAAGCAAGATAATAAGACGGATAACAAAATAAGTTAACCAATGCTTAAAAGCCTAGAAAGGGCAATGTTCATGCACAAAAAAAAGTGACGGTTAAAACATCAACCGTTCTCAAAAAGCCTTCATATTTATAAAATAAAAAATAAAAAATTACTATAGGGCAGGGGTATTCTTTGCTCTCTCCTCCACTAGGGTGCCGGTATGATCAGCATGCTTAATTTGGCTTTCAACTGCATTAGCACCATCATCACGAGGATCGTTGGTCGGGGCATCATCAGCAAAAAGTGCATCCGTACTCTTTGATTGGACGGGTTGAGCCGTGGTTTGGTCCGGGACATTGATAGAAACATTGGAAACATCCATATTCGGGTAAAAGGCCTTCATTTGACGGAGGGTGTTGTCAAAGCCTTCAACATAAGAGACTCCAAACTTTACTAAAAGGGCATCGGAGTCACGGTACTCGCGTACTGCGACATCCTTCGCCTGACGGAAATTGTCCTTGGTATCTTTGATCTCTTTCTCTTTGTCTTCAAGGACTTTTTTCATCATTTCCATCTACTTTAGAAGCTCTTTATTAGCTTTCTCCGACATATCTAGCTTGTTCTCCATGCCAACTTTCCAAGCCTTGAGGTTGATCAACTCGTCCTCCATCTCCTTGGACCTCTTCCTTATACGGTCCAGAGCTGTCTCGTGAGTTGGGCACCGTCCCATTAGCCCCTTCATCATAACCATGGCCTGAAAAATGGAATGGATTAGTTTCAAATCACTAAAAGGGGCAGGATGGATGAAAAATGGATGGGCGAGATGACCTGAGCGATACTAAAAAGTCCCGTCTCCCCCATTGCCTCCGTTGAGTGGTTGCCTAAATCCTCATAATCTTCAGGTGCTATGATGGATGAAAGCTTCTCTAGAGCATATTTAAAGTCCTCTTAGAGAAGGATGGGTGGCTTTTCTTTGGAAGTAGACGGACCTTTCATCATGTTTTGCAGGTGTGACTATCTTCACACCCTCAGCCTCCAGCCCCACGAGGAGCTTAAGCACAATCTTTGGCTTTTTAGGTGCACGGTCCTGCTTGGGCGGCACCTTCCTTTTAGTAGACGAGTTGTTTGCGCCCGCCCCCTTAGAGAGCTGACCTCTGTCTTCCTTTTGCTTGGCTGCCTGTGCCTTTATCATGGCCCTCCTCTTAGCGGCATCCATTTCTACATAAACAGGATGGGCATACTTAGCTCCCAACTAAAGGAATATAAACTCACAAGTAAAGGTGACAGACTTACATTCACGCACTTGATTGTCGTAACGACGGGCTTCAGCGGTAGGCTTTGGTTTGTCACAATACCAATAAATGGTATCTAGTGTGACTAATTTGGCCCAAGTCCTCTCCTCTAGTTTTGTTTTTGCAAAATTCTTCTCCAAGAAGTTCCACTGTTCTAGAGTAACCTGAGGATAGTCTTGAACTGCAAAAGAGAATGAGGGGACGGTCAAAGAAACAATTAAAAGAACCAATTAATATCCTAAATATGATGGATGCATACTAGACGGGGGCGGTATTCCCCATGTTGTATCAATGGGCATAAACTCACGGTCTCTAGGACAACACATCCACTCATTGCCTTCCATGAAAAAATACTGACTCTTCTAGTTTTTGTTGGAGTCGGGGGTTTAACACATAAGCCTTGTATGGGGTTTCCTAGGTACAAAACTATACATACCCTTTGCTTGAGAAATCTCAGCCGAACAGTAACAATTAAAAAATTTTTCTAATGTCAACCTTCTGACTCCGTTAGACATTGCTCCATATAAGACCTCCATGCCGAGGAAAACCCTCCAGGCATTTGGGGCGATTTGGTTGACGGACACACCCAGGTACTGAAGGAGTTGACGGTGAAGGGAGCTTAGAGGGAATCTGAGCCCTACCTTCAACATCTGCTCATAGACCCCAACACCCTCAACGCCCTCATAGTAATATTTTTCGACATATAAGGGAGACAGATGGGAATGTTGGCAGGTATTTGGTATTTTCCCCTTAAGGTCTTGAAATGATTTTCTTTGATTGTGGAAACAAAAGCATTCATCGTCCACATAGGTAGCATTATGAACTCTCTCATTCCATCAGGACCTATGACGGACTGAATTTAGGGTTCTGCACCCTCTATATCAACATTCGAGTCACCCTTTGACCCATCCATCTCCATACCCTCATCTGTTGAGGGAGAGTTGGCTGATGGAGTTTTATCTTTGTTTGACACGTTTTGGTCTTTGTGACCTGACGAGTACACTTCATCATAGCTCGCCCCGTCGTGGACAAACGACTGATTATTTGACGCACTAGACATGACCTACACATAATTGTAAATCCTAAGACTCTGACGGGTCTAGAAAGAATGATGGTAGTACAAAGTTTAGAAACAAAGTGCAATAAATTTAAAGGATACAAAAGCTTACCAGATTGAGGCTGGACGACAATAGGCTTCGATGATGGATGTGACAACTGAACAGTACGATCTACTGACAAAGATGACAGATGCGCTCTGATCGTAAATTTCAGTAGAAAGTAAAGAAATAAGAAGAAGAGAGTTCAGTTTATATAGAGGGAACGGCATGGAAGACAAAGGGATGCTTCGATCTAAGTGAGCAACCATTCAGTGGACGCCAAGTGTCATTCGTCATTAATGATCCTAGGCTAGCCTGTCAAGGCCAAAGTGTTCCCCAAGAGACTGATTGAACCGTCACCCCACGAGTCCTTCCACTAAGAGATCACGGACCCATGGGGCGAGGGGGCAACTGAAAAGGATGAAAATTGATGGCGATGGATCCATAAAGTGGACCTGATAGTGCTAGACAAAATGGATGGACACCCAGTGAACAAGCACAAGGTGGACGGATCAGAGGTCCACGTGGCGATCAATTGGACATTGAGTGAGCTCTAAGGAATCCTTAATGGAAATGGTTAGTATCTCGTGATTAACCCTAATTCATAAAATCCTAATATGAATAGAATTCCCCCATAAGAAGGATTCTAGAATATATGCTCATTAATAAGAGATCTTCCCTATAAGGAAAAGACTTGTTACGCAAGTACGAGACTTGATTCTACACTACTATAAAAACCCAAAGACCCTCATAAAACAGGTACGCATAATTCACCCCATCTCTGGCACTCTAGAGTTGTAGAAAAAGGTTTATTGACTTAACCCTCGGAGGGTCCTTAGCCGGTATCACATGGTATCCTTTTAGGGTTTTCTCTTTGTGTTGTGCAAGGATCGTTACAAGCGTACGAGAACCGTGTGGCTTACTGTTGATTTTTCGGCATCATTAATTGACATTATTTTAATTCTCTATAGAAAAGAGGATTGACAAATAACAATGTTACTAACTATAAGGCTCTTCCTATTCTATCAAAAAAAACAAAAACAAAAAAAACTATAAGGCTCCTTCCTAAAAAAAAAAAAAAAAAAAACCTATAAGGCTCCTTGCATGTATTTAATAGTACTGAACTAGTATGGGTTTGTTTTGTTTATTTGAATAAAGAAACTTTTATAAATTTTATATTTGTAATTAATACACTAATTTGTATATAAATATATATATATATATATATATAGGAATATACATATAGAGTTCGGTTTAAGTTACACTTGATGTAACTCTGTAGAAGTTGCACCATTTTTACACCATAGATCTCTAAGAGATCTAACGGCTAAAAACACATAGTTGACTATTTATTGCTTTCCAACTCGTTTAGCTAATTAGTATCAATTTTTTCTCTCTCCTTAATTATTCCTTCCCTCTTAGCTTCCATTTTTTTTTTCTTTTAACAGAACTACTCTACTGAATTAGAAGCAAGTTCACACTTTAAATTGTAAAAAACAGAGACACAGCCCAGTAATATTTTGAACAAGCAAATAGCCGAAACTATTTAAGAAAAAAAATGGAAAGATCAATTTATATATAGTTGACGTACGCCACTATGAATAATCAAGTTCATGAATAAAATATCACCTGATATTGTTGCTAAAGGGCTAAACCAAAAAAAACAACCAAAAAAAAAAAAGTTCATAATGCAATTGTGAGTGAAAGAACAACCATTGGTATCTCCTTGCTAGGAAAATGTCATTGTTACCCCATTAAAACAAAAGTTGTGATATAGTTACATGCCGTACCAAGCCACGGATTACCCAAGATGACATCTCTACAATGGTTTTTTTTTTTTTTTTGTTTTTTTTGTTTTTTTTTGTTTTTGGGGGTAAATTACACCCCTAAAGTTTAAGTGTGTTTGGATTTTATATCTTGAAATTTCAAAATTTCAATTTTACTCCCTGAAGTTTGGAGTGATTGGATTTTACACATTGACGTTTCAAAATTTAAATTTTATCCCTTAAAGTTTGGAAGTGTTTGGATTTTACACCTCCAAATTATAAAAATTTGGGGTGTAAAATCCAAACACTTCCAAACTTTAGAGAGAAAAATCCAAACACACTTAAAATATAGGTGGTAAAATCCAAATTCTGAAACGTTAAAGTGTAAAATCCAAACGTTAAGAAGTAAAATCCAAATTCTGAAACTTCAGAGTGTAAAATCCAATCACCTCCAAACTTTAGGAGTGTAATTTGCAATTTACCCCTTTTTTGTTAAGAAATAGTGTCCATAAGAAAAACTTTCAATCAGATTAGTACTTTAAAATTCAAGATATGGCGGGGTGACCTGCAAGGTTGAAATTAGAGGTTTTGGCTATGGCGGGGTGACCTTTAGGCTTCAAAAGTTTCTTGAAAAAAAAAAATGGTAGAATAACATTTAATGAGGTGGAAAACAATAGTTTCTCATTTCTCAACAATTAAAAAAAAAAAAGATGGAAAGTAATAAATAAAGAGTGAGAAAAATGCTATTAATTTGGTAAATGAGTTGGTAAGGAATTTTTTTTTTTTGAGAGTGGTAAGGAATTAATACTTAATAGTGTTTTTTAAACTGTTATATCTCTAAGAGATTTATGGTGTAAAAATTGTGTAACTTCTATAGAGTTACATTATGTGTAACTTAAACCCATATATATATAAATATATGAATTTTGATACTTTTCCAAAAAAGAAAAAAAGAGAAAACCAAGAATGTTGCAATATTAGAACTTCTTTCAAATCTAGTAACAGAAAAATCATCAATAAGAAGTAGAACAACAGCATAAAGAACACAAGTAACTCCTACCATCCAAGCACGTGGGTTACTACTTCCCAAGGACTATGCCTAAACTACTCTTCATGAGGTGCACCATATCATCATCTAGTTTCTCACCTTATGGCCATGTTACTGCTCCAGAAAGACTCGTACCTTAACACTCATAGTCAAAGGTCACAAAGAGCCTCTCTATATCATAAAGTTCCAAAGCTATACTGCACTGTTCAGGAAATTTGGACCCAATTCACTAGCAACTAGTTACCATTCTAAAAGCACTAGCATCAGGGATGCAAAATAATAATAATAATAATAATAATAATAATAATAATAAAAGATAAACAAATTTTAAAAAAAATTATGTCCTAGGTAGATAACAGCATTTTGCATTCTAATTTTTTTTTTTTTTCCATATTTTTAACTACACAGCTTTTGAAATTTTGTTCACATAGGAATTAGACGTTACAAATTATATAAATTATTTCATATGTTTATAATACAAGTTTAGGTTTATGTATATGTTTTTGTTTTTAGAAAAAAAAGTATATATTTATGTTTAATTATAAACAAAAAAAATTAAAAATTAGAAAAATTTAACGGATACCCTAAGAGAATTTGTTAGTGAACCATTTTTAAAAAGTTTTTAGGGAAAATTTTTTTTAAAAAAAATTACTGTTTTGACAGCTTTTTTATTGGGTTTAGCTTATCTTTAATACTTTTTTAACTGGACATCTCCAGTTGTTTCAAATATACAATGGCAAGTGGTAATGGACTTTAATCTCCACATTTTATTTAGTTAGTGGTTGATGTGGCAATTTCTCATTAAAACAAAATGAGATTTCAGTTAAAAAAGTACCAAAAATAAGCCAAATCATTTTTTATTTCCCATAAAATTGGTATCAAAACTTTCTTTAAAAGGTTAACAAATGCTCTAAGGGCACCTATTAATAAATCCTAAATTAGAAATTTCATTTGTTGGAGTAGGAAAACGTTTATAGTTAAAGGCCTTGTTCTTGGCTATTTGCTAAAATAAATTATAACATTCATTAATTATTATCATGAGAGAGAGAGAGAGAGAGAGAGAGAGAGAGAGAGAGAGAGAGAGAGAGAGAGAGAGAGAGAGAGAGAAATTAGCAGAGCTCATTTGAAACAAATTTCTCAGGAGAAGGAAGAATTCGATGGATGTCAAAAAGGAGATGTACACTAAATATAGAACAGATCTCTACTAGATAATAAATATTTTTTTAAGTTTTTTTTAAAGCCATTTAAATGATATGACATAATTAATTTTTTTTTTTTTTTGAAAGAGACGATAGAGTTTTATTGCTTGAAACTGAAAGTACATAAAGAAATTTAGGAACACTAGAGACATATTTCCAGTGTGTTATGCATACCCAGACAACAAAGCCTCCAGTAGGGCTTAGCTGGGATTATAAAAGGAAAAGAAATAACAACAATACAAAAATGAAGAATGAAACTCAAGAGCTGGCCTGTGCTTCCATTAGTCTCTGATATTCTGTCAGTAAGGCTAAGGCCCCATCAGCAATGGCTTTCGGTTGCAGCTGCACATTTTCAAAATAGAACTTGTTCCTAGCATTCCATAGGGCCCAAGCCGTGATAGCCCAGACTTCAATGTCACTACGATCAAGCCTACCCTGCAGCATCCTGAGCAGTCTGAAAAAATCAGCAACCTCATTTGGGCATTTTTGCAGTCTGCCTCTAACAACAGCCCATGTATTGCAAGCAAATGGGCATTCCCACAGCACATGACAAACTGACTCGGGTTGTTGCTTACAGAATTCACACCGCGGATCCACTGCTACCTTCCTCCTATGCAAATTCTCTTTGGTGGGTAATATGTTTGAGCACGCCCACCATATAAAATTTCGAACTTTTGGGGGGTATATTAAGAGTCCAAATATGTTTCCAAATCTTTTCATTACTCCTATTATAAGAGCTCTCTCCATTGTGCTGATGTGCTAGCCTTAACACCACCTGATAAGCAGACTTAACAGAGAAGTCATGGACCTTATTATCCTTCCAAATTACTTTATCCTCCTCCTCCACCCGTGTGAGTGGTATCGCCAAAATTTCTTGGCGAGTAGCTTCATCAAATAGAGTGTTCACTTTCCCTCGATCCCATTGCATCGTCTGCTAATTAATAAGCTCCTTCACACATATATTCTTTGGTATATCCCCAATTAGCCCGGGGGGTGAGGGAGCCATTCATGGGAAAAAACGTTAATGGTTTCACTGTTACCAACCTACCACTTTGAGCCAGCCAAGATTACCTCCTTCGCCGAGAGCAGACTGTGCCAAATGTATGATGGATTGTGGCCTATCTTAGCATCCAAAAACATAGAGGTTGGAAAGTATTTGGCTTTATAAATACGGTAAAATAGAGAGTCCGTTTTCTAAACCAATTTCCATGCTTGTTTAGCGAGCAAGGCTAAATTAAAGGCATGTAAATCGCGAAAACCCATTCCGCCCATCTTCTTCGACTTGCACAGACTATTCCAACTCATCCAATGAACCTTCTTCTCATTCCGTAGCTGACCCCACCAATACCATGCCAAGACAGAATTGATATCCTTACATATTTTCTTTGGGATCTTGAAAATACTCATCGCATAAGTTGATACTGCTTGGGCAACCGTTTTTATGAGTACTTCCCTTCCCGCCTTTGAGATAAACTTCTCTTTCCACTTGGTTACTTTATTTGTAATTTTCTCCCTCACTCCTTTGAAGGTGTTTGTTTTAGACTTTCCTGCAATCATGGGCAGTCCAAGGTATTGCTCATAGTCATGAAATACTTGTGCTCCCAGCATGTTTTGCACGGCCAGCTTGATGTTTGCCCTTGTGTTTTTGCTAAAAAATAGGGCTGTCTTCCCTCTGTTAATGGCCTGATCGAATGCCATTTCATAACTATGTAAGAGGTGTAGAAGGTTCTGACATTCCTCAATCTTAGCTTGATAGAACAGTAGGCAATCGTCGGCAATAGGAGATGAGATACCCGGACTCCCCCCCGGCAAGAAAGTATTCCCTATATCCTTTTCTGCTCCTCGGCTCTCCTTAGCATGGCTGAAAGGCCCTCAGCGCATAAGAGGAATAAGTATGGTGATAGAGGGTCACCTTGCTTGATCCCTCTTGTGGGCTGTATAAAACCTTTAGGTTCACCATTTACAAGAACCGAATATAAGGCCGTATGAATTGTCTCCATTGCAAGTGTCACCCATCTCTCATCAAATTGACATAACATGATTTACTTAAAGCAACTGGTACGTACAACAAGCTCAGGTGGCATTTTTTTTTTTTTTTTTTGGATAAGTACCCCATCTTTTTTTTTTTTTTTTTTGATAGGTAAGCTTAGGTGACATTTATTTGACACATTGGCATCCAACATTAATAAAAGAACATGTACATATAGTATAATTAGAATTTTCTGACCAAATAACCATTCGTAAAATAAAATATAATAATAATAATATTTATACTACGATCCTCTTTCATTTTTTTTCCCTTTGACTATCTGTTTTCTTTACATGTTAAATTTTTTTTTTCTTTAAATTGCCTCAAATTTTTATTCAAAGATAAATGTTTTCAATATTTTCTCTTTTATAAGTATAGGGTTATGTGAAAAGATGAACATAACAAAATTATTTAGTTCATTTTTATGTGTAAAACAGTTTATGTTTAAGTGTATGTTTATGTGTTTTTTTTTAATTACAATAATTGAAGATAAATAAATAATTAGTTCCAAGTTAAATGTTTTATAGCTTGATGCTACCCAAAAAAAGAGAGTATAAGTTGAACATCATTTGATTCTATTTGCTTCATTTAAAAAAATATCGTCAATGCCTTTTCTTTTATTTGAGTTTTACAAAAATTAATGAGATCATGAAAAAAATTATTTATCTTATTCAAAATCAATCAATAAAAAATATAGTGAGTGTAACATCCAAAATGACTATTGTGGAGACAAGGCCCAAAGGAAGTACAATGGGCCTTGGGCCTTACCTTGGGTCTTTATGTGTCCGACGAGAGACCAAACAATATAAGGGCATTCCAACTTAGCACCTCACAAACAGGGGGAAAAACGGATGTTCCGAGGAGAAGGGCCTCCTCGGACTATGTCAGCACCATTCCTTCACTCGTTCTAGCAATTGAAGTGAACTTAACAAGGGAACTAATAACGTCAAGGGCATGCCACATGAGCTTGCAAGATGGAAGGAAACAAAAGATATCTAAAGAATGGGCTGTGACCTCCGCATTAAATGCGTTGCAGCTACTTTCCAAGCCGCATTTATGTGGAGAAAACCTCTGAACAGTGTTTCCTTGGCCACCGTGACTCACAGAGAGGCCAGAGAGGGTGGCTGATGGGACAGGTACTCAAGTGACCAAAAGGATTATTGACAAGTGTAGGGTAAAGATTATCTGTAATAAGCTATATATAATAAGAGGGATTCCCACGTAAATGGGGGGGGGGGGGGGAATGACCATAATTGTAACAAAGGTGGTACTTGTAAGCATTAATATTGACTGATACAAAGAATGTCCTCCTCGGATCAAGCATTAACCCAGTCTTGTATGTACAGTTCTTGCGTGATTGTCCATTAAAGCCACATTAGCCACTAGAATCCTTGTTTGAACCTAACTCTTTAACCCATTCTCTACAAATCTATTGTATTGGGCTCATTGGGCCATCACCCAACTCTATTTGGGCTTAGGCTCCAAATTGTGACCCTACAACTATCATGTTTGCAAATATCAAAATAGTATTGGAAAGCTAAAATTTGATCATTCATCAACTCAAAATGTTAGCGAGGCTATTCCAACACAATAGAAGGTACATAAATCCAATTAAGTATTAATAACATTAAACTATAATATTAATCATATATTTTAGATAGGGTCATGCAAACGAGTGCCCTTAGGGTACTCATTAATAATCAATTGTAAGAAAGTTTTGATACCATTTTTATGGGAAATGAAAAAAGCTGTCAAAATATTAATTACATGCTTCTACTAATTATAAAAAAAAAATTGTCAAAATATTAATTATAAAAAAAAAGCTGTCAAAATGAAAAAAGCTTTTTTATGGAGTAATAAAAAATATTAATTATATATTTTAGATGTAATACAATCAAAAAAAATTTAATGTTTTTTGCACATGACTGGACTCTTACTAGAATATGATAGAGTTTTTGGAATCGTAAGAACAATTTTGATCAGCCACGGTTGAAAGGGTTTTATTTTTATTTAAAGGGACAAGTATTTCTTGAAACATATGTACATTATTTATTAAATACATTAAAAATTTTCTTGAGTTGGCAATCAATTATTTATACAACATTACAACCAATATATATATATATATATATAATAGGTGAAGTAGAGAGAGTGTGAAATTGAATTCCAAATTATAACTCTAATTGTGTGCCACGTGTACATACCAAATTCGAATTCCTAATTAGAGTTCTAATTTTGTGCCATGTGTCTAGAATCTGAAATTAAAATTGAATTTTGCATCATGTGGCTAAATGTATGTGGGCTCATTTTTATTAAAACCACTTTTATGTATCTGGTCAAGTGAGTTACTGTGATAATTAAGTTTTTTCTTGATTTTGCAGTCAAACGTGAAAATCAAAGAGATTAATATCGGTGAAATTGAAGTTGAATTTTGTATCATGTGGCTAAATGTATGTGGGCTTATTTTCATTAAAACCACTTCTATATATCGGGTCAAGTGAGTTACTGTGCTAATTAAGTTTTTTCTTGATTTTGCAGTCAAACGTGAAAACCAAAGAGATTAATATTGGTGATAAGAACTTGGTTTGGGTACATTGCATAATTTCCAAAAAGATAGCAAAGCCAGAGTTTGCATCTTTGTTATAAATTTCTTACAAAGTTTGCATCTTTACATTTGCACTGAGTTTCGGATTAAAGTGTTTTCTTCTTGGTTCTGACACTGAGTTTTGTTTACTATTCACTTATAAAGTTTGCATCTTTACATTTGTTATAAATTGCTAATATGTGATTAGATGCACATTATGCCTAAAATTCACTATCCTTATATTTGGCTTTTTGTTCAGGTTTGGAACCTATAACAATGAAGAAAGCACTGTTGTGGACCGATGGATGATATTTTTTGCAGGTTGCAAAGGAACTTAGTGATTAATGGAATCTCACTCGAATTGGAGAGGACCCGACTGTAGATGTCTGGATGGCAGATGTGAGTAACTATGTTTTTAAAATTTTCAGTGAAGGTAAAGGTTATGAATAATGTAAATCTTCTGGAGAGAGATTTATTATTCTATATTTACGCAAGTTTGGTCGCCTTCTTGGAGTGGATCACTCCACCATGTCTTTCTACTGGAATTTTTTATTCAGATTGTTACAATTTAATATGAAATTTTATTTGAATTTTCCTATTGTTGTTACTATCATATATTATCATTCCAATTGTTCAATTAGAATCTGAAATTAGAGTCCAATTTTACTATACACGTGTATAATCTAATTATTTTTAATTTTGCTGTCATGTGTAGTAGCCAATGAGATGAAATTAATAACACATTAAACACTCATGCTTTGGGAATTTGTAGTACCAATCTAAATCCATTGGACTTGCTTCGTGATAATACAACTATGAAGGATGTATAAAAACACGCACAAACCCATCTCTCTATAAAAAGAGATTGAAGAGAATTTCTTTTATTAGCCATGGAATTTCAGAGGTTTTTTCTTCACAAAAATGCCTATCATGTTACAAAATGATCATTCGTAAAACTACAAAATGAGTACAACTTTGAGGTTTTTTTTTTTTTTTTTTTATAATTTAAAATTTTTTAAGCTACGAAAATTTCAATCACCAATAGAGATTGAAGATTCAAAAGCATAAATGGATCTTTTGGATAAACATTGTCACCAATGTTCATCTTTCTGTGTAAAATATATATACTACTAAGTTTTGTTAATGAAATTTTCTGGTTAATAATATGAATTTAGACTTAACTGAGCATTTTAAACATGAATAAACTCATGATTAATAATATATACATTCCCGTGCGGTAGCACGGGGCTACATACTAGTATATATATAATCGACATACAGATGAAGAATCCAACTTAAGACTTGTTGAACTTTTGAAATCTCATCATTTAATTTATTACTTTTTAAAACTTTAGAGTCTAATTTATTTTTTTGAAACTATAGACCAAAAATTTCACACCTCTTAAATTATAGGATTTAAAATAAATTTTTCTTAAAAGAAAATTAAATTTATCGCGATGGACCCACTATCATAATAAGTGGATTCAGCTACGGAATGTTCAGTCCATCACAAAAAATGGTTTTATTGCGACTAGGGACGGAATCAAGAATTGGAGTTAAAGGGGTAACTTTACCATCCTCTTTGCTAGTTATGTGTGGTGGCTCTGTTGCTGCTTAGCCACAGAAGGTTTTTTTTTTTTTTTTTTTTTTTTTTTTTTCTTCTGCATGCTTCTACTACTGGATAATAACAAAATTATTTTAAGTGAAATTGATTTATTGGATTTAATTTTTTTTTAGCTTTGTTATTGATAATTTTTGTTGCTGGGCTAATTTTTTAGGACTTGTATATTTTATTTTAGATTTTTTATCAATAAATTTTTTTTATAGCATTAAAAATGAGGAAAATGCTAGAGTTACAAACTTTTTTTATAAATAACTGATGTGATGACTAGTGAGTGGTTATTGATAAGTAATAAAGTGATGTAAATAGTAGACTTAGATATAAACCAATAAGAATTTGCTACTTCAATAGTTTGTAAAAAATTTATAGATAAGTGTGTGGCTATAGCACTACTCTTAAAGGAACTAATAATATCGTTAAGGGGGTAAGGTGTAGTTTTATAGAACAAAAATTGCTAAATTCAGTACTACATATATACTAATTTAAAAATAAATAAATAAAATTGGAGGGGTGTCATTGGCCCTAAAGCCAATAAGTGGCTCCGCCGAGATTGCCACCACAACAAGCTGTCGCATAAAGTCCTGAAAAATACTACCCAATAAAAAAACAGTGTCAAGTATTTATTTTCTGCTGAGTTTTTTACCTTCTTTGGTGTAAAATACATTGTGTATAGTTTATTAGACAAAGTTTAGCTATAAAATTGATTGTAACCTTACGTTACAATCTTACTCAATTAATAAATAATACTACATATTTTGAAAATCTAACCGTTGAATTACATGTTCTTTATGCTCTTAATATACATGTCAAATTATGTGTCAATCGGAAATTATTTACTGAGATGGGTTCAAGTTACGCCTGGTGTAACTCTTGTAAAGTTACACCTTTTTTACACTGTAGATTTGTAAGTGATCTGACGGCTAAAAAAATTAACATTAAATGCTATTACTTTCCATCTCATTCATAATTAATACTAGTATTTTCTCTCTCTCCTTATTTATTGTTTTTTGCTTGATTATAGGGCACACTACCATTTTTAACAACTTGCATTTCTATACTTTAAAAAAAATAAAACATACAAGAAAATAATGGTTTCTTCACCATCTAATTTTGGGCTTCCGATGGATGTGATAAATGGGTCTGAGTTTGGTTTTGGATTTGACTCAACCGTCGGTGATGGGTTCGGTTTGGATTCCTACTCTTTGAACGATGATTAATGATTCTGATGTAATCTAATTTCTTTGATTGCTTAACCTTCGTTAGCGAAATTTCTAGAGAAAATTACCGATTGACACACATGGAGGATCATTGTGATTAAAAAATGAAAAAGAAAAAGATTTTTGCTTAAGATGTTTGCCTTTGAACTCATTGCTAGACTCTTTCTTTGGTGAATATTGGTGATATCATGGTATTCAGGTTGAATACTAGTGTGTTTTTTTATTTTATTTTATATAATGTCATAATTTTGCAGAAATGTTGCATTTCACGTTGTTTTTTTTTTTTTTTTTGAGAAACGCATTTCATGTTGGCATTGAAATGTTGCTATTAGTATTATGCTTATATTAAGCCTGTTGTGGGTAGTAATTATAATTAATTTCACCTTTTCTTGTATATTTTATTTTTTTTTCCAGTATAGAAATGCAAGTTGTTAAAAATGGCAGTGTGCCCTTTAATCAAGCAAAAAACAATAAATAAGGAGAGAGAGAAAATACTAGTATTAATTATGAATGAGATGGAAAGTAATAACATTTAATGATATTTTTTTAGCTGTTAGATCACTTACAAATCTACGGTGTAAAAAAGGTGTAACTTTACAAGAGTTACATCAGGTGTAACTTGAACTCATCTTTTATTTACTATATGATCTATAAGTTTATATTCTATGCATAATTTTAAACTACAAAAACTTATAATTTTAACAATTTATTGATGACATAGTTATTGATATTTAATTTTCTAAAAATTTTGCAAGTATGGAGGATATAAAAAGAAGACGTAATCTAATAGTAGATTTATTAAAATTCACCTCCAATAAAAAATATTAAGTAAGATTATAACCAACCAATTTTATAACTAAACTTTGTCCAGTTTATTTATATTCCTCCTTAACTCCTTATACATTTGCGGTTCACGTCTTAATGTTCAGCAAAAATTAAAAAATAAAAATAAAATTCATAGCTTTATTAGTTGTAATGCAAAACACATGCTAATTTCACATAATATTTTCCTCCAATCGCGGCATAACTTGTGCTTATTTCATATTTCCTGATCTCTTATTTGTACATATTTGTTGAAGGACACTTTATCCGACATATCAATTCTTTCAATAGAATCTTGAATCCAACAGTGGCAATGCATTTTGAATCTTCGACCATGAAACATGGTTATGTCCATTTGAGTTTAGTTTGATTGTTAAGTCTTTTATTCCAGTTTTAGATGCAATGTGCTGCTATTAAGAGACACAGCGAGCCATTTCAAAGAGAAAGCTTGACAATATAAGTTTGACAAAAAAATTAGCAAAGGGCAAAGGCACATAGAAGAGAAGAGGTGGAACAATAAAATGCTGAAGAAAAAGTAGAAACTATTATTGAGAATCAACTATATGAGATCGTTTATTCAAGGAAACAAATTTTGAGAGAAAATATTCAGAAGAGAATTCAACGGTTATTAATTTCATCATGATTGGGCACTTGTGGAATCATCAACTGGATGATTATATCTGTTGAAAAACCACATAGTATCTGCTTCCACTGCATATCCATCTTGATTACGGTGCCAACTATAGTATGCATGGGTTCGGTTCTTAATGTCAAAAATGGCATGACCAAAACTAGCCTCACGATAAGCTGAGTATGATGGCTGTGGTTCCGTCATGCTGCAACAGAGAAGAGGACATTAATATTAAACCATATTAACAAACAGTGAATCAATGAAGGTCAGCTCTATTATAATGTAGTTAGCTTACTTGGTTGCTAAGCCTTCAAGATTGCCTCCATCACCAATGGTTATATATACAGGCGATGATTGATCCTTCACAGGAGTGCAAATACCATTTACAACATTGTATGCAATGTTGGATACACGTTCCTGTAATATTCATATGTTAGTTGTCAATCAACATCAGAAGAAATGAACATAGAGCCACAGACAATGTCTATATATATAAACAAATGGAAATCAAATAATCTGGATTTGTGTATGTGTGTCTCAGTGTAATGCATCATTAAAGAAAAGATCATAGATGGCAGAATTTTCATTCTCCTCAAAAAAAATTTCAGAAATGAAATACTGCCAAGTTTCTAAAACTCTTTGTCGTCACAGATTTCAGGTAACTAGGAAATATATTAGAGACAACTATCAGTGTTACACAGATAACACTTCTAAAAAAATCACATTTCAAAAACTAATAAATAGAAAGTATCAAGGACTTACAGATCGTTCATAAGCATGAACATGACCAGCAAACACCACATCAACTTTGTACTTCACAAACCATGCCTCATACATTACTCTCATGGTTTCACCCTCCAGAAAATGATAGTTGTAGCTGTTATACCAAGGGGAATGCATTAGAACAATCAACCAAGGTGTCTCAGTCCGGTTAACTTTTGGTAGTTCCTCTTCAAGCCACTTGTATTGAGGGGTATATTTACCTGAAAAAATTGCAATGACAAGTAAATTTATTAATTTTGCTTTTGCTGCATGAAATCCCCAATTTATTTGGGACGAAGGCTTAGTTGAGTTGAGTTGAGGTGAGCTACATTGATTTTGGCAAAAGGAGACACTAACACATGCCATCATCAGATACTAGCTTAAACAAAACACTATGGTAGCAATCTTGTTATTTAACTTAACCACATAAATTAGGATGTCATGATCATTACATCCAGTCATCCCCTGTAAAAACATTATTCTGTTTGTTTCTGACAGCATTTTGGGGGCAAAACCCCAAATTGAGGATGTTGTCCTAAAAAACTGATATACAATGTCAGTGAAAGATACTTGTAATGTTAAAAAACGTTGTATATGACGTCTTATGGAAACCAAAATATGACTCTATGAGGTATAGAATAAATGCCATGAAAAGCAGACTTGACTTTTTCAACTCCATAGAATGTCTCTCAACCTAAACTCCAAAAAAAAGTGTATTACCTATACCCATATGGGAGAAACTAAAAGAACCCATAATTATTCGCTCAGACACTCACACATATTTAAACAATATAATATGGCAGGCAAGATGTGATCAAAGAAAATGGGTGGCATTCATCAAAAGCAAGTAAATATCCAAATCGCAACCATTTGTAATTAGTTGTCTTTAGTCTTAACCAGTATGCATTATAAACTCTTGAATTATCATCATCCCATATCTATGTAATAGAGATCAAGACTGCCAAAAAATGTACAGACTGAAGTTGCTAGTTTGGACATATGTCTGTGCACATGACCATAATTAGAAATATATAACATGTAAATCCAAATGCATTCTTACCATATGCTGAGTATGAGGACAAGACAATGATGTAAGCTGAAGCTCTCTTGATTGAATACCAAAAGGGAGCTGTACTATTTGAAGCTTTATAAGGCACATGATAACGGTGACTGAAAGGCTTAAAAGGTTTGGTTTCTCCCTGCAACCCAGATATTAATCTACTATTAGAAACTTGGAGAATTATATGCAGAAACACAATGACTCAAAATAATGTCAAAGAGAGTAGAACTGTCATGAAAGTATCAATAACAGCGACATGGTGGCACTATGGATTATTTTTGGCTTTACCAAGATATAGACCTCTTGTTCTCTCTTGGGTTTTAGATGAAAAGGATTATTTTTATATGCAAGACCTTAAATCAAATTTCGCTACCAAAATGAGCATTATTATCAAACAAGGTCAATTTAGGGGGAATTCTGTCATAAGTAAGATTTACAATATAATATTTCAAAGGGAACAATGAAGGTAATTGCAACTCAGTATTATGTTGACTCAATTTCCTGTTAAGTGTTGCCTTTTTTTTTCTTCTTTTTTTTAGGCAAAGTACCCGCTAAGGCATGAGAAGTGTCCAGTAGCCCTCACATACATATAAGAAAAGAGCTAATTTTTACTACTGACCTCAGTAGAAAAAATTCTTCAAAAAATTAAACCATTTGTATGACTTCAAACCACAAGATTGAAAAGGTAGTCAAACAAGTGTAGCCAGAAGGAGTTTTTAAATAAGAATTACAGAACACATTAGTTTCTACCAAACAATGAAATATTCCGTGAGATACTTACAATTGATGGCTCATAGTCAATCTCGTGATTCCCTGCAGTCCATATCCATGGTTGATAAGCAACACTTCTCTCAACAAATCTTCCCCATGAATCCCATCTATTATTGTCATGATTTGGATAGTTATCTGCATAAGAGAGGTCCCCAACGAACAGCACTGTTTTCCCTTTCTGTGGGTTTAACTCATAATGAGTAAGTGTCTTATTTGAATCATAACTCTGACCAAGATCCCCTGCAGACAATACCATTAGTTTAAAATGAATAAAACATGTTTCAAATATCTAAATTAACACATAAGCAGAAGTGCTAATGTAAGTACATTCCTCATTCATTTAGGAACATGTAAAGGAAGTAAGAGCCAATAATCAGCCTAAAATGAAAAGTCCAGATTATGTAGCTTATAAGTGAGATTTTTTTTTCTCCAAATTTTATTATTATTAAGTCTTAGTAGGTGATTTCAATCGTAGTTCTAGCTTTATTGGATAGGCTATTCTGTGCCTGCCCAATTGCCACTAGACTTTGCAGAAGTCTAATGGAAATAGAGAATGCAACCTGCCTAAAAATGAAGACCATGTGTATGCTTGAACCACAATGCCAACCAAATATCTAAATTGTTTGGGATTTATTAAAGAAATACTCACCAATAAGACCAAATGTATAAGGCACGTCAGGGCCAACTTCAGGTGGAGTTACAAACCAGAACTGCCGAGTAGTGTGCCCAATCCCAACCACATAGTAGTATTTGGTGTTGAACTGCCCCCCCAACCCCCCCCCAAAAAAAAAAAAAAAAAAAAAAAAAAAAAAAAAAATCAAAATCAAAATAAATAAATAAAAGTTTACACATACCTAGATATATAGCATACTTTTAATGCATATATCATATATGCCCATATCATCCATTAATCTCATATAGAAGCACAACAAGAACAGAACAAAAACAGGGGAACAACTTTAGAGCAATCATATGAAACAATCGTATGAAAATTTTTACTCACCTTCAAGTTTCTGATGGTTGTGTGATGAATGAAACCAGACGTGTAATTGTAGTACTTATAGGTGGCAACTTTGCCTTTGGCATGTCTCTTTTCCTTGCTGTTTTCACTCCAAAAAACCACTTTACTGGAGCCCGGTTCATCCACAGTCACCCATGATATAATCATTGCCTCTCCCACGTGGTCTCCTTGTGTTATATGTACCTGAATTCACACCAACCCAAATATCAATCAATAGAATAAAGGCCAAAAACTAAAAATTTCAAATACCCAATTGCCTATCAATCCTAACTTCCCCAGAAAAAAAAACCATGCACAATGGATACATAAACAAAACAAAAACAATTACCGATTGAAACCATCTAAAAAGAAAACCCCACCAAGAAAAACCTTCCCAGAAAACAGTTAGATCAATAAGAAAATAAAAGCAGAAGAACAATAAGGGGGACATCAGTACCTGCTGAGGTGCATTATAACCAGGTGGGACTTTAAAGACATCACTATTAAGAGGCATATCAATAGTCTTCTCAACTTTTCTGACAAAAGTACTGGTCTTTCCTCCATAACAGACCACTGCTAAACTCAAACCCAAACTAATTGCGATCAAAGAAGAAGATAAAGACGAACCAAAAAGACCCATCTTTATCTTTTGCCCGCACATACAAAGTCTCACAAAACTACACTATTTAGCTAAAGAGCCGAGACCCTATTGCTATATATATATATATGAAATGGTAAAACTGGTTCGAGTCAGATCAGGAGAATGCTAGGAATATTCAGAGCATCCTAGTATAATACAAATTTAGATGTCAACGATTGTTTAATGATAGGAAACTGAGTCTTCCTTCACCAGTTGTTATTTGAAAATATATATGTAGGAACTGAGTTAATACAATTTTTTTTTTTTGGTTTGAAAATATTTATAGTGGTATTCTAATAAAGTTGACAATGGACTCTGTAGTCACGGGAAGTTAGGTGTGTTTTACGTGTGTAGCTTCCTCGATTGAAAGCGTTTTGGTTTGACAATAACTGGGGTAATTGGCTAATTATTGTTGCGTTTGATATGATTTCGAAAAGAGAAATGATACATTTACAATATTTTTATAATATTTTTACAATAATTTTTAAGTAGTAAGTTGTTACTAGTTATTATTGTTGGGGCAAAAAAGTAATCTTAGTGTTAGTTTTAAATTTGAACCAATAACAATTAACCACCTTTGATTTGTTGTAAAAATATTATAAAATTATTGTAAACGTAGCATCTCTTTTTAGAAAATTTGGTGTTTGGTATAAATGATGGTAATATCGGTAATACCAATAAGGTCCAGATGAACTAATCTTCTGTTCTATGTTTATACTATCGTTTTGTAGAAAAAAGGTCTTGTAGAACTAGTCGTCTATTCTTTTTTCTTCTTTTTTTTATAAGACTAGTCGTCTATTCTATTCTATTACAAACTGGATGAGTTAAAAATAGGATTTTGATTGTCTAGTTAGCAAATTTAGTATTTTTGCTCAACTAGCCAGAAATAAAATAAGGAATATACTATAATATAGTACTTTTTTTATTATGAGAAAATACTTTTATTTTTATGCTACCATCACAACATTTTCGTAACAAATCTTAAGTGACAGATTGTTAATGAAGTGCACAAAAAAATAATTAAAATGGTGAGTTCATAATAGAACTAATAACAAATATAGGAAAGGATATTCTTTACCTGCCATGTGAAGACTAAATCAAAGATATTGACTCTTATCCAAAAAAAAAAAAAAAAAAAAAAAACAAGATATTGACTACTAAAAAATATTTTGTGATGGGTTAAAAGAGTAATGCTAATAACAATAAAAAATCTTTACATTTTCCTATAAAAAAAATCATGGAATTGATTTTTGGAGCAAATTGAGGGATTTGTTTCTCAAAAAGAAAAAAGAAAAATAAATACTATGTCTATAATATTTTCAAAGCACTTTCACAACAAATTTTAAGTGGTAGATTGTTACGGGATGTTATTGGCGTACAAAAAAATAATTTTAATAGTGGATTCAAATTAGAACCAATTATAACTTACCACATAAGATTTGTTATGAAAATATTATGTATGCAACACTTCTAAAAAAATGACAGATTTAAGCAATTAATACACGATTTAATTTTAAAATATCATCTATTTTTTAGTGTAATTCCAATGCTAAATATGAATTTCAATTTTTTTTTCTATGTGTAAATAGTTTTGGAGGGTAAGGTCCTTAGGGTTCGAATCATAAACATGACACACCAACTAAATAGTTTTGAATGCTATCACATTCTTTTCTTTTTTTTTTTTTTTTTTTTTTTTTTTTTTTGTTTTGAGAATCACTCCCATGCTATTACTTGAAAGTTGCAACCCCATTGTAATGTATTATTATTATTATTATTTTGATACGATGTAATGTATTATTAAGTTAGGTAAATGAAACAAGGTAGCCTTTTAAGATCATGTGATCTTTTCCTCACACATGGTATGGGCCTCATAGCATGTGGGATCCACACATTAAAGGGATAATGCATATACTTCATACATGAAATATATTTTTATGTATGTAGTTGATAAAGTTGAACAATGTTTAAACTCTCATGTCTTCCATCTTTTTTCTCCATCATGTTGTCTTATCATGATCAAACTAAAATAACATTAAAATTATACTAAATTAGAATATAATTATAAAAAAAAATACTTAATATTGTTCCTTTAATCCTAAATAATTCATTGAGATTCATAATATACCATTTATTTCTGTTTTTAGGAAATCTTACAACGTTTTTTAAAACCTTCAACTGAATGAAAAATACAAAAATTAATAGTGAGCAACATGGTGAGTAATTAATAATTTATAGCATAGTAGTGACAATATTGAATGTGATACATACGGATACTGTACAAAACACCAATTGCAATATAATAATGCCAGAGTACCAAACACCAATTGCCATATAATAATTTCTCAAAAAAAAAAAAAAATTTTGCCATATAATAATGTCATTTATTAGCTGTAAAATTGATGATTTAAAAATAGTGCCTATGTTGACTAATGAAACAGTCGTTTTAATAGACGTTGTTTTGAACTGCCATATATAGTTAGTTTTGATTATGACACCTAAAATGGTAACAAAACCAGAAAATGACTTCAATCTTTTTTTATTCTTATAAATTTTTTTTTTAAGGAAATGAAAATTTTGAACATTATTATTATTATTATTATTATTTTAGAGATAGCTCATCAAATTAAGATTTTAATTGATTTTTTTGGTGTAAGTAGAATCAAACCTCATATTTAAAGTTAAAAAATTTTCTCTCTAAAAAAAAAGTTAAAAAATTTTATCAGTTGAGTTAATTAGAATTCACTTGAACTCAATTATTATAGTATAATAAAGCACAAAACCATAAACCATATCACTTTCTAGATTATTGCCAAAACAATTAAATAAAAAAAAAAAAACTACAAATTTTAAATCTTTTGTTTCACAATTTGATATTTGATTCCCTGTTGTAAAAACCAATATGTCACATCTACTTACTGATAAGTTTTGCTCCTCCCACTCTCTGTTCTTAGCAGATTCAGTCCAAATCATTATTTTTTTCTTCTTGTGCATTACGAATGTGGCTCTCTTTGTACACATCTTGATCTTGCTAAGCATCATTCAATTATTGGAAACGTGTAATTATATTCATAGGTATTATATGACTATGACTATGAGAGCTCTTTAGAAATTAGAAAGTACACTTTTGAAAGATAATGTTCGTATAACTTTACATAAATAATAAAATGCACGTGAAATGAAATTATCTATGCTCAATCATTTTATTTTTTTTAGATTATCCCTCATCTAAATAAAAAATAAAAAAAACTATGAACCAAATTAGTATGGATTAATAATAATAATAATAATAATAATAATAAACTCTTTGATGCGCCATCCTTATTCCCTTTCGAATTTCGATAGATTATTAGATTGATCACATGTCTTTGTTTAATATAAACTAGTTAAATTAGGTTCCGAGTAAATTCTCCCATCTATATAATTTGGAGGCTGAGAAAATTTTTTTTTTTTTCTAAACATGATCCACGGGACACGGCTGACCGCACAGGCCTTTTTTTGTTTTCTTCCTCTTACTCTATTTAATTACATAGCATTGGTTGTTGTAATATGTGTCATAGCTACTTCAGTTTGGCACGTCAATCAATTTGTGCAGTCCCGTTATTTGACTTCATTTTTGATACGGTTTCCTCGTGGGGACAAGATTGAGAGTGTGAAAGGTTTACCCAAAAAAAGACAATAACATATATATCCTCGTATATTATATTATATAATAAAAACGGAACTTAAAAACCATAGTTGTACCAAATAATACTTTCACCAATTAGTATTTTTTTTGGTTAATTTATACTTCTTCAATAAAAAAATAATATTTAATAATGGTTTAATTTAGGTAAAACTATATCATATAAATTTCAACAAATTTAAATCCTATTAAAACTAAAAGTCTATGGAAAAAATTTTCTAACTTAAAATCTCACACAACAACCCACATTTTTTTGTTTTTGTTTCTTTCATCAAGTTGCATGATTTAACAATAATTTAAAATATCACCGTGCACCAATGGTGCAATGGCCACTCCACAAGTATTAAGAGCTTGTGGGATGCGAGGGGTAAAAACCAAGGTTTTAGTTTACAAAAAGGAGCTTTAAATCTCCAAAAATGAGACTCACACACATATACACTTTTCTTTTTCTTGAGAGAGAGTTCCAACCTATGGCATCTACTCATGAAGATAGTTTTTTATCATCAAACCAAAACACCAATCAGTTTTTGGTATAAGTGGGAGATTGAACCCTAGATCTCTTATTTAACCATCAAAAACTTTATCAGTTGAGTTAACTGGAACCCACCACACATATACACTTAGATTAAGCTAGAATAGAATTTCTATCTTGTATAAAAAAAAAAACAATAATTTAAAACAAATTTAAATTATATTTTAAATAGTCTTATAATTGCTCTCTTTATCATCAAATTAAAACTTTTTTATTAGACCATTAAAAATTTTGCCAATTAAACTAACTTAAACTAGACGATACACACGCAATATTGTGCCTACTTAAAAACCATGTGCCTGTGGTGGATAAGAACGATGGACCTTTTAAAATTGAAAAATTTCGGTGCCACAAATTAGTGCACAACTCGCCAAACTAATTTGTGGCACCGGAACTTCTCTTTAAAATTAAAGAATAAATATCATTCTTCAATCATAATCACATGGAACTTCTGTCTTACGGCAAATCCTTCTTTTAATTTATAAAAACATCTCTCTGCCCCACTCTCCTTTTAAGTGGTGCGCGTGTTGTACTCAAGACGGAATATAAATAAATAATTGTAATATTTCCAGAGATTTTTTTTTTCGTTCTTCTTTATTACAATTTCTTTTAGTCAATATGATTTTAGGATACACTCTTAAATTATTCATTAAAAGTATTCCCATTGTGATGCACAAATTTATGAAATATATCATACAAAAATATTAATAACATAATTAGAAATGAGTAATAAAATAGACTGTAAAAACAAAACAAAATAAAACAACAATTACTTAAAGTTACATAGCAGTAAGCACATTGCATAAGACTTATTTTTTGTTAAAATAAAGATAAAATTCTTTTAATTTTTCTTTTAATTTTGATCAAAGTAGTATTCTAAGTTTCTTAAAACTTTGATTAGTGCCTAAATGGCGATAGAGTTTAACTTATACTATGTGCTGAGGGTAAAATTTTGATGTTCTCAAATAGAATATGGGGTAGCCAAGCCGAAACTCTATGATGGGCCCTTGAAATAAAGTCCAAAGACTTTTGATGTCGTGTAAGCCCGCCCAAGCAAGAGATAGAGGTTGCACCCCAAAAAGAAGACAACAATAAAGCCCAATAAACACGTTACTATTGTTAGTTTATTATATTATTAGTCCTTTTACAGCATCATAGTTCAAATCAGTCCCCTAGCGATACGGTATTATCTCCAGCGATAGGGTAAATTATATTCAATCATTAAATAAATTTAATAAAGCATTAACTTTAGGAAATTCTTGTGTATTTTGTTCAATAGGGTCCACAGTACTCTCAGCCATCATTACATTAATATGAAGAAAAAATTCCAAAAAGTCTCCAATACATTATAGCCTCCCATAGTAAAACAATAAGTAAATATTAATGGCTGCATAGTGTGATGAAAAGGAGTTATTGGTATGATATGAAGGGAAAGAGGGATCTCAGCTCAGTGCAGCAATTATTAAACTAAGATTTTGGTGAGTGTGTATTCATAAGGCATGAATGAGGTAATGTGGGTTGTTTTGTGTGAGTGAGATGGAATTAATATTGAGGTTAAGGCTTTAGTGAATAGCGGGCTGTTTGTGACTAATTGGGAGACACTTATGAGCTGTGATTGTGTAAAGAAGGGAAGGAATATCTAAGTTTAGGTGAGTGTGGTCTAAGGGGAATGGGTTTTAAGCTTGAGGAGAGCTAAATTGTAAGCAAAATGACCAACAAATCAGAAAGTTTCAAAGGGAGTAGTTGTCCTTGTGGGCTGAGGTGCTTATGTTTTTATAATGGAGTTTTAGAGAAGTATTAATTAACAAGAATCCAAAAAAAATGTAGGTCTGATTTAGGGGAGCAAGACAACTGAATTAATAACCTGGATTTTGCCTAAAAATGGGAGATTTGCTTTTGGGGTTGTTTTGCTTCTTTGGGCAATGTCACACATGGGTAGTATTTGGGATAATCTTGCATTGAATGTTAAGATTGCTGAGATTGTGTTCAGCCGATGGGATTAAGGCAAGTATTAAGGAAGAATTCTAGTGCTGCAACTAAGATTTGGACCTTAGGAAGTAGGATTCAACACCCCAAGCCAGGTGTCAATTTGTTGAAATTTGAATAACTTGGTTTCCGCTCCCCTTCCGCTGGAGATACAGTCTTGAGGAAGATGATGGAGTTCCATCACCCTTTAGACTTCAGCTGGCATCACAACCCTCGAGCACTGTTCACGTCAGGTAGAAAGTGACAGAAAACTGATGGGACAGCCCCTAGTTCATCCTCAAAGACTAGGTTCTCTTGTAGGGGCTTCTAGCTGTACTTTGGTTAGGATTGAACAAGGGCTAGTTGCCCACTTTCAAGCCTCTTGCTCAGGTTTTTTGGATTGGGCTTGCTCACATGGGCTGGTTCCTTTGGGCTGGGTTGTGTGCATCTTACCAAATGGACATCAACAACACATGTTGCCATGGGTTTTCATTCCTCATGGACTTTTATTGTTAGTAGAAATAAAATGAATCCATGAGCTTTAATAAATATTTATGATAGATTTTGGGTATTAATTTCCATGAGTTTTAAATAACAACTTGTATAGTTTCTCATAATTTTTGCTATGGATTACTTTGTAAATGATATTTTCTTTGGGGCTTTTTAAATAATGACCTCTAATATTTTCTTGAGAATAATATTTACCATGGGTTTTGGAAATAAATATTATGAATGCCATGATGTAAGATGGATAGTGAACATGAGTTTAAAATATGAAATGAAATAAATAAATGTCATGGGTCTAAATAATCATAACTTTTCATGGGCTTTTATAAGATGATTGCCATGGGTTTTGAGAATAGATAATTCATAAATTCTATGAGCTTGTAATATTATAGTAATAGGTTTAAGAATCTAAAGTATTGTTCATTATTGGACTTTTAAGTGAAATAATTATGATATAGTATTTTGCCAAGTATTAATAACCTTGAGCTTTCGATAAAATAGTACAAAGTAGTTAGCTTGGGCTTTTAATAGTGCCAACATAAGTTGGGCTTTTGATATTACCCATGAGAATTGAGCTTTGATTTTGCCAGTGAGAACTGGGCTTTGATGTTGCCAATGAAAATTGGGCTTTAAATATTGCCAGCGAGAATTGGGCTTTGATGTTACCAATGAGAATTGGGCTTTGATATTGCCCATGTGAATTGGGCTTTGGTTAAATAAATTGCCATGGGTTTAAACCATGGGTTTTGATTATGGATTTGAATTTCATTGATAAAATTGTTTTGTCATGGATTTGAATCATGGGCTTTTCAAATATTACCAAGCATAAGTATTCTTGGGCTTTAAATAAAATAGGATGTGTGTATTGGGTTCATAGGGCCGGTTTTGGGCTTAGCTAAATAATGATAATAAAATTGAATAAAATATGAGTTTTTGGGCTTCTTATATCATGACCCAATTTAGATAATGAGATATGAAATATTTGTGATTAACATAATAATAGAGCAAAAAATATTTGGAGAAAATCCAATAACTTATTAGTGGTATAAATGGGTGGTACTCAAATAAAATTAAGTGTAAAAAAAAATACCCTAACATTCAGCCCCCCGAGTCATGTGTGATCAAGTTATTAGTAATACTATATTTTTTGAAAGAAAAATATTAGGATCACATGTGCGAGTGTTTTTGTTTTTTTGTTTTTTGAAAGAAGGTGGCCTATTATGGATAGCGAGATAAGAAATATTTGTGGGCCAATGAGAAATATTCATGGAGGCCCAAAATAATATATAGGTGATATTTTGGTATTTTTTGGTGAATAAATAAAATTGATTAAATAGGATTGGGGCATGTGGCATAAGTGGAAAAAATTGTACCTCAACATTTAGCCCCCTGAGTATGTGTGATCAACTTGCCTTTGGTCACACATGTGAGTTTGAATGAGTCCATAAGCTTGTGTTGCATAGGTTGAAAGAGGGAGAGAGATGATGAACTTGAAAGAGGGAGCTTCTTCCTTTTTTTCTAAGACTATAAGAATCCTTCTTTCGTGCTCCTTTTCTGATACAATTCTTCTTGATTGAGCTTTAGTTTAGTTGTTGGTGGAACTAAAGCCGCTGGCAAGGAGGTTGAAGAGATTAAGCCTCTTTTGCCACTACATGATCTATGGTGCTGTTATTTCCATTGTTTCAGCAATAATTTAGAAGGATAATCCAATTAGTGTACCTCTGAAGCGGGTGCTATGAAGAGATATTCTAGTCACGAAACTGCATGGGCTCCAACTGCTACTGATGTTTTGTATCTAGTGATAAGAGCTTCTGTCAGCCCCTATTCGATTTATGGGTCTTTGTAGGCCCATTAATGATTGGCCTAATTGACTTAGTTGAAAGATTGATAATAAAGTGTTCTATTGACCCCTTCACAAAACCAATATCATTGGTGATGAGATATTGTTCCACTGTAAGATTGTATTCCATAATCTGATATGCCGCTGGAATCTAGAGATGCTGAATTTAATAGTTGTTTGGTTCATGGAGGAGATATCCAAATAAGTGGATTAAGAGAATAACACCGTGGTGCAAGCCCCCAAGTCTAATCTAGTGAGAATTCCAGCCGTGATGAATCTAGACCCTCCAATGATGGTTATTTAGATAAAACTGATACTTTTGTTAACCCAACTATTTGTTCCATAGGTCCGACTGTCATGATGAAGCAATTTAGGGGAAAACCATTGCTGGTAGGATGAAGATTTATGAACCTATGGAAGAAGTTTCTTCAAGAACTTCTTATCTTCTTACATCATTTCTTTCCTTTTTATTTTATTCCTTGTCTTCATTCATGGCCTTGCATTTTTCTACCCTTATGGTTCCAGCAGCTTGGTGATAATAACAAACATAGCCGAGGAAGTATGATGATGGTTTTGAGGATACAGATATAGACTTTGGTAATTTTATGCCCCTTCCCTTTTTCTTATCATGTATATTTACTGTTGATGCATTTTCACTTCAGGTTTTGCCGTTGAAGACATAATGGCAATTGACAAAAGCCTTACTTATTCTGTTATGACTAGAGAGACTGCTTTTGAAGAGTTCCAACTGTGATTCTGCCATATCTTCATGATGTTCCTTTAGAATAAAAAATCTCCAAGTATGATCTGAAATTGCTCATACTGCTAGAAGGAATCATGGCTTGATATTGTTCATTTGCTCTTTTGTTGTTACCGTTGGATATTTAACTAGGGTCTCTTACTTCATGGCGGTGCACAAAAGATTTGTTGTCATTGCTCTTGAAAAGATTGATCATCAAAGGTATTTGGAGATATTGTAAAGAAACATTCTAGCTTCATGGTTGGATGCAAGATCAGTGTTGGTATGAGAGGACTACTGTTCTAGCTATAGGTTGCCATATCATCTGTGTTGTGCAGCTGAATCATGTACTACTTGTGATGATGAAGATAGACGATCCGAGGAGAATATTGCATTAATGATGGCTGAACTTTATCCTTTGATTAGAGAGATGAGATCATGTGTCTTTCAACGGTGCTTCCCCTCTAGTGGAGACCTTTGGCAATGGCTTTGTTGGAGTAGATTCTTATATTTTCTTAGGTGTATCTTTTCAAAAATTTGCTTTTGTGATGTATTGTGATGTAATGTAATGTAACATAATCACTATGTAATGTGAAGTATGTCGTAAGCTTATACAACCGTAAATGTTGTATTTTATGAAATGACTTGAAATCGGTTCAAATGTGTAGGCTATATTCACCTTATTCATAAATTTCTTTTTCAAGATATCTTGATGGGTAGAAAATCACTATTCTTAGGCTCAAAAAATCAAAGTATGGTTATGGAGGCAATATCTATTTTTGAAATCACATGAGCATTTTATTTTGAAGAGGTCCAGCCATAGAGGCTGTTATCAAATTTGAACATTTATAAGTTTTGAAACATTTTTTGATCATCTAAAAATTGATGCACTTAAGCCAAAATACAGTAATGGAAGTTATACATTTTATTTTGTAAAAATAACTTGTTGGAATCATGATAATTTATTTTGGAGATATTAAGTTGCAAAAGGTCATCATTGCAAGTAAGATTGAAATATAAATATCAATGTAAAAATGTATCTTAAAATATTTATAGTTTTGAAATAAACTTAAGATATTCATGTCTTAGAGTAAGGATAACGCTTACTCTCTATTTCCAAAGAATTTTGCAGAAAATATGATTATTGAGTTAAGTATGATATAGCTCCAGCCATTTGCCATTGATAGGTTTCATGAGATTTTCCAATAAATGGTTTCAATACCTGATTCATGAGTCTCATGAAAGTGCTGGGAGCATTGACAATCTGAAAGGCATTACCATCAACTCATACAACCCCTTATTTGTCTTAAAAGCTATCTTCCACTCATCTCTAGGTCGGATCCGAATTTGATGATACCCATTCTTGAGATCTAGCTTGGTGTAACACTTGGACCCACTCAGCATATCAAACATGTCATCTAGTCGGGGAATAGGAAATCGATTCCTGACTGTGATCTTGTTGATGGCTCGACTATCCATACACATACGCCAATTCCCATCCTTCTTCGATGTTAACAATGCCGATACTACACATGGACTCATACTCTCCCTGATTTGCCCCTTGCTCAGAAGCTCATTCACCTTCTCTTATAGAATCTGACCCTCTTAAGGATTCATCCTGTAATGTGGCAGATTTGGTAGACTAGCTCTAGGAGCTAAATTAATGCAATGCTGGACGTCGCGCATTAGTGGTAAACCTGCAGGCAGCTCTTCTGGAAATAGCTCTTCTAGAAAAAGCTCTTCAAACTCCTTGATCAATGGTTGAATTGCCTTAGGTATCTTAGTAACCTTCTTTGGCTCACCATCCATTACCATTATAGCATATACCTGTTTCAACTCCTTACACTTCCTGTCAAACTCATCTTCATTATTCACTATGAGGAGTGCTAGCTTCCCCTCCACTTTAGAAGCTTTGGGTATACTGCCTTCCTTAATAGGACCAAGGACAATTTTTCTGCCATTCTTAAAAAACACATACACATTATCCTTACACCTATGAGTAGCATCTACATCATACTGCCAAGGTCTACCCAGTATTAAATGACATGCATCCATTTCAATAACATCACAAACTACTTCATCTACAAACATTTACCCATAGAAAAAGTAACATGACATTGTTGAGTAACAAGAGTCTCCGTACCTTTCTTGATCCAACCTATTTTGTACGGAGAGGGATGCTTTTCTATTTTCAGTCCCAGCTTCGTAATCAAACTCTTCGACGCAATGTTCTCTATACTGCCACTGTCAATGATCAAATCACATACCTTCTTACTGATGGTGCATTGTGCTCGGAAGATCTCATTCCGCTGATCACCGTATTCCACCCTTGGTGTAAGCAACAACCTCTGAATCACCAAAGACCACCCTAATGGCATTGTGGATCATAGGCATACGAATCATACCTTCCTCGTCCTCTTGGACCTCATTGGGATCATAGGCATATGGATCAGCATCATTATACACCTCTTCACCCTCCTGTTCACTTTCTACCTCGCCTTTTTCTGCCACTACCAGATTCACTGTGGCTCGCTTAGGGCAAGTACTAGATCGATGTCCTGGTTCTCCGTACCTGTAGTACTTATTCCTAGTTGGCCTAGCATAGGGGTTGGCATTCACTATCAGCTGGGCTACGGAACCTGCTACTGCCACTGTGGATTGGTTGACACCACTATTCTCCCTAACCACGGGTTGTGATCGTGGTGTAAATATGGGTTGTTTACTTTTGTTGGCAGTGGAACTAGAGGACTCCGAACTACGGTCGAAAAATTTCGAACCTGCCCTAAGATGCTGATATTCTATTTTCTTGGATAAGGTTACAGCCTCATTCAAAGTATATAAGGTTTGTAAGGATACCTGATCTCGAATGGAAACTAGCAATCCGTGTACAAATCTGGATATCCGTTGATCTTCAGTTTCCTCCAAATCATTGCGATTCGCCAACCTGTCAAACTCCTCCATGTACATTAACTATCCGAGTACCCTGCCTGCAATCTTGGTATTGTCTGAACAACTCCTACTGGTAATCTGGTGGTAAGAATCAATTTTCCATTAATCTTTTCGTTCTCCTCCATGATCGTATTGGAAGCTTTTGTTCAGGGGTATGGTTTAATTGAACACGATCCCACCAAGCAGATGCTCCTCCCTTCAATTTGTAGGCCACCAACACACCTGTTTGTCATCTATTGTACCCATATAATCAAAAAACTTTTCCACCTCACTGACGTAATTCAGATACTCTTCAATGGAGACATTACCATTAAAGGATGGTAACTCTACTTTCATCCGATAGTCCCTCTACTCTTGATAATCTCGGCCATTATCCCTCGCAGGACCACGATGATTTCCAAGGACTCTATTTGCATACTCCTCGTCTTCACTGTCTTCTTCGTTGTAGTCTTGCTGCTTGTTCTGGTTTGGACCACGATGAGGAGGGCCACGCGCTCGGTTATCACGTCGCTCTTCGTCATTGCGATTAGGGTTTTGGTTAAGTAAGGTGGCAAGTGCTTCTTGAATCTAGTCCAGATTTGCTAAGTTGAATCACGAAATTGTTGATTTTCATCACGAAAATCAAGGAACTCAGCCCTAGTGAGGACTAGGTTGTTGACGTCGTCACCGCCGTCATTGTTGTGGTGGTCACCGTCTCGCCGGTTAGCCATCAGACCAAGGTAAGTCAAGGCTCTGATACCAACTGATGTCGCAAAAGCCTGAAGAAAATCACACACGATGCTCTCTTGATGGAACAAAAACTAAACTATTAGTTTTTGGTAGTAAACCTTGGATTTATGAGGAGTATCCCTGAATCCACAAGAAGATAAAATTGGAATCCATCAGAAGAAAATTTGACAAAATGTCTGTGTTTATTGATAATAGTCTAATTTGCCTTCTAACGGCCACAAAACATATAAATACTGAGATAAACGTCTAAAAACCCTAATTCGCACTAATTACACGATTAGGTGACAAAAGACTAAAATTTACCAAAAATGGAAAAATTGAGTTAAATGCAGAATCATAAACTACTGACTTTAAGGGTTGTCCCAAAATAGACAGGACCTTATTCTGACTTTTAAACTAAAAGTTATTAAGGAAAAACAAATATTACTATAAATAGCAAAAACATTGTTATCGAGGTCTTAATGAAGGAATTCGCCTAAATTTTGGCGACGTTCATGGCAATTGACATGAATCTGGATCAGAATGCCGTTTCCTTTCAACCTGCCAAATTTCTTGCAATTTCGACACTGTTACCTCGATAACCCCTACTGGCACCCCCCTTTGATCTTGCATTGTGACTTCCTGTGCCCCTACTGCTCTAGAAAGATATGTGCTATCTATTCTACATCACTATCTAAAAAGAAAACCCCACCAAGAAAAAACATTACCAAAAAACAGTTAGATCAATAAGAAAATAAAGGCAGAAGAATAATAAAGGGGACATAAGTACCTGTTAAGGTGCATTATAACCAGGTGGGACTTTAAAGACATCTCTATTAAGAGGCATGTTAATAGTCTTCTCAACTTTTCTGACAAAAGTACTGGTCTTTCCTCCATGACACACCACTACTAAACTCAAAATTAAAATAATTGCGATCAAAGAAGAAGATAAAGAAGAACCAAAAAGACCCATCTTGATCTTTTGCCTTCACATACTAAGTCTCACAAAACTACACTATTTAGCTAAAGAGCCGAGACCCTATTGCTATATATATATATATATATGACTAGTTAGGGCAGCACGTGCAAGGCACGTGCTTGCCGTGGAAAGAAAGTACTGTAATAATTAAGGTCAATTTTAGATTTTATTTGTATTACAAAAGAAAGATATGAATCATTTGATTTTTAAAGTATATAGAGATTTGCATTTATCAAAAGAGACATTAATTTTAAGAATTTTGATAATTATATCATAAAAAGTTAATCTCATTCGTTTAAGAATTTTGATCAACCACAAAGTTAGGGTAGCTATTTAACATATAAATATTTATTTAACTATAATAGTTTTTAGGTGCTTACTTGCTAAAGACAATATATCTATTCCCTAAAAACTTCTAAGAATGATAACAAATATTATCATCTTCCAACAATAAACAACTAAATTTTGCTAAGAAATTTAAAATAAAATAAAATAAAAAGATAACAAAAGGCTTGTGTCATCGAATATCATCATTCTAACTTTCTAAGAATTTTTATCATTTAAAACTCAAAATACGTAAAGAAAATTTTTAGGATATTAAAATTTAGCATAAGTAATTTAGACATTACACAATAAAATATTTTGAGAATCATAAGCTTTCATTAGGGTTTAACTGAGAGAATAACAATATGACATATTTGCTTTTTTCCAAAATATTAAGGGAAAAATTGCTTGATTTTAAAGTTTAAGGAAGAATTGTAAACTACCCCAAACATAAAGGATCAAAATGTTTTTTTCCTAAGTTTTTGTTTTTGTTTTTGTGTGCAAAATTATGTGTTTTTACTTAAAATAGTGTGTAAAGAAAAAATATATACAAAAAGTCAACCCAAGAAAATTGTATGTGGAATAGTGAATTTTGTCTCAAAAAAGTTGATTAAAACAACAAAAAATGTCTAAAAACACAACAGAATGACGCAACATTTTCATAATACCTTTAGAATTTTGTTATATTTTATTTTAACTTATAAAGAATTGACAGCTCAGCAGTTTTGAAAATATTGTGACAACATTTTCACAATATTTTCATAATGCCTCGATTTGTATAGAATGGGCGGAAAAAAATTGTGGCCTCGATCTGTTGACAGATCCTACTACGAGATTCTACTGTGACAAGCCATGGGTGTATCTTTTTGGGTCTCTGACTGCCTTAATGGGTCGGGTTTTTATTTTATTTTATCAGCTGTAGCAAGTTTTTTCCGGCCATTCTATACTGCTTCAGACATAAAAGAATTTCTAAACTTTTTTTTTTTTAATAATTTTTACTCTGCGGAATAGTTCTTCGTGATGTGGCTTTTCATGGTGATCTTTGGTGAGAAGACCTCAATGGGTCCCACAGCTGTACATAAAACTGAGATTTTCAATTGAAATACCACTGAGAATTGGGAGCCAAACAGAAAAATAAGAAGAGAATGGGAAATTTTGAGTTAAAGTGATGAGAATTGAGTAATGAGTTTGAGTGTTGAGTGTTGAGATATGAGTGAGCTCTAAACCAAATAGGGCCTTAAGCTTTGTCACCAAAGAGGCCAGAGACCCTACCTGGCTCATATGGCCTCATTATTCAAACTCACATGCCTGAGGCAAACATTGAATATTTGGTCCAAACTTGCTAACCCAAAACAACACTACTCTATCTCCTCACAGGATCAAAAGCTCCTTTATTTATTGAAATCTTGCAAGCAAACCTTAGAAACCTCTCAAGTCCATGGCTTTATGGTCAAGACTGGACTTGACCATGTCCCTTTCACTTTCAGCAAGCTTCTTGATTCTTCCACTCAAGACATGGAATATGCTGCCTCAATTGAGTCATGAGTAGTTTTGTTTGTTTTGTTTGATGCATGCAGTGTAGGTTTATTTCATGAATATAGTCCTCTTCTAAAAAATATTTTTCTTATTTTTTTCATAAAAGAAAAACAGATCTGATTTTTCCTATGTACAAATCTAAATTTTTTTGTTATAAAACAAATTTGATTTTTTTTAATACAAATCGAAAACCAATTTTTCTAGTTCTCAAAAACAGATTTGATATTTTTTTTAAAACCAAAAGACTTTGTTTTATTTAATAAACACAGATCTGAATTTTCTATGCCAAAAACTATTTTTTTTTTACATGTACAAAAATAGATTTGATTTAGATCTGATTTTTCTAAATGAAATCAAATTTTTTATCACAACATAGATCTGATCAATCGTATCGGAGCTCTCCACCTCCAAAGTAATCGTCTTCCCCGTCAGAGTCTTCACGAATATCTACATACCTCCACGGAGCTTGAGCACGAGATGGACTATTGACTCTTTCTGAATGTTGTAATCGGCAAGGGTACGACCGTCCTCTAATTGTTTCCCGGCGAAGATGAGCCTCTGCTGGTCCGGTGGAATGCCTTCCTTATCCTGAATCTTGGCCTTGTATCAATCGTGTCGGAGCTCTCTACCTCCAAGGTGATCATCTTCCTAGTTAGGGTTTTCACAAAGATCTGCATGCCACCACAGAGCCTGAGCACGAGATGGAGCGTAGACTCTTTCTGGATATTGTAATCGGCAAGTGTACAGCCTTCCTCCAATTGCTTCCCAGCGAAGATGAGCCTCTACTGGTCCCACGGAATCCCTTCCTTGTCTTGAATCTTGGCCATCACGTTATCGATGGTATCGGAGCTCTCCACCTCTAACGTGATCGTCTTCTCGGTCAGGGTTTTGACGAAGATTTGCATCTTTTTGAGATAGAGATTTGCAAGATCTTAAGATTCGAAGTAGAGGTATCAAATGGGTGGGTTTAGGTGGGTTTGGGGTGGGCATAATTGGGTTGGATATATAAAACTCATTTACCCATTAAAACCCATTTAACTAATTGCTTCTAACCCAAACCCAACCCTCTAGATGGCCATGGGTAGGGTATGGATCGGGTATACCCATACCTTACTCGAAAAGTTTACCCATGGATACCCGATTATCAATACCCATTAATATCCATACCCGACTCTTACTCGAATATATTATCCATGGATATTCATACCCTACTTGAAACCCAAAACCCATTTAATTTTTTTTTTTAATCCAAAACATTTTAACGTAAAAACTAACCAATCTTAAAACATTGTATCTGCTTCTTCTTCTTCTTCTTCTTCTTTTTTTTTTTTTTTTTTTTTTTTTTTTGAGATAGAGATAGAAATTTTATTAGATAAAAAATTTTAAAAAATAAAATAAAATAAAGAAGCAACATTTTCCTCAAGAGTAAAATGATGGTCAATGTAACAGTAATAAAAGTCACTTTTAGGCTCTTTTTTTTTAAATACGGGTTTTTTGGATAGGAAATTGAGGAATTCAATTGACGGCCATTACTAGTTGCATTACAAGCTGAAGGCAGAGATAGTGAACTATCCACTGGAATGCAACGATTGGTTTGACTACTGAATTTTGTTGGACAAGAACAATCTGCCATCAAAGGGATTCTCGTGCACAATCCAATTTCTCCGCAAATGAAAGGAATATCACACTTTTCAATTGGTCCCGCAAATTCTAGCATCTATTTATTTCTCACAAAGCTGCTTATGTTAAATCTGCCTTCAAAACCCAACTTACCTATCCGAAATCCCGATGGACCAGTGAAAACCACCTGAATCACAACCTTGGATCCATCACTTGCAAGCAAATACAGACCAGTACCATTCATCAACATCAACGATACTGCTCCATTGGAGTTTTTGTAAGCCTTTGTATCCATGGAAAATTTCCATTACAACACAGCATCATTGTCAGTAAGCTGATATACAGGTTGGGTTTGGATAATATCCATACCCTATCCGAACAATTCGGGTAATAGCCATACCCTACCTGGTTAAGCTCTACCCATGAAGAACCGGGTATTACCCGAAACAATTGGATCAGGTCAGGTTGGATATCCATTACCCAATGGGTATGGCCATCCCTACCTAACCCAACCCAATTACTATGGGTAAACCCCAACCCACCCAATTACCCAATTATCAAAATTACCAAAATGCCCCTAAAGTGTAAATAACCAAAGTACTCTAAAATCTTCAATAATGACCAAAATACCCAAAAACCTCAAAATTACCAAAATAATCACGAAACTTACAAAATGACCAAAATACCCCCGAAACCCAAATAAATGACCAAAGTACCCCAAAACCTAAAAATTACCAAAATACCCCTAAAACCTAAAAAATGACCAAAATACCCCCAAAACCCAAAAAATGACCAAAATACCCCTGAAGCCTAAAAAATTACCAAAATACTCCTGAAACCTAAAAATTACCAAAATAATCATGAAACCTACAAAATGACCAAAATACCCCTGGAACCTAAAAAATGACCAAAATACCCTTGAAACCTAAAAATTACCAAAATACCCCAAAAACCCATAAAATGACCAAAATACCCCCGAAACCTAAAAGTTTGGGGTATTTTTTCGGGGGTATTTTGTTCATACCCCAAAAACCCATAAAATCTATTTTGGTCATTTTTTAGGTTTCAGGGGGTATTTTGGTCATTTTTAGGTTTCGAGGTTGTTTTCGTCAATTTTTAGACTTTGGGGTTATTTTGGTCATTTTTAGGTTTCAGGGGGTATTTTGGTCATTTTAAGGTTTCTAGGTTATTTTGATCAATTTTTAGGCTTCGGGGTTATTTTGGCCATTTTTTTTGGTTTTGAGGGTATTTTAGTCATTTTTTAAGTTTCGGGGGTATTTTGGTTATTTTTTAGGCTTCGGGGTTATTTTGGCCATTTTTTAGGTTTTATAGGTATTTTGGTCATTTTTAGGTTTCAGGGATATTTTGGTCATCTTTTAGGTTTCGGGGGTATTTTGGTCATTTTTTGGATTTTAGGGGTATTTTGGTCATTTTTAGGTTTTAGGAGTATTTTGGTCATTTTTTGGGTTTTAGGGGGTATTTTGGTCATTTTTAGGTTTATGGGGGCATTTTGGTCATTTTTAGGTTTATGGGGGCATTTTGGTCATTTTATAGTTTTAAGGGGTATTTTGGTCATTTTTAGGTTTCAGGGTTATTTTCGTCAATTTTTAGACTTCGAGCTTATTTTGGTCATTTTTAGGTTTCAGGGGGTATTTTGGTCACTTTTAGGTTTCTAGGTTATTTTGATCAATTTTTAGGCTTCGGGGTTATTTTGGCCATTTTTTAGGTTTTGAAGGTCTTTTAGTCATTTTTTAGGTTTCAGGGGTATTTTGGTTATTTTTTTGGCTTTGGGGTTATTTTGGCAATTTTTTAGATTTCAGAGGTATTTTGGTCATTTTTAGGTTTTGGGGGGTATTTTGGTCATTTTTTGGATTTCAGGGGTATTTTGGTCATTTTTAGGTTTGGGGGATATTTTGGTCATCTTTTAGGTTTCGGGGGTATTTTGGTCATTTTTTGGGTTTTAGGGGTATTTTGGTCATTTTTAGGTTTTGAGGGTATTTTGTTCATTTTTTAGGTTTTAGGAGTATTTTGGTCATTTTTTAGGTTTTGGGGGGTATTTTGGTCATTTTTAGGTTTCGGGGGTATTTTGGTCATTTTTTTTTTGTTTTGAGGGTATTTTGGCCCTTTTTTGGGTTTTAGGGGTATTTTGATCATTTTTGGGGTTCAGGGGTATTTTGGACATTTTTTGGGTTTTAGGAGTATTTTGGTCTTTTTTTTTTTTTGGTTTCAGGGGATATTTTGGTCATTTTTTTAATGTTTCGGAGATATTTTGGTAATTTTTAGGTTTTGAGGGGTATTTTGGTTATTTTTTTTGGGTTTCGGAGGGTATTTTGGTCATTTTTTGGTTTAGGTGTTATTTTGGTCATTTTTTAGGTTGAGGGGGTATTTTGGTAATTTTAGTGATTTTGGGTATTTTAGTGTTAGGCGATTTGTAGAAATGATACTTGGATCATAATTAGGTCTAATTGGGTACCCAATTAAAATTCAATAAACATTAATGTTAATTGGGTTTAATTGAGTTAATACCCATTTAACCCAATCAATAATTGGGTAGGTTTGGGTCTCTTTTAAGTGAGTGGATTTGGGTTGATTTTGTCATCCCTAATTCGAAGAGAGATATTTGGATGAGAGAGTAAGGGTTGTAGAGGTGATTTTTATATAGGAGACGAAATCGACCTGATGACATAATGGGATGCGTGTGATGTTCGGAACTTACGAGAAAAGGAGTGGTGGAGATGAAGAATAGTTGTTGGGACTTTTGGGAGGGTTGTTATTCTTAGGCTGAATAGGAAATTATACGTTCTCTCCAAGTTGTTCTAGAATTTTCTTGGTTGTGCACCATTGCTTGAGAATATTGTGACAATAGAGGTGAGTTAATCGTCAATATTGTGACAACATTTTCATAATGCCTCGATTTCATTAAAAAAAATGTTATGTTCATGACATTTTCACAATAAATCATAAGTAGTAAGTTACTACAAGTTGTTATTGGTGGGCAAAAAAGTAGTTTCATTGGTAAGTTTAAATTAGAACTAATAACAATTTACCTCATTTGATTTGTTATGAAAGTGTTGTGAAAATTATTGTGGACAAACCAAAAATAATATAGCAAATATACTACAACTTTATGCATTCACAAAAAAGAAAAAAAAAAGGCCAGCAAAACAGTGAAAGTTAAACAAACCAAAACTATTGTAGCGAAATTACTGTAATTTTTCTCATTCACTCTTTTTATATTATATAGAGAAATATACATTCCACTTACAATGTAAATTTATATTGTAAATACATAAAAATTGGTAAATGTTGTACACATTTGTAAAATTTGTACAATTTTTTTTGCAAATGTGTATAATATTTGCTACTTTTTGTGTGTATACAATGTAAGCTTACATTACAAGTAGAAAGTAAACATATAAAGATCATTTCAAAGAAAAAAACAAGCTCAAACCAAGTTGGTGAACTTGAAAGAAAAAAAAAAAGGGGAAAAAGGCAAATCACTAAACCAAAAATACTGTTCATAATACTATTTATAAGCCTATTCGCTCTTTTTATATATAGAAAAAAAGAGCACAAATTCGATGACTGAAAAAAAGAAAAGAAAAAAAAGCTATGAACAGTACATATTGAACAAACCAAAAGTACGGTAGCATTTACACATTCACCCAACAGGTATCACAACATTTTCACAAAACATTTATTTTCAGTTGTGGTTGATCACAATTTCATATTTTATTATTTTATTTTGACTTATAAGAAATTGACACCTCAATAATTGTGAAAATATTATAAAATTTGTTGAGTCTGTATAACAATATATATACAGGTTCTTATAAATATTTAAAAGAAAAAAAAAGTACAAATAGAAGACTAAAAAAAAACATTGTAGCTATTGTAGCCAAGGTTTTCAGACCCGGACCGTTCATTGAACCGTAAAAGGGAGAGGTTCAAGGTTTTTGAGGTCGAACCGAGGTCGAACCGGAGTTGAACCGTGATGACGTCATAATTAATTTAATAATTAATTAAAGCCTAAATATATATATTAAATTTATAAAACTAGCAAAATTGACTAATATATCTATATATGTGAGGGAAATTTAATGATTTTCAAACATATATTTAATAATTAAATAAGAAAGTTAATAAAATAAAATAATAACCATGAAAACATTAAAATTTATGATTAATTTTTGAAGTAAAGTTGAATATTTTTGAATGATTTTAATTATAAATTTTTTTATTTCTTGTAAGAGATGGATAATTGAATTAAGTAGAATAAAATTGTGTTAATTTGTTTTTATAAAAAAAAAAAAAAAAATTGCTAAGGGGTTGGACCGCACGGTTCTTGCGGTCCAACTCGGTCCAACCCCGGTTTTAGGGGTTCACGAAATTTCCACATATGCCCGGTTCTTGAAGCTTAAAAAACCGGTTTTTATCCCGGTTCACGGTTTTCACGGTCCGACCTCCCGGTCCGGTCCGGTTCTGAGAACTATGATTGTAGCTACAGTGCCACTTGAACAAACCAAAGTGGCATTGTAGCAATTGTTCAAAACTTGGGGGAAAAAAATGGCTTACTACACCAAAAAGGGCATTGTAGAGGCATTGCCTCTTTTTATATAATTAGTAAAAAAAGAGCACAAATCGATGACTGGAAAAAAAAAAAAAAAAAAAAAAAAGTAGATATTGAACAAACTAAAAATATTGTAGTTTTTACATATTCACCTAACAAGTGTCACAACATTTTCACAAAACATTTATTTTCAGTTGTAGATGGTCACAATTTCATATTTTATTATTTTATTTTAACTTATATAAAATTAACACCTCAATAATTGTAAAAATATTGTAAAATTTGTTATGTCAGTATAACAATTATATAAAAAAAAAAAAAAAAAAGTACAAACGAAAGACTCTGATGAAAAAAAAAAAAAAAAAAAAAATGACACTGGTTCGAGTCTGATCAGGAGAATGCTAGGAATATTCAGAGCATTCTTATATAATACAAATTTAGACGCCAACGATTGTTTAATGATAGGAAACTGAGTCTTCCTTCAGTAGTTTTTATTTGAAAATATATACGTAGGAACTGAGTTAATACAATTTTTTTTTTTTGGTTTGAAAATATTTATGGTGGTATTCTAATAAAGTTGACAATCCCCCCCACCCACCCTCGATTTTTAGACTTTTAGTTTGACGAAAAGGGGGAAAACCGGAAAAGTTTCTTATTGTTGCCGGGCCACCCCCCCCCCCCCCCCAATGCAGATAAAAGGAGACAGCCTTATTGCCTTGTACTTCAATATATCGCATAGAAGAAAGAAACCAAAGAAAGAAGCACTACTATTAATTTCCTACACCTGTGTTCTTCTGCTTCGCTTTCTTTATCTTTATTAGAAAACACACACACAGAAAAAGTATAATGTTTGTGTGTGTGTTTTCTTCAGCGTTTCTAGCTAACAATGGATGCTCTGATGGACCGAGCGGGATTCAGGGTTTCAGTGTGCGGTCAAGAAGAGATTGAACAGTTGTCAAGGGATGGTAGCCATTACAGTCTTTCCACAGGGATTTTGCCTTCCCTTGGAGGCTCCAATGACCGCCGTTACAGGTGCACAGTCTTTTACTTTCTTGGTTTTTGTTTCTGGGCTTCTTTTTATTTTGTTTATATCTATGTTCTTTCTTTTCCCAGATTTTTTTATAATACTTCTTTTTGTTTTTGTTTGTTTGTTTTTTTTTTTTTTTGGTTATATATATATATGTGTGTACATATATATATATATATATATATGTATGTATGTATGAATAATTCTATTGTATTATTGCCTTTGTGTTTTGGGATTTGCACTAGATTTGTTTGGTTCTTTTTTAATACATGAGTAGTTCTGGTGCCACTACTTTGTGCACAACTAGCCCACGTGGCAAGTTATGGCTGGTAGAGAAGTGACTCACTATCACTCTCCTACTAACCACAACTCGCCACATGGGTGAATTGTGCACAAAGTAGTGGCACCGGAATTTTCCTTAATACATTGATAGTTAAGGCCAGGATTTGATGATGTGTGTGTGCGGTCATTGGTGTTTTTTTTTTTTAATGATTCTATCAGTGGTGCTTCCTTTTTTTTTTTTTTGAAAAGATACTTGTATTTCAATAACTCAAGAAAAGGAGTACAACAGAGGACAGAAACTAACAAATCATTTCTCCCATGGAGAAATTATGGGGTCCTCTGGTGGACCACGTCATTTGTCCACCATTACACTAAAAAACTTTCATTTGTTTAAAATTGCTGAGTCAGTAATTAATTTCTGTTTAAAAAAAATTTCTAACTAACAATTTTAAACAAGTGGCAGTTTTTTAGTGGAATGGTGGACCACATCACTTGTCCACCATGTGGATCTTATAATTTCTCCCATGCCAGAATGAAAAAAATGAGCTAAGAAGGGCGGAATAATACCAGTGGCGGAGCCAGGATTTTAGTCTAGGGGGGCAAGATTAAAAAAAAATAATAAAGAATCTAAAATTATTAGTCGATATTAATAATAAAATTATAAACAAAAAAAAATTGTCGTACAAAATCTATTAAAATTTAAACAACTATAAAATAAATAAACAATTGTAAAACATTCCTGACGATCAATCATCAAAATAATAGATTAATCTATATATACATAAAGTTTAGACAATTAATTGGATTCCTCAAAATAAATTGAGAAAATAAATTTTAACTTTTCTTTTTGTATCCTTCTAATTATTTAAAATTTGGATTTATGATAAAACTCAAATTTTGAACTATGAAAATGCAAGAAATGAAGGAGAAATAAATTTTACAACTTTAGTGTCATACAAGATATTTTATTATTATTTTGTGTAAAGTTTGAATTCCACTTGCTTAACCTGAAATGAAAGGAAAGAAATTTGGATAAGTAACAAAAAAAAAAAAAAATTTGAATATTGGTCAAAAGTGTAAACAGGTTTGGTGGCATTTATTTCGTGTAGGCTCATTGTTTAAAGTATGATGAGTTGTTTGAGTAAAACCACAAAATTTCACAATATTTTTATAATAAATTGAGGTGTCAGTACATTATTGGTCAAAATAAAATAAAATATATTTATTCTAGAATCTATTCCAACTAAAAATAAGATTATTGTGAAAATATTGTGAAATTTTATTGTGTCTCTAGACTTTCTTAAATAGAAATATGTATTTTATTTATTTTTCATTTCATGTCAGGGGTCCGATTTGAGAGAAGATGTTTCTTTTACATTCTAACTTTAGGAGTACAACTTAACTTTATAAATATATGAAGGATTTTTTTTGGGAGGAGTCAGGGGGGAGCAGCTGCCCCCTCTCGACCCCCCCTGGCTCCGCCCTTGAATAACACCCTTTCATAGATTGGAAGCTTGGTTACATTTAGCAAATTGGGCTAGCTCATGAGCAGCCCTGTTGTAATCCTTTTTCACGTGACTGAACGAACAGCAGGAGAAAACCGTCGCGGATTGAATGCTATGCACTAGATGACCCATAACGCCGCCATAACAGGCTTGAGAAACAGCAGAAATGACAGAGGAAGCATCTGATTCAAAAATCAGTGGTGCTTCCTGATTTGTTAAGTTTTGAGTTTACTCATTTGTTTCTTTTGTTTTAATTTCAATTATTTGTTGCTATATTGAGTGAACAGTAATCTTTGCTTTGCTTATTTTTGTATATTTATTAATGACAGGTATTTGGAAAAGATAACATTGAATCTGGTGATGCTTCGTTTGTAACTAATAGATTTTTTTTTTTTTTTTTAAAAAGTTTTGTTTCCTATACTTAGATTATTGTATGTTTCAATCAGGACTTGTTATTTTAGAACTTGTTTTTTTTATTTTCTTTATTACTTTGCGTTAGTTCTATATCGTTTTCTTGTTTGTTTGTGTTTGGTTTGTTTTTGTTTTTGATTTTTTTTTTAGCGGGCATGCGGAAAAGAAAGATATTAAAATATGTGATGCTTCTCGAGCAAATAAAAAGTATTTTTGGAACATGACTAGACTCTTACTAGAATATGATGAAGTTTTTGGAATCGTAAAGTACAATTTTGATCAACCACGTTTGAGAGGGTTTTATCTTTATTTAAAGGGATAAGTATTGCTTGAAACATATGTACATTATTTATTAAATACATTTAAAATTTTCTTGAATTGGCAATCAATTATTTATACAACATTACAACCAATATATATATATAACCGACATACAAATGAAGAATCCAACTTAAGACTTGTTGAACTTTTGAAATCTCATCATACTTTTTAAAACTTTAGAGTCTAATTTATTTTTTGGAAACTATAGACCAAAATTTTCACACCTCTTAAATTATAGGTTTTAAGATTAAAAAAAATTTAAAAAGAAAAATAAATTTATTATGATGGAACCACTTTTCTATCTTAATAAGTGGATTCAACTATGGAATGTTCAGTTCATCACAAAAAATGGTTTTACTGCGACCAGGTACAAAGCCAAAAGTTGGAGCTAAGGGGGCAGCTCTACTATCCTCTTTGCTAGTTGTGTGTGGTGGCTCTGTTGTTGCATAGCTACTAAAGGTTTTTTTTTTTTTTTTTTCTTTTTTTTGCATGCGTCTACTACTAGATAATGACAAAATTATTTTGAGTGAAATTGATTTACTGGGTTTAATTCTTTTTTTACCTTTGCTATTAATATATATATATATATATTTTTTTTTTTTTGCTAGGCTAATTTTTTAGGACTTGTATATTTTATTTTAGATTTTTTATCAGTAAAAAAATTTTTTTTTAGCCTTTAAAATGAGTAAAATGCTAGAGTTATAAACTTTTTTACAAATAATTGATGTGACAACTGGTGAGTGGTTGTTGATAAATTAAAAAAAGTAATGTAAATAGTAGGCCCAGATGTAAACCAATAAGAATTTGCTACTTCAATAATTTGTAAAAAATTTATAGAAAAGTGTGTGGCTATAGCACTATTGTTAAAGGAATTCATGATATTGTTAAGAGGGGCAAAATGTAATTTTATAGAACAAAAATACTAAATTTAATACTACATATATACTAATATTTTTTTTAAAAAAAAATTTTTGGGGGTGGGGGGGGAGGGGGGTGGGCGCCATTGGCCCCTAAAGCCAATAAGTGGCTCCGGCCCTGACTGCCACCACAACAAGCTGTCGCATAAAGTCCTGAAAAATACTACCCAATAATAAATAAATAAATAAGTGTCTAGTATTTATTTTGTGCTGAGTTTTTTACGTTCTCCAGTGTAAAATACATTTTGTATAGTTTATTGGACAAAATTTAGCTACAAAATTGGTTGTAGCCTTAGGCTACAAAATTGGTTGTAGCCTTACCTTACTTAATAAAATAAACATTACTATAAATCTAACCGTTGAATTGCATGTTCTTTATACTCTTAATATACATGTTAAATTTTGTGTCAATTAGATATTATTTACTGTAGGGATATTGGGCCCAGGAGTTCATTACCTATTTATACATTTGGCCTATGGCCCAAGCCGAGGATAAGGGAACTTTGTCAGAAGAGACTGTGTTAGTAAATAAAGAAGTTAATTGTGGTCATAATGGCTCCACAGGATGGGCCGAGAATAAATGTCTCCTCGACAAGCTTGAACCAAGGTCCGAAGAGGTAATCTGTCGTCCAAGACAATGTTCCAAGAAGTCCTGTCGGTGCGGATAAGCATTACAGAGATATCAAACGAAGAGAAGTCCTAAAATATTTTAGGAGAAAGCTGTTGCCTCCACATTAAATGCACTGCAGCTAACTTTCTGGCTGCATTAATGTAGAAGTGATACCTAAACAATGGATTTTAACCTTACAGCTACTACATGAAGATTTATAGGGGAAACTGATGAAAGAAGTATCAAGATCAACCATCTGGCATGCATGTGGAAAGGGAAGATGAAAATGGAAGATAGTATAAAAGAGGAAGGAGGCAATGAGGCTGGGGGATCGGAAAATCAAGAAAGAAACACTGTAGCAATCTAAAAATAGACTTGTAACCATATTCAAGAGCATTATATAAGAACCAGTCTCCTCGGACTTTGCTGAGGACATTTTTTCTTCAGTTCAAACTTGTCTACTTTCATTCCTTTGTCATTAGCCTACTTAACTTGTTGTTTGATTGACTAAAACCCAATTTTCCAATCCATTATCTACAAATTCATTGTGTTGGGCCTTTTGGGCCTAAGTCCATTCATACTTTGGGCTAAGAATTCAAATCTGGTCCCTACAATTGGCATTGTCTGTGAGAAATACTGGTGTTATAGTGAATCTAATGCAGAACGATGGTAGGTTCAAGTCCATACCTGGCAAAATTTATGGGATCTCAGCATCAAGATCACTTCCGCGATCTTAAACGAAAGAGGGATCGGGAGGAAAGTGTACATACTTCCTATACCAGTAAAAGTCAATCTCGGGGTAAAAGCCACGTCTTTCATGAGGAGAATGCCAGAAACATGTAGAAGGAGATTGATCACCTTAAGATAAGCTTGCGCCATGAAGGGCGAAAGCGAGTTCCATCCAATTCTGACTTCTCTTCTGATGGTGATGAGGATGGCAGCTATAGGCGCAGATCATGGACTCCCCCTAGTGAGTCTTTCTCATAAGATGAGGACTATCATCATGAGCGTAGAAACAGAAATTCGTCCTTGGTAGGCCTGGGAAACGACGCTATGAGTAAAGCATTCAACCAAATTTCTAGGTCACCTTTTACCCGCTAGATTGAGGAAGGGAAACTTCCTCGATGGTTTACGCAGCCTACATTCACCATGTACAATTGTAGAACAGACCCTATGGAGCATGTTAGCCACTTCAATCAAAGGATGGCCGTACACTCCAAGAACGAGCCCTTGATATGCAAGGTATTCCCATCCAATTTAGGGCCTGTGGCAATGAGGTGGTTTGACGGTCTGAGGGCAAGTTCCATTGATTCCTTCAAGAAACTTACTCAAGCGTTTGGATCCCGCTTTATTACGTACAGTAGGATTCCTCGGCCTTTAGCTTCCTTGTTGTTTTTGTCCATGAGGGAAGGAGAAACCCTGAAAACATATTCGAACAGATATTGGGAGATGTTCAATGAGATAAATGGTGATTTTGACGATGTAGCCATTAGTACTTTCAAGCTTGGCCTACCTGCCGAGCATGGCTTAAGGAAACCTTTGACTGGGAAACCTTTGACTAGGAAACCTGTTACCAGTATATGCCAACTCATGGATCGGATTGATAAGTATAAGAGGGTTGAAGAAGACCAACAGCAAGACAAGGGAAAGGGTAAGGTTATCCCTCAAGAGATGAGGGATTTCAGGTCGAACCGCTACAATAGACCCTGAAGGAATTTTGTTAGGCAATCTGAGCCTGCAGCTCCTTAAGTGGTGAACACTATGTTCCGAGAACTGGTGCATCAAGTTTCGGTGAAGATAAAAAACAAGCCATACTTCATATGACCGAACAAAATGAGTGGAGACCCCTTTTAGACGCAACCAAAGCCTTCATTGGCAGTACCATTAAGAGTGAGTACATACCACCGAGGACTGCCGAACATTGTGGAACCATCTGGAGCAACTGGTCAAAGAGGGGAGGTTGCAACAATTTATGTACCATCCCAATGGACAAGGAGACCAGTCAGGGTTAGGGGCTCAAGGAAATACTCCTTCAAGGCCTTTATTAGGTACAATTAATGTCATTTTTGCTGCACCTAAGAGGACTAGTTCTCATCCTTCTAGGGTGATGTCTATAGCTAGACCACCAGCCGAGGACTCCAACTCTGGGCCGAAGAAAGCTAGATTGGAAATTCAACCTTTGTTGAGTTTCTCAGACGAAGATAAGATTAGAACCATCAAATCACATGATGACGCTTTGATGGTCACCCTCAGAATAGGGGGGTATGATGTGAAGAGAGAAATGGTGGACCAGGGCAGTTATACAGAGATCATGTACCCTGACTTGTACAAAAGACTGAACTTAAAACCTGAAGATCTGATAGCCTATGATTCACCTCTAGTAAGTTTTGATGGGAAGGTTGTTATCCTTAAAGGCCAAATTAGGTTGCCCGTACAAGCAAGTTTAGAGGTAATGGAAGTGGACTTCATAGTGATGGATGCATACTCCCTCTACATGACCATTGTGGCCAGACCCTAGCTTCATACCCTAGGTGCTGTTTCTTCAACTCTGCATCAGAAGGTGAAATATCTGTCAGGAGACAGGATTGAGAAGCTGGTAGGGAACCAATCCATGGCTAGATAGTGCCTTGTGTCTGCAATTTTGCATCAACCATCAGCTGAGTCCTCGGCCTCGGTTAAGGAAGGCTTATAGCAGTCAAAGTCTCCAGAATTACCTGTGAAGGGGCCAGCCATGGAGGCCAAATGTGAAGATTTAGAGAAATTTGCTATAAGTGATGATCCGAAGAAATTTTTTCAGGTTGGAGCTCAGCTACCACTTTAGGAGAAAAAGGAGTTGGTGGAATTTCTTAAGAAGAACGTTGATGTTTTTGCTTGGAATGCTAACAAGGCTCCGGGGGTGGATCCGAGCTTTATCTGCCATCATCTAAATGTCAGTCCACTGTCACCCTTAGGAAGCAACCACCTTGGCGTTCATCCAAGGAACACTCTGATGCTGTCAAGGATGAGGTGATGAAACTTAAGCAGGCTGGGGCTATTAAAGAGGTTTTTTACCCTGAATGATTGGCTAACACAATGGTGGTAAAGAAGAAGACTGAGAAGTGACGCGTATGTGTAGATTTTATAGATTTGAACAAAGCCTGCCCAAAGGACCCTTTCCTTATGCCTTGAATTGATTAGCTGGTGGACGCAACTGTGGGTTATCCTCGGATGAGTTTTTTGGATGCCTTCAAAAGTACTATCAGATACCTTTAGCTTTGGACAACCAAAAGAGGACAGTTTTTGTCACTTCTATTGGAAATTACCATTATAAGGTGATGCCATTTGGTTTAAAAAATGCAGGGGCTACCTAACAAAGAATGATGACCAGGATGTTTGAAGCACAATAAGGGAAAAACATTGAAATTTATATCGATGATATGGTGGTAAAGAGCAAGGCAGAGTCCAAGCATGTTAATGACCTCGGAAATATTTTTGCTATCCTGAGGAAACATAAGCTACGACTTAATGCTTCCAAGTGTTCTTTTGGTGTCAGATCAGGGAAGTTCTTAGGTTACATGGTCACACACCGCGGAATTGAAGTCAATCCCAACCAGATTAAGGCAATCAACAATCTACAACCACCTCGGAATCCCAAATAGGTCTAGAAGCTTACAGGGATGACCGCTGCCCTAAACCGATTCATCTTTTGGTCGGCAAACATGTGTAGACCTTTCTTTCAATTATTGAACAAGTGGAAGGGGTTTGAATGGACCGAGGAGTGTGTCCTGGCTTTCTAGCAATTGAAAGAATATCTATCTCGGCCACCTATCATGTCCAAACCTAAGGTGGATGAAGTTTTGTTTGCCTACATCGCAGTGGCCTCATACACGGTGAGTTTGGTGCTAATAAGAGTTGATAATTGTGTACAAAGGTCGTTTATTATGTGATCAAGTCACTACATGAGGCTGAGGTTCATTATTTACTACTGGAGAGGGCCATTCTGGCCGTGGTGCATATTACGCATAAGCTTCCCTACTATTTTCAATCACACACAGTTGTTGTCCTGACCCAACTCCCACTCAGGTCTCTACTTCGGAGTGCTAATTACACAGGGAGAATTGCAAAGTGGGGCACAATTCTGGGGGCCTTTGATATCAAATACATACCTCGCACATCTGTCAATGGTTAGGTCCTTGCCAACCTGGTAGCTGAGTTTACTAAAACCCCGATAGAGGAGAGGGTAGAGGAGTAGAACATGGATGGAAAATCGGTTGGAGTAATTCCCGTACAAAAACCTCTGTCCTGGAAGGTCTATGTTAATGGTGCAGCTAATCATAGAGGATCTGGAATGAGGCTGGTGATGATATCCCCTGAGAGGATCACGATTGAGAAATCCCTGAGATTAAACTTCTCGGCCACAAACAATGAAGCTGAGTATGAAGCTCTGCTGGTAGGGATGACCATAGTTTAGAAAATGGGTGGAAAAGTAGTAGAGGTATTCTTTGATTCGAGGCTAGTTGTAGGCCAAGTCCAACGAGAGTTAAAAGCTAGAGATCCCAGGATGCAGGAATACTTAAGCCAGGTTAGACATTTATAGTCTATGTTTAAGTCTTTTAATTTATTACAAGTTCCTAGAAATAGAAATACCCATGTGGACTCTCTTGCCATACTGGCAACGTCCTCGGCACAAAGCCTACCTCGGGTGATCCTTGTTGAGGATTTATGTAATCCTACTAAGGTAAAAAGAAATATGGTTCACGTTCATCAAATAAGGGTGGGTCCTAGCTGGATGGACCCTATTGTACTATTTCTCAAGGAGGATGTCCTGCCCGAGGATAAGTTCGAAGCTGATAAAATACGGAGAAAAGCTCATCGGTTCTAGTTGTCCGAAGACCAAAAATTGTATAAGAGATCCTTTTCCGGCCCATATTTGCTATGCATACACCCTAAAGCGGTGGAGTTGTTCTTGGAAGAATTACATTAAGGAATTTGTGGAAGCCACACAGAAGGCAAATCTTTATCACACAAGGCCCTCACACAAGGCTATTGGTGGCCGAATATGCAGAAAGAAGCACAAGACTATGTGAAGAAGTGTGACCAGTGTCAAAGGTTTGCCTCAAACATTCACCAACCTGGGGGGGTCCTTAATCCTTTGTCCTATCCTTGGCCTTTCACTTAATGGGGCTTGGATATTGTAGGACATTTCCCTAAGGCAGCAGGGAATAAGAGGTATCTGTTGGTCGGCACAGATTATTTCACAAAGTAGGTTAAAGCTGAACCACTGGCGAATATCAGGGACTTGGATGCCAAGAAATTCGTTTGGAAAAATATTGTCACACGGTTCGGAATCCCCCGTACCCTCATCTTGGACAACGGATTGTAGTTTGATAGCAAGGCATTCAGGAGATACTACTGTGACTTGGGCATAACCAACAAGTATTCCACCTTGACATATTCCCAGGGGAATGGACAGCTTCAGGGGAATGGACAAGCTGAAGCTGTCAATAATGTCATAGTGAGTGGGTTTAAAAAGAGATTGGACGACGCAAAGGGAAAATGGGTGGAAGAGTTGCCACACGTTCTCTTGACATACCGAACTACACCTTGTAGGTCCACTGAGGAGACGCCCTTCTCAATGACTTATGGGGCCGAGGCTGTCATTCCTCTAGAGACTGGGTTCCCCACAATGAAAACGAGTTCCTTCACTTCGAGTGGTAATGATGGTCTATTGGAGAAAAGCTTAGATTTAATTGAAGAACAAAGGGAAAGTGCCACGGTCCAATTGGCTTACTATCAACACAAGCTCAAACAAGGATACGATGCCAATGTGAAGCTAAGGCCACTGACAGTAGGAGACTTGGTCTTAAGAAAGGTTCTGGGAACTGTGAAGAATCCAACGTGGGGAAAGTTAGGACCCAATTGGGAGAGGCCCTATCGTATCACATCAGTGGCCGGAATAGGTGCATATTACCTTGAAGATCTAGAGGAAAAGGCTGTACCATGTCCCTGGAATGTACATAACCTTAGAAGATATTATTATTAATGAAAGTTTTCTTCACCCTATTTGGGTTTATTATATTGCGCGTCATATGTTCTTGCTATCTATCTAAGTATCAAACAGAACCTTAGTCATGCGTGGATCCTTGGACCACATATCTTGGAAAAATTGATAACTTTTAATCATTGTATTAAGTATTAAACAGAACCTTAACTATGCCTGGATCCTCGAACCACATGCTTAGAAAAAATTAATACTCCCTGACATCTATCTATGTATCAAACAGAATCTTGGTCATGCCTGGATCCTTGGACCACATACCTTGGGAAAATTGATAACTTTTAATCATTGTATTAAGTATAAAACAGAACCGTAACTATGCCTAGATCCTCGGACCACATGCTTTGGGAAAATTAATACTCCCTGACATCTATCTAAGTATCAAACAGAACCTTGGTCATGCCTGGATCCTCGGACCACATACCTTGGAAAAATTAATAACTTTTAATCATTGTATTAAGTATTAAACAGAACCTTAGCTATGCCTGGATCCTCGGACCACATACTTTGAGAAAATTAATACTCCCTGACATCTATCTAAGTATCAAATAGAACCTTGGTCATGCCTGGATCCTTGGACCACATACCTTGAAAAAATTGATAACTTTTAATCATTGTATTAAGTATTAAACAGAACCTTAGTTATGCATGGATCCTCGAACCACATGCTTTGGAAAATTAATACTCCCTGATATCTATCTAAGTATTAAACCTAACCTTGGTCATGCCTAGCTCCTCAAACCACATACCTTGGGAAAATTGATAACTTTTAATCATTGTGTTAAGTATTAAACATAACCTTAGCTATGACTGGCTCTTCGGACCACATACCTGAGGTAAAACAAGTGTTTCTTATGGATTACTTAAATGTCAAGTGTGATCAGCTACTCTAAACAGCTAACAAACTCAAGTGGATGTTCATGAGCATCACTTAAAGCATTTACAGGCTTACTTGTATTTGTTCAAAGAGTTGATTATCCCTTTGCTCCTTTAAACTTACCAATAAGCAAAGAGCAGATCAACTTTAAACTTGCATGCAAGTTATATTACTGTGTATGTTCTTGAAGTTGAAATTATACCTTGCCGAGGTGGTAGACTTAGTAAATTTCACCTATTTTTGCTGCTAATCAGATGAAATGGGAGAAATTTTCTATTACTCAAGTATATTAGTGTGAAAAGTTTTATTTCATTACTACTTTCATTAAGTGTTAGATAAAATAGAAATCATATCAACTTCAATATGTGAATTACAGGAAGAATGAAAATGCCCATAACTTTCATTAATGAACACCTTAAAACAAGGCAAATCAAATACAAAGAGTCAAGTTGATTACAAATTGCAAAAAAAAAAAAAAAAAAAAAAAAAAAAGGGACAACCTATTGCTTCATTTTTATTACAAGTTTTTCCTTTGGATTCTTGGAAGGTTGGGTATTTGCTGCCATGGTGGATACTTGGGCCTTGTCTTTAGGATCCTCTTTTGGGGGTATGGCGAGAGTTGCCAACACCAGCTCCATGCTTTGAGAAGTTTCTTTTTCCTTAAAGGGATCCTTTGGGGCAATTGGAGGTAGGTCAACACATTGGACTACTTCTTTATTGATATCCCCTGCTTTGGTGGTGTCATTGGCTTGCTCTGCCCCCTTTGAAGAAGTGTTGGCTGCAGGAGGAGCTTTGGGTGGGCTGCCTTGGATTTCACCTGCCTCTGAAGACACTGGGTCGGCCTTAGAGTCCGAAGAGCTTGGAGGGCATATAGCTAGGGGGTAGTAGACACTTTCTACTTTCCTAAATGCGGAAGAAGCCTCAACTCCGACTTGGTTGAGAGCTTCATTATATACTAGGGCACAGTAAGTCCTACATACTCCGGGGACTTCATCCCTAAGGGCATCCTCGGTCTCGACTACCCTAACGTCGTATTCATGCTGCTCTACTTCCTTCTTGGTCTGCTCTGCCTCCTCCTTGGTCTGCTCTGCCTCCTCCTTGGCCTTCTCAGCTAGAGCCCTGGCCTTCTCAACCTCCTTCAATTTCTTCTTCAATGCAACAATTTGATTTTTGGAGACAGCCAACTAATCATCAACATTGCACAGCAGCAGCCTTTGGCTCTCAGCTTGTTTCTCAGCATTCTCAAGAGTAGTTGCTGCATATTTTCTCTCTTTTTCCTCCTCTTGCAGCTTCTTCTTGAGTTCTTGGTTACTTCTTTCGGCCACGTTAAAGGCCTCCATGGTGGCATTACGCCTTCCTTCCTCCTCCTTCATCTACCGATGGCAGTAGTTGGTCATCTCCTCTACCCGGAAGGAGGCTTGAACAGCCTGCCAAGGAAAGAAACAGGGATTAGAAAAAGAATGTAAAGAAAACAAATTTAAAAAATTAAAAAAAAAAAAAAAGAAAAAAAAAGAGGAGGGAAGAGGGCATACCATGGTAAGATATCTTTTAAGATTGAGGAAAACCTCATGTCTCCTCATAACTCGCAGCTCGGCCATATCCTCAGGGAGTAGCAAAGCCTGCTCCACCGCATCGGCCACATAGTCGGCTACTCCACCCTGGAAATTCCAAATTGAGGTGTTGGCAAGCAGAGGTTCCCCATTCAACATTGGGGCAAGAAGCCAGGCTGGAGGCCTGACCTGTGGATCACTTCTCTTTTCGATGCCCCTTTACCCCACTTTGGCCTGTTTAGCCACCCTCTGAGCCTCGTCCTCGTGAAGGGGGAGGGTTTTTCCAGCTCCCATTATTTCTTTCCCTTTTGGCTCTCGTTTCCTCTTTAGGTCGGCCAATTAGAAAGACAGGGCAGGTGGGAGAGTAGGAGGCTTAGTTTGGGCTGCCTTCACAAGTGCATCCCTCCTTGGATGGGATTCCAGTAGCTCCCAGAGAGTTGACCTCTGCTTCCTTTGAATTCTCATCTCATCTAATGAGGATGTAACTCCTTCAAGGTGACTAGATTGAGGCTGGAGAGACTGGTCGAGGTCACCAGTTGATGTCCTAGGGGATAAGGGTTAGTTAAAAACCTCGTAGAGATCATCTGAATCTGAGACGTCTACCACCTCCTTCCGCCCTTCTTCTTCCTCGTCTTCTTCGTTGCAGGTAGGTTAAGAGGAAGTAGCTTCACCGAATATGTGCTGAAGTGGAAAAGCTGCTTTAGGCACACCTTCTAAGATGGGTTGAGTAGAGAGGGTGCATTCTGGAACAGGAACACCTTCAGGGAGGAGAAAACTAGGGACGGCTACACTTATCTTACGAAAACGGGGGTCTTTAGCCTTTATAACGCATTTAGGCACCTGGAAGCTGAACGAGATCGGTGTGTATCCTAGGATCAGGTAAGCCACTCGTAATTGACCGTCCTTGTTCACAAACACCTCGGCTTAAAGGATTTTGTCTAGGCTATCCTTGTTGACCAGGCTAAAGTTCGGCTCAGCAGCGTATCTGTCTACGAAACCATTAGAGAAATAAAGAACTGTTAGAATCAAGAACGGCACAAATGAAAGGGAACGAGTTAATGAAAACAATCTTCCTAAGCCTAAAGCCCCACTTGGTTGCCCCTCTCTCGTCGGGCAGAGGACGCCATCGTGCCATTCCTCTGACAAGATCAAGAAATCTTTTTTCAGCCCTTTGTTGGATTCGGGAAGGCATTGGATAAGCCTAACCTCAAGGTGCGTTGATTTCAAATAGTACCCCTGCCCCTTTAGATGGTGAAGGTTATAAACCCAGTTGACATCATGATGGGTCAGACCTAAACCCCTTTTTTCATTAAAGGCCTTTACGGAACCTAAGATCCTAAATATATTAGAGGCACACTGAGTGGGAGCCAACCTATAAGCCCTAAGGTAATCTCTAGTGACTCCGCCCATAGGGATTTTCATCCCTCCTTTTATGAAGGCAATCATTGAGATCACTACTTCTCCCTCTTACCTATCTTCATGCCACTGTCCCTCCTTACAGTACCTAATACCTACCCCTGGAGGGATCCTATACAAAGTTCTAAAGTTCTATATTCCCTCCTCAGAGTCTACCAAGCTTTTGAATCTACCCATTTCTAGAAGGGTTTGAAGAACCTAAAGTGATTGAGAGGAAAAAATAGAGTCGAGGAAAGGAAAAGTGTGAAGAATAGAAAAATGTATGGAAAAATAAAGTACAAAGATTTGTAAACACTTACAGAAATAAGGAATGTGTTCTCGGACAGGCTTTTGGTATTTGTAGAAGCATAAGTAAGGTAAAAGAGTTAACAAGTTCAGTGTATGTGCACTAAAAGCTAAGTGAATGCTAATGTAGAGAAATTGTTTGATTTAAGTGATATTTATATCAAAGAGAGAGCTACAGAGCGGGAAAGTTCCCGTCCAAGTCCTAGCAGAATTCTCAGCCGTTGGATTCGTATCGCATCATAGAACGTGGGGAACATAAGGCTGTAAAAATTTAATGAGGAGCACGTCTTGTAAGCCGAAGCGTCAGGAACATGTCTTGGGCAGTTAAAAAGGTGTCTTTATGAGCAAAGGTAGGACAAAATGTGCACAGAGCAAACATATTAACGTCAAAATCCTCCTTTCTTCTAGAGGAGCCAGAAAGAAGAATCTCAAGGGGCTATTGTAGGGATATTGGACCCAGGAGTTCATTACCTATTTGTACATTGAGCCTGTGGCCCAAGCCGAGGATAAGGAACTTTGTCAGAAGAGACTATGTTAGTAAATAAAGAAGTTAGTTTTGGTCATAACGGTTCCACAGGATGGGCCGAGAATAAATGTCTCCTCAAGAAGCCTGAACCGAGGTTCGAAAAGGTAATCTGTCGTCTAGGACAATGTTCCAAGAAGTCTTGTCGGTGAAGGTAAGCATTGCAAAGACATCAGACAAAGAGAAGTCCTAAAATATCTTAGGAGAAAGCCGCTGCCTTCGCATTAAATGCACTGCAACTAACTCTTTGGTCGCATTAATGTGAAGGTGATACCTGAACAGTAGATTTCAACCTTACAGCTACTACATGAAGACTTACAAGGGAGGCTAATGGGACAAGTATCAAGATCAACCATCCGGCATACACATGGAAGGGGGAGACGAAAAGGGAAGATAGTATAAAAGAGGAAGGAGGCAATGAGGCTAGGGGATCGGAAAATCAAGAAAGAAACACTGTAGCAATCTAGAAACAGACTTGTAACCATATTCAAGAGCATTATATAAGAACCAGTCTTTTCGAACTTTGCCGATGACATTTTTTCTTCAGTTCAAACTTGTATACTTTCATTCCTTTGTCATTAGCCTACTTAACTTGTTGTTTGATTGACTAAAACCCAGTTTTCCAATCCATTCTCTATAAATTCATTGTGTTGGGCCTTTTAGGCCTAAGTCCATTCATACTTTAGGCTAGGAATTCAAATCTGGTCCCTACATTTACTATATGATCTATAAGTTTATATTCTATGCATAATTTTAAACTACAAAAACTTACAATTTAAACAATTTATTGATAACATAGCTATTGATCTTTAATTTTCTAGAAATTTTGTAAACATGGAGGATATAAAAAGAAGACGTAATCTAATGGTAAATTTATCAAAATTCACCACTAATAAAAAGATATTGAGTAAGACTGTAGCTTTAGGTTACAATCAATTTTGTAGCTAAACTATACAGTCCAAGTCTTAATGCTCAGCAAAAATTAAAAAAATAAAATAAAATTCATAGCTTTATTAGTTGTAATGCAAAACATATACTAATTTCACATAATTTTTTCCTCCAATCGCGGCATAACTTGTGCTTATTTCATATTTCTTGATTTCTTATTTGTACACATTTGTTGAAGCATACTTTATCCAACGTATCAATTCTTTCAATATAATCTTGAATCCAACAGTGGCAATGTATTTTGCACTATGAAACATGGTTATGTTCATTTGAGTTTAGTTTGATTGTTAAGTCTTTTATTCCAGTTTTAGATGCAATGTGCTGCTATTAAGAGACACAGCGAGCCATTTCAAAGAGAGAGCTCGACAACATAAGTTTGACAAAAAAAATTAGCAAAGGCACATAGAAGAGAAGAGGTGGAACAATAAAATGCTGAAGAAAAAGTAGAAACTATTATTGAGAATCAACTATATTAGAACGTTTATTCAAGGAAAAAAATTATGAGAGAATATTCCAAAGAGAATTCAACGGTTATTAGTTTCATCATGATGGGGCACTTGTGGAATCATCAACTGGATGATTATATCTGTTGAAAAACCACATAGTATCTGCTTCCACTGCATATCCATCTTGATTACGGTGCCAACTATAGTATGCATGGGTTCGGTTCTTAATGTCAAAAATGGCATGACCAAAACTAGCCTCACGATAAGCTGAGTATGATGGCTGTGGTTCCGTCATGCTGCAACAGAGAAGAGGACATTTATATTAAACCATATTAACAAACAGTGAATCAATGAAGGTCAGCTCTATTATAATGTAATTAGCTTACTTGGTTGCTAAGCCTTCAAGATTGCCTCCATCACCAATGGTTATATATACAGGCGCTGATTGATCCTTCACAGGAGTGCAAATACCATTTACAACATTGTATGCAATGTTGGATACACGTTCCTGTAATATTCATATGTTAGTTGTCAATCAACATCAGAAGAAATGAACATAGAGCCACAGACAATGTCTATATATATAAATAAATGGAAATCAAATAATCTGGATTTGTGCATGTGTGTCTCAGTGTAATGCATCATTAAAGAAAAGATCATAGATGGCAGAATTTTCATTCTCCTCAAAAAAAATTTCAGAAATGAAATACTGCCAAGTTTCTAAAACTCTTTGTCCTCACAGATTTCAGGTAACTAGGAAATATATTAGAGACAACTATCAGTGTTACACAGATAACACTACTAAAAAAATCACATTTCAAAAACTAATAAATAGAAAGTATCAAGGACTTACAGATCGTTCATAAGCATGAACATGACCAGCAAACACCACATCAACTTTGTACTTCACAAACCATGCCTCATACATTACTCTCATGGTTTCACCCTCCAGAAAATGATAGTTGTAGCTGTTATACCAAGGGGAATGCATTAGAACAATCAACCAAGGTGTCTCAGTTCGATTAACTTTTGGTAGTTCCTCTTCAAGCCATCTGTATTGAGGGGTATATTTACCTGAAAAAATGGCAATGACAAGTAAATTTATTAATTTTGCTTTTGCTGCATGAAATCCCCAATTTATTTGGGACGAAGGCTTAGTTGAGTTGAGGTGAGCTACATTGATTTTGGCAAAATGAGACACTAACACATGCCATCATCAGATACTAGCTTAAACAAAACACTATGGTAGCAATCTTGTTATTTAGCTTAACCACATAAATTAGGAAGTCATGATCATCACATCCTGTCATCCCCTGTAAACACATTATTCTGTTTGTTTCTGACAGCATTTTGGGGGCAAAACCCCATAATTGAGGATGTAGTTCTAAAAAACTGATATACAATGTCAGTGAAAGATACTTGTAATGTTAAAAAACGTTGTACATGATGTCTTATGGAAACCAAAATATGACTCTATGAGGTGTATAATAAATGCCATGAAAAGCAGAGTTGACTTTTTCAACTCCATAGAATGTCTCTCAACCTAAACTCCAAAAAAAAGTGTATTACCTATACCCATATGGGAGAAACTAAAAGAACCCATAATTACTCGCTCAGACACTCACACATATTAAACAATATAATATGGCAGGCAAGATGTGATCAAAGAAAATGAGTGGCATTCACCAAAAGCAAGTAAATATCCAAATCGCAGCCATTTGTAATTAGTTGTCTTTAGTCTTAACCAGTATGCATTATAAACTCTTGAATTATCATCATCCCATATCTATGTAATAGAGATCAAGACTGCCAAAAAATGTACAGACTGAAGTTGCTAGTTTGGACATATGTCTGTGCACATGACCATAATTAGAAATATATAACATGTAAATCCAAATGCATTCTTACCATATGCTGAGTATGAGGACAAGACAATGATGTAAGCTGAAGCTCTCTTAATTGAATACCAAAAGGGAGCTGTACTATTTGAAGCTTTATAAGGCACATGATAACGGTGACTGTAAGGCTTAAAAGGTTTGGTTTCTCCCTGCAACCCAAATATTAATCTACTATTAGAAACTTGGAGAATTATATACAGAAACACATGAATTATGACTCAAAATAATGTCAAAGAGAGTAGAACTGTCACGAAAGTATCAATAACAGCAACATGGTGGCACTATGGATTATTTTTGGCTTTACCAAGATATAGACCTCTTGTTCTCTCTTGGGTTTTAGATGAAGAGGATTATTTTTGGCTTTACCAAGATATAGACCTTAAATCAAATTTAGCTACCAAAAGGAGCATTATTATCGAACAAGGTCAATTTAGGGTGAATTCTGTCATAAGTAAGATTTACAATATAATATTTCAAAGGGAACAATGAAGGTAATTGCAACTCAGTATTATGTTGACTCAATTTCCTGTTAAGTTTTGCCTTTTTTTTTCTTCTTTTTTTGAGGCAAAGTACCCGCTAAGGCATGAGAAGTGTCCAGTAGCCCTCACATACATATAAGAAAAGAGCTAATTTTTACTACTGACCTCAGTAGAAAAAATTCTTCAAAAAATAAAACCATTGGTATGACTTCAAACCACAAGATTGAAAAGGTAGTCAAACAAGTGTAGCCAGAAGGAGTTTTTAAATAAGAATTACAGAACACATTAGTTTCTACCAAACAATGAAATATTCCATGAGATACTTACAATTGATGGCTCATAGTCAATCTCGTGATTCCCTGCAGTCCATATCCATGGTTGATAAGCAACACTTCTCTCAACAAATCTTCCCCATGAATCCCATCTATTATTGTCATGATTTGGATAGGTATCTGCATAAGAGAGGTCCCCAACGAACAGCACTGTTTTCCCTTTCTGTGGGTTTAACTCATAATGAGTAAGTGTCTTATTTGAATCATAACTCTGACCAAGATCCCCTGCAGACAATACCATTAGTTTAAAATGTATAAAACATGTTTCAAATATCTAAATTAACACATAAGCAGAAGTGCTAATGTGTAAGTACATTCCTCATTCATTTAGGAACATGTAAAGGAAGTAAGAGCCAATAATCAACCTAAAATGAAAAGTCCAGCTTATGTAGCTTATAAGTGAGTTTTTTTTTTCTCCAAATTTTATTATTATTAAGTCTTAGTAGGTTATTTCAATCGTAGTTCTAGCTTTATTGGATACGCTATTCTGTGCCTGCCCAGTTGCCACTAGACTTTGCAGAAGTCTAATGGAAACAGAGATGCAACCTGCCTAAAAATGAAGACCATGTGTATGGTTGAACCACAATGCCAACCAAATATCTAAATTGTTTGGGATTTATTAAAGAAATACTCACCAATAAGACCAAATGTATAAGGCACATCAGGGCCAACTTCAGGTGGAGTTACAAACCAGAACTGCCGGGTAGTGTGCCCAATCCCAACCACATAGTAGTATTTGGTGTTGAACTGCCCCCAAAAAAAAAAAAAATCAACCAATCAAAATAAATAAAAACAGTTTACACATACCTAGATACATAGCATACTTTTAATGCATATATCATATATGCCCATATCATCCATTAATCTCATATAGAAGCACAACAAGAACAGAACAAAAACAGGGGAACAACTTTAGAGCAATCATATGAAACAACTGTATGAAAATTTTTACTCACCTTCAAGTTTCTGATGGTTGTGTGATGAATGAAACCAGACTTGTAATTGTAGTACTTATAGGTAGTAACTTTGCCTTCGGCATGTCTCTTTTCCTTGCTGTTTTCACTCCAAAAAACCACTTTACTGGAGCCCGGTTCATCCACAGTCACCCATGATATAATCATTGCCTCTCCCACGTGGTCTCCTTGTGTTATATGTACCTGAATTCACACCAACCCAAATATCAATCAATAGAATAAAGGCCAAAAACTAAAAATTTCAAGTACCCAATTGCCTATCAATCCTAACTTCCCCAGAAAAAAAACCATGCACAATGAATACATAAACAAAACAAAAACAATTACCGATTGAAACCATCTAAAAAGAAAACCCCACCAAGAAAAACCTTACCAAAAAACAGTTAGATCAATAAGAAAATAAAAGCAGAAGAACAATAAGGGGGACATAAGTACCTGCTGAGGTGCATTATAACCAGGTGGGACTTTAAAGACATCACTATTAAGAGGCATATCAATAGTCTTCTCAACTTTTCTGACAAAAGTACTGGTCTTTCCTCCATAACAGACCACTGCTAAACTCAAACCCAAAATAATTCCGATCAAAGAAGAAGATAAAGACGAACCAAAAAGACCCATCTTGATCTTTTGCCCGCACATACCAAGTCTCACAAAACTACACTATTTAGCTAAAGAGCCGAGACCCTATTGCTATATGTATATTAAATGGTTAAACTGGTCCGAGTCTGATCAGGAGAATGCTAGGAAAATTCAGAGCATCCTTATATAATACAAATTTAGACGTCAACGATTGTTTAATGATAGGAAACTGAGTCTTCCTTCACCGGTTGTTATTTGAAAATATATACGTAGGAACTGAGTTAATACAATTTTTTTTTTTTTGGTTTGAAAATATTAATGGTGGTTTTCTAATAGAGTTTAAATATTCTGTCTCACTTTTCTTACTTTATTCTATTCTCTACTAATAAAAATTTGTGACGTGTTTGCCTAATTAATTAATAATTGTAGTATTAAAAAGTTAATAATAATAATATTTAATTAATTAAGTAAACACATAGCAAGTTTTTATTAGTAAAATATACAGTGAAATAGAAAAAATAGGACAAAAAATTTAAATTCTTTCTAATAACGTTGACAATGGACTCTGTAGTCACGGGAAGTTAGGTGTGTTTTACGTGTGTAGCTTCCTCGATTAAAAGCGTTTTAGTTTGACAATAACTGGGGTAAGTGGCTAATTATTGTTGCGTTTGATATGGTTTGGAAAATTTGGTGTTTGGTATAAATGATGGTAATATCAGTAATACCAATAAGGTTCAGATGAACTAATCTTCTGTTCTATGCTTATACTATCGTTTTGTAGAAAAAAGGTCTTGTAGAACTAGTCAAAAAAAAAAGTCGTTTATTCTTTTCTTTTTCTTTTTTTGATGAGACTAGTCTTTTGTTTTTGAGAACCGATAAGACTAGTCGTCTATTCTATTCTGTTACAAACTGGATGAGTTAAAAATACGATTTTGATTGTCTAGTTTGCAAATTTAGTATTTTTGCTCAACTAGCCAGAAATAAAATAAGGAATATACTATAATATAGTACTTTTTTTTATTATGAGAATATACTTTTATTTTTATGCTACCGTCACAATATTTTTGTAACAAATTTTAAGTAACAAATTGTTAATGAAGTGCACAAAAAAATAATTTAAATGATGAGTTCATAATAGAACTAGTAACAAATATGGGAAAGAATATTCTTTACATGCCATGTGAAGACTAAATCAAAGATATTGACTCTTATACCAAAAAAAAAATCAAGATATTGACTACTAAAAAATATCTTGTGATGGGTTAAAAGAGTAATGCTAAATAATAATAAAAAATATTTACATTTTCCTATAAAAAAAATCATGGAATTGATTTTTGGAGCAAATTGAGGGATTTGTTTCTCAAAAAGAAAAAAGAAAAATAAATACTATGTCTATATTATTTTCAAAGTACTTTCACAACAAATTTTAAATAGTAGATTGTTACGGGATGTTATTGGTATACAAAAAAGTAATTTTAATAGTAAATTCAAATTAGAACCAATTATAACTTATCACATAAGATTTGTTATGAAAATATTATGTATGCAGCACTTCTAAAAAAATGACAGATTTAAGCAATTAATACACGATTTAATTTTAAAACATCATCTATTTTTTAGTGTAATTCCAATGCTAAATATGAATTTCAATTTTTTTTTCGATGTGTAAATAGTTTTGGAGGGTAAGGTCCTTAGGGTTCGAATCACAAACATGACACACCAATTAAATAGTTTTGAATGCTATCACATTCTTTTCTTTTTTTTATTCTTTTTTTTATTTTTTTTTTATTTTTTGAGAATCACTCCCATGCTATTACTTGAAAGTTGCAACCCCATTGTAATGTATTATTAAGTTAGGTAAATGAAACAAGGTAGCCTTTTAAGATCATGTGATCTTGTGATCTTTTCCTCACACATGGTATGGGTCTCATAGCATGTGGGATCCACACATTAAAGAGATAATGCATATACTTCATACATGAAATACATTTTTATGTATGTAGTCGTTAAAGTTGAACAATGTTTAAACTCTCATGTCTTCTCCCATCTTTTTTCTCCATCATGTTGTCTTATAATGATCAAACTAAAATAACATTAAAATGATACTAAATTAGAATATAATTATATAAAAAAATACTTAATATCGTTCTTTTAATCCTAAATAATTCAGTGGGTTCCAGTTAGCTCAACTGGTAAAGTCTCTGATAGTTGTATAAGAGATCTGGGGTTCAATTCCTGCCTACACCAAAACTGATTGGTGTCTTGGTCTGATAATAAAGAGCAATTATCAGAAGCGGACGCCATAGGTTGAAACTCTTTAAAAAAAAAAAAAATCCTAAATAATTCATTGAGATTCATAATATACCATTCATTTCTGTTTTTATGAAATCTTACAACATTTTTTAAAACCTTCAACCAAATGAAAAATACAGAAATTAATAGTGAGCAACATGGTGAGTAATTAATAATTTTTTTTTGGTAAACAGTAATTAATAATTTATGGCATAGTAGTAACAATATTAAATGTGATACATACGGATACGGTACAAAACACCAATTGCAATAATAATGCCAGAGTACCAAACACCAATTGCCATATAATAATTTCTCAAAAAAAAAAATTGCCATATAATAATGTCATTTATTAGCTGTAAAATTGATGATTTAAAAATAGTGCCTATGTTGACTAATGAAACAGTCATTTTAATTCCCATAAAAAAAAAGAAAAAAAAAAGAAAAGAAACAGTCATTTTAATAGACGCTGATTTGAACTGCCATATATAGTTAGTTTTGATTATGACAGCTAAAATGGTAACAAAACCAGAAAATGACTTCAATCTTTTTTTATTCTTATAAATTTTTTTTTTTTTAAGGAGATGAAAATTTTGAACATTATTATTATTATTTTAAAGATAGCTCGTCAAATTAAGATTTTAATCGATTTTTTTGGTATAAGTAGAATCAAACCTCATATTTAAAGTTAAAAAATTTTATCAGTTGAGCTAACTAGAATTCACTTGAACTCAATTATTATAGTATAATAAAGCACAAAGCCATAAACCATATCACTTTCTAGATTATTGCCAAAAAAATTAAATAAAAAAAAAAACTAAAAATTTTAAATCTTTTGTTTTGCAATTTGATATTTGATTCCCTGTTGTAAAAACCAGTATGTCACGTCTACTTACTGACAAGCTTTGCTCCTCCCACTGTCTGTTCTTAGCAGATTCAGTCCAAATCATTATTTTTTTCTTCTTGTGCATTACACGAATGTGGCTTATTTTGTACACATCTTGATCTTGTTAACATCATTCAATTATTGGAAACGTGTAATTATATTCATAGGTATTATATGACTATGAGAGCTCTTTAGAAATTAGAAAGTACACTTCTGAAAGGTAATGTTCGTATAACTTTACATAAATAATAAAATGCACGTGAAATGAAATTAGCTACGCTCAATCATTTTATTTTTTTTAGATTTTCCCACATCTATAAAAATAATAATAATAAAAAAATAAAAAAACTATGAACCAAATTAGTATGGATTAATAATAAAAATAAACTCTTTGACGCGCCATCCTTATTCCCTTTCGAATTTTAGATTATTAGATTGATCACATGTCTTTGTTTAATTTAAACAACTTAAATTAGGTTCCGAGTAAATTCTCCCATCTATATAATTTGGAGGCTGAGAAAAAAATACTACAATAATTTCAAAGCATGATCCACGGGACACGGCTGACCGCACAGGCTTTTGTTTTTTCCTCTACCTGTATTTAATTACATAGCATTGGTTGTTGTAATATGATTCGTAGCTACTTCCGTTTGGCATGTCAATCAATTTGTGCTGTCCCGTTATATGACTTCATTTTTAATACGGTTTCCTTGTGGGGGCAAGATTGAGAGTGTGAAAGGTTTACCCAAAAAAACCAATAACATATAGAACATATAGAACAAAGTTTAGCTACAAAATTGATTGTAGCTTAGGCTATAAAATTAGTTGTAAACTCACTTAATAAAAATAAATATTATTACATATTTTGAAAATCTAACCATTGAATTACATGTTTTTTATGCTCTTAATGCACATGTCAATTTTTGTGTCAATCGGATATTATTTATTATATAATCTATAATCTTATATTTTATGCATAATTTTAAATTACAAAAACTTGAAATTTAAAAATTTATTGATGACATAGCTATTGATCTTTAATTTTCTTGAAATTTTGTAAACATAGGGGATATAAGAAGAATATGCAATCCAATGATGGATTTGTCAAAATTCACCTCCAATAAAAAGATATTAAGTAAGTTTGTAATTTAAGGCTACAATCAATTTTATAGCTAAACTTTGTCCTAACATATATATCCTCGTATATTATATTATATAATAAAAACTGAGCTTAAAAACCAATAGTTGTACCAAATAATTACTTTCACTAATTAGTATTTTTTTTTTGTTAATTTATACTTCTTCAATTAAGAAATAATATTTAATATTTGTTTAATTTAGGTCAAACTGTATCATATAAATTTTAACAAATTTAAATCTTATTAAAACTAAAAGTCTATCGAAAAAATTTTCTAACTTGAAATCTCACACAACAACCCACATTTTTTTTTTTTTTTGTTTCTTTTCCCAAGTTGCATGATTTAACAATAGTTTAAAACATCATCACACACCCTTGGCATGGTGGTCATTCCACAAGTATTAAGTACTTATGGGATGTTAAGAGCCGAGATTCAAGTTTCCAGAATGGAGTTTCAAGTCTCCAAGAATGAGACTCACACACATATACATTTTTTTTTTTATAGAGTTTTTACATATGGCATCCGCTTTTGATGATAACTTTTTATTATTAAACCAAAACACCAATCAATTTTTGGTGTAGGCGAGAATTGAATCTTAAATCTCTTATTCAACCATCAGAAATTTTACCAGTTGAATTAATTGGAACCCACCACACATATACACTTATATTATATTAAAATAGAATTTCTATCTTGTATTTAAAAAAAAATTAAACAAATTTAAATTATATTTAAAAGAGTCTTGTGATTGCCCTCTTTATTATCAAATCAAGATTTTTTTATTTGACCATTTAAAATTTTACCAATTAAACTAACTGAAACACCTAATACTCGCACTATTGTGGTTACTTAAAAACCCCATGCCTGTGGTGGATAAGAATGGTGGACCTTTTAAAATTAAAGAATATCCACGTAAAGAAATTTCCAAAAATTTTCAGTCCCCAATCAATATCATTCTTCAATCATAATCACATGGAACTTGCCTTACGGCAAATCCTTCTTTTAATTTATAAAAACATCTCTCCCCCACTCTCCTTTTAAGAGGTGCGCGTGTTGTACTCAACACGGAAAATAATTGTAATATTTCCTGAGATTTTTTTTTTCGTTCTTCTTTATTACAATTTCTTTTAGTCAATATGATTTTAGAGATGCACTCTTAAATTATTCATTAAAATTATTCCCTTTGTGATGCAAATTTATGAAATATATCATACAAAAATATTAATAACATAATTAAAAATGAGTAACAAAATAGATGAAAAAAAAAAAAAAAAAAACAAAACAACAGTTACTTAAAGTTACATAGCAGTAAGCATATTGCATAAGACTCATTTTTTGTTAAAATAAAGATAAAATTCTTTTAATTTTGATCCAAGTAGTATTCGAAGTTTCTTAAAACTTTGATTAGTGCCTAAATGGTGATAGAGTTTAACTTAGAGTATACTATGTTATATATATATATATATATAAAATAAAAATTTTACTTTAGTTCAATATAAGTATATATGTGTAAAAAGTAAAGTGCTCAATGCTATAATTGAAAACTTTTTAAAAGTTAAAGTTTGATTTGAAATCACTTAAACTATAAAAGGAATCATATAATTTACTCAAGTTTATAAAAAAGGACAGCTGCTTGACACACAAAAAAAAGTGTAACCATTTAGCATATAGTGAATATTTAACTTTTATTATACATTTTTATAAATAAAAAAAAAACTTTTATTATGCATAATATATGGAAATCATATTTTTTCACTTTTTTTTTCACCATTAATAATAAAATGGGTAAGACCGACATTATCACACGCGCTGTGGGATGAGAGGAGTGTGACTTCGAGGAATAAAATAAAATAATTGAATGAGAAAAGAGGCGCACCGACCGACAGTGGACTTCAAAAAAACTCCGTTGACTGTCCAAATTGAACAGCCGGGACCAGGCACATTACGCTCTCCATCATTATGTTGCTATTTTTTGAAGCAATTTCCTATTCCCATCTTTGTCAATGGACCGTTCATATATTCTATATTTCAAAAATTTGTAGCTACTAGCTAAACTTTTCTTAAATGTCTTTTTCAAAAAAAAAAAAAAAAAAAAAACTTTTCTTAAATGTCTGCTTCTCTTTCAATTGATGAATTGACAAATAGAGTACTCATTTCTATCACCTTTTCTTTATTGGCTTGCATCAATGTGTCTTTAAAATAATGGATAAAAATGATTAGACACACCCAATTTAAAATAGCCTTTCCAACTCGAGATATCAGTTCAAAAAATTAGTGTAATGGTGTGTATAACAGAGTATATGTGTAACAAATACTACCTTAAAATAAAATTGTGTTTTTAACTTATGATTTCAGTTTAAAAAATTTGTATGTTGATGGAAAAATACATGTTTGTATCGCATATAAAATATACGCAACGGAAAATTAATAGATCTACTTTATTACAATTGGTAACATGTACTATGTAAATTTTAGAATACAAGAATAAGAGAGTGTACCTTGGTGTGGTGAATTTCAAAACAAAGATTAGAAGTACTTGAGAACACTTTTAATTTTCACTTCAATTTTACTAACGTCCAAGAAGTGTGGTCTCTCAATCAGTTATATGAATTTGTTCAAGAGAGAATTAGAGAGTGTCCAACAGTCACATACAAACCATTTCATGTATCTTACTAAATTTTGTATGTTTCTCTCTTTATAACTGATTATCTAATTGGGCTAGCCTTTTCTGTCAACTCTTGACAAGTCCAAAGTTACCATTAATTATATTTAATACCACTATATAAATATAATTGTACTTTAGCCCTTATTAATAAATTATATCTCAAGACTTTATTGTACATGCAACTCTTTTATAAAATATTCGTAGTAACACAAAGTCATAAATGTAGACTACCACTTTGTAGATTACTACATTTTAACCTTGAGTACCTAGGTTTGATCTTTTAAGTTATTCATCATATATTTATGAAATCCAATTTCATATATATATACTTTATTAACTATTTACTAAAATAATTAGGCCTAACATTTTGAATAACAAACCTATTAAATTTATCTTAAGGGAATATGTTGTATCTTCGTTTAGAGACTATGAATTCTATCTTGAGAATATATGTTCCATCAACACTAAATGTGGTTGCCCAACATATTGAGGTTTTGACCGTTACTTTAGATCTCACTCCTAATATATTAAAACAACCTACACTTCATGATCATGTCTATTATTCTCTCAGGATTAAGAGTTCATGTAAATATAAGTCGTGAGATTTATTATCCAATTGACAGTCGTTAGGAAAATAATAAATCTCACAGCGGTCTAGTTCATTATATCTTAACTTTTAAAACATATCAACATATCAACTAGAAGTCTCCACTTTCATGATCAAGACAAATCCTCTTAGTTGATATGTTATAGTCTTCGCAGAAGAAATGCCCAATTTCATCACCGACTACGAACTAAAATTCTGAGTTTACAAAGAACTTGTGATTTATATCTTCTGTGACTTTTCACATAAATCACATACTATGCATCTCGTGGACTATATGATAATGTTTGAATATTCATGTTACCATTATTTTAGATAATAATAAAACAACTTTATCAATCATAATATTAAGTCATACATAATGTCATACTTAATATCATACATAGCATCATACAATAGAATTTAAGAGCACTAATCCTAACATATGTAATAGTGTATATAATAGGGTATGTGTCACAAACACTACCCTAAAATAAAATTGTGTTTTTAACTTACGATTTCAATTCAAAAAATCTATGTGTAACGGCTAGTGTGTTTAATAGTGTATGTGCAACCAACACTACCCTAAAATAAAATCGTATTTTCAACTCACAATTTCAATCTAAAAAATTGGTGTATAATAATATGTGTATAAGAGAATATGTAGGGATAATGGAACTTGATTAAAATTAATTTCTAATTACAAAAAAAAAAAAAAAATTTGAAACACCTTCGCAATAGACGCCTGTTAGCACTTAGCAAAAGATGGACAACCGACAAAGGAGGCCAATTGAAACGTTTTGAAAAGAATTAAGTTTTAAATATAACTTTTATTAAACATGGAATCAAATTTATTACCCCAATCCGAAATGCCCCAACTTGATTATATTCACAGGCCCCTGTTGGTGAAGGAGTGAAAGAGAGTTCTACCATCCTTATCAATTCTTGTCAAGAGCTTGTTACCTTAATTGATATCTTATGGTATATCTAATGAAAATGTCCTGAATTTAAATTTTCTCTTCAACTATCAAATTATTATTGATAAGGATGTTTTTACTTATAACCCAGACATGTCATACGAGAGAAATCGACGGCGCCTTCAAGTCCGTCGCTCCCTCAGGAGAAGACCGAAGGACTAGAGCGATAGCATAGAAAGCGACGAGGCCACACTGAATCCCGACAGGACAGAATATCCGACGGCTAAATAGAAGGCCAATGGGGAGCGTCAAGAGCCGACAGGTCCAGCATGACTTTACTTGATCCTCACGAAAATTTACTCAAGGGAACATCTTGCTAATCACGAAAAATAAACTTGCTACAGATTCATATCTCTCTCATATCGAAAGACACCCTATAATCTCGAAAACCCTAATATCAGATCTTCTCCATAAGGAAAAATCCCCACTCTCAAGGGATCTTGGTTCCCACTAGCTGCTATATAAGCACCAGACCTCCACTTTTCTTAAGTACATAGAAACTCTCTAACTCTCTCATTATAGGGTTCATAGAGACTCCTCATTCACTAACTTGACCTTTGAAGGGTTTTTGGCTGGTACCACGCTGGTGCCTTCTGTTTGGTCCCCTTGTTCTTATTCACAGGTACCCGTTAAAGCGATTTGGAACCTATAACTCATTAACGATTTCAACACATCATTAGTTGGCACAATTTGTGGGGATGAGTGATAAGCCATATCGCCGTTTCAAACACAAAGAGTTGTATGGTCCTGACACGATCAATGACCACTACCAACCAAGAGACTGGGAATCTGCCCAGCGCATTGGAGAGGCAGGTACAAACCCTTGCCACAACAATTGAATGGCTTTCTCACCGAAATCACGAGTTGGAATGACAGTTGGAGTAGCGGAATGACCAGGAGCTGAACGATCAAAATGACAGACAAGACAAAGACAAACGTGATAACAATCGTCCCCCGACAAATGATCACCAAGAAAGGGACAACCAAAAAGAAAGCAATGCCGTCAGTAAACGAGATCAGCAGGACCAGTCGTCCTTCGGAGCTGGAAGTTGGCACGTTGTTCATGGCACAGGAGATGAAACGATGAAATAAAAGATGGACATGATGATGAATGCCCTGAGAGGATGAGTATCCACCAACTTGGACAAGCTAGTCTAGCGGACCAACTTACCCTTCACCGCACAGGTGACTTCCTTCCCCCTTTTGGCCAAGTTCTGAATGTCACAGGTGGAGGCATATGACGGTTCATGGGACCCACTGGACCATTTGGAGTCATTCAAAACCCTCATGCACTTGCAAGGAGTTCCGGACGAAATTATGTGCAGGGCCTTTCCTACCACACTAAAGAGGCCAGCAAGGGTGTGGTTCAACAAACTTACCCCGAACACTGTCTCAACCTTCAAAGAGTTGAGTGGACACTTTGTCACACACTTCATTAGGGTACAAAGACACAGAAGATCCTCAGCGGCCATACTAAGCATTACGCAGCGAGAAGATGAAAACCTAAGGTCATACGTAACCCGTTTCAACAAAGAGGCCCTTCTAATTGACGAAGCTGACGACAAAGTCCTTGTTATTGCCTTCACCTGTGGGTTACGACCAGGGGAATTTCTCTTCTCCCTTTACAAAAATGACCCAAAGACGATGGCCAAAACGCTGTACAAGGCCATGAAATACATGAACGCCAAAGACGCGATGATAGCCCGGGGGGACGGGCTGAGGAAGAAACAAAGACAAGACAACCATTGTCCAGACAGTAGAAGGAAGTTGTCTTGAATGAGTGAGCAAAGGGACGAAAGGAGATCAAAACCCTCATCAAGGAGGACGACAAATTTCACCACCTTGAATACCCCGTTGGATCAAGTCCTCATGCAGATAAGGGATGACGCGGCGCTGATATGGCCAGACAAACTGAAAGGCGATCCAAGCAAAAGGCCCCGGAACAAGTACTGCCATTTTCACTGGGACCATGGGCATGACACCTCTGAGTGCTACTACCTCAAACAGCAGATCGGGGCCCTCATCAAAAAGGGAAGTTGCAACAGTTCGTCAGGGGAGGTGAAAACCCACCAAGGGACCCCAGCCCAATCGACGGGCTGAAGAAAGACTCAGAGCCCCTCTCGGTAAGATAAAAGTAATCGTAGGAGGGAACATTATGGCGGGATCATCCAAGAAGTCCAAGAAGACGTATTTACATATGGTACAGAGTGTCCAGATCTTCAGACGGCCTCTTAAGGCAGCAAGGGTGGACAACCCCGTCATTAACTTCACAAAAGACGATACTAGGCGACTACACCACCCTCATGAAGACGCCTTAGTTATTAGCCTGTCAATTGCGGATTTCAATACTCGACGAGTTCTGGTAGATAACAGGAGCTCGGCAGATATCCTCTACTACCCAACGTTCTAGCAGATGAGGATTGACAAAGAACGCCTTCTACCATCAAACGCACCGCTAATGGGTTTCAGTGGCACTAAGGTTTGTTGGAAAATACTAGTTTTGTATCTCATACAAAATACACAATGGAAGCAACAAACATGGATCTATTTCATTCATGATTGATAACATGCACTATGTAAATTTCAGAATTTTAGAACAAGATAGTGTACCTTAGTGCGGTGAAATTCTAAACAAAATATTAGAAGTACTTGGGAACACTTTTAATCTTCACTTCAATTCCACTTTACACCCAAGAAGTGTAATCTCCCAATCAGTTTCTAAGGGAGAATAATCGAGTAACTTCATTCACACATACACACCATTTCACAATGATGTCTCTCTTTCTTATCTAATAAAAAATTCAGTATGTTTCTCCCTTTATATTTAACTGATTATCTAATTGGACTAGCCTATTGGGCCTTTCCAACTGGGCTTTAGTGTGTGGCTTGGAGTGGGACCAAAAGGGACCAATAAGACACTAACTCCAATGGGCCTTAGGCTTTTCTGTTAACTCTTGACAAGTCCAAAGTTACCATTAATTATATTTAAAACTACTATATAAATATAATTGCACTCTAGGTCTTATTAATAAATTATATCTCAAGACTTTATTATACATGCAACATCTTCATAAAATATTCGTAGTAATACAAAGTCATGAATGTAGACTGCTACTTTGAAGATTACTACATCTTAATCCTTGAGTACCCGGTTTAATTATTTAAAATTATTCATCATATATTTATGACATCCAATTTCATAAATATATACTTTAGTAATTTCTGACCAAAGTGGCTAGGCCTAACTCTCTAAATAGCTGAACCCATTAAACTTATCTCAGGGGAATATTATATATCTCTGTCAAGAGATTATGAATTCCATCTTGAGAATATATGTTCCATCAACACCAAATGTGGCTGCCCAACATTCTAAGGTTTTGACCATTACTTTAGATCTCACTCCTAATATATCAAAGCAACCTACATTCCATTATCAGGTCCATTATTCTCTCAGGATTAAAAGTTCATATAAATAGAAGTCGTGAGATTTATTATTTATTTGACAGTTGTTAGGAGAATAATAAATCTCATAGCGGTCCAGTTCAATATGTCTTAACTCTTAAAATATATTAACATATCAACTAGAAGTCTCTACTTCCATGATCAAGACAAATCATCTTAGTTGATATGTTATAGTTTTTGCAGATGAAATGTCTAATTTCATCACCGACTACGAACTAAAATTCTGAATTTACAAAGAACTTGTGATTTATATATTCTGTGACTTTTCACATAAATCACATACTATACATCTCATGGACTATATGATAATGTCGGAATATTCATGTTACCATTATTTTAGATAATAATAAAACAACTTTATTAATCACAACATTAAGTCATACATAATGTCATATATAATAACGTACATAGCATCATATCATAGGATTTAAGATAACTAATCCTAACAATCTCCTACTTGCCCTAAAAACTATTGTGCACTAATTTAACTCTCATTCCTTCCAAATGTGACTCGAAAGTCCTTTGAGGTAAGGCTTTGGTAAAGGGATCTACTAGATTATTTGCACTTTCAATCTTTACCACTACTACATCTCCACGAGTAACAATGTCTCGAATGATGTGGTACTTTCTCTTAATGTGTGGTACTTTCTCTTAATGTGCTTTCCTTTCTTATGATTCCTTAGATCTTTGAATTGTGCAACCGCTCCATTATTGTCGCAAAACAATATAATAGGAACGTTCTCCATTCTCACTACACCAATATCAAAAAGGAATTTCTTGAGCCAAACAGCTTCCTTTGCTACTTCACAAGCAGTAACGTACTCAGCTTCCATGGTGGAGTCCGCAATACAAAATTGCTTAACACTCCTCCAAGTTATGGCTCCACCTCCCAAGGTGAAAAAAGTGGATTTTTTGAAATCTAGATCCGATTGAAAGTCTGAATCTGTATATCCAATGGGAATCAAATCCTCACACCGGTAAACAAGAATATAATCTCTCGTTCTTTGAAGATACTTGAGAATATGCTTTACAGCTTGCCAATGTTTTGGTCCTAGATTTGATTGATATTGGCTGACCATGCCAACTGAATAATAGATTGTTGGGATTAGTGTCCTAGAATCATATTATATGATGCTATGTATTATATTATGTATAACATTGTATTTGACATAATGTATGACTTAATTTTGTAATTAATAAATTTGTTTTATTATTATCTGAAATAATGGTAACATGAATATTCAGACATTATCATATAGTCCATGAGATGCATAATATGTGATTTATGTGAAAAGTCACAGAAGATATAAATCACAAATTCTTTGTAAACTCAGAATATTAGTTCATAATTGATGATGAAATTTGGCATTTCATCTGCGAAGACTATAGCATATTAACTAAGATGATTTGTCTTGATCATGGAAGTTGTGACTTCTAGTTGATATGTTTTAAGAGTTAAAACATATTGAACTGGACCACTGTGTGATTTATTATTCTCCTAACCACTGTTAATTGAATAATAAATCTCAACGATTTACATTTACATGAACTCTTAATCCTGAAAGAATAATGGACCTGATCATGAGGTGTCGGTTGCTTTGATATATTAGGAGTGAGACCTAAAGTAACGGTCAAAACCTCAGTATGTTGGGCAGCCACATTTAGTGTTGATGGAACATATATTCTCAAGATAGAATTCATAGTCTCTTAAAGGAGATATAAAATATTCCCTTGAGATAAGTTTAATGGATTTGTTATTCAGAATGTTAGGCCTAACTACTTTAGTAAATAGTTACTAAAGTATATATTTATGAAATTGGATTTCATAAATATATAATTAATAACTTAAAAGATTAAACCGGATACTCAAGGATTAAGATATAGTAATTTACAAAGTGACAGTCTACATTCATGACTTTGTATTACTATGAATATTTTATGAAGGGGTTGCATGTACAATAAAGTCTTGAAATATAATTTATTAATAAGGCGTAGAGTGCAATTGTATTTATATAGTGATATTAAATATAATTAATGGTAACTTTGGACTTGTCAAGAGTTGACAAAAAAGCTTAAGGCCCATTGGAGCTAGTGTCTTATTTGTTTCCTTTTAGTCTCACTCCAAGCCACATACTAAAGCCCAATTTAAAAGGTCAAAAGGCTAGCCCAATTAGACAATCAGTTATAAAGAGAGAAATATACAGAATTATGATTATGATGAATTGGTATGTATGTGAGTGTTGGACACTCTTTGATTTTCTCTAGAAACATACACATATAACTGATTGAGAGATCACACATCTTGGGCATCTTGTGGAATTGGAGTGAATATTGAAAGTCTTCTCAAGAACTTCTGATCTTCGGTTTTGAATTTCACTGCTTCAAGGTACACTTTCTTGTTCTCTAATTCTGAAACTTACATGACACATATTATTAATTGTGAATGAAGTAGATCTGTTTTTTTTTTTTTTTTTTTTTTGCTGTGTACACTCATATTTCCAACACAGATATATGGTCTAGCACAAAGCATGACATACATGAGACTTCCTACTGCAGAAACATAAGGAACTTGTCTCATCATATTTTCTTCCTCTTGAGTCTTAGGCCTTTGGTCATCAGACAGAAGAACTCCATGTCTGAAAGGAAGTAATCCCTTATTGGAGTTTTGAATGCTAAACCGTTCTAGAACCTTATCTATATATCTAGTTTGTGATAAGTCTAACATCTTATTCTTGCGATCTCGCCAAAGCTTGATCCCTAGAATAAAGTTAGCCTTACCTAAGTCCTTCATATCAAATTGGCTTGACAACCAAACCTTTACTGATGACATTACCCCTACATCATTTCCAATGAGTAGAATATCATCAACATAAAGCACTAGGAACATTACTACTTTATCTCGATGTTTTCTGTACACACATGGTTCATCAAGATTTTGTTCAAAACCAAATGACTTGATTGCTTGATCAAATCTGATGTTCCATGACCTAGATGCTTGCTTAAATCCATAAATGAACATTTTTAACTTGCATACCATATCCTCTTGGTTCTTTGCTATGAAACATTCTGATGCATCATATAGATTTCTTCTTCAAGATTGCCATTTAGAAAAACAATCTTGAAATCCATTTGCCAAATCTCATAATCATAATGAGCAGCAATGGATAAGAGAATTCTGATAGATTTAAGCATGGCTACTGGCGAAAAAGTCTCATCATAGTTAATACCTTCTTTCTATGTATACCCTTTTGCCACTAGCCTTACTTTAAAGGTTTCAACCTTTCCATTTACCCCTCTCTTGCTCTTGTGAACCCATTTGCAACCAACAGGTTTAATGTCGTTAGGTACCTTTACAACATCCCAAACATGATTGGAATACATTGAATCTAATTCAGATTTCATAACTTGGACCCAATGATATGCATCTATATCATTCATTGCCTCTTCATAAGTGTAGAGGTCTGATTCAGCCTCTTCTGGGATAGCTTCATAAGTTTCTCCTAAACATATAAATCTTATAAGAGGCCAAACAATTCTCCCACTACGACGAGGCACCTGTGTACTAGTCATCTCATGAGTAATGTCTTGTGGTGTATCTAATACATCCACATTATCCCTAGTTTCATACATTGGTTGTTCTATTACAGGTTCATTTATTTCAGCCAATACAACTCTATTTCTAGGAGTAAAATTATTCATATAGTCATTTTCCAAGAATTTAGCATTTGTACTAACAAAAACTTTGTTATCCTTATGACTATAGATTAAATAACCCCTAGTTTCTTTTGGATAATCTACAAGTAAACACACTTCTAATTTTGGTTCCAACTTATCAGGCTTCCCTTTTAACACATGCGCTGGACATCTCCAAATGTGGAGATATCTCATACTAGGCTTACGCCCACTCCACAATTCCATGGGTGTTTTGAGAACAGATTTTGATGGAACTAAATTCAAAATATGTATTGTTGTATTTAAGGCATAACCCAAAAAAAAAATCAGTAAAGTTGAGTAACTCATCATGAACCTAACCATTTCCAAAAGAGTCTTATTCCTTCTTTCTGCTACACCATTCTGTTGGGAAGTTCTAGGTGCAATCAATTGGGATACAATCTCATTTTGAGTTAAGTAATCCTTGAAATCTCCAAGAAGGTATTTGCCATCGCGATCAGATCGAATGACCTTTATGCGTTTACCTAATTGATTCTCAACTTCAGCCCTAAACTTTTTGAACTTTTCAAAGGTTTCGAACTTCTGTTTCATTAGGTACACATAACCATATCTTGAGTAATCATCGGTAAAAGTGATGAAATACTCATAACCTTCTTTTGCTTGGGTTGACATAAGACCACATACATCTGTATGAACTAATTCAAGCAACTCTTGGGCTCTTCTACCTTTTGCGTTAAAAGGTCGTTTGGTCATTTTGTCTTCCAAACAAGATTCACAAACTAGAAATTCATCAAAGTCCAATGGCTCTAGGAGTCCATCTTTGATCAGTCTTTGAATTCTGTTTGGATTAAGATGACCCAAACGTAAGTGCCAAAGATATGCATCATTAGTAGAAAGAAACTTTCTCTTTAATGATTTTACATGAGAGTCTTTATCTAATTCAGAATTATATAATTCATGCTTATCAGAAGTTAAAATATAAAGATCATCAACAATATTGCCAGAACAAATAAACATTTTACCCTTCTTTATTGGGCTCTTCTACCTTTTGCATTAAAAGGTCATTTGGTCATTTTGTCTTTCAAACAAGATTCACAAACTGGAAATTCATCAAAGTCCAATGGCTCTAGGAGTCCATCTTTGATCAGTCTTTGAATTCTGTTTGGATTAATATGACCCAAACGTAAGTGCCAAAGATATGCATCATTAGTAGAAGGAAACTTTTTCTTTAATGATTTTACATGAGAGTCTTTATCTAATTCAGAATTATATAATTCATGCTTATCAGGAGTTAAAATATAAAGATCATCAACAATATTGCCAGAACAAATAAACATTTTACCCTTCTTTATTACAACATTGTCTTTCAGGATAACACAATATCCATGTTTACCTAAATAAGTTGCAGAAATTAAATTCCTACAAATATTAGGTACATACAAACAGTCTTCCAATATTAAAACCCTAGACTCAAAGCATAAATTAAACACTCCAAAAGCTACAATCAGAATCTTGATCCCACCAGCCAAAGTAAGAAACAATTTCCCTTTATTAAGCTTTCTAGTCTCCTGGAACCCCTACAAAGAATTGCAGATATGATTAGTACAACTTGAATCCACACACCAGGAATCCGTGGGATTTTGTACTTAACATATTTTAAGGAGGAATGAACTTTTCATACCCTTATTATTGGCAGCCTTGAATTTTGGACAATTCCTCTTCCAATGTCCTTTCTCACCACAATGGGAACACTTTCCTTTGATTTTCTTTCCTTTGTTGGCAACTCCTAAGGCAATTTGTTTACCATCTTGCTAGGTGAAATCCTTCTTCTTCTTCTTCTTCTTCTTACCCTTGCCTTTCAACTTAGGTTGAGAAGTAGAATCTTCAGCCATATTAGCATTAACATTAGAAGTATCAAGAACGCCTTCCGCCGCTACCAATTCATTCATTAATTCAAACAAAAAATAATCTTTTTGTTCATATTATAATTGAGTCTGAATTCCTTGAATGATTCCGGTAGTGACTGGAGTATCATATCCACTTGGGATTCTCTATTAATATTGGCACCTAAAACTTCTAGTGTATTCAGATTAGATATCATTGTAAGACAATACTCCCTTACTGAACTGCCTTCAGCCATTTTGGTATTATAAATTTGCCTCATGGTTTCTTGCCTTGCAAAACGGCCTTGCTCACCAAACATCTCCTTCAGACTTAGCATAATGTCCAAAGCTAGTACTACATATTGCATTTGATGCTGTAGAACATTTGAGATAGATGCTAGGATGTAGCACTTGGCCATTTTATTAGATTTCTACCAACAATCATATCACTGTTTTTCCTCAGGAGGAGCATCTAATGAAGGAAAGCTAGGACATGGTTGAGTAAGCATATATTTGTGCTCTTCAGCTATAAGAACAATGTCCAAATTTCTTTTCCAGTCAACATAGTTAGATCCAGTCAGTTTGTTTTGATTAAGAATAGTAACAAGTGGACTAAATGATGTCATGATCAAATCTAAAAATAATAATCATGAATATAATAAGTAAAATGGACATTATTAATTTAGCATATAAATATATAGTATGGAACCTTAATAAAACCATAATATAATATACGCAATGACAACCCAATCCCATGTTTAAAATTCCTTGGAAGCAAGTAAATTATAAACACTATGATTGATTGAGAACTTTTCTCATTATTAGTGCTATCATGATAACTCTTATCAAACACTAATAACATGTTGTGTTTCCTTTAGCCTCTAAGTAATAATGACATAGCTCCGAAGGGAGGTTAACATTAAACTTAGTCTAGTGTACACCATTGACTGAATTCTATGTGAGTAATTAAGTAACTCCACGGTAGCGTGGTCGTTCTTAATGTAAAAACACATATCATCCATCATTAAGAAGTTTAATCTGTAGTTCCATGAATTAAACACCCTCTAAAGGGAGCAAGGCATATATGTCAAGGCGAGGTGCTTAATCACACTACTATAAACGGAGGCCGTGAGATGCAACCCTTGTATCTCTCTCCCACTAGATGTTTTAAATTAAAGGTTTTTATGATCAAGAACCATAATAATGCTAGAAACCCTTGAAAACATAATCCTAATCTCATTAGGAATAAATTTTCATTAAATGAATACTTTAATCCTAGCATTAATATATAAAAATATATAAACCAAGGCAAGCAACAATATGATGAAACCTTTATAAAAAATTTGCATATAAACCCATATATGTTTATATATATATATATATAATATACGGATTGGATGAATCCACATATATATATATATATAATATAAACCCATATATATATATATATATATCAAATAATATACGGCTTCAATGTAAATTGTATATAAAGCATTCAATACATCCAAGGCACATATTACATGCTTATAATAATCAAACCATGCAAACCTTATACATATTTATATCCAAGCGGTGCATTAACATCCAAGCCATGCAATGAAGGATCCAAGTTGTGCAATGAATTGATACATGCAAATGATAGTTATTTGAATAACTATATCCAAAACATAAACTTCAAGATGGTTTGGATATATTGGTCAGAGCATTAGAATAACTGCCCTTCATTTCAATAACTACCATTGACAATAACTACTTCACGCACATGATGGTTATTACAATTAGATTCATATAACCATATCCAGGCAATTAATAAGACACGCACCAATACTTAATAGTTAAAGGCCACTTCGAACAAACCAATGCAATACAATTGTCATCATCATGAACGGTTATCTCAATAACTTTCAATAACTATACTTGAAACAACGTTGAACATCAAGAAATCGTTTTTCTTTTATTCTAAAATCCAATCACATGCTATACAATCATGATATGAAAACCTGGCTCTGATACCAATTGTTGGAAAATACTAGTTTTGTGTCTCATACAAAACACACAACGGAAGCAATAAACATGGACTATTTCATTCATGATTGATAACATGCACTATGTAAATTTCAGAATTAAAAAACAAGATCGCATACCTTGGTGCGGTGAAATTCTAAACAAAAGATTAGAAGTACTTGGAAACACTTTTAATCTTCACTCCAATTCCACTTTACGCCCAAGAAGTGTGGTCTCTCAATCAGTTTCTAAGGGAGAATAATCGAGTGGTTTCACGCACACATACACACCATTTCACAATGATGTCTCTCTTTCTTATCTAATAAAAAATTTTGTATCTTTCTCCCTTTATATTTAACTAATTATCTAATTGGGCTGGCTTATTGGGCCTTTCCGATTGGGTTTTAGTGTGTGGCTTAGAGTGGGATCAAAGGGGACCAATAAGACACTAGCTCCAATGGGCCTTGGGCTTTTCTGTCAATTTTTGACAAGTCCAAAGTTACCATTAATTATATTTAATACCACTATATAAATATAATTGCACTCTAGGTCTTATTAATAAATTATATCCCAAAACTTTATTATACATGCAACCCTTTCATAAAATATTCGTAATAATATAAAGTCATGAATGTAGACTGCCACTTTGAAGATTACTACATCTTAATCCTTGAGTACCCGGTTTAATTCTTTAAAGTTATTCATCATATATTTATGAAATCCAATTTCATAAATATATACTTTAGAAATTTCTTACCAAAGTGGTTAGGCCTAACATTCTGAATAATTGAACCCATTAAACTTATCTTAAGGAAATATTTTATATCTCCAGGAAATATTTTATATCTCCATTAAGAGATTATGAATTCCATCTTGAGAATATATGTTCTATCAACACCAAATGTGGCTACCCAACATACTGAGGTTTGGACCATTACTTTAGAGCTCACTTCTAATATATCAAAACAACCTACACTTCATGATCAGACCCATTATTCTCTCTTGATTAAGAGTTCATATAAATAGAAGTCGTGAGATTTATTATTCATTTAATAGTAGTTAGGAAAATAATAAATCTCACAGTAGTCCAGTTCAATATGTCTTAACTCTTAAAACATATCAACATATCAACTAGAAGTCTCTACTTCCATGATCAAGCCAAATCATCTTAGTTGATATGTTATAGTCTTCGCAAATGAAATGCCCAATTTCATCACGATTACGAACTAAAATTTTGAGTTTACAAAGAACTTATGATTTATATCTTCTGTGACTTTTCACATAAATCATATACTATGCATCTCATGGACTATATGATAATGTCTGAATATTCATGTTACCATTATTTTAGATAATAATAAAACTTTATTAATCACAATATTAAGTTATACATAATGTCATATATATTATGTATATATAATAACGTACATAGCATCATATAATAGGATTTAAGGGCACTAATCTTAACAAAGTCTTCCCCGTAGGGACCATCACCTTACCGGTAACCCTTGGGACATACCCTTAGCAGCTCACTAGGGAGGTTAGTTTCCTTGTGGTTGATTACTCCTCTACCTACAATGCCATCATTGGTTAACCTACACTTAATGCATGGAGGGCAGCTACGTCCACGTACCACCTGCTGGTAAAATTCCTAATGGAGTACGGAATAAGGGAGGCATAAGGGGACCAAATGGTCGCCCGCAAATGTTATGTCTCCACGCTGGAAATGGATGATCACCCATAGGCGCTGAACATCGAAGAGAGAAGGGTAACAGTAGAGCCTACGGAAGACTTGGAGGAAGTCTCCTTAAATGATAACATCCCGAGCCGAACCATACGTATTGGCACACAAGCCAACCCCTCGGTTCGCAAAGAGCTTGCCCTTTTCCAAAAAAACAATCAAGACGTCTTCGCTTGGAGCCATAAGCACATGCCAAGGATCAGCCCCAGTACCATGGTACATAAGCTCAACATATGCCCGTCCGGTAGAAAAAAAGGGTCTTTGCCCAAGAAATGGACAAAGCCATAGCCAAAGAAGTACACAAATTGTTAGAGGCAGATTTCACTAGAGAAGTCTTCTACCCCGAATGGTTGGCCAACGTGGTCATGGTCAAAAAAGCAAACAGCAAGTGAAGGATATACGTAGACTTCACCGACCTAAACAAAGCATGCCTAAAGGACAACTATCCACTTCCATGCATCGACCTCCTCGTAGACTCTACAGCTGGCCACCAGTTGTTAAGTTTCATGGACGCCTTCTCTAGGTACAATCAGATCAGGTTGGATGAGGCAAACCAAGAGAAAACCTCATCTTTCACAAGCCAAGGACTCTTCTGCTACAAAGTCATTCCATTTAGATTAAAAAACGCAGGGACGACGTACCAGAGGCTTGTGAACAAGACGTTCGCACAGTAGATTGGGCGAAACGTAGAAGTATATGTAGACAACATGCTCGTAAAGAACGCATGGGAAGTCAGCCATTTAGATGACCTTCGAGAAACATTCGATACCCTTCGCCTTTACTATATGAAACTCAACCCCAGTAAGTGTGTGTTCGGAGTGGTGTTAGGAAAGTTCCTGGGCTTTATGGTGTCATAGCGCGGGGTGAAGCTAATCTCGACAAGGTTCGAACTATAATGGAAATGGATCCTCCAAAGAACATCAAGGAGGTACAAAGCCTGAATGGCAGGGTTACAGCCCTTAACCGTTGTGTCTCTAAGGCAACAGATAAGTGTCTACCCTTCTTCAAGGTACTAAGTAAGGCTTTTGAGTGGACCAACGAGTGCTAGGGGGCATTTGAAGAACCGAAGGCCTACCTCGCATCCTCACCATTGCTCAATTAGTCCAAGCCTGGTGAAGAGTTCTCCCTCTACTTAGCTGTATCCCCAACGGCCGTCAATTCCACTTTTATACTAAAGGAAGACCGAGTACAGCTACCCATATACTACACCAGTTGAGCACTCTGGGGAGTTGAGGGGAAATATCCCCCAATGGAGAAGCTAGCCTTCGCATTGATCACAACTGTCCGGAAACTCAGGCCGTACTTCCAAGCTCACACCATAGTAGTCCAAATAGACAAGCCACTACGAAAAAGGATGAACAACCTAGAGGTAGCAGGACGGCTGGTTCTATGAGCGATTGAGCTCGGCGAGTTCGATGTCCAATACCGACCCCAAACCGCAACCAAAGCGTAGGCTTTAGCTGATTTCATTGTCGAATTCACGACAGGAAAAGTCGAAAAGGAAAAGTCGATGGCATGTATGATATGGATAGGCGATTCGTCTAACCAACAAGCCAGAGAAGCTAGGGTCGTGCTACGATCACTGGATGGAGATACAATAGAATATGCAGTCTGCCTTTAGTTCTTAATGACCAATAAAAAAGTAGAGTACGAAGCAATCCTCTTGGGCCTCGACTTAGCTAAAGCAGTAGGAGCTGAGTCAACTGTCATACATTGCAATTCACAAGTTGTGGTCAGACATATCAATGGCAATTACGAGGTGAAAGGGGAACGGATGAAAGAATACTTGAGCATCGTCAAAAGCAAGATGAGTGAGGAATTTCCAGTTAAGTTCGTACAAATCCCAAGGGAAGAGAACGAACAGGCAAACCGTTTGGCCAAAGCAGCATCTGCTGAGTATACGAACATCCCCAGTTAGGTATTATCCTTCATCCAATATTCTCCTGCCATTGACAAAGTGGAAGTACATGTTATCCCCTTAGCAATTGACTGGATGACGTCGATCATATCCTACCTCAAGAATGGGAGATTTCCAAAAAATCGCAATGCTTCTCGTCGGCTAAAGGCACAATCTTCATGTTTTGTCATGATAGGGGATGTCCTTTACAAAAGGGGTTTCTCCCGTCCGTATCTAAGGCGCCTGATCCCCGATGAAGCAGACTATATCATGAGAGAGGTACACAATGGAATATGCGGGAACCATTCAGGGGCACGTTCGCTGGTTCACAAATTGATACGAGTTGGATATTATTGCCCACTATGCAGAAGGACGCCTAGTTCTACGTGAAGGCGAGTGACATGTGCCAACGCTTTAGCAACATTATACGGCAATCAACCGAGGAACTTACACCGATGAACGCCCCCTGGCCTTTTCCCAATGGGGATTGGACATAGTTAGGCCCTTCCCCATCGTCGTACGGTAACTCAAGTTCCTCGTTGTAGGGATCGACTACTTCACTAAATAGGTTAAAGCAAAACCATTGGCCACTATCATAGAGAAAAATGTCTAAAGCTTTGTCTGGAAAAGCATCATTTGTCGCTTCAAAATCCCTAAGGTCATCGTCTCAAACAATGGAAAGAAATTCAACAATAATGCATTCAGAGATTTCTACCAACAGTTAGGGATCAAGAATCATTACTCCTCTCCTGCTCACCCCTAAGCCAACGGATAAGTAGAAGTCACAAACTGATCCCTGCTCAAGATGATCAAAACTTGGCTTAATGGGGCAAAGGGCATATGGCCAGATGAGTTACCCGGTGTCCTATGGGCATATAGGACAACAATTCACATACCTATAGGAGAGACACATTTCCACCTTGCACACGGACACAAAGCCGTCATCCTGACAAGAGTGGGACTGACCAGCCATCGAGTATCCCACCATGATGAAGGAAGGAACGAAGAAGGGATGCGCCTAGAGTTAGATCTTCTTGACGTAGTCAGAGCAACAGAAAAATAGAGGATGGTTCGTTATTAGGACCTTATGGCAAAGCACTATAACAGCAAGGTCAGACATCATCATTTTTAGGTTGGAGACTTGGTTTTAAGGAAGGTAACAACAGCCACCAGAGATCCCGCACAGAGTAAGCTGGGCCCCAACTGGGAAGGACCCTACAAGATCTCCAACTATCATAGGAAGGGAACTTACTACTTGGAAACCCTCGATGGGCAAAGGTTCCATCACCTGTGGAACACCGAGCACTTAAGGAATTACTGCCAGTAGTAGTCGGATGCAGCTTATTTTATCACTTTCTTTTCATTTTTCCATTTTTATATCAGAAGTTGAATGTCAAAAGATGTTAAGACTCTAAGGATGTCGAGTCTCTTTTTAGCTCTTTTTATTATTAATAAGACTTGGATGCATTATCAGAAACGTTGCACTACTCTCTACCTTTCAGTAGACCATCTAAACCATGCTAAGTCCTACCTATGGGGTAGATGGACGATCAAGGATATTGACGGGTACCTAGTCTTAAAAATTTTGCCTAAATTCCTAACTACAGGGTGGATGGACGACCAATGATAATAACGGGTACCTAGTCTTAGAAATTTTACTAAGTCCTACCTACAAGGTGGACGGACAACCAAGGATACCAATAGGTACCTGGTCTTAGAAATTTTACTAAGTCCTACCTACGAGATGGACGGACGACCAAGGATACCAACGGATACCTGGTCTTAGAAATTTTACTAAGTCCTACCTACAAGGTGGACGGACGACCAAAGATACCAACGGGTACATGGTCATAGAAATTTTTCCTAAAATCCTACCTACGGGGTGGACAGACGACCAAAGATACCAACGAGTACCTGGTCATAGAAATTTTTCCTAAAGTCCTACCTACAAGGTGGACAAACGACCAAGGATACCAACAGATACCTAGTCTTAGAAATTTTACTAAGTCCCACTGCAGTGTGGACAAAGGATCAAGGATATCGACGGGTACCTGGTCCCAAAATTACATTAAGCCTTATCTACGGGGTGGACGGATAGAATGAAATGTCAACAAGACCAATACAATAGAGGCATACACGATTGAAATGAAGACAAAATATAATAAGTATAGGCAGCGGATAAAGATAGTAAATGTAGCCCAAATGGGTAAATGTTTTAACATGAAAACCCTAAAAGGAGGGGGCATTAATTACTATCTTACAAATAATTCTACAAAAAACTTAAATACAAAGGAAAAGAAAAATCAAGTCGAAGAGGCATCAGGAATGGCAGGGTTCACTATGGGCAGGTCGTCGGCAATAGTTGGGTTCTTAGCGAACGGGACCACAACTGAGTTAGGACCGTCAAGAGCAAGTTGGGCAATGACCACACTGTTAGCCTCCTTCACCTCTTGCTCAACCGTATGAACGAAGTCAATGGTCTCATCGTTGACGGTGTCATCTCCTTCAAGCGTCGGCAGGATGGTGTCGTCTATTATGATCTGGGACAAGTCAAGGTTGGGATAAGCAGGTTTCACCTGCTTCAAGCAATCCTCGAATCCGTCACCATGGTAGACGCCACACGCATCAAAGAAAGGTTGAGAAATACGAAACTCCGCCACGACGTCGGCTCTGGCCTTCTCCATCTATTCACAAAGAGCAGCCAACTCTGTCGCCAAATTGGTCTTCGCTTCCTCAAGCCGACGGGTCTCCTCCACAAGCACTTTAGTCTTGGCCGTCAACTCTTGGTTAAGGGTGTGGACGGCCTTCGAGTACTGAGCTCGCTCCTTGTTTTTGATCTCCTGGCACTTACGAAATCGTTAGATCACCCCCTCACTGGCCACGCACATGTCCTGAAGGGCCTTCATACGCACCAACGCCTGAAACAAAGCATAACGGTTAAAATCAGAGTAAAAATTTATTTTGAAGTATAATGTGAGTAAAAGGGACATACCCTTGACAGGTTGTAGAGGCCAGAAGCCCCTAAGTCCTCCAAAGAGTGTTCGCCACATGGATCTAGGATCGTCTCCTTGATGATTGAGGTAATAATCTCGACGGCATAATCCTTGTGAGTAACAAGCCTTTGGACGGAGCCGGGAGCAACGAGTCCTTTCCCCGTCATTAAACCCTTCTCAACTCTATGATGAAGAGGAGGAAGGGGCGACGGAGCCTTCTGCTGTTGCTCCCCAATCAGTAGACTCGTCCCCTTCTTCAATGGACGGTCATCTTTGGCGTTAGGTTTTCCTTTAAGTGTGGTTTTAGGGCCCACATTAGGAGCTAATCCTGACGCCTGCTCCTTCTGCTTGCGAGCAACGGCGGCTTTCCTCACCAGCGCTCTCTGCCTTTTTGCGTCCATTTCTGAAGAACAAAAAACAAATTAAGACGATAGAAGCAGTAAAACAAAGGTAAATATGCTAGACAGGTAAGAGAACTTTCGACGGTGGGAGAATGCTTGCAACCGATGGGCTTCTGGCGTCGGCACTAGACCATCATAAAAGGCGTGGATAGTATCAAGTGTAACTAAATCCTTCCACTTCCTCTGCTTGAAGGGAATCTCCAAGACGCGCCTAATGAAGCTCTCTTGCTCATCAGTAATCTTCGGACAGACTTAGGCTGAAAACAACAAAAAGTATATAAGTATTAACAGAAGCAGACAAGGTAGAAATAAGAAAGACGAACAGCCCACCTGACTCCCTAACAATGCCCCAGGTATTATCAAAACCGTCGGGCAGGCTATCTCACTCCTTGAGCCTACATACCCAATCCGACCCCTGAACGAAAAAATATTTGTTTCTTCTAGTTTTGATTTGAGTTAGGCATATCTGAGACCAATCTAAGCAACGTCTTCCTCGCTAAGAAATGATAAATGCCTTATGACGAGATGATATGTTAAGGCTTGTAACAATAGAAAAACTTGTCGAGGGTAAGATGATGGTTGCCACCACTCAGCTAGCCCCATATCACCTTGGCCCCTAGGAATATCCTTCAAGCATTTGGGGCTATCTGGCTGATGGATAACCCAAGATAGTTGGCCAGCTGACGGTGTAACTCCGTCAATGGCAACCTCAAGTTAGTAGCAAACATGGCATCATACATGCCAACGTCTGTTGTTTTCCCAAAGTAACACCTCCATGCTTCCTCGGTAAATGGATGGGAATGCTATCTGGGATTTGGAAACGGTCGCAAAGCTTGTTAAAAATGTTTGGGGACATAGTTTGGTAAAAGTCATTCACCGTCCATATAAGGGGAAGGATGAAGGGCCTAGAATCGTCGCCAACCTCTTGACATTCCACCTCTTCGACGTCGCCCTCATCATCCCCCTCACTTTCTCCCTTTCCTCTCTTATCCTCATCACCTACAGCCTCTTCCTCATCTTCTTCATAATCCTCTTCCTCCTTGGCAAAGAGTGAGCAAATGATTCCCTTTCTAGGGATGAGGATAAATATCCCTCAGGCTCAGGACTTGACGGGTAGAATTCATAGTAGCCCGCACCCTTATGGACTGACGACTGTTCACTCGTCGCTTCTCTATCACCTGACATCTATTCACCTACAAGCGATGGAGGTATTCTAAGAACCTATTTGATAGGTCTCTATAGAGGTGACGACTAGACTAGAAAAGATATAAAAGAAAAAACAAAAAGGGAAAAGAGGACTTACAGGATAAATAAATAAATAAACTGCTCCGTAAAAGTGACATAATTTGCAAGATTGACGAAGTCACAGGCGACGGGTGCTTGTGAAAGATAGGTCGGCGTGTATACTCTAGTCTCAAAGCTCACAAAGGATGAAGATTAAGGTAAAATAAAAAGAAATGACTGGGGGACGAAGAACTATTTATAGAGAGAAGAGGCACGGTATACAAAGCAACAATCATGATTGGAAACGAGGCCAACCAGCAAGCGCCACGTGTCACCTAACATTTAAGGCCTAGAGCCACTCACGCCATTTAATAACACTATCTTCGATAAAAATTGCAATTAATGACCATAAATACTCAGAGTACTCCATGGCCCGTCAGTTGAAAACGACAGAGCCATGGAGTAGGGGGTAGCTGATAGGGATTTTTTTACTTATAACCTAGACACGTCATACGAGGGAAACCAAAGGCGCCTTCAGGTCCGTCGCTCCCTCAGGAGAATACAAAAGGACTAGAACGATGGCATAGAAAGCGACGAGGCCACACTGAACCCCGATGGGACAGAATATCTGACTACTAAAAGGAAGGCCGTCGAGGAGCATTGAGAGCCGACAGGTCTAGTATGGCTTTACTTAACCCTCACGAAAATTTACTTAAGGGAACATCTTGCTAATCACGCAAAATAAACTTGCTACAGATTCATATCTCCCTCATATGGAAAAAGACCTTATAATCTCAGAAACCCTAGTATCAGGTCTTCTCCATAAGGAAAAATCTCCACTCTCAAGGGATCTTGGTTCCCACCAGCTACTATATAAGCACCAGACCTTCACTTTTCTCAAGTACGCAGAAACTCTCTAGCTCTCTAGCTTTCTCATTATAGGTTTCATAGAGACTTCTCATTTACTAACTTGACCTTCGGAGAGTTTTTGGTGCTACCACGCTGGTGCCTTCTGTTTGGTCCTCTTGTTCTTATTCACAGGTACTTGTTAAAGCGATTTGGAACCTACAACTCACTGACGATTTCAGCACATCATCAATTATTATTATTATTATTATTGTTGTTGTTGTTGTTGTTGTTGTTGTTGTTGTTGTTGTTGTTGTTGTTGTTGTTGTTGTTGTTGTTATTATTATTTTATCTCAATTTAAACATTTTCTCTCTCTCTCTTTTAGAATGTATTGGATTTGGACCATTGGTGATAGGGATAAGTTGCGACCATCGATGTGAATATGATGGTAATAACTATTCTATCCATTGAGGTATCAATGCCTAGGCCTAAAGGGTATTAAAGGACCATAGGCACTTTTAAGTATTGAGCCATAGCACCAACTTAACAAGAGAAGTCCTTGCCTTTACCAGAAACTGATTGGTGTCTTGGTTTGATGATAAAGAGTAATCATCAAGAGCGGGCACCATAATTTGAGACTTTCTCAAAAAACAAGAGAAGTCCAAAGTTCCAAACTTGTTCATGAGGAAAAGAAAAAAACATAAATGAGGTCCGTTTGGATACAGCTGAAAACTGAAAACTGAAAACATTGTAGCAAAATAATTTTTAAATGTGTAAATAGTACCTTGGGACCCATTTTTAATGAAAAAGTTGTTGAAAAATGATGTTTGTGGGTCTCGTGAACAATGTGCGGGTGCATTGTTCACGGGAAAAGTCAACATTCACAGCTAAAAAAAAAGAAAAAAAGAAGGAAATGCAGACGCAAAACGCGCTGCATTTCAACTATCCAAACCGTACCGATATGCAGTAATTTCTTTCTTTCTTCTTTTTTATTTTACTTAGGGCCTAGTTTGGGCTTAGATTTTACCTTTAACTAGTTGACACCCAAATCTACATAATTCTCTTTGTTATTCATGAAATTGAGAGAGAGAGAGAGAGAGAGAGAGTTTTTTAAGAAACATACTGGTATAATTCATCACTTCTTACACTTAAAAATGCCCTGGAGACGGTCACACACACACATTTTATTTTAACAAGCACGCACTCACACATAAAAGTATGGTATATTTATTTCAGAGAGCACACAGAAATTCATTTCATCATGATTTGGAACTTGTTGAATTGTTTCATGGATACCAGTATCTGTTGAAAAGCCAAAGTGAATTAGATTCCACTGCATATCCATCTTGATTACGGTTCCAACTTGTAAAGTTATGATTTACAACTATGTTTTATGTTGGCTTTATTCCATAACAAAAAGTGTTGTAATTGTTTTAATTTTGTTCCTTGTATTTTGTGGGATTTTATTGTATTGGGTTTAGTATTAATTTGGTGAAGAATCGAGCATGAATTGAAGAATCAGTACAGTTTCGTGACTAGCTCGCGAGAAGTTCGCGAGAAGAGTAACCCGCGAAAAAGGGCACGTGAGAAGCCATGCTGGAAGCTGAAGAGTCGTGACTAGTTGTCAATTTCGCAATTGTCTCACGAGAAGGGCCAACTAGCGAGGTACCCGCAAAACTCTCTACTTGGACGATTTTAAGTGTGACTTTCTTACCCTTCACCCATACTATATATACCTCATTACCCACAAAAGTAAGAAAGGCTATTCAGAGAGAAAAACCCTAGATAGGTTTTCTATAACACAACACACCCATCTTTTAAAGAGAGAGCTACTCATTTTTAGTGAGAAATCATTGTAGCCTATTCTCCACCCCTCTCCCATTGTCATACTTTCAGAAGAGATTTATACCCAAACACAACCCACACATATTCAGAGTGTAGAGAGTGTTTTGGAGCTTGGGAAGTTTTGGGGATTTGCCAAAAGAAGCCAATGAGGCTTGGCGGATGCAATCGGGCGTATTGCGGGATTTGGAAAGTTAGAGAAGACATGACTTCGAGAAGTTCATTGGTAGCAAGAGCTTAGAGGGCTCAAGTACATTAGGTAGACTAGGCTTGGAGGGTCTTTTGTTATTCATGTACTCCAACTTTATTCTCTAGTGGATCGATTTCGACTTGGAGGGTCACGGAGAGGTTTTTTGCCAAGTTTTTCGGTTTCCTCTTCAATAATACGTCTTGCTGTTATCTTGTGTTTGCATCTCTCTTCCCTTACTCTTGTGCTTTACTTTTATTGTTTATTGTTCATGTGTATGCACTAGAGTAGATCTGGTGATTGCACTCTATTTACTCTTGTTCCACACTTAGTTTAAGTTAGAGTAAAAGCAATCTAGCCGTAATTTTTATTTGGGGGTCTGAACAAGCTCGTGTGTTTTTAGCACAAATCCGAGCCCTTCCACAACTAAAATAGGCATGTGTTCTATTCTTTATGTCTAAAACGCCATGACCATAGCTAACCTCACGGAAAACTGAGTATGATGGTTGTGGCTCGGTCCAACTGCATTAAAAAGGCGATATATATGTTATTTATTTTCCTTACAAAAAGTAAGGGATTTAGGATTCAAACCCAGTTTTTCATTATTGGAAGAATTGAATAATATTACTGAGTTATAAGGTTCTTGGTGTCGATATTATATTATTGGACCAATTATTATAGTTTCTAAACTTACAGTGTACAAGCCTTCACGATTTCCTCCATCGCCCATGGTGATGTATACTGGCGCAAATGGATCATACACAGGGGTGCAAAGACCATTCATGATGTTGTATTTTATGTTTGATACTCGTTCCTATGATACATATAACTTGGTTGTCAAATACTCAAATAGAAGTGTATAGAGTACTTACAGATCTTTCATAGGTATGGACATGACCAGTAAATACTACATCAACTTTGTATCGTACGAATGCTTTCTCATATACTACTATCATGGTTTCTCCTTCAATATAATGATCAGCGTTACTGTTGTACCATGGTGGATGCATTATAACAATCAACCATGGTGTCTCACTTCTATTAACTTTTGGTATCTCACTATTGAACCAACTGTAACGAGGAGTGCAGTAACCTTCAAAGAGGAAAAGGAGATAGAAAATACAAATAACATTACATGATATCATGTTCGAAGTCAATTGTGAAAGCATTATTAGAATTTTCTACAAACAATCCATGACCAATGAGAAATATTTGTGGGCCAATGAGAAATATTCATGGAGGCCCAAAATAATATTTAGGTGATATTTTGGTATTTTTGGTGAATAAATAAAATTGATTAAATAGGCGGGTGCTATGAAGAGATATTCTAGTCACGAAATTGCATGGGCTCCAATGCCACTACATGATCTATGGTGCTGTTATTTCCATTGTTTCAGCAGTAATTTAGAAGGATAATCCAATTAGTGCACCTTTGAAGTAGGTGCTATGAAGAGATATTCTAGTCACGAAATTGCATGGGCTCCAACCGCTACTGATGTTTTGTATCCAGCGATAAGAGCTTCTATCAGCCCCTATTCAATTTATGGGTCTTTGTAGCTCCATTAATGATTGGCCTAATTGACTAAGCTGAAAGATTGATAATAAAGTGTTCTATTGACCCCTTCATAAAGCCAATATCATTGGTGATGAGATATTGTTCTGCTGTAAGATTGTATTCCATAATCTGATATGCCGCTAGAATCTAGAGATGTTGAATTTAATAGTTGTTTGGTTCATGGAGGAGATATCCAGACGAGTGGATTAAGAGAATAACACTGTAGTGGAAGCCCCCAAGTCTAATCTAGTGAGAATTCCAGCCGTGATGAATCTAGACCCTCCGATGATGGTTATTTAGATAAAATTGATACTTTTGTTAACCCAACTATTGGTTCCATAGGTCCGACTGTCATGATGAAGCAATTTAGGGGAAGACCATTGCTGGTAGGATGAAGATTTATGAACCTATGGAAGAAGTTTCTTCAAGAACTCCTTATCTTCTTACATCCTTTCTTTCCTTTGTATTCTATTCCTTGTCTTCATTCATGGCCTTGCATTTTTCTGCCCTTATGGTTCCAGCAGCTTGGTGATAATAACAAAACATAGCCGAGGAAGTATGATGATGGTTTTGAGGATACGGATACGGTAATTTTATGCCCCTTCCCTCTTTCTTATCATGTGTATTTACTGCTGATGCATTTTCTATTCAGGTTTTGCCGTTGAAGATATAATGGCAATTGACAAAAGTCTTACTAATCCTGTTATGGCTAGAGAGATTGCTTTTGAAGAGTTCCAACTGTGATTCTGCCATATCTTCATGATTTTCCTTTAGAATAAAAAATCTCCAAGTATGATCTGAAATTGCTCATACTGCTAGAAGGAATCATGGCTTGATACTGTTCATTTGCTCTTTTGTTGTTACTGCTGGATATTTAACTAGGGTCTCTTACTTCATGTTGGTGCACAAAAGATTTGTTGTCATTGCTCTTGAAAAGATTAATCGTCAAGGGTATTTGGAGATATTGTAAAGAAACATTCTAGCTTCATGGTTGGATGCAAGATCGGTGTTGGTCTGAGAGGACTATTGTTCTAGCTGTAGGTTGCTATATCATATGTGTTGTGCAACTGAATCATGTACTACTTGTGATGATGAAGATAGCTGATCCGAGGAGAATATTGCATTAATGATGGCTGAACTTTATCCTTTGATTAGAGGGATGAGATCATGTCTCTTTCAACGGTGCTTCCCTTTAGTGGAGACCTTTGGCAATGGCTTTGTTGGAGTAGATTCTTATATTTTCTTAGGTGTATCTTTTCAAAAATTTGCTTTTGTGATGTATTGTGATGTAATGTAATGTAACGTAATCACTATGTAATGTGAAGTATGTTGTAAGCTTATATAACCGTAAATGTTGTATTTTATGAAATGACTTGAAACTGGTTCAAACGTGTGGGCTATATTTACTTTAATCATAAATTTCTTTTGTCAAGATATCTTGATTGGTAGAAAATCACTATTCTTAGGCTCAAAACATCAAAGTACGGTTATGGAGGCAATATCTATTTTTGAAATCACATGACCATTTTATTTTGAAGAGGTCCAACCATAGAGGTTGTTATCAAATTTGAATATTTATAAGTTTTGAAACATGTTTTGATCATCTAAAAATTGATGCACTTAAGCCAAAATACAGTAATGGAAGTTATACATTTTATTTTGTAAAAATAACTTGTTGGAATCATGATAATTTATTTTGGAGATATCAAGTTGCAAAAGGTCATCATTGCAAGTAAGATTGAAATATAAATATCAATGTAAAAATGTATCTTAAAATATTTATAGTTTTGAAATAAACTTAAGATATTCATGTCTTAGAGTAAGGATAACGCTTACTCTCTATTTCCAAAGCATTTTGCAGAAAATATGATTATTGAGTTAAGTATGATATAGCTCCAGTCATTTGCCATTGATAGGTTTCATGAGATTTTCCAATAAATGGTTTCAATACCTGATTCATAAGTCTCATGAAAGTGTTGGGAGCATTGACAATCTGAAAGGTATTACCATCCACTCATACAAACCCTCCTTTGTCTTAAAAGCTGTCTTCCACTCATCTCTAGGTCGGATCCGAATCTGGTAATACCCATTCTTGAGATCCAGCTTGGTGTAACACTTGGACCCACTCAACATATCAAACATGTCATCTAGTAGGGGAATAGGAAATCAATTCCTGACTGTAATCTTGTTGATGGCTTGACTATCCGTACATATACGCTAGCTCCCATCTTTCTTCGGTGTTAACAATGCTGGTATTGCACATGGACTCATACTCTCCCTAATTTGCCCCTTGCTCAGAAGCTCATCCGCCTTCCTTTGTAGAATCTGACCTTCTTAAGGATTCATCCTGTAATGTGGCAGATTTGGTAGACTAGCTCCAGGAGCTATATCAATGCAATGCTGGATGTCGCGCATTGGTGGTAAACCTGCAGGCAGCTCTTCTAGAAACAGTTCTTCTTAAAAAAGCTCTTTAAACTCCTTGATCATTGGTTGAATTGCCTCAGGTATCTCAGTAACCTTCTTTGGCTTACCATCCGTCACCACTACAGCATATAACTGTTTCAACTCCTTACAGTTCCTGTCAAACTCATCTTCATTGTTCACTATGAAGAGTGCTGGCTTCCCTTCCACTTTAGAAGCTTTGGGTATACTACCTTCCTTAATAGGACCAAGGACAATTTTTCTACCATTCTTAAAAAACACATACACATTATCCTTACACCTATGAGTAGCATCTACATTATACTACCAAGGTCTACCCAGTATTAAATGACATGCATCCATTTCAACAACATCACAAACTACTTCATCTACAAACATTTACCCATAGAAAAAGTAATACGACATTGTTGAGTAACAAGAGTCTCCATACCTTTCTTGATCCAACCTATCTTGTATGAAGAGGGATGCTTTTCTGTTTTCAGTCCCAGCTTCGTAACCAAACTCTTCGACGCAATGTTCTCTACACTACCATTGTCAATGATAAAATCACAGACCCTCTTACTGATGGTGCATCGTGCTCGGAAGATCTCATTCCACTGATCATCGTGTTTCACCCTTGGTGTGAGCAACAACCTCTAAATCACCAAAGATCGCCTTAATGGCACTGTGGATCATAGGCATACAAATCATACCTTCCTCGTCCTCTTGGACCTCATTGGGATCATAGGCATATGGATCAGCATCATTATACACCTCTTCACCCTCCTGTTCACCTTCTACCTCGCCCTTTTTGCCACCACTAGATTCACGCCGGCTTGCTTAGGGCAAGTACTAGATCGATATCCTGGTTCTCTGCACCTGTAGCACTTATTCCCAGTTGGCTTAGCATAGGGGTTGGTGTTCGCTATTGGCTGGGCTGCAGAACCTGCTACTGCCACTGTGGATTGGTTGACACCACTATTCTCCCTAACCACGGGTTGTGATCGTGGTTTAAATATGGGCTGTTTACCTTTGTTGGCAGTGGAACTAGAGGACTCCGAACTGCGGTTGGAAAACTTCGAACCTGGCCTGAGATGCTGACATTCTATTTTCTTGGATAGGGTTATAGCCTCATTCAAAGTATATAGGGTTTGTAAGGATACCTGATCTCGGATGGAAACTCGCAATCCGTGTACAAATCTGGATATTCGTTGATCTTCAGTTTCCTCTAAATCATTGCGATTCGCCAACCTGTCAAACTCCTCCATGTACTCATTAACTGTCCGAGTACCCTGCTTGCAATCTTGGTACTGTTTGAACAACTCTTGTTGGTAATCTAGTGGTAAGAATTGATTTGCCATTAATCTTTTCATTCTCCTCCATGATTGTATTGGAAGCTTTCGTTTAGGGGTACGGTTTAATTAAACACGATCCCACCAGGCAAATGCTCTTCCCTTCAATTTGTAGGCCACCAACACACCTGTTTGTCATCTGTTGTACCCATATAATCGAAAAACTTTTCCACCTCACTGACCTAATCTAGATACTCTTCAATGGAGACATTACCATTAAAGGATGGTAACTCTACTTTCATCTGATAGTCCCTCTGCTCCTGATAATCTCAGCCATTATCCCTCACGGGACCACGATGATTTCCAAGGACTCTCTCTGCATACTCCTCGTCTTCACTGTCTTCTTCGTTGTAGTCTTGTTGCCTGTTTCGGTTTGGACCACGATGGGGAAGGCCACACTCTCGGTTATCACGTCGCTCTTCGTCATCGCGATTAGGGTTTCGGTTAAGCAAGGTGGCAAGCGCTTCTTGAATCTGGTCCAGAGTTTGCTGGGTTGAATCACGAAATTATTGATTTTCATCACGAAAATCAAGGAACTCAGCCCTAGTGAGGACTAGGTTGTTAACGTCGTCACCGCCGTCATTGTTGTGGTGGTCACCGTCTTGCCGGTTAGCCATTAAACCAGGGTAAGTCAAGGTTTTGATACCAACTGATGTCGCGGAAGCCTGAAGAAAAGCACACACGATGCTCTCTTGATGGAACAAAAACTAAACTGTTAGTTTCTGGTAGTAAATCTCGAATCTACAAGGAGTTTCCCTGAATCCATAAGAAGATAAAACTGGAATCCACTAGAAGAAAATTTGACAAAACGTCTGTGTTTATTGATAATAGTCTAATCTGTCTTCTGACGGCTACAAAACATATAAATACTAAGATAAACGTCTAAAAACCCTAATTCGCACTAATTACACGATTAGGTGACAAAATACTGAAATTTACTAAAAATGGAAAATTTTAGTTAAATGCAGAATCATAAACTACTGACCTTAAGAGTCATCCCAAAACAGACGGGACCTTATTCTAACTTTTAAACTAAAAGTTATTAAGGAAAAACAAATATTACTATAAATAGCAAAAACACTGTTATCGGGGCCTTAATGAAGGAATTCGCCTAAATTTTTGCGACATTCATGGCAATCGTCATGAATCTAGATCAGAACACCGTTTCCCTTCAACCTACCAAATTTCATGCAATTCCGACACTGTTACTCCGATGGTCCTTATTGGCACCCCTCTTTGATCTTGCGTTGTGACTTCCTACGCCCTTACTGCTCTAGAAAGGCATGTGCTGTCTGTTCTACATCATTATCTAAAAAGAAAACCCCACCAAGAAAAACATTACCAAAAAACAGTTAGATCAATAAGAAAATAAAAGCAGAAGAACAATAAGGGGGACATAAGTACCTGTTGAGGTGCATTATAACCAGGTGGGACTTTAAAGACATCGCTATTAAGAGGCATGTCAATAGTCTTCTCAACTTTTCTGACAAAAGTATTGGTCTTTCCTCCATGACACACCACTGTTAAACTCAAAATTAAAATAATTGCGATCAAAGAAGAAGATAAAGAAGAACCAAAAAGACTCATCTTGATCTTTTTCCTGCACATACCAAGTCTCACAAAACTACACTATTTAGCTAAAGAGCTGTGACCCTATTGCTATATATATATATATATATATGACTAGTTAGGGTAGCACGTGCAAGGCATGCGCTTGCCGTGGAAAAAAAAGTACTGTAATAATTAATGTCAATTTTAGATTTTATTTGTATTACAAAAGAAAGATATGAATCATTTGATTTTTAAAGTATATAGAGATTTACATTAATCAGAAGAGATATTAATTTTAAGAATTTTGATAATTATATCGTAAAAAGTTAATCTCATTTGTTTAAGAATTTTGATCAACCACAAAGTTAGGATAGCTATTTAACATATAAATATTTATTTAACTATAATAGTTTTTTAGTACCTACTTACTAAAGACAATATTGTTAGGACATATGTGGTTCACATGTTAAGAACATATGTCATACTTATTTATGTAAATTGGCTAATCCTTTGACAAAACGCACTCTACTTGTAATTGGGTAGTTCTAGGTGTTTTTAATACTTCAAGAAACAAGGTTTTAAGATCAAGTGTTGAAGTCATCAAGTCTGTCCAAGAAAAAGCAAGCTGAAGTGCAAAGTTTTTAAAGCTCGATACCTGCTCGATAGCTACCTCGACACCTGCTATCTGTCGAGATTTAAAATTTCAGATTTCCAATCTGATTTTCTTGGGATCCGTGAATATGTTTTTGGGCCCTCTTTTCTTCTAACCCTAAACATATAAAGGGATTATTTTAAGAGCCGTCAACATAGACACAAGTTGCTAAAGCATTGAGCAATCCTTGTTCAAGCAAATTGTGATCAAAGACGAAGTTCTTGACCTAGTTCATCTTCTTTGAAGAAGTTGCTGTGTATTTGCACCAAAGGATTTTGTGACCAAGCATCTTCCTGATCTTCATCGCATAGGATAAACTGAAGAACTTTGTAGCCAACCTCTCTTTCTAAAGTTGGTGTTTGAAGTCGCGTACTGGGATCCGCGCATCTGGTTAGTCACGTACTTGGGAGCCATGCATCAAAGGTGGGAACTGTCACTACAGATCAAGTCCAATTGGGTATTGGGGTAAGGGTTCAACTGTAGGTTGGTAAGGTACTTGGGATTCCTTTACTTGTAACCGCTTGATTTGATAATAGTGGAATTTCGGGAGTGGTGACCTGAAAATCACCCGGTGGGGTTTTTGCCGTTAGGGTTTTCCCCATTCGTGAACAAATCACCGTGTCATTTAATTTCCGCTGCATATTTAGTTATTTGGTGATTTGTTTGTGCTGCCACGCAATTGTATGATAAATAGATTAATTAACAACTTGGTTAATTTAATTAATTAATTTTATCACAAGGGGTTATTCAATTTGTGGCCTATCAAGTGGTATCAGAGCAGGCACACTCTGATTAGGATTTAATCTTTGCTGTGTTGATCCATTGACCCCTGTTTTGTCATGGATAGAGGAAAATCTCTAATTATACCTCCTTTATTTGATGGGACTAACTATGCCTACTGGAAAGTACGCATGAGAGCTTTTTTGCAGTCTTTAGATGAGAAGGTGTGGCAAGCTGTTGAGATTGGCTGGACCAAGCCGAAAGAAGCGCCGGCCGATTGGGATGAAGCAAAGATCAAGGCGGGAAACTTCAACAGCAGAGCGTTGAATGCCCTATTTAGCGCAGTCACCAATGAGGAGTTCAAGAAGATATCCTCAACAGAAATTGCTAAGGAGGCATGGACCATCCTCCAGACAACCTATGAGGGAATAAAGGCTGTCAAAGATTCAAAGCTACAGAGGCTCACTACTAGCTTTAAAGAGATTAAGATGGAGGAGGATGAGTCGTTTGATGAGTTCTATGTCGAGCTTAAGGACATAGTGAACTCAGCCTTCAATCTTGGGGAAACCATCCCTGAACCCAAGGTTGTAAGGAATGTGCTCAGATCTCTACCTGAGAGATTTCATGCCAAGATTACGGCAATAGAAGAATCAAAGGACATTGACAAGATTCCTTTGACTGAGCTGGTTGGGAACTTGCAGACCTACGAGCTAGGGTTATCAAGGCTTGGCAAGTCAAGCAAAGGCAAGAGCATGGCCTTGAAGGCAAAGAGCAGTGACACAGATGAGTCTTCCGATGATGAAGATTCCAAGATGAAGTCCTACATTACAAGGCAGTTCAAGAAATTTATGAAGAATGCCAATGGAAGGAGCTTCGATAAGGACCGCAGGCAATCCAGTTCTTCTCAGTTCAAGAGCCAAGACAAAGGGAAGAAGGATGCAAAGGAAGGTGGTCAGTACACTATTCCCGCAGGACCCAAGTGTTTTGGGTGTCATGGGTTTGGACACATGAAGAATGAGTGTCCTACATATCTGAAGAGCATTGGGAAGAGCAAGGCTCTTGCTGCAACCCTAAGTGACACTGAGCCTGAAGAGGATTCCGACGATGAGGATGACAGAATCTTAAATGCCTTCACTACCACAGTCAGTCCTACTGAAGGGATTATTGAAGAAGTAGATGAAGAAGAAGAATTGGTGGACACCAAGTGTGAGAAGATGGATGATCAAGACGATATCCATTCAGCCTATGAGAAGCTTTACAAGCTCTCTGAGAAGCATGAGAAGTTGTATAGGCTGACCACCAAGAAGCTCAGTGATGTGGAACTTGATCGTGAAGAGTTGTCCACAAAGTTTGATGAGGCGAATCAAACTATTGGAGCACTGAGGTTTGAGAACAACTTCCTGGCTGAGAAGACCAAGAAGCTTGAAGCGGAGCTGTTTCAAGTAAGAGCCCAACTGGAGAGGACCTCAAGTGCAAAACTTGATGAGATGCTCAACATTCAGAAATCTGCTTCAGATCGAACAGGCTTAGGGTATGGTCTTTCTATCTCTAATTCTGCTTCTACTAGTTCTACTGTTTTTGTTCCTCCTACTAATACTATTAAAATTGAGAACATTGAGGTTAAAACTGCATTAGCTAGTGAGAACTTAGACAAGGGTAAATCTATATTAGGAGCACCTCCTAAGCAAGATAAGAAAGATGCTAGAAATCCTAGGGCTAAGAAGGCTAACTCTCAAAAGCCTAAACAAAAGAAGCAGCATCTCTATCATCATTGTGGAGCTGCGGGTCATACTCGACCAAATTGCTACAAGTGGCTTGCCACTCAACAGAGCAACGACATGACAGCATCTGGAAGCCAAAATCAGCTTCAATCCTCTCTTGCTCCTCTTGGAGATCTTCTAAAAGCCCTTTTGTTCCTTTCTAACTTGAACGGTTTCAATTCTTCCCCCTCATCGCCGGTTCAAAGTTTTAATCAAAGGAAAGGTTCTTCCAAGGTGTGGAAGAAAAAGGATTCTAAGTGATTTCATCACTTTCTTCTCCCTTCTTGTTTTTCTTGTTTTATTGCATTGCTTGTGTGTTTTGCATTTTTGTTGAGTCAGTCTAGTTTTATGCTTTGCTTTGTTAACATGTTTTTGTGTGTTTACTTTCAGTTTTGTTTATTTTGTTTTTGATATAAAAAAAAAAAAAATTGAAAAATCAGAAAAATACAAAAACAGTGTGTGTTATGTGTACTTTGGTACTTGTGTACCTTGGATGGCCAATGAAACAAAGTTTTCTAAACTTTGTATCTCTTGTAGCTTAGATAAGCATCTCTATGCACAACTAAGCAAGTGAGCTTTATGGCTCTTGTTTGTGATGAGTAAGATTAAGTTATCTCTTATAACTTAACACTCATATCACTCTTTTTGACGGGTAGGACTAGAAAATCTTAAGAGAAAGGCATAAATAACCATCTCACCACTGTTACTCGTCAATCATTAATGACATCTGTATGTTTCGGCATAGCAAAAGTGTGATGTCAATGACATTGTGTGCTTAGGCATAGCAAAATTGAAATGTCAAATATCAATGGGTATTTCTTTTCTTTCTCATAAGCCCATGCATGATATGCTTAAAAAGAAAATATGCAAAGAAAATAAAAAGCAAAAAGATCAAAAATTCTTTAAAAATGGTTGCAAGCGTGTATTCTAGGAGATGTGGGAGTTATAGGATGTACCTCGAAGGTGATAGTCCCCATCAAACAGTTATGATTGTGTGTGAGTTATAAGTTATTTTCTTATATCTCAGATCGTCATAACATGTATACACATATGCAATCTTGCGATGTTCTCACACACAACACGCAATATTCTTTGCTACTTTTGATACATGTACAGGTACAATGTGATTTGGCCATCACTAAGGTTTTACATGTGCTTTTGTATGCTCACTAAACTGTCCTGACTTGTTTTTTAAAAATAAAATTGGTTAGACGTGTTTAGTGTGTGTGTGTGTTTTTAGGAGATCCATGTGCTTAAATTTTTCATTGAGAGATGATTTTGAGAGCTTTTTATGTTGATTGGATCATTGTTGAGGTGCATGTTTGATTGCATTCATGTTTGTGTTTTTCACTTCTCGAAAAATTGCTTTTCACTGCTTGCTCGACACCTCCTCGACATCTCCTCGATACCTGATCATCTGTCGAGCTTCTTAAACTTTTTCTAATCGCAACCTCGACACTTGTCTCGACACCTGATGGATCGATCGAGATTTCTCCTGTCTCCTCGATACCTCCTCGACACCTAGTCGATCAATCGAGCTTCTGATCTTTGAAATTGGTCTTGTACCTCGACACCATCTCGACACCTTCAGCTGTCGAAGGCCATTTCCTCGATACCTTCCTCGACAGCTTCCTCGATACCTCTCGACACCTCTGCTGTCAAGAATTACTGAGGTGCCTATATATTGATCTGTCGCGATTCTCCTCATTCTCACTCGATCTCTCTCGATCTGTCCGAAGGCTTTTCACCTCCCAAACACTTCTCTCTCACTCAAATCTTCAAATCCTCATCATTTTCGATCTTCCTTTGCTTTAATCACTTGGTAAGATCATTTTTCCCTTCCTTTTTCATGCATTTCATGTTTTGAAACCTAGGTTTTTGGGATTTTTGAAAATTTTTGGGGTTTTTCAAAATTGATGAGTTTTTCTTGAAATTTTGGGTTGGTTTTTCACTTAAATGTTTTTAAAATGTCATACATTGCATTCCATATGCATTAGAATGATATTTACATGCATTTAGATGTGTGTTTCTTCTATGTGTGCTGCTAGGTTTGGATTGGGTTGAGCCCATGATGCTTTTTCAGTTTGCATGTCACATGCTCATGCATTCCCATGCATACGTACTTTTTGTTCAATATATTTGTCATATTTGAACTGTTTGGGACTTTTCTGATTGTCTCCCTTTCTATCTCTTTCTCATTCTTTTACGTTAGTTGTGTCTATTGCACCCAAATGTAAATCCACTCCTGCTCGGAACCCTCTGCGTTCTGGAGCTTCCTCTTCTTCTGACCCTGCTCCTCTTAACCTTCGGTTCCATGATGGAGATGCCCACAAGGCATTTACTAAGAACTTTTCTAGACGAGGTGTTCATTCGGAACGCCAAGTCATTCTGGCAGACTTCGCCGATACTGACCTTCCCTTTGTCATTCACAGTAGGGGATGGGGGTCACTGTGTGACATCCCTGTCACATGTCCTCTCGTGCTGATTCAGGAATTTTACTCCAACATGCACGGGATCGATCGTTCAGTACCTTTCTTTTTCACTAGCGTTCGAGGTACGCGCATCCCTATCACATCGCAGCTAGTGGCAGATGTGCTTAGGGTTCCTAGGATAGAGTTTCCTGACTATCCTACTTGTGAGCGTCTGAGGACTGTGTCCAAGGATGAGCTCATTTCTGCCTTTTGTGAGCGCCCTACTGATTGGGGTGAGCATCAGTATACATCATGTAGACCTTTTGCTAAAGGTCCTAGATTTCTTAACATGGTGATGACTTTTGTACTTCATCCTCTCTCTCACTATAACTCTATCACAGAGCCTCGTGCTCGATTTTTGCTATCTCTTCTTGAGCATCTTACGATAGATTTTCCTTCTCACTTCATTCTATCTATCATAGATGTTCATCTAGATTCGGCGTCCCGTGATAAGCTCATCTTTCCTTCTGCTATCACGAGGATTCTACGCCATTTTTCCATCCCTTTCCTTGTGTCCGACCACTTCACACACATATCTGCCATAGATGCCACTACCGTAAAACGTAGTGAGGCTCAGTTTAGGTCGAGACAGCCGGACTCCACTCCTCCCTCCCGTTCGGCTCCATCCAGATCCGCTCCATCTACATCTGCTCCTCCTTCTTCTTCAAGCAATGTATCTCTTGGAGACATTATGGCGCAGCTACAGCGCATGGATGCTCGCCTCGATACACTCACCACTGAGTTGTATCAGGTGAATGTTCGTGTGGGTCGTATTGCACGACGGCAGGCGACCATGGGTGGTTTTGCTTCTGAGGCTTCTCCTCCACCACCTACTCCAGTCGCTTCAGATTCTGATGCTGAGGAGGATGATGATGATGATGGTGATGACGATGATGCTTCGGATGATGATGATAGAGATGCTAGCTCTACTGATGAGATGTCTACATGACACTCTACCCTTTGTCACTCGTGACAAAAAGGGGAAGTAGTTTTGGGTTATGAGAGTAGTCATCTTAGGGGGAGAGTTAGTATAGGACATTTTTGATAGGGGGAGAGTTGATATTATGAGGGATATAGTGAGGTTTTGATGTATCTTTTCTTTTCTATTCTTGTTAGATACATTGATCTTGTATATGAGGTCTTGTGGCCAGTTTTACATACATTGTACTCATTTTTCTCTATATGTGGATGTATGTTTCTTTCACCTATCTCTTCATGTGTTGTTTCTTCTCTATCTTTATATACATGTTCTTTATACTTGTATGCAATCTAATTATTTCTGTTTCACACAAGATGCCTTGATGAGTTTTGTTTAAAGTGTTTCAGAAATACAGGTTGTCAAAGTCTACTTGCCATAAACTCTTTTCTTGCAAAGTTTTTCAAGAGTTTGTGTTAGGATAGATTTTATTGTATTCAACAAGTGAATATGAGTTTAGTGATTTATGACTTCTCTCATATGTTCATTTGTTTGTTGTGATTTTTTCACGGATTACCAAAGGGGGAGATTGTTAGGACATATGTGGTTCACATGTTAAGAACATATGTCATACTTATTTATGTAAATTAGCTAATCCTTTGACAAAACGCACTCTACTTGTAATTGGGTAGTTCTAGGTGTTTTTAATACTTCAAGAAACAAGGTTTCAAGATCAAGTGTTGAAGTCATCAAGTCTGTCCAAGAAAAAGCAAGCTGAAGTGCAAAGTTTTTAAAACTCGACACCTTCTCGATAGCTACCTCGACACCTGCTATCTGTCGAGATTTAAAATTTCAGATTTCCAATCTGATTTTCTTGGGATTCGTGGATATGTTTTTGGGCCCTCTTTTCTTCTAACCCTAAACATATAAAAGGATTATTTTAAGAGCCGTCAACATAGACACAAGTTGCTAAAGCAATGAGTAATCCTTGTTCAAGCAAATTGTGATCAAAGACGAAGTTCTTGACCTAGTTCATCTTCTCTGAAGAAGTTGCTGTATATTTGCACCAAAGGGTTTTGTGACCAAGCATCTTCCTGATCTTCATCGCATAGGATGAACTGAAGAACTTTGCAGCCAACCTCTCTTTCTAAAGTTGGTGTTTGAAGTCGCGTACTGGGATCCGCGCATCTGGTTAGTCACGTACTTGGGAGCCATGCATCAAAGGTGGGAACTGTCACTACATATCAAGTCCAATTGGGTATTGGGGTAAGGGTTCAACTGTAGGTTGGTAAGGTACTTGGGATTCCTTTACTTGTAACCGCTTGATTTGATAATAGTGGAGTTTCGGGAGTGGTGACCTGAAAATCACCCGGTGGGGTTTTTGCCGTTAGGGTTTTTCCCATTCGTGAACAAATTACCGTGTCATTTAATTTCCGCTGCATATTTAGTTATTTGGTGATTTGTTTGTGCTGCCACGCAATTTCATGATAAATAGATTAATTAACAACTTGGTTAATTTAATTAATTAATTTTATCACAAGGGGTCATTCAATTTGTGGCCTATCAAATATATCTATTCTCTAAAAACTTTTAAGAATGATAACAAATATTATCATCTTCCAACAATAAACAACTGAATTTTGCTAAGAAATTTAAAATAAAAAATAAAATAAAAAAGATAACAAAAGGCTTGTGTCATCGAATATCATCATTCTAACTTTCTAAGAATTTTTATCATTTAAAACTCAAAATACGTAAATAAAATTTTTAGGATATTAAAATTTAACAGGAGTAATTTAGACATTATACAATAAAATATTTTAAGAATCATAAGCTTTTATTAGGGGTTTAACTGAGAGAATAACAATATGACATATTTGCTCTTTTCCAAAATATTAAGGGAAAAATTGTTTGATTTTAAAGTTTAAGGAAGAATTGTAAACTACCCCAAATATAAAGGATGAAAAATGTTTTTTTCCTAAATTTTTGTTTTTGTTTTTGTGTGCAAAACTATGTGTTTTTACTTAAAATAGTGTGTAAAGAAAAAAATATAAAAAAGTCAAACTAAGAAAATTGTATGTGGAATAGTAAATTTTGTCTCAAAAAAGTTGATTAAACCAACAAAAAATTTCTAAAAACACAACAAAATGACGCAACATTTTCATAATACCTTTATAATTTTGTTATATTTTATTTTAACTTGTAAAGAATTGACAGCTCAACAGTTTTGAAAATATTGTGACAACATCAAGATGTCTTAACATTTTTCACACAAAAAAATGTTATGTCCATGACATTTTCACAACAAATTATAAGTAGTAGGTTACTACAAGTTGTTATTGGTGGGCAAAAAAGTAGTTTCATTGGTAAGTTTAAATTAGAACCAATAACAATTTACCACATTTGATTTGTTATGAAAGTGTTGTGAAAATTATTGTGGACAAACCAAAAATAATATAGCAAATATACTACAACTTTATGCATTCACAAAAAAAAAAAAAAAAAAAAAGGCTTGCAAAATAGTGAAAGTTAAACAAACCAAAACTATTGTAATGAAATTACTGTAACTTTTCTCATTCACTCTTTTTATATTATATATATATATATATATATAGAAATATACATTGCACTTACAATGTAAATTTATATTGTAAACACATAAAAATTGGTAAATGTTTGTACAATTTTTTTTGCAAATATATATACTATTTGTTATTTTTTGTGTGTATACAATGTAAGCTTACATTACAAATAGAAAGCAAACATATAAAGATCCTTTAAAAGAAAAAAAACAAGCTCAAACCAAGTTGGTGAACTTGAAGGAAAAAAAAGGGGGAAAAAGGCAAGTCACTAAACCAAAAATACTGTTCATAACACTATTCATGAGTCTATTCGCTCTTTTTATATATAGAAAAAAAGAGCACAAATCGATGACTAAAAAAATAAAAGTGATGAACCGTACATATTGAACAAACCAAAAGTACGGTAGCATTTACACATTCACCCAACAAGTGTCACAACATTTTCACAAAACGTTTATTTTTAGTTGTGGTTGGTCATAGTTTCATATTTTATTATTTTATTTTGACTTATATGAAATTGACACTTCAATAATTGTGAAAATATTATGAAATTTGTTGTATCAGTATAACAATATATATGTGGGTTCTTATAAATATTTAAAAGAAAAAAAAAGTACAAATGGAAGACTAAAAAAAAAAAAAAAACGTTGTAGCTACAATACCACTTGAACAAACCAAAGTGGCACTGTAGCAACTGTTCAAAATTTGGGGGAAAAAAAATGGCTCACTACACCAAAAAGGGCACTATAGAGGCATTGCCTCTTTTTATATAGTTAGTAGAAAAAAAGAGCACAAATCGATGACTGGAAAAAAAAAAAAAAAAGTACATATTGAACAAACTAAAAATACTGTAACTTTTACACATTCACCTAACAAATGTCACAACATTTTCACAAAACATTTATTTTTAGTTGTGGCTGGTCACAGTTTCATATTTTATTATTTTATTTTGACTTATAAGAAATTGATACCTCAATAATTGTGAAAATATTGTAAAATTTGTTATGTCAATATAACAATTATATATAAAAGGAAAAAAAAGTACAAACGGAAGACTAAAAAAAAAAAAAAAAAGGTCGTAGCTACAAAAAACCAAAATGACACTGTAGGGGCATTGCCTTTTTTTATATTGGTAATAGAAATGGTTAAACTGGTTTGACTCTGATCAGGAGAATGCTAGGAATATTCAAAGCATCCTAATATAATACAAATTTAGATGTCAACGATTGTTTAATGATAGGAAACTGAGGGGCTGTTTGGATGCTTTTTTTTGGTCACTCAATTTCCATCACTTATCACTCATCACTCATCACTTAAAAATACCAAGGCTGTTTGGCACCATCACTCACTTCCCATCACTCAATATTTTTCAGACTATTTGTGGGTCCCACACACTGACCCAATGTCAGTTGACTTTCTCTCTCTCTCTTTCTTTTTTTTCTTTTTCCCCTGCCTCTCCCTTTCGTTTTTCTCTTCGTTTTCCTATGTTTTTCTCTTCATCCATGTTAACACAGTGAAAAGGAAAGAAAAGAAGGATAAAAAAAAAAAAAAAAAAAAAAAAAAAGAACCCAAGCCCAAAACTTCGCCATCGTGTTCACCACGAGTTGGATGAGGTGGGGCTCCGTCGGCGTGGCTGGGCAAGGGAATGAAGACGAGCTTATCAAAAAAAAGAAAAAAAATCCCCAAGCCCAGAACTATGCCGTCATGTTCGCCGCGAGTTGGATGAGGTGGGGGCTCGGTCGGCATGGCTGGGCAAAGGGGATGAAGACGAGCTGATCAAAAAAAAAAAAAAAACCAGAAACCTGAACCCAGTGAAAAAAAAAAAAGAAAAAAAAAAAGAAAGAAAGAAAGAAAGAAAGAACTGAAGAAGACGAGTTGATCAGAAGAAAGGAAAAAAAGAAAAAAGAAAAAGAAACCCAAACCCAATGAAAGAAGAAGGGAAAAAAAGAAAGAAAGGAGAACAATGGAGACTAAACCCAGGAGAAGAAAGAAAGAGAAAAAGAGGGAGACAATGTCAGGAAATTGAGTTGACAATACAATGTAATGGGTCCTACCATGTGTGTTTAATTACAAAAATGTCATTGAGTTATGAGTTATGAAAACTGAAAACAGCCAAAATGTGTTTTCAGTTTCCATAACTCAAAAATCAGAAAATTGAGTGATGAAAATAAAGTTATGGAAATAGAGTTATTGTGCAGCTAAACAACCTTTTTGCTATGAGTTTCACCATTTTTGAATTATAAGTTATGGAAACTAAAAATTGAGTTACGAAAACTGATGAACCAAACAGCCTCTGAGTCTTCCTTCACTAGTTGTTATTTGAAAATATATATGTAGGAGCTGAGTTAATACAATTTTTTTTTTTTTTTTTTTTGGTTTGAAAATATTTATGGTGGTATTCTAATAAATTTTACAATGGACTTTGTAGTCATAGGGAAGTTAGGTGTGTTTTACGTGACGGAAAAAAAGAAAAAGAAAAAAAAAAGCTGTAGCTACAAAAAAAAAAAACCAAAATGACACTGTAGGGGCATTGCCTCTTGGTTCGAGTCTGATCAGGAGAATACTAGGAATATTCAGAGCATCCTTATATAATACAAATTTAGATGTCAACAATTGTTTAATGATAGGAAACTGAGTCTTCCTTCACCAGTTGTTATTTGAAAATATATATGTAGGAACTGAGTTAATACAATCTTTTTTTTTTTTTGGTTTGAAAATATTTGTGGTGGTATTTTGATAAATTTTACAATGGACTTTGTGAGGGTTTGGATTGGCCATTTTGTTGTGTTGCGTTACGCACTGCGTTTCTCTTTTTTTTTTTTCTTTTTTTTTTTTCTTTTTTTTTTTCTGCACTTTGTTTATGCTTTCAGAGAAAAAAATACTGTTCATGAACAGTGCGTGCACTGTTTACGCACTGTTTATGAGATAAAAAAACACTGTTCACGCACTGTTTTGATACTGTTCATGGGACCCATAGCTACTTTATTCAAAAAAATATTAAAAATGAGTCCCGCGGTACTATTTACATATTTAAAAATTATTTTGCTACAGTGTTTTCAGCAACAATCATCAGTTTTCAGCAATAATAAACTCTATTCAAACGGACCCTTTGTAGTCATAGGGAAGTTAAGTGTGTTTTACGTGTGTAGCTTCCTTGATTAAAAGCGTTTTTTAGTTGACAAAAAGGGGGGAAAAGTGGCTAATTATTGGGGCCATGCCCCACCCCCCAATGCATATAAAAGGAGATAGCCTGACTGCCTTATACTTCAAAATATCGCATAGAAGAGAGAAACTAAAGAAAGAAGCACTACCATAACGTACTAATTTCCAACATCTGTGTGCTTCTGCTTCGCTTTCTTTATCTTTATTAGAAAACCCACACACAGAAAAAGTATAGTGTTTGTGTGTGTGTTTTCTTCAGCGTTCCTAGCTAAAAGTGGATGCTCTGATGGACCGAGCGGGATTCAGGGTTTCAGGGTGCGGTCAAGAAGAGATTGAATAGTTGTCAGGGGATGGTAGCCATTACAGTCTTTCCACAGGGATTTTGCCTTCCCTTGGAGCAAGAAGTTCACGCAGAATCAAGCTCAGGAGGTTCATTCTATCGCCTATGACCGCCGTTACAGGTGCACAGTCTTTTACTTTCTTGGTTTTGTTTCTGGGCTTCCTTTTATTTTGTTTGTATCTATGTTCTTTCTTTTCCCAGATTTTTTATAATACTTCTTTTAGTTTTAGTTTTTTTGTTTTTTTTGGTTATATATATATATATATATGTGTGTGTGTGTGTATTTGTATGAATATACGAACGATTCTATTGTATTATTGCCTTTGTGTTTTGGGATTTGCACTAGATTTGTTTGGTTCTTTTTTAATGCATTGATAGTTAAGGCCAGGATTTGAATTAAAGATCTCTCTCTCTCTCTCTCTCTCTCAAAAAGAAAAAAAGAAAAAAAAAAAAAACAGAGCACAGAAAGCGTCATTGGTGCTTTTTTTTTTTTTTAACGATTCTATCAGTGGTGCTTCCTGATTTGTAAGTTTTGAGTTTACTCATTTGTTTCTTTTGTTTTCATTTCAATTATTTATTGCTATATTGAATAAACAGTAATCTTTGTTGAGAAATTATTGTGTAATCCCGGAGTACAAGGTCAGCAGGCTGACCTTGTACTCCCACCCAATAAAAGCATGCCAGCGCATAATAAGTTGCTTATCTCAGCAGGATTGACAGCTCAGTTGCTCTGTTAACGTCTGTTAACGTTTGGAAATTTTTTGTTTCACTTTTAATTTTAAAACGGGGCGCTCCTTCCTTCTCAGGCTCTCACATACAATTCCACTCTTCCTCTCCCATGAACAGCGGCTCAAGAACCATGGGCTGTTCCTCTCTTCTCTCCGTCAGCGTCGTGGAAGTTCACTGTGCGGCCACCTTGCCGTGGTTGGTTCAGTTCGTTCTCTGATGCCGTTTCGGTATTCGTTTAAAACGAAAACTGATCTAGCCCAAACGAAAACAAAATCCCCTCCGAACTCTTCTCTGTATGGTCCTTATCAAGCTCTTTCATCCTCTAATCCATCGCTCCAAACCTCATTCACGGGTTTAGCCATCTGTAAAGGCGTAAACAGAGTGCAATTTTTTTAAAATCATCTTTTGTGGAAATTTCTTATACTGTAATTATTGATGATTTGAATCTCATATTTTTGGGATAAATCTACTGTTTGGGGTTTTGATTGTAATGTGATTTGGTTTGAAATTGTTACCCAATTTGGTGTTTGGATCTGTAATGTTGTCATGTAAGTTGTGGCTGGTGAGGCTACATGTAATTTGGGGTTTAGGTTGTAATGTGTTTTGGATTTGCATTTTTTACCCAATTGGGTGTTGGATTTGTAATTTTGTGAAGTAACTTGTGGCTGGTGAGTCATTATATAAAGCATGGCTCATGATATGTTTTTATTGCATATAAAGTGTTTGTTTAAATGCCTATAAGGCCACACCTTACCCAATCCTTGTCCAACTTTCTGAGACAGAGCCGAATCCTTATTTTGCAGTGCTATAAGGTTTTTTTTTTTTTTTTTTTTTTTTGAGTGAAGTATTTGCTGTTTTGCAATGAATCTATTATTGATTTAGTAATTTCCATTTACTTGCGAATTCCAGTAATACTCTCACAAGTAAATCCCAAGTGAATGATTTAGTAGTTGTACTCAAATTGCACCTCCTCCCTTTGGAAAGGAGGCAATGCGTAGCTTTTGTTTCTTTATTGATTATTTTTATGAATTTGTTATGAAGTTCTTTTATTATTTTTCCTTGGAGCTATATTTCAGGTAAATGCCTGTTTCTTTTCTTTTGTTTCTCAACCACTAGTCTTTGTTACTCTGTATATGCAAGTATGTTCTACAGTCAAATGTCAAATTGATGGTTCCTTGGTGAAAGTATATTTTTCAGAGAGTGTTGTTTCCAAGTGTTGGATGCTTACTTTTACTCTTATTTTTTTTGGTTTATTACCAAAGAGGCTTCGTTGAGGCCCATGCTGATGATGGTTTACTAGAAATATTTGGCTTAAAGCAAGGGTGGCATGCATCTTTTGTTATGGTTGAACTCATCTCTGCCAGACACATTGCTCAAGTGTAGTATCAAACTTGAAATGCTATCGTGTAAAGTTCTGACTACTCAAGTGATGACATGCAGCCTTGTGTAAACTTGAAATTCTTATTCAACATTTGTGGAAATTAAGAGTGTCCATTTTCAGTCAGTTATGATCAGTGGAGAGTGATATTAGTGCCTTGTGTTCCATTTAGGTATAGCTGGGATTCATGTAAAGCAGGCGAATTACTAGAGGGCTTGTATTGTAAATTATATTTCTGTGCCTCAGTAACAGTGTATTTGTTGTTGTATCAAAATCATTTGTTAGTCAAAATCATAAGTTGATGGAATTTATTGTCCTTATGTCAATTAAAATTACATTATTTCCCTTTTAATTTTTTCATTCTTGTTTGGATTGAGTTTTATGCCTCCTTTGTTATATAATGTTGTGAAGTGCTGCTTGGATAACCTAGTTGAAGTGGTTCCTTTATGTCATTGTGATGCAGATGATAATTAGCTTAATTATAGGGTAATTCCCTTGGTCATGACTATGAAGCAAGACCATTAACCATAATAACACAATTCTCACATTTACTGTCTTCCATATTGGGGAAAAAAAATCATGGAATTCAAAAAATCTTCTAAATGTAGTTGAAGGTTATTACATTAAAATTGGACAATTCCACATCAAAAAAGTGTTACCATAATATGCAATTTCTCCAAATGCTTCCAAAAGTTACAAGAGAATAAAATAAGACGAGACATTCTTTTAGTTCAAAAATCACATACATTACAAGAAAGTGTTCTCGTGACAATTTTTTTACTGGCACCATTGCAATTCCGATTTCAAAGTAGAGAACAACCGTAATAATAAGTTTTGCTTGTCTTCGATTATAATAAAAAATACCTTATGAACTCTCTTACTTAGTTCATTGTGGCCATTGCCCATGTCTTACTTCTGTAACTTTTCTATGTGGTTGACAACCTAATTTATAGAAATATAAATAAATAAATGTATAAAGTAAGTAAGTAATCCTTGAGAACAAGAAATAAATGACACTATTGATAAAACAAGTATGCCACAGAAATTTTCAAATTTACCTCTTGGCTATATTTGTAATCTGGTTGCTTGGAATTATAAATCAGTGAGCTCATTTGGGAAGCAGATGAATTCTATAAGGAATAAAATTTAAGAACACATTATATCAAAACAAAGTTTTGTACATATAGTTTCACATAGTATAGAATGAATGAATTGTGTCAATTTACCTGATTAAGTTGGGCTACAACATCGGTACCTTGCAACATTGATGTAAATGGTACATTTACATAGCTCATGTCCTAAATAGAAAATAGCTCATAATTAGGTATCAAGTATAGCAATCAGATTATGACTATACATTATATATATACCTGAGAATGCATTGTCCAAGGCGTGTAAGATTGACCATATAAGTTAGCACCTGTAAAGCTTGTATAAGAGTAGGGATTAGGTGGTTGACAGGCTGGTGGATTGTATGCGCCACCAAATGAGACATTTGAATGTTCTTCAACTACTTGTTGTTTTCTTTTTCCTATGAAATTGTACATAAAAAAGATCACACACAAATCAGAATTTAATATACAAAAAAATTTAATGATGATAAGAATGTTAAATTTTATATTTAGTTTTTAACAAAAAGTTACTCACTTGAAGAAGATGCATCTTTAGATGTGTTTGCCTTGCGCTTCTCAAAGTGCCCTTTAAGTCTAGTATTTTTTAAACCTTTTGATCTCACACATGGGGGATTTAACACTGACACCTCATTTGGCAAGCAAGGCATTTTGTCAATGGTGTCACATTGTATGACTTCATTCTCTTCCGCATTTGCATCTGCACCAAACTTGACCCTTGATAACTCCCTTTCAATTTTTTCATCAAGTTCCAATAGCAATTTTTGGCAAATTCTCTTAAGGCTATCCTCCCCTTGACTTTTAGATATGATTGTGTTAGCTATTCACATCATGCTATTACGCCATACTATCTTTGCCTCTTTATCATTACTAAGTGAATGGTTGTCTTGTTCGTAAGTCATCATCCCCTTCTTAGCCTCTTTTGTCCAACGTTTCAAAATGTATTGACTTGGAATTCTAGTTAAATTTTTTATACTAAAAACCCGCAATGCATGACAACAAAGAATCCCCAATGACTCAAATTTCTTACAAGAACAAGAAATATTGCTATTGAGATGATCAAGCCGGACAATGCATACTCTTTCACTATTTTCTTCTTTGACCTCAAAAACACCAATTGTATCTTGACAATCAACTTGATCCCAAACCATTGCAAGACTATTAAGAAATTGATCTTCAAATAAATTGAATATCTTATAGGTGTAAACTTGAGCTGCATGACCCAAAATGCCACTCTTCTTAACTACTTTTTGTGGGGCACCTTGCTTGCATCGAAAATCTTCATCCAACTCCGAGGAACGCATACCTGCCAATACATTTTCATATTCAATTACAAACTTAGTGAGGCTAATTGATTTATTTGCTATACCATTCAAAACATGGTTCGTGCTTTCACTCCTCGAGGAAGATTTAAATTCAGCTGTGAAAAAATCCTTAGTGAATGCAGTGCTCCACTTATGTCGAATTTTGTACATCATATTAAGCCAATGATGATTCTCAATATTAAATTTTTGTGTCATTTGATCCCATGTCTGTTGAAATTCCAATTCTGAATCACAATATTTTTGGCACTTGTTGAACAAGTACATGAACTCTGAGTTAGAGTTTAAGTCTCCTAAGCGAGAAGGAGCATTTTTTGAAATATGCCACAAACATAACCGATGATGTGTATTTGGAAACACTTCCCCAGTGGCATTTGACATAGCTTGATCCTAGTCAGTGAAAATTGTTATAGGCGATCGATTCCCCATTGAGTCTAAGAATGACTTAAATAACCATTTAAATGAATCAGTGGTCTCATCCAAAAGGAATGCACATCCAAACATCACATTTTGCCAATGGTGATTAACACCTACAAATGGAGCACAAATCAAATCATATTTGTTGGTACGGTATGTAGTGTCAAATATCACTACATCTCCAAAACAATCATAATCAACTCTTGATCTCCCATCTCTCCAGAAAAAATTTGTCATTCAATTTTCTTGATCTACTTGAACTGTGTAAAAAAACATGGGATCTTCTGCATGCTTAGACTTAAAATGATTCAATAAGCTTTGAGCATCTCCAGCACTAATCATTGTCATCTTTTGCACATTCACATGATTATAACAATCTCTTTCAGTAAAGCCCACATTTTCACTCCCTCCAACTTCTTTTGTTAGATATGAATAAGCATTCTTTGTACTTATACCTGCATTCACCATGGTATCAATTACATCTGCCTTAGGTTTTGAAATACGACGACCAGATCTTAACAAATGCCTTTCTGATTGTAGTGCAAGTTCATGATTATGCTCTGGATTAAATGCACTAACCCTCCAAACACCATTTTCAACTGTGAAACGAATAAATGCTTTACAACCAGTTCTAGTCTCTAGTCTCTTCAAATATTTCTCTTTACAAAAATCTTCATCTAGTTTAAAACCCTCCTTAGAACATAGAAATTCACGTTGCTTTATGTTCTTCGTCCCATTATAATATCTAGGCTTTCCCTTTCGAATACTAAAACCCATTCGCAATGCATAATCATTATATAAAGCATATGCTTCATCTACATTATGGACCACCTTATTCAACAAATTTTCATCACTGTTTTCTAGCCTTGCTACAAACATGCAATCCCCTTCAATTTCTTCAATATCACTTGGTTTGCAAATAACTACAATAATTTTTATGACAAATATAAATATTAGAAACAAAATACTAAGAAAATTATAATTCAATAATTATATCATGTTTATAATTTTTTTTATCGATATGCACCATGTTTACAATTTTGTATGTCCTCTTAAACGCCTATGGTATACTTAATTACAAAACTCTTATGTTTAGGCACAACAATATAACAACAAAATTTTAATACCAAATTTTTTAATGTTTATTTATTTAATTATTTTTTTTTGGGATTGACTATGGATAACAATAACAGTAACAACAAAATTTTAGTCTTAAATTTTTTTGGGTCGATTATGGATACTCATTGAAAAAAAAAATTATAACAATAAAAATTTACAATAAATATTGCAAAGAGCAAAGAAAAAAAAAAAAAAAATTACAGTGATACATATTTATATAGTTTTATTTGAGAGCAAATATATCACCACAAATAATTAAACATTCTTTCAAAACATAAATTAAATCAAAACAAGACAAAATAAAATATACCTTTATCACTTTCCAAGTCCATTATCTCTACCATGCTTTTACTTGAATTCTTTTACTTGAAGCCAAAAAAAAAAATAGTGACTTGTTTGTTATTTTGTGTCCGCCGCTTGTCTACTGCCATAGAATTTGGGTTCCGTCAATATTCTTTATGGCTTTTAAGTTGAGAACCCTACAGCTTATTTTTTATTTTTATTTTTATTTTTTTTGGTCAACAGGAAGTATTATTGAACAACTAAGCCATAATATCTACATTAGAGGCAACAAGCCTACAAACAGTTTCCCCAATAGTATCTGAAAACACAAAATCTGAAATTACATCAGATGGGGGTTATCCCACATTACAAAATGATCTTGCATCATTCTACCAAGCTTAGCTATAGCATCTGCTACTCTATTCGCTTCCCGGTAGGCATGCTGCACTCAGTATTGCTGGAACCTGCCCAGAAGTGACCTACAATCAGCCAACAAGGAGGAATAAAAGGAATTAGAGGGAGAATAAGACTGCACCAGCTCAACAACCACCTTAGCATCTAACTCAATCACAATATTCTGCACCCTCATCTGACCAACCAGCAATAAACCGTCTCTTAAAGCCCAAAACTCAGCTATGATGCTAGTTGTGAATCCAATAGCCCGAGCAATTATATTACTATTATCACTTGCTATTATCACTTATTTTATTGATGTGGGCCCAAACCTTTTAACTGAGCTTTATGAGGCATGCTGAAAATATAGAATTTGGCTTCACGGTAAAAGTCACAGACGTTAAAAGCATCAATTATTATGATGCGCTGGCAGTCCTGCTGAGGTAAGCAACTTATTATGCGCTGACATACTTTTATTGGGTGGGAGTACAAGGTCAGCCTGCTGACTTTGTACTCTGAAACTACACAATAATTTCTCATCTTTGCTTTGCTTATTTTGTATATTTATTAATGACAGGTGTTTGGAAAAGATAACATTGAATCTTGTGATGCTTCGTTTGTAACTAATAGTTTTTTTTTTTTTTTTTTTTTTTTTTTTTTTTTTTTTTTTTTTTTTTTTAAGTTTTGTTTCCTATACTTAGATTATTGTATGTTTCAATTCAGGACTTGTTATTTTAGAACTTGTTTTTTATCTTCTTTATTACTTTGCGTTATTTCTATATCGTTTTCTTGTTTGTTTGTGTTTGTGTTTGTGCTTGTTTTTGTTTTTTTTTTTTGTTTTAGCGGGCATGCGGAAAAGAAAGGTATTAAAATAAGATTAAATTCGATGAAGACAAAGTGAGAAACTTATTTTTTATATCATCTAATAAATAATTGTTACGCAAATATTTTACTTAAAATTTAATATATTTTATCACACCTAATATCATCTTAATAAATTTTTAATTTGGTTAAATTTATTTATGAGAATTAGAATTAATTAAATATAATTATATTTATTCTTAAATATGTGATAAAATGATATAACTTATTAAAATTAAAGAGGTAAAATATAAGTTTTACACCGCGTCCCTTGCCAAAATATGTGATGCTTCTCGAGCAACTAAAAAGTATTTTTTTGTTTTGTTTTCTTAATATTATTGTTTTTTTATTTTTATGTACATTCTCAGTTCTACTTTCCGGAAAATGCTTTTTGGCTGGAAACTTTTTGCAATCTGTGTAATAATTTTCTCCTCAAATCTCGGAGAACAATTTAGTTGATTCCTTGCCAAAAAAGTTCCAAGCTTTTTCAAGATACTATTTTCTCGCTTTCTTCTTTTGCAAAAAGTTTGTTTGTTTGTTTTTTTTTTTTTTTCGGTGTTTATGATGTTTTTCCATTGCTCACATGGATTTGGAATCTTGGAATGGTATTCAAAAAAGTAAGAAAAATACAGTGGTCGCTCGTGATTAGTTTTAGAATTTTCTCTGCGAATTGTCACAAGCTAGACTAGACTGGAGTTGCTGCTACTTGGAGGCTTTGAATCTGGTTTGACTTAAAGAAAACGGTCGGTTAATGCCTACTTTCATAGTGTGACTGTGAGAGTGTTTGCCTTGGCCTTTTCTTCCACTTCGTTTAATGCCCATATGAAAATTCTTTTATATGGAAAAAAGATTTGCTAAAACTTGCTCAGACTAAATTGGTTGTGGCAGGATTTGGGAGACTTATCTTGTTGTTCTGGTCATCTACACTGCCTGGGTGTCGCAATTTGAATTCGGATTCCTTAGAAAACCACAGGGACCACTGTCAATTATTGATAATGTTGTCAATGGATTCTTCACTTTGTAGCTTACCTCGATAAATTATCATACGTACTCGTCGACAATCCAAAGAAGATAGCTTGGAAGTATGCAAGTTCTTGGTTGGCCTTTGATGTCATATCCACAGTCCCTTCAGAGCTTGCTCGGAAGATTTCCCCTTCAGCTCTTGGGTCCTATGGCTTATTCAACATGCTTCGCCTTTGGCGTCTGCGAAGAGTTAGTGCCTCATTTTCAAGGTGAAAGTGATTTTTCATCTTATGAGTAGTTTCCAGCTATTGAAAACATTATGAAAATGAGTTTTTTGATTTGATTGATAATTTTATCTGGACATTGTTTTGCCCCAAGAGAATATTTTGTTCGTGTCTTTAATTGGGGCTTGTTTTTCCATAATACCGATTGGAAAAAGATAGGAACTACAACTACTTTTGGGTTCGATGTGTGTGCAAAACTAATTTGTGTAAGTTCATTATAACTACCTATGTAACAGAAAAGCACTTCCCTCCTACTGCATTATCTTATTTTGATTTGAATATCTTTTGCAGGCTACCCTTTTTGCGGTTCATTGTGCTGGATGTTTCTATTATCTTCTGGCAGCAAGCTATCGCGACCCCAAAAAGACATGGATTGGAGCAACAATGGAGGATTTTCTTCATCAGAGTTTGTGGATCCGCTATGTGACTACCCTAAGAACTGTTGGCTATGGTGATTTGCACCCAGTGAATACACGAGAGATGATCTTTGATATCTTTTACATGCTTTTCAAACTTGGATCGACTGCATATTTGATTGGAAATATGACAAACTTGTTTGTTCATGGGACCAGTCGAACAAGAGAATTTGTGAGTAAATTGTACTCATGGAAACTCTACAATACAAATAAAAATCCAGGGAGAGTTTTTTTATTTATTGTTTGTTAGTTTCTAATTTCATTCTTAAAACCATTCTCTAATTAATTTCCAGAGGGATACCATTCAAGCTGCCTCAAGTTTTGCTCAGAGAAACCAACTGCCCATTCGCTTGCAAGATCAGATGCTTGCACATTTATGTTTGAAGTTCAGAACAGACTCAGAGGGACTCCAGCAGCAAGAGACACTTGATTCCCTTCCTAAAGCCATCCGGTCAAGCATTTCTCATTATCTTTTTTACTCTCTTGTGGATAAGGTGTACTTGTTTAAAGGGCTTTCAAATGGGTTGCTTTTCCAGCTGGTAATTTATTAAAAGCTGTCTCAACTCATAACTTCCAATCTTCAAATTCTTCTCTTGAAATGCTTACTTGGTTTTTTTCCCCACTAAATTTCAAAGGTCTCGGAGATGAAAGCCAAATATTTTTCCTCCCAAGGAAGATGTGATCTTGCAGAATGAAGCACCCACAGATTTCTACATACTTGTCACTGGTGCTGTGGTAATAATTCAATGTGTTTATGTCTCAAAATATCAAAAGACAAGTTGAATAGAGCTACACTATTTTTAAGATTAATTAATAAGTGCAATTTTTTTTAACGAAACTTAGCAAATAATGGCCTCTGATGTTTAAATTACTTCACAGGATCTACTGACAAAAAAAAATGGAGCTGAACTCGTAAGCCTGATCTCTCAAACTCTCTGGACAGCTTTCTATGATTTTGAATGGTTGCATGTGGGTTCGAAACATATGTCCCAGCTCCCATTATATAGAGATGCTAACTGAAAAAATCATGGTAAATTATTGCAGGTTGTTGGAGAGGCAAAAACTGGTGACCTCTGTGGAGAGATTGGGGTACTTTGTTATAGGCCACAGCTTTTTACTGTGCGGACCAAAAGGTTGAGCCAGCTACTACAGCTGAACCGTACAACATTCCTGAATATTGTTCAGTCCAATGTTTGAGATGGGACCATAATCATGAATAATCTCCTTCAGGTCTGTATACTTTATATAATCTAATGACATCTAATCCTTTGAGCATGTAGAAATCTGTACTCTTGCCACTTTTTCTAAAGAAGAAGTAGAATTATGAAATTGTATCCCAAGTCTTGGACAAGATTTTGTAGACTCAGAATTAGCTTTTGACATGTAATGCACTATGTGCGTTTTTTTTCCTTGGTGGGCAGCATTTGAAAGACCTTGATGACCCAATAATGTCAAAAGTTTTGGTGGAGACAGAGAACATGCTAGCTCGTGGTAGAATGGACCTACCTCTTAGTCTATGCTTTGCAGCTCTTAGGGGAGATAACTTCTTGTTGCATCAGTTGTTGAAACGGGGCCTGGATCCAAATGAATCAGACAACAATGGCAGGACAGCTCTGATGTGTGACATGCTACTTCTTGCGAAAGGCTAGTATTTATTTTCTCAAATTACTTCCTTGTTTTATGTAAAATCAGCATATAGCAGCTTCCAAAGGAAGTGAGAATTGTGTGCTTCTACTACTTGATCACAGGGAAAATCCAAATAGTAGAGGTACCTTCTAGCCAACTGCATATACCCCTAAGCAAAGCCAATTGTGTTTGACTTACATACACAGCATTGTTATCATATTACCTTTTTCTTGCACTTTTTTAATCATTGGACTGTTTGTAACTTTTGTTCTTTAATTTCACAAAAGTGGTTATGAATGCTTCAAAGAATCAGAATTGATTGTATGAATATTTTACCTAATTTTACCTCCACTGTCATTCTTCCTTACTTCCCTCCCAAAAGGTTTTGTTTAGGCAGATCTAGACAATGAGATTGCAATAATTTTAAGGCAAAATGCATTCTCAAACATCTTCAGGTTGGTTTGTGCAATCCAGTTGCAAATATGGTAGTTTTCTTAAGATGTATATAATTTAACATTAAACCAAGTTTTAAAATCTTTCTCTTGCATTCCTTAAATATTTCTCAATTTTTTGATACATTGAATGTGTACTGATATCATTTAGTTTCACTGTGTCTTTTAATTTTTTCTCCATGACAAAGTTGCCCCCCCTTGTGAGCAATATTTTATACACATAACTTATTTTTCAAACTAAACAAATTTCCTAATAATTTAAGATAAATAATGTAGTGACATGTTGACAATTGGAATGCCAATTTGAATTCTATTTTCAACTGAACCTTAGTATAATAATACCAATAAAGAAAATCCAAATGTGAATGAACTTATATGGCATCCATAAGCCAATGGATAATTATTTGTTGGAACATTTGTGGGTATATTTTACTACTTGTGCAAATCTATAGAGATTCAAGTCACCGGGTTTTTTTATTTTTTAGTGAATGTTTTTCCTTATTTTTAATTAAATTTGGGAATTGGGTGAATGTTACTGTCAGCTTGTATTATTATGCCATGTGCGTTTGATTGGTTGTTAGCAATACTTTATTCAATTCTGAAATGGTAAGGTAGAATTTTATTTGTAGTTCATTTGTCTACTATTTCCTGTTTTGTCAAGCAGCTTAATAATATTCTTTTTAGATTCATTTCTTTTGTTTAAAATATCTTATGAAGTTAATGTTCACCTTCTGATATTTTTATCCAACCAGCTGTTTGTACCCTTTAATTTGTGATTGGAGGTGTGCACACACGCACACACTTCAAATATGACTTCTAAAGGCACGCATATGTGGTTTCCATTCCTTGATTGTTGATAAGAACATAACTGAGTTAGTAATTTAAATCCATACCAGGTGCTGTACAAGTCCATTTCTTGCCCCTCCTAAATATGATAAATTAAATGAATTAGAAAACTCCTTCCACTATTATTTAATTTTCGGGTAATAATTTTAGGAGACATAATAAATAAAATTTCCTTTTTAAGTATAGATCAAGTGGTTCATGACTGTTGGCTATATTTATAGTATTTGCGATTAATTTATCAGTATCTGCGATTAATTTATCAGTATCTGCACATAACAATGTGTTATTGTTTACATTATCAGATATGGGATTTCATGTCATGAGGTCACCTTCTTTTTTATTAGAAAATGGTGTTTCAAAATTATGTTTTGAGTCTTCTACACACTAATACTACTACAAATTATTTTGATACCCAGTACTGCTGAGATGTATTAATGCCCTTGTGCAGTTGCATCCTATTGACACCCAACTCTATTTTTATATTGCATCCAAAATGTATTTGCATTTTGAGTTAAGTTCCCTTTAAATTCATTGGATTTTTGAAATTAAAGTCAATATCAGGCATGGATTATTCATAAGAATGACTCAATAAGTAACATGAGTGATGCATTTAATTTTGAGTGTATACAGACTCGGAAGGGAATGTGCCACTATGGGAGGCTATGCTGGGTGGTCATGAAACGGTGATCAACCTGCTACTAGACAGTGGTGCAAATTTACACTTTGGAGACATTGGTCCATTTGCATGCACTGCTGCTGAGCAAAACAACTTGAATTTGCTCAAGGAAATAATTCGTTATGGAGGAGATGTCACGCGTTCTAAGATGGATGGAACCACCACGGCTCTTCGTGTTGCAGTTTGTGAAGGCAACATTGAGATGGTCAAGTTCCTTTTAGATCAGGGTGCTGATATTGACAAACCAGACTCTGATGGTTGGACCCCAAGGACACTAGCTGACCAACAAGGACACGAAGACATTAAAACCATTTTCGAATCTAGTAGAGAGCCAAAATCTCAATCCATCATTCCGATTCCAGAGAGGCAGAATGGGACTCGTTTCCTTGGGAGATTTACTAGTGAGCCAACAATGTGTCCATTATCCCAGGAAGGCTCATTCCCACTTTCCAAAGATTTAGTGGCAAGGGGCTCCTCTAATGATGCTACTTGGGAGGACTTGTTTGCTCTTCAGCAGCAATTTCCACATCTTGTGGGCAAAATGTTTTAGTGGAGGGGGTAGTGTTAGGAGTCTAGTTTAATGGTGTACTGAAAGATTGGTGTATTGCATTGTATGTTAGTATTACTGAATTGCTGGTATGTGTTGGTATGTTAGTTGAGGTGTTCAGTTCGTTTTTGCGGCAAAATGATTAAGGAACTATTGTATATAAACTAATAAGCAACATAATGAGAAGCATCCAGAAAATTAACCAAATTGTTCTTATCTCTCTCTCTCAATTCAGGATGTTGGTTGCCCTTGAAGTAACTATTTCTTCTTCTCTACTTCTAAAATTCTGATTCACCAAGAGCTTAACTTAACAACTCTTCTCAATTAAGTATATGGACAGGAGTTGATGTTAGTGTGCTACAGGCCTTTATTCCTTTACACTAGATGAAGATGGCCAATTGCATATGGAGTCACAATGCCATATAATATGTATAAGCAGTTAAGCACCATAGCTACATTAGGGGCAATTCATCAAGCAATGGTACATTTGGTGGAACTTTTTTAAAAAATATTTTTAAATTTTTAAACAAAATTGCTATTTATTTTTGCCATTGTTTCAACAAGACACCTGGTAGGCATATCCAAATTCACGCAAAAGAGTGTTTTGTTGTTGTCATAGGGTGTTTATTTTTACAAGTAGAATTAAGGCCAATTATCACTTTCATACTAGAATGCTCTTGAGAAAATTTATGATACTTTAGTGTTAAAAGATTTATTGAACACTCAAAACAAATTTCTAAATGACTTGTAAAATAAATTTGCATAATAAAGGCAAAAAAAAAAAATTCATCAAATAGATTGTAAAATAATCCAAATAAATGACATAATTCACAAATGTGATTTATTTAAGTGCCATTTAGCCAAAATAATATCAAATACAAAAGAACCAACAGGATATACATAGACCAAATACAATATAATGTCTACATCAAACCCCAAACAAATTTTAGCTACCGCGAATGCTTCTTCTAGCTACAACCAACAAGAGGAGAATTTCTAGAATTAATATATGTCTACTTTATTATTCAAATCTCTTTGTTTTTTTTTTTTTTTTTTTTTTTTTTTTTACAAGATAGAAATTCTACTCTATCCTAATTTAAGTTTAAATGAGTGTGAAACTCCCTTTAAGAAACTTGAACTCCGGCCCTTAACCCCAACACCCCCACAAGCACTTTTAAAGTTTATAACAAGCACAATGTTACTTATAAAGTTTATAACAAGTTATCAACCGAATTACAATAATAAGATAATTGAACATATCTCAATCTTATAGCTCTACCTAAAAACTAACTCTAATTAACTACTAACAGCTCCCTTGGATAAAGGAACCACTCCACCCATTACTCATACTTTTATCCATGTTGCTAGTCATTTGCATCTTCTATTTCTGTTGCAAGATATTCACGCCATCCATGCTAAATTGATGATGTTAATCCTCATCATCATTCTTAGCTTGCTGAAGCCTCGCACATCCACGCTGCATACATGCTCCTTATACATCAAATTAAACATAGAGTGCTATCAAAATCACAAAACAAACCGAAATGACAAAAGAAAAGTGAAATAATGTAAAATTATTTGACATGATATAGGACAAGAAATTTCATTAACTTATTTAAGTTCCATGTTAACATGAATACAAAGCCATAAGTTTAGACAAACCAAAACTCTATGAAGCCTTTCAACAAGCAATTTTCTATGCCACTGAAAAAATTGTGGGACATTTAGTAATAATGTGAATAACAAGGGGACAATTGCCTATTGAATTAGAGGTCAATGCTAAATAACTCCTTTATATGGACAAAGATCAACTTCAAAATTCTCTTTTTAGCTTCTCTCAAAATCAAATATTAAGTACAACTTTGTTCATTTTTAAAATATAAAGATGAACTAAAATGCAAGACAAAAATACAAAATATGATTCTATGGCAATGACCCACTTCAAACTTCCTATAAAAAAAAAAAGACTTACAAGGTGAAAATCAGATATCCCAACTAATGAACAAATATTTGCTTCTTCTTTTTTTCTAACACTAGATTCTAGTATTGTTGCAAGTACTAGCCCCCTGTTCTTTGTTCGTTGGGTGCAAGTATCTCGTATCATTATAACTGTTGTCCATATCAAATCCTAACCAATTAAATCCAAAAGAAAAATCAGATTTCAGCACCACATTAACATGAACCCACAGCCCCTAATAATAAAAACACAAGGCCACAACAACAAGAAGTTTGTAAAAATGAATCTCTACGAAGCATTTCAGCAAGCAGTTTCTATACCATAAAAAAAGGAACAAAATTGGTACCTTACAAGTGCAGAAATGTTGCCGACGTTGAGATGGAAGGAAGTGGCAGCCAAACGGTGGTGGTGATGATGAACAAAGAGAGAGAGAGCTCCAAAAATGAAGATTGAAAATGAAAAGCTTTTTGTTTTTTCAGTTTTTACCTTCACCGAACTCGCCCAATTCCAAATCAAAATTTGAATTTCTTTTTTTTTTTATAAGAATGCTGGTAAGCTTTCATTAAACTGGGCTGAAACCTAAATCAGATACATCATTAAGAATTTGAGACGCAATTATAGGGGGAGTATCTTCCACCTAGATAGTACATTCAGAAATCTGTTTGACGTGTTTAGCCATGAGGTGAGCTGCCTTGTTCCCTTCTCTGCGCGTGAAGGATGTCTTCCAAGCTCTAAACTTTGGCACCCAAGATTTTATACCAGTAACAAGTTGCTGGATCTGAATGGGGCCTGGGTCATGGCTGGCAATGGCATTCATAACAATTTGGGAATCCCCCTTAAAATAATCTCCCGAAGGCCCAACTCCCAGGAGAAAATTATGCCAATCTCAGTAGCTTTGGCTTCGGCGTCCAGAGCTCCCAGCGGGTATGGGAGTGTTTTGCTAAGAGCTCCCATGATTTGGCCTTTATCATTCCGAACCACCACTCCAATTCCACACTAACCTCACTCCCTAAAAACAGCCCCATCAACGTTTGTCTTGTACCAGCCTGGTGGAGGTGGCCTCATAGAGTGGGGATGTGGGGCTGATGGGCATTAGGAGAAATACAGTGGGTTTGGAACTCCACCAAGTAGAATCTTGAAGCCTTAAAAATTTGCAAGGCCGTTCTACTGTTTTTCCCATGTCGTACTGCATTTCGATTGTTCAAAAGGAACCATGCTGTTGTTGCGAAAGCTTCAAGGTCTTGGGCTGGTTTTGCCTCCATTACGCACCAAAATAGGTCCGGAAGTTTGGTGGGTTGGCCATGAGGCTAGGAGCTTTGACATTAGCCATTTGCCAAACTGCCGCTGCAATATCACAACTCCAGAACATATGACCCGCTGTTTCCATGCCTTTACACAAGTCGCACTCTACATCCACTGGAATCTTGCAGTTTCTGAGCTTAGTTTTAGTTGGGAGGATGTCTTTACACACTCACCAAATAAAGTTTCTAATTTTTTTTTGGGTAGTGGAGCTTCCAAATTGCTCTCCAAAGTGACTTCATCCTGGTGTTATTTGAGCATTCCCCAACATTGATCTTGGACAATTGTTTGTGGCCTACATGGTAGGCACTTCGGATCGAGAACACCCCATTGGTTGTGCCAGACCATACTCTATGGTCCTTAGGGAGAGTGGAGCTCAAAGGGATAACCAATATAGTTGAAGCCTCATGGGGAAGAAAAATGGAATTAACCAACTCAGATTTCCACACGGCTCCTTCTTTATCAATTAGAGCATAAACTTTCTCATTATACATCAAGGGGTTTCTAGGAGTCAAAACCTTGTATGTTTTGGGGTTGGGGATCCACTTGTCACTCCATATCTTCACTTTGTCTCCATTTCCAATAGAGCATCTAATTCCATCTTCCACCACGCTCTTAGCAGCCAAAATTCTTTGCCAAGCAAAAGATGGTCTTTTGCCGAGTTGAGCTTCAAGGAAAGATCTGCCAGAAAAGTACTTGGCTTGGAAAACATGGTGGAAAAGAGAATTTGTGTTTTGGAGGAGGCACCAACCTTGTTTAGCTAGGAGAGCTAGGTTGAAGGCTTTTAATTCTCTAAACCCCATGCCGCCCGTATCTTTGGATTTACACAACTTGTCCCAAGAGACCTAAGATATTTTTCGCTCGTCAAATTTTTGTCCCCACCAAAATTTGCTAATCATAAAGCTGAATTCTTTGCAAAGTGAGTCAGGCAACTTGAAGCAACTCATGGTATAGGTAGGAGTGGCTTGGGCAACTGCCTTGATGAGGACTTCTTTACCAATCGAGGACAGCAGCTTCCCCTTCCAGCTAGTAATTTTTCAGCCAAGCTGATCCTTAATCCCGTTAAAAGCCTTCTTTTTTCCTCGGCCAATTAAGGATGGAAGGCCTAGGTATCTTTCATGTTGCTTGATGACTTGGGCAACAAAAAGATTTTTGATTTAAGCTTGACTAGAAGTCCTAGTGTTCTTACTGAAGAAAAGGGAAGTTTTGTCCTTGTTGATTTTCTGCCTAGATGCAGCCTCATAGTCATGGAGAATATCCCAGACTCACTGACATTCACTCATACTGGCTCGACAAAAAATGATGCTATCATCTGCAAAAAACAAATGAGACAAACGTGGAGCACCCCGACAAATAGATATCCCCTTAATAGTCCCCAACCTCTCTTCTCTTTGGAGCATTATCGAAAGACCTTGTACACATAACAAAAATAGAAACGGCGATAATGGGTCCCCTTGGCGAATAACCCGAGAAGGAATAATTTTGCCTTTCGGCTCCCCGTTGATTAGTACAGAATAAGAGACAGAGGTTTTGCACATCATGATAATAGATATCCACCGGTCATGAAATCCCATTTTCTGCATTACCCTAGCCAAACATTTGCATTCTACTCTATCAAATGCTTTACTCATGTCTAACTTGATGCCATGAGACCTTCCTTTCCCTTTCTTCTTTGTTTGATATAGTGCATTGTCTCAAAGGCAATTAATACGCTGTCTGTGATGAGTCTCCTAGGGACAGAGGCACTTTGTGCTTCACTAACAATCTCAGGCAGGATTTTTTTCAGGCGATTTGCTAGGACTTTGGCTAAGGCTCTGTAAACCACATTGCATAGACTTATGGGGTGATATTCAGTGATTTTTTGGGGATTTTTGGTTTTTGGGATGAGGCAGATATGGGTATCGTTGAATTTAGGGGGCATCACACCAGTATTCAAGATATTTAACACACACTCAATTATATCCTGACCAACAATACTCCAACAGTTTTGAAAAAAGAGTGGAGGCATACCGTCCAGGCTTAGGGACTTAGTGGGATGCATTTGAAAGAGCGCTTTCCGAACTTCATCGAGATGGAATGCCTGGAGGAGGGAATTGTTCATCTCGTCTGTTACTTTTCTCTCAACTGCTTCAATGACTAGATTGAACTGTGAAGGCTGGTTCGACTAATAGATGGAAGAGAAGTAGTTTAAAATGATGCTCTGGATGTTCTCTTCATCACCCTGCCACACTCCATTGCTATCTTTTAACCCAGTGATTCTGTTTTTCTGCCGTCTTTACGAGGCAACTGTGTGAAAAATTTTGGTATATCTATCCCCACTTTGATACCAGAATGACTTTGATCTCTGCTTCCACATTGCAGACTCACGCTCAAGGAGCTCATTAATCTCTTTTCACAGACTTTGAATGTTGATAGCATCTTCATGGAGAGTGTTACGTTTTTCTAGGCACTAGAGGCTTGTTTGCTTCTCATTAATTTGCTTTCTAAGGTTGCCAAAGACATTTTTCCTCCACCACAGAAGTTGGTGTTGGTAGTTTCTTATCCTATCTTGGGTTGAGCAACTATCTCCCACCGTGCTATCAACTGACCAAGCCATCTCCACCACATCCCAACATCTCGCATCCTTACTCCACATTGATTCAAAGTGGAATTGGGGTTTACCATGGTGACGTCTCAGCAGAGGGGCAAGATAAAGGGCTAAGAGACAATGATCAGACGAGGACATAGACCTGTGGCACACCTTAGCTTGCCGGAAGAGCTCTGTAACACCCTGACCCAATTTTATAGTTAACTTGTGTTCAAGTGGTTAATTATTATTTTTAAGCCACTTCCTTTCTATAATTAATAGAAGAGTATTTAATAAACATATTATTTTATAATGCCATTGAATAAGAATGGTAAAGATTATAAATAATTAATGGCTATTTGTATTATAAATATATATTAAGTATGTACAAAACTTTATTAAGTGGTTAAGTTATTAGATATATAGTTGTTGGGGTTTAATTAAGTGTATAAAGGTAAGGGTTTATATGCAAAGTTATATTTTTCTTTGGGCCTTTCTAAAAATATAAGCTTATAAGGGGTGAAAAGTATAATTGTCAAAAGTTGAAAAAGTGGGTTGTGATATTTTCTTCTCTTAGCATTACACGTATCCCACCCCCAAGTCTACTCTTCTTATCTTCTTTTGCTGCACCAGAAAGTTCAGCAGCTCCTTTTCTTCTTTCTCCATTCCTTTTTCTTTGTTCTTGTTTCTTTCTTCTTCCCTTCTTACACGGCAGCACCATCTGACCAATAGCCCTCTTTCTCTCACCAAAAATCATAGATATCTCTCTCTAAGAAGGAATCAAACTCTTACTAAAGTTTTAACTTCAATTGTGGGTAAGTATATATGTTTATTTGTTGTTGTAGGTATTTTAATGGGTAATGATTTTCTTGAGTTTCAGTTCTTTATTCTCTAATATGATTTTAGAAGCTGAACTTGTGATTTTGTTTTAGTAATTTGAAAGTTTGATGATATTGTGATCTATTGGATGCTTATTAAGGTATTTTAATATGTGTAGTATAGGTATAAAATACCCAAATGAAATGAAGGCTAATTGTTATTAGTTGATGATTTTGTAAGAACTTGTGCTGAAACTGTCACTGTGACAGATTTGGTGTTTGCAACAGGAAAAATATGTATTAAATCATAGTCTGTGAATTAGAATGTTAGGAGTAGTTTTTATGAATTCTAAGACACACATGGTTGTTATGGAAATGGTCTCACAGCATTTGGATGAGTATAAAAATAATGGTTTGATTTCTAAGTTGTATGAATTTCTGTCAGGACAGATTTGGACATGTTGTCTTGTATGATTTTTAATAAATCATGGTTTTATGCTTTGGCTCTGAAATTTTTATGGTATATACTAGACATACAGGGGAGTACTCTGTAAAATTTCATGACATTTGGATTTGTGTGGACAACCTATTCGTATTTTACAAATGGGGCTTTTGCTGCTGAAATGAGCAGTAAACAGTGTAGGATAGCTCTGACTTTGTGGATTTAATTTTGAAGCCTGTTGTTTTTATGAAGCTGTCTTGTTCAATGCGCTGTATGTTGCCATATGAATGTATATGGTTATATGATTATGTTTAAAGGATTTTATGTTTATGCATGCATTATTGCCCTAAGCTCAAAGCACCTTTTGAAATGAAGTTGGATCTTCTGGAGATATGAGATTAATGTGAGATTGTTGGTTTCTCTATGATTTAGTACATCATGTTGTTTGATGAATGTATTTTGTGTTTATGGGAACCTCATTGAGGTGGGATTAGGACTTCATTGATTTTAAGAGATAAGCTTTAAGATGACTGTGTAAGTTTATGATAAGGAATAATGAATAGTAATAAACTTTGATATTTGGTTTAGATGTTACAAGTACCTAAGTCTAAGCTCCTTCGACTGTAGGCTCTCGGTTCCTCTTCTTTCAGGAAAGGGATAAGTTATATGAGCATTTGGTAAGTCATGGGCTTATTTTAAAGTATATTATGCATTAAAAGGTTTTTGATTAGAGATATGGCATGTAAGCAAATTTCAGACAAAGATATGTTTGTGAGCTTTTGAAACCTTATGTATATGATTTTAAGCATATTGATGCTATTTCTAATTCCACGAACATGACATTTAAAGAAAACAATGGAAATGCTATTATTGTGTAATGTAATGCAAACTATGAATTTCAGTATGATGTATAAGTATGAAATATTTTCGGGTTATATTCTCTGGTGATCTGAACTCTGCCAGCAGGGGTTAATTACTGGCTTTCCATGGAAAATGTTATCTGATTGGCCATTAAAGTGGGACTGGCTCTGTTGTACCCGCCCTTATTGGTTATGGCCAATTTGTGGAGGAAGTCAACCGACCCCCATGGTTGAAAATATGTATTATGATGTGATCCTGGGAATACCTGGCATTGTGAGGAATGCTGGATGCCTAGCACCGTGGTGCTAGAAGCCTCCCAAATAAGTATAGATTTATCAAATATGAATTAACCAATAAGTTATTTATGAACAATTATATTATGTTATTAATCATGAGAGAATGATTTTGTTTAAATGCATTACGAAAAGTTAAAAGCTGTCATGAAAAGAAGAAGTTTTTTATGAAAAAAAAAAGTTGTTCATTAAAGATAAAAGTTTCTGAAGTTCTGTTGTGCTATAAAGATAAAACTTCTGAGGAAAGTACAAGTTTATGTTAAGAAGTTATCAGAAATCTGTTTTTCTTTATGAAACGTTAAATTTTATGATTATGAAAGTTATAATATTTTACGAGAAGAAGTTTATGAAGGAAGTTTTATTATTTTTTAAGATGTTTCCAGTTTAAGACAAAGTTACCGATTATCTTATTTAAGTTAAAATGATTATTTTGCAATGAAAATATACATGGTGACTTTGTAAGAAATGAAAGAAATTCAATCTGAAAGGCTTTGATAAAATTATTTTGATAAAAATAAGGAGAACAACTATTTTCTTATGAAAAGCGTATAAGTTATTATTATGAATAGTATAAAATACTATTCATGAAAAGCTGTTCTCCTATCTGCATATTCATAAAATGAAATGAATTGATTTACATGCATCCTTATTAAATTCTCATGTATCTTACCTTTACTGAGCTATGTAGCTCACCCCTTCCACTCTTTCAATCAACATGTTTTAATTTGGAGTAAAGGGAGCCTTATTTGAGTTTTGGAAGGAGCTAGTTTTAGTGTTAATGTATAGACCCCAAATTAGCAAATTGATGTTTAGATTTGTAGTATGGTGTATTTTAGGATCTAATGAAAGTTGTGTACTTTAAAGTATTAAGAGATGTATTATGTGAAAGTGTGGAAATTGAATGACTGGTGGATTAAGTTATATTTTGAGTACAATATAGATGCTCTGAATGTCAAGTGAAAAGTTATATCATTTAAGTAAAGAAACAAGAATGAGAAAAAAAGAAAAAAGAAAAAAAAGAGGGAAGCTTTTGTAAAAGTTCTGTAAAAGTTAAGTTGGTTCTTGTTAATATCAGGTTTAAGCTTGATATTAGCATGCCGGTCATGGTCACAAATCCCAGTATCGAGTTTGGGGCATGACAAGCTCAGTCCACCTATTGTTTGCTACCATGCGGTCTAGTCTGACCAGAGTGCGTTGATCACCAATCCTGCATTGCACCATGTAAATTGTTGCCCAACAAAACCCAAATCTTGAAGATCACAATTGTCTAAGGCGTTTCGAAACGCCTCCATTTGATTTGCATCTCTTTCAACCCCTCCACATTTTTCTTCAATATGAGCAATCTTGTTAAAATCTCCAAAAATAACCTAAGGCAAATTGAATTAGGCATTTAAAGTTTCCAAGAGCCTCCAAGAGCTAGACCATTGAGCAGCATCGGGGTGTCCGTAAAAGCCAGTAGCCCGCCAAGTAGTATTCACGCTTGCATCATGAACAATAGCATCTATATAGGAGTGGGAGTAGCTTTGGACTCTGACATCAGCATTTTCTTTCCACAGGAGGGCTAAGCCTCCACTTTTGCCATCACTTGGGACGATTAAAGCTTGTAGGTGCTGGTTTATCTCATTCTTGTGCTTCTTCATCTTGACTAATGCTTGCCTTCGTCTCCATTACAAAGACCAACATAGGATCTTCTGCTCTCACAAGGTCTTTGAGAGCTTGAACTGACTAAGGGATCCCAAGCCCTCGGCAGTTCCAAGCTAAGGTCGTCATTGAGCTCAATGGGGCTGCGTCGCAGCCACCACCTTGCCGCCATCCATGTTGGTATTACTGCCCAAGGAATTTGCTCCTTTTTTACTTGCTTTCTGAATGTTTTCCTTTAGTTTCTTCGTGTGTGGAACGTTTGGATCCAAAGCTTGGAGCGGGCTTGGACCAGGCCTCTTAGTTCCAATTGGCTTCATTTTGATAGGTGATCCATCATTGGTCTTTTCTCTTTTAATACGTTTCCAATAGGCAGGGTTAGGTCCAAGGGCTTCAGGGACCCAACCCACTTCACATTCGTATAACATGGCCACTAGGCCTTTGGTGGTTAGCTCATTTGTTGGCCCATTTGAATAGAGCAACGCTTGAGATTTGTCATTTTGTCCCTTGCCTTCTATCATGTTCTGAGCTTCTCCAGGCATGCAAGCTGTTGTCGCCGTTGCGTGTTAAATCTCGACTATTTGCTTTGTCAATCCAGTGTCAAGCTTTTTGCAATTTTCAACAAAGGGTTAACGTTACTGGATTAACGGAAGTTAAAGTTTGTATTTTTTTCAGTGACGTGGCAGGTAAGCTGATATTAGCTGTTTTTAATGATGTGTTTCTTTTCTATTGGGTGGGACTACAAGGTCAGCTTGCTGACCTTGTAGTCCTGGATCACCTAATAATTTCCCTTCTACTAGACTAACTATTCGTTGTTCAAAAAAGGAACTAGGTAGAAAACTAGTGTTACTTCCAAGGACTTTTCAGGAACTACCTGAGATTGGTGCTAAGAAATTTGGAATTGTGCCCACTAAAGTCCTAAGCAAAAGTGGAGCTGAAATTGATGATATAGATAAAGGTCATTAGAGATGGTGGTCATCTTATTTTTGTCAATTATGTTGAAACTCAAGAACCTAATAGCAAAGGCACTCAAATTAATGGGTATTTGTAGTAGTTTTAGGACATTCATAGTTGGAATTTCCTTGTCTTCATGCAAGGCCTTGTTTCAATCTTGGGTGGATATGTGGGTCACAATATGGTAGGACAAAATTAGCCAATGCCCTTTTCACCCAAATTATATAGCCTTATGCTCCCCTTTTCAAACTAATTAGGGAAATACCTCTCTTTTAAAACTCGATTTACTCCAAATCGATTTAAGCCCTATAGTGGCCTTTTTAAGGAGTCTATAATAACGTTTTAAGGACCTATAGTGGCGTTTTGGAACTCGGCCTCCATGAACTCGAGTTATAGGTAAAAAAAATTGCCTATAACTCGATTTCATGGAGGTCGAGTTCCAAAATGCCACTATAGGTCCTTAAAACATCACTATAGACTCCTTAAAACGCCACTATAGGGCTCCAATTTTTTTTTTTTTTTTTTTTAAACTCAATTTGGAGTAAATCGAGTTTTAAAAGAGAGGCATTTCCTTAATTAGTTTGGAAATGGGGGTATAAGGCTATATAATTTGGGTGAAAATGGCATTGGCAAATTTTGTCCCAATATGGTAACGGCCTTTTCTTTATGTTGCTTTTTGCTCATTTTTAGCATCATTCAACGCTGGTAGTTCAGTGTATCATATATATATATATATATATATAAAGGGTGGCAGTTGAGTAGTTCTCACATTCTAATCAAGGTGACAGCAATGTAAAGATTTTTTTTTTCTTTTTTAAGTTTGCATGGGAGTCAATGCAATGGAATTTCTATGCTTAAATATACGGTCAAAGTACATAATCTAATCCAACAAATCTCAACAACGAGAGCTTTTCAACGAACTATAATGTCTTGTAAATCTTTGACCTTAGCCAAAACTGTTGGTTATGCATCATGCATATGCAGCATGCCTCTCACAATACGAGTAAGTCCTCACACAACTGAGTCCCCCACATTTTTGGGATCCATTCCTGCTAAGGCCACTAGCAGTGATAAATTATGTGGAGCGGACACAGGAGACACGTTATATATCTTCTGCAGTGATGCCCATTAGTGTCATTAAGGCCAGTAATTGGACCCGGATACAAAAGCATCTATCAAGCGGGCCTTATCTATTTCTAAGCCAGCTTCTGATTTTCCTTTTTTTTTTTTTTTTTTTTGGAACTTGGAAATCTTTATTATAACTATACAATTCGATTCACATTGTTACCCAGATCCTGTTTTATATAACATCATTTTGTGGGGGAAGAAACTTTGTAATTCGGATTTTAAGAATAAGTATGCCTCTTATTAGGTTGGTTAGACCCAATTTTAGTTGAGAATTATCATTGTAATTAAGTTTTATAATAAAAAATTAAAATTACCATTAAAATTTCTATCTTTTTACCCAACCAAGAAAAAATTAAAGGTCTTGCTCTTAGAAGAACAAGAAAAGAAGGGGTGCTTGGATTTGCTTTTCTTGGTATTACAAATTTAAAGATTTTCTGGCCGTAGTAACCTATATCCTTCTGTTATCTCTCTCACCTCTGAGTCAAAGATTTAATACATGAAGAAAATGAATTACCTATATCCTTCTAATATCTCTCTCACCTCTGAGTCAAAGATCTAATATACGTAAAAAATGAATGATTTTGAACAAAATTCATTAAAAGAAATGAAAAAAACAAAACAAAACAAAAAAACAAAATTATTCTTATGCATCAATTTGTGCCTCCATCCTTTCTCTTTCCTTTCTGCATCACATATTCTTTATGAAAAGGGGAGGATAGAAGATGGTAGTTTCTTCCTTTCCTCCATTTGAACTTGATCATAAACAGCATTACCACATCTTATTATGCTTAGAAAAAAGGTTCTTTCCCAATATCTGAGTCATCTTCCTCAGGGTAAATCTGCATTTATACAAATCAAATTCACTATATTCAACATATTTCCATACAAACTAAAGGTTATCAATGCATGAAATACACGGTGCAACCAATGCTTGAAAAAGTACGAATCTTAAATGTAGTTTTATTGTTGGAGAGGTTCCATGTTGAGGGGTTTCACTTGAAGATTGCTTTTATTTTTATCCTCAAAATATTTCCATAAACATCATAACTACAATAAAAATCCCAAGGGGAAACAAAAAGTATATTATCATCTCATAAGAAAGCAAGAACAATAGAGCAATAAAAGGGCGTATGACAAAGAAAAGAGTCCAGCAACACAAACGAGAGAGTGTAGGTATACATGGCATGCCACTAGGTTCTAAGTAACACATCAAAATAGATCAACTTTGCTAGAAGAAGTTCTTTCTCAATAGTCTCTCTCTCTTTTCTTTTTTTCCAAGTACCAATTCAGCATTCTATACAAGAACATAGCAATATGTGACTGCAGCACAGAGATGTCAAAAACTTTTGGGAGGGAGCTTGAATTTTATTTAATTGAAGTTATTCTTCATTTATTCTGTACGCTCCACACTAATCTAGGGTTACAGAACTTGCACTATAAGCAGTACCATGATTACTTGCACTACAAGTTGATCCTAGTATAATGAACCTGGACTAAGATATATAAGAAACTTGGACTTTAATTAGGATTGGATCTTGATATCTCTAATGCAGAACTTAAAAACACATTGATTTTGGAAAGAAAGTGTAACCAAATTGAAAATGGAGTGGATCAGGCAAAACCAAATTGAGCACAAGATGACAGGTTGGAATGAAGTCCAGATGTACATGGTGATCGAAGTTTGATGTAGTTGGGTACAGTACAAATCATACCTAAGAAGGCTATTGATGAGAGGTGTGGTCCAAAAGAACTTACCCTAGTATGATAGAGACATGTGACTAGAAAGAGATCCAATCAAGGTTATTAGTCATAGGTAACATGGTCTTAAGATGAAAGAGACAAGTGACCAAAAAGATAACCAACATAGAAGGCTACCAATTAGTGTGGTTCGAGATACTCGGCCAAATGAAGACGTGCAATCAGAAGAAAAGTTTAAGGTTAAATGTAGAAGAAAAATGCAAGTACCCTTTGAGTGCAATCAAAATTAGTAAAACCACCTTGGTTGATTGAAACACTCATTTGGGCCTTTTTTGGAGAGCTTGAATGAAGAAAATGACCTATGAAAATCAAGTGGAAAAGCGACCGATTTAAGAAAATTATGGTTGTAAAAACAATCAATCCAGTTAATTATACTTAACAACCAGTCTGTGACAATTCATGAAAGATACAGGACAGATCGAGAAGTGGCATGTGGTAGCTACAAAGTAGGATACATGGTAGAACATAGACATGCAAATGACAGAAAGAGGTGATAAAGACACTTAGACACGTGATAGAAGTTAGTGAAGACGTGTGATAGAAGTTGATTACAACACAGTGTAGACATTGGAGAAGGCACATGGGCAAGCTAGCACATGAGATGCATGGCACATGTGAGAGGAGTGATGCAAATGAGACGTATGTGATTGAGAAGATGTCATCGTTTGAAGGCTTGTGGAAGAACATCACAAAAAAATCTTGGGAGCATGCGGGACTTCTGGTGGTGATCTTCATGGTTTTGTGTAGAACAACTTACAATGTATCAATTAATATGATTTGAGACTCAAAAGAATGGTTGGAAGGCTTGAATCTAGAAAGGGTAATGCTTGAAAGGCAATGAAGATGCTTGTGGTAGGAGCATTGCAAGCAGGGGCACCAAAAGAGAAAAGAAAGGCTCTTGAAACCCCTAGACTTGATATTTTAAGGTGTGATAGTGGATAGTGTCCTATGACAAAGTGAAAGTTACTAGGCAGTGGACACCAGAGGTGGTGGCCCTGATTTAGTGATAAAATACATGGGAAATATGAAGAAAAAAATTAAGTAGGTAGACAGAGAAAAAGAGAATACGGCGGTTTGGCCTTAGAGGCTTACATACATAGTAGAAAGCCTTTCACTGCTACATCTTCAATATTAAGTTCTGTGCATTACATCAAACTCATTAAAATGTATGTATAGTGGACTAACCCAAAGTTAAGTACACTACTAATAGAAATATGACTATTTTGCTCGCACTACAACAAGATCCTAGTACAATGAACTCAAACTAGAATATATAATATACTTAGATCTTGAGGATTGAGTCTTAATATCTCTAAGAACATCTAATTCTTTCCATTTACATGTCCATAGCAGGCTTGGGATAGTATACTCCTAGTAGAAAGTGTAAATTCAATTTGTTTACTTCATATGAAGAATCATAAGTACTCCAGAAGAAGAATAATGTTTTTTTTTTTTTTTTTTTAAATAATTCTTTGGTTCCACCAGCCAAAAAAAAAAAAATCTTAAATTGGTATATCACTATTATTTGAAATTTATACTCTTGTGTATTTGATCCTCTCTTGCAGGACATTATCCAAAGTTGGTTCTTCGGACACTCACTGGTTGATACTACTGGAAATCCAATGGGGTTGGTTGAGATTAAGCTATGGTTGAACTCACCTAAGGGAGTGCCTACAGTTCACCATCCCCTATTCCCAGTAGCGGAGTTAGGATTTAAGTTGAGGGGTAGCAAAATTTATAAATTACTCACAATTATGCACATTGTGAATAGTATTTGACACAAATTTGAAAAATTAAAATTTGTTCAATTGAATATTAAATAATATTTTAATAAAATTATGTTTTTTTTTTTTTTTAATTGTCACAAAAAGAAAGTATATTCATTTTGTTGTATTTATCTATTTAGCTTTTACTCACTTTTTTTGGAGAAACACACACAAAAAAGAGGGAAAGTAAAAGACTTTAGTTCACATGAGCATCAATTTTCTAAGTCAAAAATTGAGTTATGAATGAAATGATGTGCAATTTTATGTAATTTTGATTAATGAAGACTTATAAAATGTTCAAATTATTTTATTAACAATAAACTTTTACTTATAAAAAAAATACTCAAAATATAATGTGTGAATCTATAATATAATATTTATTATATAGTTAGCTTCAAATTCCTAGCAACTTGGTTACATGCATGATATTACAACACTATGCTTCCGTGTCAAGCCAACAATTTTATATTGGCTACACTCTATAGCACTCAAACCAAAAATAAACCCATTAGAAATCATCCCTGGGCATTTATAACACCACTATGCCTGGTTTATTAAATCTCCATAGTCCAAGCTTCGTCAAAGTCGCTGGTAATTGAATAATATACTTCATCTTCTAGTGATAGCTTATGATACACACGAAGCTTTTGTGCAAGGCATGCTAGTGGAGGACTGGGGGCATGAAAGCACTCTTGTTTCATTTAGAAATTATAAGCTATGCTCTGTTTCAAGACCAAGAAACAGAGTGGCATTTAAATTAGCTAAATTTTTAATGAAGTGTGAGTGAAGAAAACTTTTGTTTAGGTGAAATTCCTCAGCAGTTAAGGGATATAGTTTTGATTAATGTTCAATTATCTAATTGGATAAGCACTGCTTTTTTTTACCCAAAAATAAAGTAGGTAGGAGGTTGTAGTAAGTATAAGTTAAGGTGTTTTTTTGTGTGGGCCAGGAGGGCAATCGCCCTCAAGCACTGGTTCCTCAGCGAGGACATTGTCACTGAAGCTTACAGATCTAAGCTTCAACTCTCCTCTGCTGGTGGTCAGCTCATCCAATATCTCGGCATCACACATTTCTACTTCTCTACCTTTATCTTCAGATTGATTAGGCTCCTTGTCCTGCTCATAGATCATAAATCATAGATTAAATGCAAAAGGCTAAATTGACCATGACAAATGTCTCACATCAGAATGAGAAATCACAAGATTTTTTTTGGCACCATAAAACACCATTTCATTCTAGGCCCATTCAATAGTTGCTTCAAAGCTAATAAACAGGAGCATATGTCTGCAGCTCAAATTGGATCCTAAATTTTTCTTTTTGTTGAACATAACAAAAGCTGTAACTGAAGCTATAAAGTTAACATCTCCTATTGATTCAACAAGGTTTATATGCGTGCCATTGACAAAAACTGAAAAGAAGCCAAGTTATTCTTTACACTCCTTTTTAGGGCATGAGCAAACCCCAAAGGAAATGGGATGAGTCAAGTTCCAAATTTCATAAATTTTTAAAACCCCCAAACAAATTATAAACCAAAGCAGCTACTTTAGCCCAGAAACCACATTGTCTTTTTAGAGTGATTTGCATAGGGGAAATTTTTTTTTTCAATTCTTTTAAATAAAATGAAGTTGGCGAAATATACTTAGGAAAAATGTGAACTTAGTTCATTTGTAGATTAATTTCCAAACACCCTATAGTTATTTATCATCTTAATCACCAAAAAACCATTTTTTTATAAGTAATGAAAATCACCTAACAACCATTAAACAGTACTTCAGATCAAATCAACAGAAAACAACAAGAACAACAACAACAACAACAACAACAACAATAATAATAATAATCAGGAAAGGAACTTAGTCTCTGGCAAGTCAGATAAACATGGTGAGGTCTCATACCTTGAATGAAATGCCATGACTGTGAGTCCAAACTCCAGGTATTTCCTCATACTCAGCCGCATCCAATTCATGAAGGTGAAGTGGGTGAAACAACTTGGGGAGAATATGCTGTCTGATGCTTATGAGAAGAAAGAATGGCAAGGGGAACAATATCCCAGCAATGGGTATCCATGTAACTCCAAAACAAACTAGAAGATACATCAACTGGAAAAGTGTAAACGTAGCAATATATTTGTATGGTACTGACTCCACAAAAGAAGCATGTGCTCCTTCCAAAACCCTGTCCAAAATAGTTTCAAATCCAGCAAAGTAATCAGTATGTCTGTGTGAAAACATGAATGGAGTACCTAATCATTCAATCTTAAAATAAAGAAGAAAAAAATTCACTTACTTGTAACGCCGTCCAGGAGTTATGAAGGGAAGCTTCATTCTTTCCCAGAACTGATTTCCAGGGAGGCCGTCTTTGGCCATGTAGGCAAAATATCCCCAAAGAACTGATGTAGGTATCTTTTTTATTACGGGCATGGCAAATAATGATGCCGCCACAAGAAGTGACTGTACTAGGTTGCTTAGTCTTGCTCATTAACCCGGACAGGCAAGCAAGCATCAATGTGCTTTTCAGGATCAAATTTTTCATTTTGGATTCCTCCATCTTCACCTTTCATGCATGACTGCGTCCTTCAATTCCTTCAGCTCATTCGCTACTGAAGGCTGCAATGGTCCTACCATTATTAGGGGCTAGGAAATAATTGATGCAATATTTCAAAATGCTATTCCTATTCTCACAACTTTCCTCCCACAACTTTGCAGCACATTTGAAAGGATGAGCTCATGAGAGTCAATATCATCATGATCAGTGGCTTGTTCCTACATAAGGTTGTGGCATAAAAGTTGTCAGGATTTTTATTTTATTTTTTATTTCTAGTGTTTCCTTATTTACTTATTTCAAGAAAGTGAGCATCGATCAAAGCCTCTTGTCAGACAAATGAGACAGCTACCAGTTTGCCCCTAAAAATCACTGGTAAGCCTTGATATTTGACTGGCATAGAACGAGAAAACTTACAGCTGGAGTTGCATCAATTTCAATGAACACTGCTTGCATCCTGCCATAAATTTCCGAGTTGCTAGCTTTTTGCTTCATGCATTCCTTGGCACTCTTTACCATTCTCTTTCTAAACAACTGCAGTCAGAATTTGAACTGTATAAGACAATATACATATTATCTTGCCTCCATGAATGGAGCAAATCCATCAACCAACCTGTCTCTTGAGAACAGCTGGACTCTTGGTGTGCATGGGAGATTGTGGGAGTACCCCATTGGAGGGAGGAAGTCCAATTAATCCACACAGCAAAGTCTAAATTATGTATTCAAAGCAACACGTGAATCTTAAAGAAGCATTTAAGCAGAAACAAAAGCTACTTCTACTTGTGTGACAACCAAAAGGGGAAAAAAGAAATAACTACAATACCATAATCCCAAGAATCAAGATGTCATAGTGATAAGCAGGTGGGTTCTTGAGATTGAACTCCTTCTGTTGTGCCATTTGTGAGGCAACACTATGGTCAGAAAAGTAAAGACCCGCAATCATCACTGCTGGCACAAAGACAGCCAATATGTATTCTGGTGGCACCTTCCCCAAATCCTGCAATTAAAATTATGACATTCCATAATTTAAGAAAAAAGACTCAGATATCCATTCACAATAGTCTGCATTAATAATGAATGGACAGCTTATTGGATTGATTACGTACAACGAAGTTAAAAGTAATGCATTAACTAATAGCAGATGTAACCTTATAAGCAAGATTTAGTCAGTAACCAGACACAAGTATATATGGTCTCCAAGAGAAAACAGGCACTTTTACCTTGATTACTGTCCAATGCTGCAATGATGCAGACTCCCTAGGAAGAGGACTAACAAGCGTCCTGGGAACTCCAGAAGGAACTGTACTAGGTACACTGAATGACAATGCTGACCGTACCAATACCATCAAAGGTACCCCATAATCTGCAATACAACTTCGGAACCATCCTGCATTTAGTGGTAAAAAGTTCAGCATTCAGATGAGATTGTTGCAGCAAAGATTCTCATAAAATCACTTCACAGACCTGTGCCATACCGCCATGATCTTGCCCTTCTGCTCTTTAAAGAAGTAAAGAGTAGACCAAAGGAGAATATAATTCCTAGTAGCAGCCCATTCGTATATAGCCACGGAAATTGATACTTTTCTGCTGTTGCGTCTTCAGCTTCAGGAATTTTATATTCACTTATCACTCCCTGTGAATGTAATACACAGTACTTAAGATAATCTAGAATATCACCTTCATTAGCATTGAAATAAGACTATTCTTCATTTTTGGTTTACTTCTGCTCAAGCACATACCTTAACAGCCTGTTGAATGAAAAGAACTGCAATCAACATGCCAAAAAGTTCCCCTGCAATCCTTGTAAATTTACTGATGATGGTGCAAGCATTGAATATTGCTAAAAGAAAGAGTAGTAGGAGAGCTGTCCAGATGCACACCCTACACATGTTAAAATTGCTCTTATAAAATGAAAAAGAAATTTCATTCTTGTTACCATCCAGCTCAAGCCAAGAACAGCGCTTGTCCAAGACCAGCCCGCCCTTTTGCAAAACTGTGTAAGTGTACATTATAACTGTGGGTTCTGCCACCCCTAAAATCAAAAGCGGCTGTCCACCAATTATTGAGTGTATGATACCACAAAGAGCAGTAGGAGCCAGAGTTGTTGGAAACTATAGCTAAATAAACAAGTTTTGATTCAACTGACAAAAATAAATAGATAGAGTTAGAAAAAGCTCACAAACTATAAAATATGATCACACACTCAGAAGAGGAGGAAAATATGATGATTGAATAGTGTGTTACTGTGAAGCCCAAGAGAGATAGAGACTTGCTTAAGTCCAACCCAAGCCCAACTCCAACCCTTAGCCCATTATCTTTCAAAAAATTGTTTAAGAGGTGCAATGATTTATAAACCTACATGAGAACCCTTCTCTAACCAATGTGGGACTCAAGCATAGTTTAAGAGTTTGGAACCCACATACTCCAACAAGAGTTTCCACTGTGCTCAAACTTCCATCTGAGGGGAAAGAAAATTAATTAAACCATACATTCATGACAGCACGAAAGACCCAACTGGAATAAATATGGGTCTAATACCCAGAAATAAGCCGATGATCAACCTGTTTCTCTACTGAGTTGTTCTCCAAAAGCAATTACTGGAAGCGCAGAAGCAAAGAATATATAGGTAGTCGGAGCCAAAATCCTGGAAAATATGCAAATGAGATTACGTTAAAAGAAGCCTCATAACAATGCAACTCCCACTGAAGTAAATATTAAAGGAAAGAAGGAAAAAAAGTTGGGGTCTGGGAAGAAGAACCTGGGACCACAGCAAAATGCAGCAGTCCAATCTTGTTTATAGCATGCTATTCTTCCTTTGAAGTCACTTGCAATCCCTTTCAATGGGCTTTTTATGCTATCCATTCCTGAAAGCAAGAAAAAGCACAGGGATTAGACACAATACTTTATACATAACAGTTAATCAAGAAACTAGTTAGGCCTAAGAATTATGCTAGCTGGTGGTTCTTTGACTTGGGTTCAGCATGTTTTGACCCAAATTCAAATTTCATCCCAGTAATCACTGTGCACATGTTGTCTGGGAAAGAATGTACTATAGGATCATGAAGTTACTCAAAGAGCTCGTAGCTCCGTACACCTCATAAAAAAAGTAACAATAGAAAAGCAAATTATGATTTTGGTTTTTAAATTATTTATTGAAGAATTTGAAGTTCAATTTCGCTCTTACTCTATCAATTGATCAACTTTTTTTTTTTTTTTTTTTTGTGGAGAATCATCAATTATATCAACTTAATCCTTGAAAGTTGGAAGCATTTCAATGTTATTCTTACTTCAGTCTCCTTTTAAAAATAGAGTGAACTCTTGCAAAATTACTTTACAATTCAAGTTCTCATTCACGTTAATTCCTACTGAGAATTCAAAGGATGCATGATTTATAGGATTTGGACAGTTAATTTTATTGCTAAGTGTAGGCAATTGAACCGTTTTCAATACTTCATGAGTTGGCATAATTGAGATTAAGGATTAACTTAAACTTTGACACATAATTCAAAGATGAAATTAATTAGCTATTAAAAAAAAAGGAAAAAAAAAAAAAAGCAAGCAACTACATTTTTGGATGGCTGCTTCATATCCATTATCCAACCTTGAAGAAGCCATTGGGGTCTCATTACACAATCATATATATATATATATATATATTATAATATTAAAGTCAAAGCACAATTAGAGTCCAAATTGAATGCAAATTAGTTTCTAGTTATTGTCTAATTTTGCAGCATGTGTCTGATTTAATTTTGGTACAAATTGATTCATTCATAATGCTCAACTGAAAGCTGAGACCATCTCATCACCACTATTGTTGAATGTTTTCATGCTTTTAAGTATGGTTTACAATCTATTACCATATCAAATTTACTCTATCAAGAGTAAGCCTCAAGAATAAGTTCTTAATATCAAATACAATTTAGATCCATAAAAAAAAATTTAATTAATAAATAAAGTATTGAAAAGGCTCTATGACTATGCACGCGAAGCAAAAAAAAACACACAAATGATAATGGCTTGGGTTCTCATCAAGAATTCATGAACAAGATCACTACAACACATAAAATTGAAAAAACCAACCTACATTCTTATATTTTAAAAAATAAATAAAAATAGAAACCGAATTTTCAGTGCACTTATAAGAAAAACTGAGGAAAAAATATTTGCATATATAAGCCTTGAACCTCCATGCAAAAGAAACAAACAAAAAAGAAAAGAAAAAATCGTATTTTTCTCTATTATATATATTTCAGAAACACAAACCTGGATGTTGCGACGTCGATGTAATCGGTGTCTTCTCTCTCTTCAACGAAGACCAGAGAGGGAGAGATTCAAATTCTCTTCAATTCAATTACGTTATAATACACACAACACACTTCGCTACTAAACAATGCAAAACAATCTCCTAAGTCTCCGGGGATTGTTTTTTCGCCGGGGACGACGCTAGATTTGGCGGAGAAACGGTGTGTTTTTTTCTTATTATGTGGAAATGTGAGATTTTGCCGGCGAGCTTAGGAATCGGAAAGGCTAAAGCTAAAAACAAGCCTTTGTTAATTGTTGTAGCTTTCTGTTTTGAATAACCGCGCGTCGTCTTTCCTTTATAAACGGGGGCTGGCTTCTGGCATTTTTTAGTTTGCCACGTGTTGGTTATCTATTGGCTTCGGTGGCCATTGGTTGTTTGGTCCGTTACGAGTGGAAGCGGGATTGGAGAAAGTGAGTAAACGACAGCGTTTAGTTGCGGACCTGGCAATGGTTATGTTTCGCCGAACAAAGTTTGTTTAGTGTTAATTACGACATCAGTAACAGCTATATTATAGGTGTCCACGGAGAGCCGGCATTGCCCAATTTGGCAGCTTATGCAAAATCCCTTTGTAGGTGGGGACTGTGGAGTTAACTTTGGTTATGGCTAATTTGGGAAGGTGAAAGTGGGGATTGGAAGCTCTTTTTTTTAGGAAAAATTATTAGGTACTTCTGGAGTACTATAAATGTGTACTCTTTCCTCTCACATGAATGGTGGGTCCTACCATTAATTTAATTAGTGGAACCTACCATTCATGTGAGAGGAAAGAGTACACATTTATGGTACTTCGAGAGTACACAATAATTTCCCTTTTTTTAAAGCATTCATATTAAAAGTTGGGAGAAAATTTAGCTAATAACTTAAAACGAAGAAGAAGAAGTAATTTATCTATGGGTAAACTACATATTTGGTCCCTAATCTTTACATTAAATGTCAATTTAGTCCTTAACCTTTCAAATGTGTCAATTTGGTCCTTAATATTTTGGTATTGTGTCAAAAAAGTCCCTATCGATAAGTAGTAGATAGAGAATACTGACGTGGCTAATGGTTAAAATAAAATATTGGTTTTAGGCCACCTAAGATTGCCATTTGGCTGCCATGTCAGCCTAAAAAAAAAAAAAACAAATAACGCGAGGCTATTAATCATTTTTTTATTTCTGTTGACTGTTGTTTTTATACTTTAGTGTTGTCTTGGGGATTTTTTAGAAAATAACTACAAAATCCAAACAATATTATTAGTTAGGCAACGTTTCAAACATATTGCATTTCTAACCATTCGACTTCAGAGGAGTCAATTTTACTGTTCATATCGCCTATTTTTTGCGCCACGTAGATAAAGAAACTAAAGTCGATTTCTTTGTATAGAAAACGACTCCAGAGAAGTTGATTTCTTTGTATAGATGTTCAAACACTAAATCAAGCTTTTTGTGTATTTCAGATGAGCCTCTTCATTACTTACAGCCTACTGGGAGCTGGGCATAGGCGGGTGGACACGGCGGTCCAGGCAGAGTCAGACGATGGTGGCGCCTGCATCGTCGGCGTTCTAAATGAGCTCCTTTAGCATCGTCGTACCTCACGGATCCGCCGAGTCTGACCGAAGTCCCAGTCATACTGTCAAAGAACAAACGAAGAACGAAGAACCCAGGCGCCTGGGTTTCTTGCCGAACGAAGAAAAACGAACCCAGGTGAATGAAGAACGAAGAACAAACGAACCGTTTTGTTGCCGATGAACCTAGGCGCCGATTCTGACCAACGAACCCAGCAACACCGACGAGCAAACGAAGGAAGCCAGGCGCCGATTCACCAAACCCCGACGAACTCAGCAACACTGACGAGTAAACGAAGAACCCAGGCGCCGATTCACCAAACCCTGACGAACCCCAGCAACACCGACGAGCAGTGGAGGAGAAGAACACGCTCGGGTTTGATTTGTTTGGGAATTGATTTTTTCATGGGTTTTTGGGGCTTGGAAGTGGAGAAACCTAGGCGGCATTTTGGGGAGGAAAGGAAGAACACGAAAAAATCGTGTAAGTTTTTGGGCTGGGCATATCAAAGAAATCGACTTCATTGAAGTCGGTTTCTACACAAAGAAATAGACTTCACTGAAGTCGATTTCTTTGTATAGAAAACTTTCTGTGTATAAGAAATGAGTCCAACGGACTCGATTTCTTTATCTATGTGGCACAAAAAATAGGCGATATGAACAGTAAAATCGACTCCTCTGAAGTTGAATTGTTAGAAATGCAATATGTTTGAAATGTTACCTAACTAATAATATTATCTGGGTTTTGTAGTTATTTTCTAAAAAATCCCGTTGTCTTGTTGTAGTTCTATTTTCTAAAAACATCATTTTATTTTTTTTTTTTTTTTTTTTTGGTTTAGTTCTGATCGACATGCCTTGTTTAATTGAAGTCCAAAGGCTGGGTTTGTTCTTCAACAACCATGAATTCTTAAAACAATCCAACAGCTATGTCGCCACCAAGAAATCGTATCAATCCCATAAATTCCAAAGCCCACAACTATAATCCCCAAAATTTGATGCCTAATCCTCAAATCCAACCAAAAATTATCCTTCGCCGCCACTCAAACCATCGCTGCAAAACCCCGTCAAACCCACAATGAAACCTCAATTGATACGTGCCCATGACTCTTTACTCCATTAGATGGATCACCCAAATCTTCCATCCTATCTTAAGTCTATGCTAGCAATTAAAGCGGTAGAGTCCAAGAGGAGAATAGATTTAGAGAGAGAGAGAGAGAATAAGCGAGATGGTTTTCACCATTTGGCCGCTTTCTCTCTCTTTTGCTGTTTGGTCTTCTCCTCCACCTTTTTCTCTCTCTAGCAACAAGGCTCGCCTCTCAATTTTGCCGTTTGGCCGCCACAACCATCTCCTTGAATCAACGAGATGGTTTTCATCCTCTAGCCATTTGGTTGTCGTCCATGGTTGTTTGGTCATTTGGTTGCTTATTTATTAATTGGAAGAGAGGTAGAGGAGTTGATCTGGGTTGTTTGGCTCTGTTTAAGTTTTGTTGATGTTGATTTGGGCTGTATCATCATCATGTATGTGAAGAGGTTGATTTTGGAGAAAGAGCAAGGAAGAAAAAAAATTAGTGGGACGATCTGGGTTGAAAGGAACATAGACAGAGGAAGAAAAATAGTGAAGGCATAGTTGATTTGGGGCGGAGAGGAACACCGAACAAATGAAGAAAAAATAATAAATAATGAACAAAATAATAATTTAAAAATTGAAATATTGAGTTCTCTAAACTAGGGTTTTTTATTTTATGTTAGGTTGAGGTAGCAATCGAGGTGGCAGTCTTATGTGGCCTAAAATCAATATTTTATATTGAACATTAGCCACGTTAGTATTTTTCATCTACCATTTAACGGTAGGGACAAATTTGCCACAATACCAAAAGGTTAGGGACTAAATTGACACATTTAAAAAGTTAGGAACTAAATTGACATTTAGCATAAAGGTCAGGAATCAAATATGTAGTTTACCCTTTATCTATTTTAATATCTCACTTTATAATACACCCAACTTTCTATTATTTTTCTTTCTCAAAAAAAAAAAAAAAAAACTTTTTTTTCTTTTACCACTTCATTTAAATATTCTTTTTTGTAACTATAGTAAAAAAAAAAAAAAAAAAAGACTAAATAACGTATTTAGTCCCTATTTTATACATCATATTTTAATTTGGTTCATAATCTTTCAATTGTATCAATTTAGTCCCTAATCTTTCAGTACTATGTCAATTTAGTTCTTGCCGTTATCTTTTGGATTAAAATTGATGACGCGTCTAACGGCTAAAATAAAAAATTAGCTTTCATTGATGTAAAAATACAACGATATGGACTAAATTAACATGACACTAAAAGGTTATGGACCAAATTAACACAATTGAAATATTAATGACTAAATTGAAATATGATGTATAAAATAAGGACCAAATATGTATTTTACCTTAAAAAAATTTAATGAAAAGAGAGAGAAAACCAAATAAAATAAATTTTTTAGTGTATAACTTGTAGCTATAGGAAACTGCTTGAGAGGACAGCCTTTTGTAGCTAAATGGGAAAATATATATATATATATATATATATATCTTATCTCTCTTACATATAAAAGTGCCAATGCCCCTATAGTGTTTTGTCACTTTGCATCCAACAATTTTCACTGATTATCTATGGTGCAATTTTGGTGAATCCCTCTATTTTGTCCGTTTGTGGAGGGCCAAACGATGCGTTTTGGCTGAATGAATGCGCAAAATCACTGTAGCTACAGTGATTTTGGTTTCATGAGCCACTTCACTGTAGCTACAGTGCCTAAAGTTTTTTTTTTTTTCTTCCTCCAGTAATCGGTTTGTGTTTTTTTTTTTCTTTTAAATATTTATGTAAGATTGTATATATATTGTTATACTGACATAATAAATTTCACAATATTTTCACAATTATTGACATGTCAATTTCTTATAAGTTGAAATAAAATAATAAAATATGAAAGTGTGACCAACCACGACTAAAAATAAATGTTTTGAGAAAATGTTACAACACTTATTGCTATCACAATATTTTCACAATTGTTGAGATCTCAGTTTCTTATAGATCAAATAAAAAAATGCTAAGTCCACAATATTTTAACATTAATTTCTATAGTGCCTAAAGTTTTTTTTTTTTTTTTTTTCCAGTAATTTGTTTGTGTGTGTGTGTGTGTTTTTTTTTTCTTTTATTGAGGTGCACTTTTTTTTTTCCCCTTCAAGTATGCCAATTGGTTTGAGCTTTGTTTTTGTTTTTGCTTTTTGTTTTTTTTTTTGTTTTTTTTTTTTTTTAAGATCTTTATATGTTTACTTTATACTTGCAATGCAAGTTTACATTGTAAATACACAAAAGTGGTTAATATTATACACATTTGCACAAAAAATGGTAAATATTGTACAAATTTAGTAAATGTGTACAAAATTTGCCAATTTTTTTGTATCTACAACATAAATTTACAATGTAAATACAATGTATACATAGAGATATTGCGAAAATATTGTGACACATGTGTCAATTCTTTATGGGTTAAAATAAAATAAAATAAAATAATAAAATATCATACCGAGATCTAGCACAACTAAAAATGTCGTGACATTTTGTTGTTATTACAATATATTCACAACTATTGGGGTGTAAGTTATAGGTCAAAATAAAATAATAAAATATAGGACTGGAATTCGTCACAGTTGAAAATAGAGGTATTGTGAAAACGTTGTAATATTTTGTTGTATTCATAGACTTTTTTTTTTTTTTTGGTTGGTTGAGTCAAATTTAGTAATCTATATATAAAAAGAGTAAATGGGAAAAGCTATCATAGTTTCATTACAGTAGTTTTGACTTCTTCAATTTTCACTGTTTTGCGGGCCTTTTTTTTTGGTGAATGCGTAACGCTGAAATAAATTTGCTGTATTATTTTTGGTTTGTCCAATTCACACTGTTTTACATTATAATAAAATATTAACATAATAAATTGGCACAATATTTTCACAATTTTTGAGATATTAATTCCTTATAATTCAAAATAAAATAATAAAATATCATACTAGAACCAACCACAACTAAAAATAAAGGTAATGTGAAAAAAGATGTGTACATTCACAATATTTTTTACAATACTTTCATAACAAATTATAGGTAGTAATTTATTTTTGGTTCTAATTTAAACTTATTAATGAAATTACTTTTTTGTCCACTAATAACAACCTGTAACAACCTATTACTTATGATTTATTATGAAAATATCGTGGACATATCATTTTTTTTTTTTTTTGTGAAAAGGTTAAAACATCTTATTGTCGTCACAATATTTTCAAAGATGTTGAACTGTCAATTCTTTACAAGTCAAAATAAAATATAACAAAATTATAAAGGTATTATGAAAATGTTGTGCCATTCTGTTGTGTTTTTAGAAATTTTTTGTGGTTTTAGTTAGATTTGTTGAGCCAAAATTCACTATTTCACATACAATTTTCTTGAGTTGATTTTTTGTATTTTTTTTTCTTTGTGCGCCATTTTAAGTAAAACTACATAGTTTTACACACAAAAACTTAGGAAAAAAACATTTTTCATCCTTTGTGTTTGGGGTAGTTTACAATTTCTCCTTCTTAAAATTTAAAATCAAGCAATTTTTCTCTTAATATTTTGGAAAAGAGCAAATATGTCATATTATTATTCTTTCAGTTAAACCTTAATGAAAGCTTATGATTCTTAAAATATTTTATTCTGTAATGTCTAAAATACTCTCACTAAATTTTAACATCCCAAAAATTTTCTTCCAGTATTTTAAGTTTTAGATGGTAATAATTCTTGAAAAGTTAGAATAATGATATAAGGTTTTTTATTTGTTATCTAAAGAACATTGATTTTCTAGTTTTAAATTAAAACTTAAAATTTATCTAATGGAAAATTCGATAACACATGCCTTTTGTTATCTTTTTTTATTTTTATTTTTTATCTTCTTAGCAAAACTCAGTTGTTTATTATTGGAATATGATGATATTCGTTATAATTTTTAGAAGATTTTAGTGAGTGGATATATTGACTATAGCAAATAAGTACTAAAAAATTATTATAGTGAAATAGATATTTATATGTTAAATAGCTCTCCTAACTTTGTGGTTGATCAAAATTTTTATACGAATGAGATTAATTTTTTATGACATAATTATCAAAATTCTTATAATTAATGTCTCTTTTGATTGATGTAAATCACTATGTATTTTAAAAATCAAATTATTTATATATTTATTTTGTGATACACATAAAATCTAGAATTAATCCTAATCACTATTTTTTTTTTTTTTGCCCCCATGGCTAGCACGTGCCTTGCATGTGCTGCCCTAACTAGTTATATATAAAAGCGGCAATGCCGCTACAATGTTTTCTCAATGTTCATTCAGTGTTTTGCACTGTTCATATACAGTGCCATTTTGGTGAGGCACTTTGTCTCTTTTTTTTCTTTTTCTTTTTTTTTTCTTTTTTTTTTTAGTTTTGAATAGTAGCTACAGTACCAAGTGCATTGTAGCTACAATAGCTACTTTTTTTTTTTTTTTTAGTCTTCCGTTTGTACTTTTTTTTCTTTTATAAATTTTACAATATTTTCACAACTGAAAATAAATGTTTTGTGAAAATGTTGTAACACTTGTTAGGTAAATGTGTAAAAGCTATAATATTTTTAATTTGTTTAATATGTACTTTTTTTTCCCAATCATCGATTTGTGCTCTTTTTTCTACTAACTATATAAGAAGAGGCAATACCTCTACAATGCCCCTTTTGGTGTAGTGAGCCTTTTTTCTTCCCCCCCAAGTTTTGAACAATTGCTACAGTGCCACTTTGGTTTGTTCAAGTTGCACTATAGCTACAGTAGCTAGAGCGTTTTTTTTTTTTTCTTCAGTCTTCCGTTTGTACTTTTTTTTCTTTTAAATATTTATAAGAACCCGCATATATATTGTTATACTGACACAACAAATTTCACAATATTTTCACAATTATTGAGGTGTTAATTTCTTATAAGTCAAAATAAAATAATAAAATATGAAACTGTGACCAACTACAACTAAAAATAAATATTTTGTGAAAATGTTGTGACACTTGTTGGGTAAATGTGTAAAAACTACAGTACTTTTGGTTTGTTCAATATGTACTATTCATCATTTTTTTTTTAAATTTTTTCCCAGTCATCAATTTGTGCTTTTTTTTTCTACAGTGTTTTTGCACTATTCATACAGCGTTTTTCACTATTCATCTACAGTTCCATTTTGGTGAGCCACTTTGTTTTTGTTTTTGTTTTTTTTTTTTTTTTTTTTTTTTTTTTTTTTTTTTTTTTTTTTTTTTTTTTTTTTTTTTTTAAGTTTTGAATAGTAGCTACATTACCAAGCGGCACTATAGCTACAATAGCTAAATTTTTTTTCCCAGTCTTCCATTTGTACTTTTTTTTTTCTTTTATATATATTATTATACTGACACAACAAATTTCTTAATATTTTCATAATTATTGAGGTGTCAATTTCTTATAAGTCAAAATAAAATAATAAAATATAAAACTGTGACCAACCACAATTGAAATATATATAAAAGTGCAAATGCACTAATGCACTATAGCTACAGTGCTTTGGTTTAGTGAGTCCCTTTCTTTCTTTTTTTTTCTTTCTTTTTTCCCAAGTTTTGAATAGTTGCTGGTTTTTTTTTTTTTTTGGGTAATATCTTGTCCACTCTTTTTTTTATGCACTGTGCTTTGGTTTAGTGAGTCCCTTTCTTCTTCTTTTTTTCCTTTTTTTTTCCAAGTTTTGAACAGTTGCTACTTTTTTTTTTTCCCACTGCTGTCTTTCTTTTCTTTTTTTTCTCTACTTTTTTTTTGGGGGGTTATATCCTGTCCACTCTTTTATATATATATATATATATATAACTATTAGTTAACACAATAAATTGTCACAATATTTTTGCAACTGTTGATATATTAATTTCTTATAGGTTAAAATAAAATATCATACTAGAATCATCCACAACTAAAACTAAAGGTATTATAAAAAAGAAGTGCTACATCCACAACATTTTTCGCAACACTTTCACAACATTGTTCATTAGGTTTTTTTTTTTTTTTTTTTCCACAAACCACAGTATGCCAATTTTGGTTGTGCTGTTTTTTTTTTTTTTTTTCTTTTCTTTTAAATATTTATATCTGTATGTACAATTACATTGACTTAACAAATTCTTACAATATTTTCACAATTATTGACGATTTGCATTGTTCATTGGCCCTTTTTTTTTCACAACACGATGGTTTTGCTTGTGCTTTTAAATATTATATGTGCATACACAATTACACTTACGCAAGAAATTTTTACAATATTTTCATAATTATTGAGATGTCAATTTTTTAAAGTTCAAAATAAAATAATAAAATAAGAGACTAAGAACAATCACAACTAAAAATAAATGTATTATGAAAATGTTATAACATCTTCTTCTTGTCACAATATTTTCACAATCGCGAAATCTCAGTTCTTTATAGATCAAAATAAAATAAAATAAAAATAAATGCTATGTCCACAACATTTTCACAATAATTTTGTAACAATTTTTATGTGACAAGGTATTTTTGAAGGATAAAAAAGTGACATCAGTAGTGGGTTCAATTTAAAACCAATAACAACTTGTCATTTATAATTTATTCTAAAAATGTTATGAATGTAGCATTTCTCTCAAATAAAATAAAAATATATCTATTTGGATCCTAAAAATAAAAGTATTGTGAAAATGTTTTAATATTTTGTTAATTCTTAGACTTCTTTTTTAGTATATATAGTCAAATTGGGTGAGCCAAAATTCACTGTACGTTTCACGCACAATTTTCTTGTATTGTCTTTTTGCTTGTTTTTTTTTAATGCATAATTTTAAAGCCAGAAATAATTTTTTTACCTAAGATTCATTGTGAAAATGCTATGGACGTAAAAATTAAATAATAAAATATCAAACTAGGACCTACCACAACTAGAAATAAAAAATATTACGAAAATGTTATGACGTTTTGTTATATTCCTAAACTTCTTTTTTGTGTGACATTTTGTTGTGTTCCTAGGTTTCTTTTTTCGTTTAGTCAAATTTAGTAAGCCAAAACTCATTGTTTTAGGCACATTTTATTCAATTGGCTTTTTATTTTATTTTTAAATACATGGTTAAAAGTGGTCAGCCCAATTTAAAACCAGTAGCAATTTACCGCCTAGGATTTATTATGAAAATATTGTGGAAGTAACATTACTCTAAAATAAAATAATAAAATATCATACTAGGACCCACCATAACTAAAAATAAAGGTGTGCGCACCCCAAAACGAGATTGACAGGCTGACTCACTCTTGGGCTCACAATCTATTTGTAATGTAAGCTTCAAATTTCCTATTTTGGGTGATTCTAGCCTAGAGACCTAGCACTATCTCTCCAACCTTTGTATTCTTGCTCCCAACTCTAAGCTTTTCCAGAATCCTTCAACCTCTTCCTCCCTTCATTTGTTTCTCCTCTTTATAGCCCAAAAATTGGTAGGGGGTTATGATTACTTTCTCTGTTAGTGGGAAAGGGAGTCCAATGTCGTTAACCTTAAGTGGGAGTTTAGTTGGGAGTGGGGTGTGGTAGGAGTGGCATTGGAACTGGTTCCCACTTCAGTATAGACGCTCAGTAGCGATATATCCCAAGGCACTACCGGGCATCCGAAATTAACACCCCCGAGCAGTTGTCTTCTTGCCCGGGAAGTGGTTTACCGAGTAAGGCTCAAGTGGCGAAGCTAGGTGCATTCCAATTAAGGTTATCTGCTCATTGATCTTTGGGGCAATGTGAGGCCAGAGCTTGTAGCTATTTTAGGCTCAGGCTTGGGCCTTGGGTGGAGAGGGTTTGGCATCATGGGCCATACTATAGAGTCAAAGCCAAAATTCCAAGTGGGTCTGGGTACCTCGGTGCCGTACATTAGCCCCCTCTTAATTCGTGCTTGGCTCTCAGGGATGAATTAAGGAATCCAAGAGACAATAACTACTCAGGAAGCTTTATGGGTGGGTCTTGAACGGTTCAGAAGCTCATTAATGCGCTCTCAAAAGGCGTGTTTAACCTGGCCGTTTGGCTTAGCTGTCATCATTACCTGACTGTTCGTGAATCGAGGCGGCACGCATGTCAGTTACCATAGGTATTCGTAAGGCTTTCTACCTTATTATTGTTAATTAAGACCTATTCTTGTTGAATAAGCGTCACTCACTCCTTCTTAGGTCCTATAAATAGTTTATCCCAAATCATTCCTTCACTTTTACGCTCTCCACTCTCTGAGTTTTCTCTTTGTCGTGCATTCATCTGCGCGCTTATCCTTCAGTCCAGAATCTCTCCCTTTCCTAGAGCCCAAAGTAAGTTCTCTACCTCTTTCCTTCGTTTCAATCTCTTCCTTCAGTTTTTAGAGTCTAAGATGGGGTACGCCTACCTTCTAAACATTGAGGCGTCCTTAACCACTTTTAGGCAAGGTTTTAACATCCCTGATGATGTGGATGTGGTGTACTGCCACAAGAGCGAAATTGCTCTCCACAGAGGGGCCAATATTGCTTTTTTCCCTTTAATGGCAATTCTGGAGGGTGGGGTTAGGTTTCCCATGGACCCTCTCTTACTTAATATTCTTAGGTATTATGGGCTGTTTCCCAACCAACTTCCTCCTAACTTTTACTGGGTAGTTAGTTGTGTAAGTAGGTTGAATCAGATATTCGGTTTGCAATTAGATCATCACGATATAAATCACATGTACAGTTTATGTGGGAATAAGAAAACCAACTATTACTTAAAAGTTAGAGATATGAGGGTACGGCTGATTTCCTGCCTACTCGATTCAAATAGGAATTCTGCCAGGGAGTTCGTCTGGGTGCGCGGCAATTGGTTTGCCGATGAGATCCCTTGCCCCCTCACAAGGCGCGAAGTGGGTTCGTACTGATCACTAACTTGCTTTTATATTTTATATTCTTTTATATTTATTATATATATATATATATATATTTTTTTTTTTTTTTTTTTTTTGTCGTAATTGTTTCATTTCTCTGGATACTAATTTGCGGTGTCTCTTGTTGCAGACGGTAGAGTGTTTACCTCGGATCTTAGGGTAGTGCATATAAGGGATCTAAACTTTGTGCTCAGGTCCAAAATTTTTGTTCACCGGGACGGACAGCTTCGAGCGTCCCATTTAATTCTTGGCATTGATCCCGTGTACTCTACTTGGCAAGCCTTCAGCCAAGCTTTACTAGTTGACAGTCCTCTCTTATCCTACATCGACGTAACTTCCTCCCCCCGAAATTCACAGTAGGTGAGGCTCGCGACCTTGGTCCAGGTATATCTGTTCTGACGAACATGAACCGGTGCTAGACGAGTCGGCCAAGCGTGCGTCTAAGCGCCTCTGAGAACAGGCACATGAGCCCATTTAGCCCGAAGCCCCCGTTCAACCTGAGGTCCTTGTTGAACCTAAAGCTCTAGTCGAACTCGAAGCTCCCATTCAGGAAGCCGAAGGAGTAACTGCTGAATCTATTAGCTTCTTTGAAATCGAATCTGATCAAGGAGAAGACATGGTGACACAAAGGGCAATGACGATTAGTCGTTTTGTGCCCGATGCCATACCACCCGCACAGCAACAATCGCCTCAGGGACGCGGTCAAACTCCCCTTCCTCCTCCTCCTACTTCCGGCCGATTTCGAAAGAGGCAACGTACGGCCAAGCAGACCCCCGTTGGCTTGGGTGACATACCTGTCAGGACCCCTCCCCAGCCATCAAGAGGCATCGTCATCCAGGAGCCAACGGTTCAAACTGGGACGAACGTGGCGTCCTCCTCCCGAGCTGTGCTGGAGTAGCGGCCTATATTCTAGCTAGAAGGTAAGCTTCTTCCTACAAATGCGAGTGAGTGGGTGTGGGATAAAGGTGAAAAGGGTCGTGTTGCCCAAACTTTGGTGCACGGCCTCCTATTGCCCTAGGACGTGCACGCTTATGAGGAGGGCACAGATGAGTCCATGGGAAGGAGATTGCAATGGCATACTATTACAGTACTTTAGTTAATTATTTTCATTTCTTATTTATTTTTTATTCGATTTACCACTGAATTTCTCACACATTCTTCCTGTTTTCATTCCTATCATTGTTGCTTCATCAGGCCGCTCAATTAACGCATATACTCAATGGACGATTGAAGGAGCTCGACTAGGACTCCGATCGGGAGAAGGCCCTCAAGGATGTGGCTAAGGCAACCGCAAAATAGAAAAACCAAGGCTACCGCAACTACGGAGAAGAAGGTCGCCGCGTCCGAGAAGGCAAGGGCAGCTACAAAGAAAAGGTCTTCAGAGCTGGAGGTCAAACTGGGAGAGACCGAGCTAAAATTAGCAGAGGCTGCGAGTATAAATACTGCACGGGCCGAGGAGTTGGCAGACGTGAGGGCAGCTCTAGAGGCATGTGAAAACAAATGGTATAACGAGGGATTCGCTGATGTGGAGAACTCTGTAGAGCCTGTCATCATGCAAGCCCAGAAGCTAGCATTTGGGGAAGGTTGGTTGGCCACCCTTCAAGCCTTGGGGGTTCTCGAGGACTCTCCCCTGAGGGATCCCAGTCAGATCCCTTTCCCGAACCCTGACCCAACCGTGCAGAATCCATTGGCACCTATTGATAAGGAAGAAACGACAAGTATGAGGGAGCTGCTAGAGCAAATTGACTCCCACGTGGAGCTGGTGGACGTGAAAGTTTCCAGTAACCCCCGTGTTCGCGACCAGTCCGGCGAAGACCTTCAGTTCCAGCCCTTCGTGATGAACCCGCAGTCGTCCGAGACCGGTGCCCAAACGCAGCCTATAGACCCTTCAGCATAATTCTTGAACCAGATCCCTTCTATTTTCTTTTACTTCTTCAAGCAATTTTTTTCTTTTTTCTTTCTTTATTTTTTGGTAAGTTTGCCTACGTCACCGAGTTGTGGCGACAGAACAATTATTCTTCCCGAGTTTGACTTTTCGCTAGTTACTGAGTTATGGTGACAAAACATTGGTTTGGTTTTTATAAGTCAATTTCAATTATGTTTATGAATGCTTATTATTGTTCTTCCTATTGTGTTCTTTGACTGTTTTATGCACATGTTCTAAATGACCTGGTTTGTCATGAGACGGACATTAGGTTACCTTGGACGGGTTCACCTATGTCTAGAAAGAACTGGCTCCTCGGTGGTAATAACAAAACTTGATTTGTGTTGATCCTCTTGTACTTAGATGAATTCTCAGAATAGGCCTCTTCATGTTCAATGATGAGAATTGAACTGGGAGTAGGTCCCTGCCCTTGGGGAGCTTTTTGTGTTGGGTTTCCACCTGCTCGGTGATAATGATCGAATCGAGAAGTAGGCTTCTATCCTTAGAAAATTTTTAGTATAAGGTTTTCACCTACTTGGTGATAACGATCAAACCGAAAAGCAAGCTTCTGTCCTTAGAAAATTTTTAGTATAAGGTTTCCACCTACTCAGTGATAACGATCGAACCGAAAAGCAGGCTTTTGACCTTAGCATGGAATACGTTGCCTTGGTCTTCATGCCCCCCCCCCCCTTTTTCTTTGTATTCGTTGATCGGTGCTAACAAATCAATAATAGAATTAAATGCACCTGCACAGGTAAATACCACCATATTCATTATTAAAACATGTATACATGATTACATTCAATTTAGAACTTAGTGTACAACCGATCAGTGATAAAACTTCTTAAGATTATGGACATTCCATAGCCGAGGTAGTGGTCTCTCGTCTAGGTCCTCCAAATAGTAACTCTGTAGGGCTCTTCCCAAGTCTGGGCTAACTTCCCGGCATTCATATCTTGCATATTCCCCACGACTTTCCTCAATACTAAATCTCCAGCACCAAACTCCCTCGTCTTTACATCTCCAACACCAATTCTCAGCATTCTTCCAGCCAATTCAAACGTTCCACCATCAGCTTATTATTTTGGGTGGGGTCGAATCCTGCAACCCGTGCACTGCATAGGTTCACCTCGGCTAGTATCACGGCTTCTGCCCCATACGTTAAGGAAAACAAGGTCTCCCCCGTGGATCTTTTGGGAGTTGTTTGGTATGCCCATAAAACATTAGGTAGCTCCTTAGCCCACCTACCTTTTGCACCGTCCAATCTTTTCTTTAACTCGTTCATGATTGCCTTGTTAGTGGCTTTAGCTTGACCATTGCTCTGTGGATACGCTGGAGTGGAATACCTGTATTTGATGCCGAGATCACTACAAAACGCACGAAAAGCCTTACTATCAAATTGCAGCCCATTATCAGATACCAGAGAGTCCGACACCCCAAATCTTGTGACTATTTTTTTCCACACAAACTTCTTAACATCCACATCTCGAATATTAGCTAAAGCCTCGGCCTCTGCCCATTTGATGAAATAATCAACGGCCATTAACACGAACCTGCGATTGCCTGTTGCCCAAGGAAAAGGGCTGAGAATATCTAGCCCCCATTGTACGAAGGGCCATAGGCTGTTGGCATTGTTTACACTTACGCACATATTCGACAGCATCCTTCTGCATCTGTGGCCACCAAAATCCTTGAGTCATCGCTTGGTGTGTTAACGGCATCCCCCTATGTGACTGCCACACACTTTGTCATGCAGCTCGGCCAAAGCTCACTCACTATCTCGAGGTGTAAGTACAAAAGGTACGGCCCCTCAAAAGACCTACGATATAACTTGTGATCTGCCAACAACCAATACCGAGCAGCCACCCGGCGAATCCTGTTAGCCTCCTTTTCATCACTCGGAGCTCGATCTTCGGCTAAGAAGTCAACGATTGGGTCCATCCAACATGGCATGGTTGCTGAAATCACGGCAACACTAACCCCAGCAATACTAACGCTATCCACCACACTAATGCTCGACTCCACTATAAGCTCCACTTTGATTAACTGAGGCACCTCCTCGATCATTGATGATGCTAACGTAGTTAGGGAGTCAACATGTCTGTTCTACGCCCGGCCCACTTAGGCCACCTTCGCCGTACCAAACTTGCTCATGATTTGCCTTACCGCTTGCAAGTATGCTTTCATCCGAGAACCCCGGGCTTCAAAGTTGCCCTGGACTTGGTTAACCACCAGCCAAGAATCTAAGTATATCTCCACATCTCAGGCTCCCATTCCCAAAACAGCTTTAAATCTGGCGGGTAAGGCCTCGTACTCAGCCTCATTATTAGAGGCTCTAAACCTCAGCCTGAAAGAATACTCCAACCGTATCCCTTCAGGGGTAATAATGACGATTTTGGCACTGGCCCCCAGGGCACTTGACGCTCTATCCACAAACACCTTCCATGGGTGACACTCCACCTGACAAACCATCCCCCCTTCGTTCTTAGGAGAAAACTCCACAACAAAATCAGCAAGAATTTGACCCTTCACCGAATTCCTTAGCATGTACCTTATATCAAAAGACCCTAGCCAGGTTGCCCACTTGGCTATATGGCCCGTAAAGTCAGATCTCTTCAATAATGACTGTAAAGGATACTCAGTCAAAACATAGATAGTGTGGACTTGAAAGTAGTGAGGAAGTTTCCTCATAGCATGCATTAGGGCCAATACCAACTTCTACAGGGGTAAGTACCTCGTCTCAACATCGACCATGGTCTTGCTGACATAGTAGAAGGGTCCCTGCATACCTTGATCTCTTAAAAGCACAGCACTTACAGCATGCTCAGACACCAAAAGGTACATAAATAAGTACTCCCCAAGTTCCAGGGCTGCTAACATGGGCGCCCACATCAAATATTCCTTCAAGTCCTGGAAAGCCCTTTCACACTCCTCATCCCATTGAAACCCCCTCCATATCTTCAAAAGTTGGTAGAATGGACTGCAACGATCTACAAACTTGGAAATGAACCGGTTAAGGGCAGCTAGCATTTCGGTCAAGATCTGTACCTCCTTTGGATTGCTCGGCGGCTTAAGGCGCTGTACGGCATCAATCTGATCGAGGTTGACCTTTATCCCACGGCTGGTGATCAGATAGCCTAGGAACTTGCTAGCCCCCACTCTGAAGGCACACTTGTCTGTGTTTAGGTGCAGCTTATGTTGTCGAAGCACCTCAAACACCCCCCAAAGATCCTCTATATGCCGTGCCTCCGATTTACTTTTCACCACCATGTCATCGATATACACCTTAACCATTCGCCCAATCTTGTCCCAGAACATTCTAGTCATCATTCGTTGATATGTTGCCCCGGCGTTCTTCAACCTAAAGGGCATCACGGTGTAATGATAATTTGTATCTGGTGAGATGAATGATGTCTTCTCCTAGTCCTCGGCAGATAAGGCAATCTGATGATAACCCTAAAAGGCATCTAGAAAACTCATCCTCGTGTGTCCATAGGTGGTATCTACCAATTGATCTATCTTTGGCATAGGGAAGGGGTCCTTTGGGCATGCTCGATTCAAATTTGTGAAATCTACACAAACCCTCCATTTTTCACTTTTCTTTTTGACCACCACAGTATTTAGTAGCCAGTCAGGGAAGAAGATTTTCCTTATCGCCCTAGCCTCCTTTAACTTCCTGACCTCCTGCCTTACTGCCTCCACGTGTTCCTTGGCCAACTTTCCCGATTTTTGCTTCTTTGGAGGAAAAGACGGGTCTACGTTAAGCTTGTGAACGATAAACTCGGGATCCACCCCGGGCACCTCATATGGGCTCCATGCGAACACATCTACATTCTATATCAGAAATAGCAACGTTTCTACCTTGTCCTCGTCCCCCATACTCGTCCCTACCTGAAAATACCGGTCAACATCCGGCAATATCTTTACTCTAATTAATTCCTCGGCACAACTAGCCCCTATTCCCTCTCGGGGGTCCTGTAATTGCTATGAAGGGACATCCTCAGCAGTTTCTTTTTGCTTATCCCGCTTGTTCTTCCAGCTAACTGCAGCCACTAGGCATTACCTAGCCACTTGCTGGCTTCCCCTCACTACGGCAACACTCTGCTTGGTGGGGAATTTAACTTTCACATGTAGGGTGGACGGAACAGCCCCCATTGCGTGAATCCACGGCCTACCCAAAATCGCAGTGTATGGAGAAAACAAATTGACTATTATGAATACCACCATCACCTCCTTACCTTCCATGTTCATGGGAAGGGAAATTTGACCCTCAGGGATCACCACCCTACCATCAAATCCGACCAACGATCATACCTTGACAGGTCCTGGTTCTTTAACCCAAGCCCTTTGAATAGGTCTGGATACATCACGTCAGCCCCGCTCCCCTGGTCTATCATCACCCTTTTTACCAAGAAGCTACTTACCCGTGCCGTGACTACCAACGCGTCATCGTGCGGTTGAATTATTCCTTCTAAGTCATCTTCATCGAAAGCAAGAGCCTCCTAAGCAAGCTTCATTTTCTTTTTGGGGTGTTGCTTGTCTAGGGGATCTTTTACGCACAACAATCAATACCCCCCTTTTAGTCACAGCTGTACCCCTTAGGGCGGCATGGATCACTTCGATTACTCCCAATGGTGGTGGAAGAGGGTTTTTCCTTTACTGAGCACCATGCCCGGTGCCTCAGTCCCCGGAATCCACCATAAACTCCTTCAAATGTCCTGCTTTCACCAGCTGCCCTAGATAGTCTTTCAACACTCGGCACTACTTGGTGGTGTGCCCCTTATCTTTGTGATAGCTGTAGTACAGATTCTGGTTTCTCTGAGAGGGATCACCTCCCATCTTTTTCGGCCACCTGAAGTACAATTCGTTCTTGATCTAGTCTATAATTCTGTGCACTGGTTCCTTAAATGTCACATTCACCTCTCCCAACGGCCACTCCGACTCCTAAATCCTCAAATCCTTCCGAGGCCTCGGCTGAAAACCGCTCTGCCGAGGACGATTCACCAACGGGGCTTTACCCTTACTCTGCAACCTATCATCCTCCAGGCGCTTGTACTCCTCAATATGTCTCATAAGCTGCCTCATATCCTCGGGAGGCTTCTTCGTTAATGACTCCCGTAACTCGGAATCCTCGAGCAGTCCAATCCTAAAAGTGTTCGCTGCAATCTTTTCGTTGCCCCCGTCGATCTCATTATAAAGCTCCTAATACCTACTGGCATAGTTGCATAAGGTTTCCCCAATCCCCATCTTTATAGATAGTAAAGCATCCACTGGATGTGGCACCCGACTACAAGTCACAAACCAGACACCGAATTCTTGGATTAACTCGACGAAATCGTGGATGGAACCCTTCCGTAACTCATTGAACCATCTCAAAGTAATAAGGCCAAGACTTGAGGAAAATACCTTACACATCAGTGCATCATTGTGAGAGTGCAAGGACATTATATGGATATAATAACTGATGTGCTCTACCGAGTCCATTTTCTCATTGTAGGTATTAAATGGTGGGCATGTAAATCTGCTCAGCATTAGGGCTTGTTCAATATCTTCTAAGAATGGCGACCGAGCAGCCCTACGTAAAGTGCGGCTCATTGCATCCATGGCGACATTATGGGGTCGTCGCACATTTGGGGAATCCGAACCCCGATCTGCATATTCCCGTAAGCGTGATTGATCCCGGCGTCGACGAGACTCCCGTGAACGTGAACGTTCTCGACATAGACAGGAACCTGATTGGTTGGACCCTGTCCCAAATCGATCTCTCCTAGTGTCAAATCTCCTTTCTCCGTTATCCTATTCCTTTCTCCGGTGCCTACCCCTTACCTCCAACTCCAAATCCCTCACCAGTCTGTGTAACTGCTCTAGTTCCTCATCTCTCTCATCAAATTGCCCGTGCCCCGAGGCATCCAACATTGTTTGTTAGGTTTGGTATGACCCCTCCTCGAGGCCGGAACGCTCTTCCTCCTGTTCACATTCCCTATCTTCATGCCTCTTTTACCTCCACTCTTGTTTGGTGGATCCCCGAGAAGATCCCACCGAACCACTCTCGACATAACTCCCCGAACGTCTTTTAGACATTTCCTCGAGTAAGAGTCCCAGCTGAACCATAGCTTTGTAGGAGATTCCCATAGAAGGTGCCAATTATGTGCACCCTAGAACGAGATTGACGGGCTGACTCACTCTTGGGCTCACAATCTATTTGTAATGTGGGCTTCAGATTTCCTACTTTAGGTGATTTTAGCCTAGAGACCTAGTACTATCTCTCCAACCTCAGTATTCTTGCTCCCAACTCTAAGCTTCTCCAGAATCCTTCAACCTCCTCATCCCTTCCTTTGTTTCTCCTATTTATAGTCTAAAAATTGGTGGGGGGGTTATGATTACTTTCACTGTTAGTGGGAAATGGGGGTCCAATGTCGTTAACCTTAAGTGGGAGTTTAGTTGGGAGTGGGGTGTGGTAGGAGTGGCATTAGAACTGGTTCCCACTTCAGTATAGACGCTCAGCAGCGATATATCCCAAGGCACTACCGAGCATCCGAAATCAACACTCCTGAGCAATTGTCTTCTTGCCCGGGAAGTGGTTTACCGAGTAAGGCTCAGGTGGCGAAGCTAAGTGCGTTCCAATTAAAGTTATCTGCTTATTGATCTTTGGGGGCTCGGGCTTAGGCCTTAGGTGGAGAGGGTTTGGCATCATGGGCTTGGGCTTATATTGAAATGAATACTTGGTGGTGGTAAGTGGAGTAATTAACTTGCTAGTACTAATAGTCATCATGACCACTATACTAATTTTTGGTGGGATTTGACAGGCTACATCTGCCCCGCCAGTTGGACGCTCCTCCCAATTGATTGAAAACTCCACTAATGGTCAAGCCACGTCACATTTAATATTAAAATGAATACTTGATGGTGGTAAGTGGAGTAATTAATGCGAGTGTGACTAACATGGATTCTGGTGTAACTTTTGGACATACCATTCCTATGCACAGTAGAACCTAAAGGGCCTATCTAATCTTAGGGCATCCACATCAGTTCATGGATAGTCTTGTAAAATACAAAAAATAACTCTTTTTACACATTTTGACCAAAAAAACACTCACATCAGTGGGTGTAAAATTGTGCAAAATATACACCTGGCTGTGTAAGTGAACTGTATCCGTGCATATATGCATGGTTACTGTTCATTGTGCAAATGATTTTTTTTTCTCTCTCCCTCATCTGTTTTCTTCTCACCGGTCCTCTGAACTCTCTCTCTTTTCTCTTTTTTTCATTTTTTTTTTTTCTTTCTCCGCATCAACCCTCTCAACTCTCTGTTTCTCTCATCTCATAAGCTTCCTCTTCCATGGCGAACCCACAAATCAGCGGGGTTATGCATCATGTGCGTCGATCAGAGCTGGGTTGAAGGCGTCGATCAAAGCTACGTTGAAGGCGTCGATCAGAGCTTTGTTGAATGGGTATCTAGTTTAGACGCATCTGGGCTTTGACGCAGCTACTATGGCCGGACAGTGGGAGGCGTCGATCTTGTTAGACAGTCATCGCTGATGGTTTTTCTTTGTTTCTAGTGGGTTTTGGGATTTTGATAGATGGGTTTTTGGATCTTTGGATTTTTGTTGTGTGGCTTGATGATGGTGATTGCCTAATTGGGTAGGGTGATGATGGATCTTTGGATTTGAGTTTTTGGAGGCCGATTGATGGTGGCTCGGTTGAATGTGTATGTGAATTTCATTGATGGTAGCTTGGTTGAATGGGATGGTGGCCGGGTTGTTGTGTGGCTTGATGACGGTAGCTGGTGGTTGGATGATGGCGGCTGTGTGAGTTGTGTTGGGTCTGTGAGAGAGATGGGAATGGGGAAAAATGAATATTTTATTTGAATAAATGTGTATAATAGACAAACTGATGTGGGTGTTTTGTAAAAGTAGGTGTGTAAAATAGAAAAAGTAGGTTTTAGACATGTAAAATGGAAAAAAATTTCCACGGACTGATGTGGATGCTTATGCAAAGTTTCCAAAATGCCTTCGCCTTTAAATTGCCTTGCCACACCTTTTTTTTTTGTTAGAACTTGTAACAAAACTACGTTTTTTAATTATCATGTTGTAACTTGTAAAATAACAACATTTTCATCAAGCTCGTTAAATGGATTGGGATAACAAAGCATATATAAAAAGTGTACATGGTTTCACTTTTTTTTTTTTTTTTTGCTCTAGAAACATACGCAATTTCACATGAAATCATGAAACACTATGAAGACTGATGACATTAAAAACTAAACTATGACGTAATTACTAAAATGCAAATTAAACCCTCAAAGTCTAAAGTAATTTTAATTTTGGTTTTTGATATTTAAAATTTTAGATTTTGAAACCTAAAGTCTGTCAATTTTTTTTCTCTCAATGATATACTTTCATCCATTTTGTAAGTGATGATACCATTAAATGACACCTAAGATATAAATAACTTAGTTTGAATATGTTAAAACTTATATCATTTTGGCCACATAAAAGATATTTTTATTTAGTTTTTTGAATTTCCATTTATATTTCTCTCTCTCTCTCTCTCTCTCTCTCTCTCTCTCTCTCATCCTTATTCTTCTCTTTCCAACTGTCTCTCCTACATCTCTTTTTTTTTTTTTTTTGACAGACCGTCTCTCCTGCATCTCTAATTACACCACCATCACCCTTAAACCCAAGAAAAAAAAATTCTCAAAAAGTCCACTACATAAAACCATATTAATCATCACACTCTCATACATAATAATTAAAATCATATTGATTTTGGTTGATCAGGAGTAAAACTCGGGTCAAATTCAACAATAGATAGGTACTCTAGATGGTCCAATTTGGATGGTAAGGAGTAAGGACAAGTGTTGATAGGGTTATTCAACCTAAGGAGGACACCACTTACACTTACCACACCACAATTAACAGTGCCAATCTTGGTGGTTTTCGACAAGTCTAGCAACACGTTGTGGTAATTATTTCCCTAAAACTACTATCCTTGGCTTGATTGTCAAACAAGGGATGAGAAACAATCCTCTTCCTTTAATTTTCATCTCCCATTCCCCCTTCTAATAGTTGTCTCTCTGCCAAGCCCAAATCGACTAAGCTCAACACACCAACAACCCCCCTTCAAATGGTTTATCAAAGAGCTAATCAAAGATATTTAGAGGGTGTTTGGATTAGGCTGCTTCTAGTTATATAACTCAAAAATCTTAACTTAAAACTCAAAATCCATGAGACCCACTGACTGAAATAATATTTGGTTGAGTTTTCAGTTTTTGTTTCCATAACTTATATCTCAAAGAAAAATAAATTTATTAGGATGGAACCACTTTTCTATCTTAATAAGGGGATTCAGCTACGAAATGTCCTGTTCATCACAAAAAATGGTTTTATTGCAACCACGGACAAAGCCAAAAGTTGGAGCTAAGGGGGGTGGCTCTACTATCCTCTTTGCTAGTTGTGTGTGGTGGCTCTGTTGCTGCTTAGCCACTAAGGGTTTTTTTTTTTTTTTTGGCATGCGTCTACTACTGGATAATGACAAAATTATTTTGAGTGAAATTGATTTACTAGATTTTTTTTTTTTTTTTAGCTTGGCTATTGATCTTTTTTTTTTTTTTTGCTAGGCTAATTTTTTAGGACTTGTATATTTTATTTTAGATTTTTTATCAATAATTTTTTTTATAGCCTTTAAAATGAGTAACATGCTAGAGTTACAAACTTTTTTACAAATAACTAATGTGACAACTGGTGAGTGGTTATTGATAAATAAAAAAGTGATGTAAATAGTAGGCCCAGATGTGAACCAATAAGAATTTGCTACTTCAATAATTTGTAAAAAATTTATAGAAAAGTGTGTGACTATAGCACTGCTCTTAAAAGAATTCATGATATTGTTAAAGGGGGCAAAGTGTAATTTTATAGAACAAAAATTGCTAAATTTAGTACTACATATATACTAATATTTAAAAAAAGGGGGGGGGGGGGGGGGGGGGCGTTGTCCCCTAAAGCCAATAAGTGGCTCCGACCCTGATTGCCACCCCAACAAGTTGTCGCATAAAGTCCTGAAAAATACTACCCAATAAAAAATAAATAAATAAAGCGTCAAGTATTTATTTTGTGCTGAGTTTTTTACCTTCTCCAGTGTAAAATACATTTTGTATAGTTTATTGGACAAAATTTAGCTACAAAATTGATTGTAGCCTAAACCTTAGTCCTTACTCAATAAAATAAATATTACTATATATTTTGAAAATCTAACCGTTGAATTGCATGTTCTTTATGCTCTTAATATACATGTCAAATTTTGTGTCAATTAGGTATTATTTACTATATGATCTGTAAGATTATATTCTATGCATAATTTTAAACTACAAAAACGTACAATTTAAACAATTTATTGATGATATAGCTATTGATTTTTAATTTTCTAGAAATTTTGCAAACATGGAGCATATAAGAAAAAGACATAATCTAATGGTAGATTTATCAAATTCACATCTCATAAAAAGATATTGAGTCAGATTATAGCATTAGGATACAATCAATTTTATAGCTAAACTTTGCAATTCAAGTCTTAATGCTCAGCAAAAATTAAAAAATAAAAATAAAATTCAGAGCTTTATTAGTTGTAATGCAAAACATATTGTAATTTCACATAATTTTTTCCTCCAATCGCGGCATAACTTGTGCTTATTTCATATATCCTGATTTCTTATTTGTACACATTTGTTGAAGCACGCTTTATCCAACATATCAATTCTTTCAATATAATCTTGAATCCAACAGTGGCAATGCATTTTGCACTATGAAACATGGTTATGTTCGTTTGAGCTTAGTATGATTGTCAAGTCTTTTATTCCAGTTTTAGATGCATTGTGCTGCTATTAAGAGACACAGCGAGCCATTTCAAAGAGAAAGCTTGACAATATAAGTTTGACAAAAAAATTAGCAAAGGCACATGGAAGAGAAGAGGTGGAACAATAAAATGCTGAAGAAAAAGTAGAAACTATCATTGAGAATCAACTATATGAGATCGTTTATTCAAGGAAAAAAATTATGAGAGAAAATATTCCGAAGAGAATTCAACGGTTATTAGTTTCATCATGATTGGGCACTTGTGGAATCATCAACTGGATGATTATATCTGTTGAAAAACCACATAGTATCTGCTTCCACTGCATATCCATCTTGATTACGGTGCCAACTATGGTATGCATGGGTTCGGTTCTTAATGTCAAAAATGGCATGACCAAAACTAGCCTCACGATAAGCTGAGTATGGTGGCTGTGGTTCCGTCATGCTGCAACAGAGAAGAGGACATTTATATCAAACCATATTAACAAACAGTGATTCAATGAAGGTCAGCTCTATTATAATGTAATTAGCTTACTTAGTTGCTAAGCCTTCAACATTGCCTCCGTCGCCAATGGTTATATATACAGGCGCTGATTGATCCTTCACAGGAGTGCAAATACCATTTACAACATTGTATGCAATGTTGGATACACGTTCCTGTAATATTCATATGTTAGTTGTCAATCAACATCAGAAGAAATGAACATAGAGCCACAGACAATGTCTATATATATAAACAAATGGAAATCAAATAATCTGGATTTGTGCATGTGTGTCTCAGTGTAATGCATCATTAAAGAAAAGATCACAGATGGCAGAATTTTCATTCTCCTCAACAAAAATTTCAGAAATAAAATACTGCCAAGTTTCTAAAACTCTTTGTCGTCACAGATTTCAGGTAAGTAGGAAATATATTAGAGACAACTATCAGTGTTACACAGATAACACTTCTAAAAAAATCACATTTCAAAAACTAATAAATAGAAAAGTATCAAGGACTTACAGATCGTTCATAAGCATGAACATGACCAGCAAACACCACATCAACTTTGTACTTCACAAACCATGCCTCATACATTACTCTCATGGTTTCACCCTCCAGAAAATGATAGTTGTAGCTGTTATACCAAGGGGAATGCATTAGAACAATCAACCAAGGTGTCTCAGTCCGGTTAACTTTTGGTAGTTCCTCTTCAAGCCACATGTATTGAGGGGTATATTTACCTGAAAAATTGGTAATGACAAGTAAATTTATTAATTTTGCTTTTGCTGCATGAAATCCCCAATTTATTTGGGATGAAGGCTTAGTTGAGTTGAGGTGAGCTACATCGATTTTGGCAAATGAGACACTAATACATGCCATCGTCAGATACTAGCTTAAACAAAACACTATGGTAGCAATTTTGTTATTTAACTTAACCACACAAATTAGGAAGTCATGATCATTACATCCTGTCATCCCCTGTAAAAACATTATTCTGTTTGTTTCTGACAGCATTTTGGGGGGCAAAACCCCATAATTGAGGATGTAGTCCTAAAAAACTGATATACAATGTCAGTGAAAGATACTTGTAATGTTAAAAAACGTTTTATATGATGTCTTATGGAAACCAAATATGACTCTATGAGGTATAGAATAAATGCCATGAAAAGCAGACTTGACTTTTTCAACTCCATAGAATGTCTCTCAACCTAAACTCCAAAAAAAAAGTGTATGACCTATACCCATATGGGAGAAACTAAAAGAACCCATAATTATTCGCTCAGACACTCACACATATTTAAACAATATATGTTAGGAACCCGGTGGTTCCTAATGGAGATTGATGGGAATTATAGGGGAATGGATGGGGATTGTAGGGAAATTGACTTAATTCGAGGTAGTCACCCTCCATAGAGAAAGAGAGAGAAATAGAGAGATGCACTAATGCACTAACAAATTGGTTTATTCTTCATTTCCTTCATGGCCATATTAGATTCAGCCAAGGCCTTCATCTTCTTTGAAATATCCTTGAATTCTTCTATAGCTTTGTTCAACAATTCTTGTATTTTTTTCAAAAGTTTTCTTTCATCACAATTGTTCATCTCAAGATCAACAGCTCTGATACCATTTGTTAGGAACCTAGTGGTTCCTAAGGGAGATTGATGGGAATTATAGGGAAATGGATAGGGATTGTAGGGAAATTGAAATAATTCGAGATATGACCACCTCGAATTAAGTCAATTTCCCTACAATCCCTATCCATTTCCCTATAATTCCCATCAATCTCCATTAGGAACCACCGGGTTCCTAACAAATGGTATCAGAGCCGTTGATCTTAAGACGGGTGAATATGACCGACAAGAAATCTTGAAAATGATGAATGAAGTTTTAGAAAAGGTTAAAGCCTTGACAGAATCTAACGAGGCTATTTCAAAGAAATTCAAGGCCTTGGCTGAATCTAACAAGGCCATGAATGAAGAGCTCTCAAGATTGCAAGAGGATCTTGAGAACATGACGGAAGAGGACTTACAATCTCTTGATTCAATGGAATTCGAAGAACAAATCAAATTCCAAGAATCTACTACTGTTATTGTAAGCCAGGATGTTAATTTTTGTGTCAAAGGGGATGATGATATACATAAAGACGCAACCCTTGAAGTTCAGTCCAAAGAACCAACAAAGAAGAAGATGATGATTTTCCAAGAACCAATTCTTGATGCACCAATGGTGGCTTCCATTCAAGAGTCTATGATTCAAGAATTGGCAATCCAAGTGTTGATGATCCAAGAATCCAAGATACAAGTTCCAACAATTTTAATGGTTCTAGAATCAAATGAAGTTTTGAGGATACAAAAACATTCCAAGGTTCAAAGAAACAATGAGACCTTAAAGATTGAAGAACCATTGAAGGCTCAAGAATTCGAGCAAAGTTTGAAGATCTACGAAGAAGAAACCTTCATGTGCACGAGACCGCTTGTCAAAGAGAAATGCATGAATATGGTGATCAAAATGTCACTACGGTATTGGTCCATTGGAAGATCTCCTTTAATGAAGATGCTATTTCACAACACCTTGTGGGAAAGGTGTTTTTAAGGGGAGAGAAATGTTAAGAATGCTATAAGTATATGGATAATGATTGTTGTATTGAGATTTAGTTAGTTAGTTAGTTACAATTCCAAGCATGTTAATCACATTTAGTACATGTTAGAATTACTAATGCACATGTTGGAATTATTAATGCACATGGGGAATAATAGAACCAATAGGATGAGGCCATGTGGGCCAATGAGATTAGAGCTAGTTTCCTATAAATACATTATTGTAATCCAATATGAGAAATAAAAATGAAGAATAAACAATTTCTTAATGCATTAATGCTTTTCTCTCTCTCTCTCTCTCTCTCTCTCTCTCTCTCTCTCTCTTTTAATCTTTCTCTTTCTCTATGGAGGGTGACTATCTCGAATTAAGTCAATTTCCCTACAATCCCTATCCATTTCCCAATAATTCTCATCAATCTCCATTAGGAACCACCGGGTTCCTAACAATATAATATGGCAGGCAAGATGTGATCAAAGAAAATGAGTGGCATTCACCAAAAGCAAGTAAATATCCAAATCGCAGCCATCTGTAATTAGTTGTCTTTAGTCTTAACCAGTATGCATTATAAACTCTTGAATTATCATCATCCCATATCTATGTAATAGAGATCAAGACTGCCAAAAAATGTACAGACTGAAGTTGCTAGTTTGGACATATGTCTGTGCAGATAACCATAATTAGAAATATATAACATGTAAATCCAAATTCATTCTTACCATATGCTGAGTATGAGGACAAGACAATGATGTAAGCTGAAGCTCTCTTGATTGAATACCAGAAGGGAGCTGTACTATTTGAAGCTTTAAAAGGCACATGATAACGGTAAATGTAAGGCTTAAAAGGTTTGGTTTCTCCCTGCAACCCAAATACCAATCTACTATTAGAAACTTGGAGAATTATATACAGAAACACATGAATTACGACTAAAAATAAAGTCAAAGAGAGTAGAACTGTCACAGAAGTATCAATAACAGTAACATGGTGGAACTATGGATTATTTTTGGCTTTACCAAGATATAGACCTCTTGTTCTCTCTTGGGTTTCAGATGAAAAGGATTAGATTATTTTTATATGCAAGACCTTAAATAAAATTTAGCTACCAAAAGGAGCATTATTGTCAAACAAGGTCAATTCAGGGGGAATTCTGTCATAAGTAAGATTTACAATATAATATTTCAAAGGGAACAATGAAGGTAATTGCAACTCAGTATTATGTTGACTCGAATTCCTGTTAAGTGTTGCTTTTTTTTCTTCTTTTTTTTAGGTCAAGTACCCGTTAAGGCATGAGAAGTGTCCAGTAGCATTCACATACATATAAGGAAAGAGCCAATTTTTACCTCAGTAGACAAAATTCTTCAAAAAATTAAACCATTGCTATGACTTCAAACCACAAGATTGAAAAGGTAGTCAAACAAGTGTAGCAAGGAGTTTTTAAATAAGAATTACAGAACACATTAGTTTCTACCAAACAATGAAATATTCCATGAGATACTTACAATCGATGGATCATAGTCAATCTCGTGATTCCCTGCAGTCCATATCCATGGTTGATAAGCAACACTTCTCTCAACAAATCTTCCCCATGAATCCCATCTATTATTGTCATAATGTAGATATCTATCTGCATAAGAGAGGTCCCCAACGTACAGCACTGTTTTCCCTTTCTGTGGGTTTAACTCATAATGAGTAAGTGTCTTATTTGAATCATAACTCTGACCAAGATCCCCTGCAGACAATACCACTAGTTTAAAATGTATAAAACATGTTTCAAATATTTAAATTAACACATAAGCAGAAGTGCTAGTGTAAGTATATTCCTCATTCATTTAGGAACATGTACAGGAAGTAAGAGCCAGTAATCAACCTAAAATGAAAAGTCCAGCTTATGTAGCTTATAAGTGAGATTTTTTTTTTCTCCAAATTTTATTATCATGAAGTCTTAGCAGGTGATTTTAATCGTAGTCCTAGCTTTATTGGATAGGCTAGTCTGTGCCTGCCAAATTGCCACTAGACTTTGCAGAAGTCTAATGGAAATAGAGAGTGCAACCTGCCTAAAAATGAAGACCATGTATATGCTTGAACCACTATGCCAACCAAATATCTAAATTTTTTGGGATTTATTAAAGAAATACTCACCAATAAGACCAAATGTATAAGGCACATCAGGGCCAACTTCAGGTGGAGTTACAAACCAGAACTGCCGAGTAGTGTGCCCAATCCCAACCACATAGTAGTATTTGGTGTTGAACTGCCCCAAAATAAATAAATAAATAAATAAAAGTTTACACATACCTAGATATATAGCATACTTTTAATGCATATATCATATATGCCCATATCATCCATTAATCTCATATAGAAGCAGAACAAGAACAGAACAAAAACAGGGGAACAACTTTAGAGCAATCTAATGAAATAATTGTATGAAAATTTTTATTCACCTTCAAGTTTCTGATGGTTGTGTGATGAATGAAACCAGACTTGTAATTGTAGAACTTATAGGTAGTAACTTTTCCTTCGGCATGTCTCTTTTCCTTGCTGTTTTCACTCCAAAAGACCACTTTACTGGAGCCCGGTTCATTCACAGTCACCCATGATATAATCATTGCCTCTCCCACATGGTCTCCTTGTGTTATATGTACCTGAATTCACACCAACCCAAGCATTATTCAATAGAATAAAGGCCAAAAACTAAAAATTTCAAATACCCAATTGCCTATCAATCCTAACTTCCCAGAAAAAAACCATGCACAATGGATACATAAACAAAACAAAAACAATTACTGATTGAAACTATCTAAAAAGAAAACCCCACCAAGAAAAGCCTTACCAAAAAACAGTTTGATCAATAAGAAAATAAAAGCAGAAGAACAATAAGGGGGACATAAGTACCTGTTGAGGTGCATTATAACCAGGTGGGACTTTAAAGACATCGCTATTAAGAGGCATATCAATAGTCTTCTCAAGTTTTCTGACAAAAGTACTGGTCTTTCCTCCATAACAGACCACTGCTAAACTCAAACCCAAAATAATTGCGATCAAAGAAGAAGATAAAGAAGAACCAAAAAGAACCATCTTGATCTTTTGCCCGCACACACCAAGTCTCACAAAACTACACTATTTAGCTAAAGAGCCGAGACTCTATTGCTATGTATTATATATGAAATGGTTAAACTGGTCCAAGTCTGATCAGGAGAATGCTAGGAATATTCAGAGCATCCTTATATAATACAAATTTAGACGTCAACGATTGTTTAATGATAGGAAACTGAGTCTTCCTTCACCAGTTGTTATTTGAAAATATATATGTAGGAACTGAGTTAATACAATTTTTTTTTTTTTGGTTTGAAAATATTAATGGCGGTATTCTAATAAAGTTGACAATGGACTCTGTAGTCACGGGGTAGTTAGGTGTGTTTTACGTGTGTAGCTTCCTCGATTGAAAGATTTTTAGTTTGACAATAACTGGGATAATTATTGTTGCGTTTGATATGGTTTGGAAAATTTGGTGTTTGGTATAAATGATGGTAATATCAGTAATACCAATAAGGTTCAGATGAACTAATCTTCTGTTCTACTTTCAAAAAAAAAAAAAACTAATGTGTCATAGCTACTTCCGTTTTGCACGTCAATCAATTTGTGCTGTCCCGTTACTTGACTTCATTTTTAAGACGGTTTCCTCGTGGGGTCAAGATTGAGAGTGTGAAAGGTTTACCCAAAAATAACAATAACATATATATCCTCGTATATTATATTATATAATAAAAACCGAGCTTAAATACCATAGTTGTACCAAATAATTACTTTCACTAATTAGTATTTTTTTTTGTTAATTTATACTTCTTCAATTAAGAAATAATATCTAATAATTTTTTAATTTAGGTAAAACTGTATAATATAAATTTCAACAAATTTAAATCCTATTAAAACTAAAAGTCTATTGAAAAAATTTTGACAAAACTACACTATTAGTCCTTGAAATTTATCCTGTAAGCACAATTGGTCCCTCAAGTTTGAAGTGAGCACAATTAGTCCCTTAAATTTTAAAACTGAGTTGTATTGATCATTTTTTTAACTGCTGTTAACGGTGTTACTCACGTGGCTAACGAAACAATGGCTTGACATTTTTTTAAATGATGTGGCATATTTTTAATTAAAAATTAAAAAAAAATTCCACATTAGATGAAATTGAAAAATCATATTGACTGGATTAAAAACAAATCTGATATTTTAAATTCCTATCAACGATCAATCCACCATCATCAAGCATAGCCACTGCAGACCATGCACCATCATCAGCCACTAATCAAAACCCAGATCATCAACCATAATCAAACTCTCACTTAACCCGCTGATCAAACAAAGAATAAAAACCATCAAAGAAGGCGGCGGGTTTGAAGTTGAGGGAATCGAGGATGTAGGAGACCATGAGGCCGATGGTTAGGGTGGTGAGCACGGCAGTTCTGCTGAGGTCGAGGAGGAAGGCGGCGCAGGGGATGAGGGCAATGGCGAAAGATGTTGCTCCAGTGGTTCCGTTGAGTTTTTTAGCATTGTAGGCGAAGGATTTGCTCCGGCAACATCATTTTGGCTAGCCGGAATATCAAATTGAAGAAAATGATCTGAGAGCAACAGAGACTAGGAAAGGGACTGAGATAGAACGAGAAAACAAATCTTTGTTTTCTTTTTCTTAAAAATCTCTTTGAATCTTGGTGGCGTAGCTTTGTGATTCAATGTTAGGGTTCTCCTTCTTGTAATGAAAGTTGCGAAAACAGACAAGTAAAATCACTTAAGAGTAAGTCTTGGCTAAAATGATAACACACAAGCCCAACGAATTTGTGGTGGGGGAGATGGACTATTAGTTAGTGGAGTGGTTTTCCAGATTTGATTTTTTTTTATTATTATTATAAAAAAAGAGCTTGTGATGGAAATTCCATTTGAGTTCTTGTGGCTGTCAATCTCTCGCTTCCCCTTCTCTCTCTCCGTCGTGCCTTAGTTAAACAAATATCAAATTTGTTTTTAATCCAATCAATATGATTTTTCAATTTCATCTAACGTGGAAACTATTTTTTTTTAATTTTTAATTAAAAACATGCCACATCATTTAAAAAAATGTCAAATCATTGTTCTGTTACCCACGTAAGTAACACTGTTAACAGCAGTCAGTAAAAAGATCAATACAACTCAGTTTTAAAACTTAAGAGACTAATTGTGCTTGCTTCAAACTTGAGGGACTAATTGCACACACAGAGTAAACTTCAAGGACCCTAGATTTCTTATTCAACTATCAGAGACTTTATCAGTTGAGCTAACTGAAACCCACCACACATATAGACTTAAATTATGTTAGAATAAAATTTCTATCTAATATAAAAATAATAATAATTTAAAACAAATTTAAATTATATTTAAAATAGTTTTATAATTGTCATCTTTATCATCAAATCAAAACTTTTTTATTCAACCATTATAAATTTAATCGATTAAACTAATTGGAACACCCGCTACACGCACTATTGTGGCTACTTAAAAATCCTATGCCTGTGGTGGATAAGAACAATGGACCTTTTAAAATTAAAGAATACCCACGTAAAGAGATCTCCGAAAATTTTCAGTCCCCAATCAATATCATTCTTCAATCATAATCACATGGAACTTCTGTCTTACGGCAAATCCTTCTTTTAATTTATAAAAACATCTCTCCCCCACTCTCCTTTTAAGAGGTGCGCGTGTTGTACTCAAGACGGAAAATAATTGTAATATTTCCTGAGATTTTTTTTTTTTTTAGGCAAATAACACTTACCCCCTTGAGGTTTGGAAAAATGACACTCACCCCCAAACTTGAAAGGAAAAAACACTCCCCCCCTTGAGATTTAAAAAAAATAACACTCCCCCCCCTTTCAGATAAATAAATGTCATGAAAAATGTTAGATAAATAAATGTCAAAGGGGGGAAAATGTTTTTTTCCTTTAAGTTTGGGGGTGAGTGTCATTTTCCCAAACCTCAAGGGGGGTGAGTGTTATTTGCCCTTTTTTTTTTTTTCATTCTTCTTTATTACAATTTCTTTTAGTCAATATGATTTTAGGAATACACTCTTAAATTATTCTTTAAAAGTATTCCCATTGTGATGCACAAATTTATGAAATATATCATACAAAAATATTAATAACACAATTAAAAATGAGTAATAAAATAGGCTGTAAAAAAAAACAAAACAACAATTACTTAAAGTTACATAACAACAATTAAGCACATTGCATAAGACTCATTTTTTGTTAAAATAAAGATAAAATTCTTTTAATTTTGATCCAAGTAGTATTCTAAGTTTCTTAAAATTTTGATTAGTGCCTAAATGGTGATAGAGTTTAACTCAGAGTATACTATGTTATATATATATATATATATATATATAAAATAGAAATTCTACTGGCTTCTAAAAAAAAAGAAATTCTACTCTAATCTAATCAAAGTATATATATGTGTAAAACTTCCTCTTGAAGTCTTTGAACTCCGGCCATTATCCCCTACACCCTAGAAGAACTTATACTTGTAGAGTGACTATCAAAATTACATTATTCACTTGTGATTTGGGCTAATTTGAATTGTACTTTCTCACTTGAGGTGAACTATGCTATGGAGCCATAACTCATCTATGTGTCCACCATAATAAAAATAAAACAAACATTATAAGAATCAAAATCCCCTCCCGTGGGTTTCAGTTTAAACCCTGACCTTTATACTCCACACCTTATAAGCACTTGTACTTGTGAAGTGACCATCAAAATCACATTATTCACTTGTGATTTGGGATGATTTGGGCTAATTTGAATTGTACTTTCTCACATGAGGTTAACTATGCTATGGAGCCATAACTCATCTATGTGTTCACCATAATAAAAATAAAACAAACATTATAAGAATCAAAATCCCCTCTCATGGGTTTTAGTTAACTCAATTAGTAAAATCTCTGATGATTAAATAAAAGATCTGATTTTCAATCCCCGCCTACATCAAAAATCAATTGATGTCTTGGTCTGATTATAAAGTGCTATCATCAGGCGAACGCTTTATCATCAAAAGGGAATGCCATAAATTGAAACTTTCTAAAAAAGAAATCCCCCTCCCCCCTCTTTCTTCATTTTATTAGCATGTAAGTTGTAGTGTAATGCTATAGCGCAAACTCAACATATAATTTTTGTGTTAAAAATTAAAACAAAAAAAATTTAGTTAATAATTAAAAAAATAATTAAAGTTCTCTTAAATTCCAGAGAATTTTGTTAATTGAAGTAGTTTTTCTAAACTTTCTTAAAACCTTGGCAAAAAGTAAAGTGCTCAAGACCATAATTGAAAACTTTGTAAAATTTAAAGTTTGATTTGAAATCACCTAAACTATAAAGGTAGTCATGTAATTTACTCAAGTTTATAATAAAGTATAGGTACTTGACACCAAAAAAAAAAAAATTGTAGCCATTTAGCACATAGTGAATATTTTAACTTTTATTATACTTATACATTTTTATCCCAAAAAAAACTTTTATTATAAATTTATACATAATATATGGAAATCATCATTTTTTTCACTTTCTTTTCCACCATTAATAATAAAATGGGTGAGACCGACAGTACACGCGCTATGGGATGAGAGAAGTGTGACTACGAGGAATAAAACAAAATAATTGAATGAGAAAAGGCGAGCACCGACCGACTAAAGGACTAAAAAGAATTCCGTTGACTGTCCTAATTGAACAGCCGGGTCCAGTCCCACTACGCTCTCCATCATTACGTTGCCACTTTTTGAAGCAATTTCCTATTCCCATCCTTGTCAATGGACCATTCGTATACTCTATATTTCAAAAATTTGTAGCTACTAGCTCAACTTTTCTTAAATGTCTGCTTCTCTATATTTCCTCTCTTATCTTATTTTATGATTTCAAAAAATTATTTTATTAATTATATTATACTATTTTATAATATTTCAGTATCTTAATTTTTATTTTACAATATAACACATTAAAATAATATTTTTACACAATAAAATAATATATCCTAAAATTCAAATAAAAACAAAAACTCAAAACTCAAATCACCTCTACAACCACCTGCTACCACCACCACCACAAAGAACATATCCAAACTGATTTTTATCTCTAAAACTCAGTACCCAAACTAATTTTTATAAGTTGAAAACCAAAGTCATCTTTAAGCACATATAGAAGCTTCCTCTAAGTATACCCATCCATAATGTTGCTTTCTTGAAACCCCAGCCACAAACTCATAGCCATCGAAACCAAAAACCCATAAAGAAAACAAAACCCAAAAACCTCAGCCACTGAAACCCATGGCCACGCCACCACCATCACCACGGCAACCCCCCCACCTTCACCACCATGAACCCACATATGACCCATAATAAAAACCCCATCCTCTTCCACCACCATCACGGCAACCCCCAACTCTACCACCATGAACCCACAAAAAAATCCATCCCAAAATCAAATCAAACCAATAGCAAAATCCGAATCCAAAAGATGACCCACAAAAAAAAAAAAAAAAGTCAATTTACATAAAAGAAACACACCTCTGCCACAACCCACATCTGCCATGCCGCACCCACCTCTGCCGCAACCCTCCTTTGCCTCGCCTCACCCACCTCTGCCACGACCCATAAATCTCACCATGCCATGACCCTGCAAAAAAAAACACCACCACCGTGACCTTGCCACGCCGAGATCCACCACAGACAAGCCACCACTACACACCGAGAGAAATAGGGAGTGAGAGACGGAGAGACAGAGTGAGAGTGAGGGAGAGAGGACTGAAAAACACAGAAAATAAAGAGAGAGAAAAAGTCAGATTGAATAAAAAACTATTATTTAGTTCTACAATTGTGCTACAATGTGATTTTAATTCTACATTTAGAATCACACTATAGCACAATTGCAATTTTTTTTGCGATAGAGTTTTGTAAGACCAGCTGTTAAGGAGTTTTAGGGCTTAAATACTAAATACTACCAACATATAGCATATGTCATTCCCACTGTGAATGCTTTAACACCTTTTCTTTATTGGCTTGCATATCTCTCATCACACATCAATGTGTATATACAATACACAGACCCTATTATACAGTACACAAACCTTGTTATATACAGTTTTGAAATTATGTTTTTAACTCACGATTTCAATTTAAAATGTATGTGGGTAATAGTGTGTATAATAGTCTGTGTAACAAAAATTTTCCCTAAGATAGAATTGTATTTTCAACCCAGAATATCAATTCAAAGAATTTGTATATGATAATAATATGTGTATAAAAGGGTGCTTGTAACAAACACTATCCTAAAATAATATGGATTAATAAGGATTGTAGAACACTCCTTCACCAACAGGGGCCTTAAATATTATCAAGTTGGGGCATTTGGGATTGGGGGAGGTAAATACGATTCCATGTTTAATAAAAGCTCTATTTAAATCGCAATTCTTTTCAAAACGTTTCAATTGGCCTCCTTTGTCGGCTGTCCATCTTCTGCTAAGTGCAAACGGCCATTTGCTGTGAAGGTATTACAATTTTTTTTTTTTTTAATTTAGAAATTAATTTTAATCAAGTTCCATTATCTGATTATCCCCATTCCCCACATATTCATTTTAATAATTACCTAAAATTAGGTACGATAGTATGGTATCTATAAAAAACAATACCTAAAATTAGGTTAGTATAATTTACTTTCACTAATTCTTATTCCTTATCTTCATAATTGATTCAAACCTTGCTCCTTTCGATTTTACTAAATACAAAACTTTTTAATTCTTATTAATTCTTGTCAAAAGTTTGATACCTTAATTAATATCTTATGCTATATCTAATGAAAATGTCATGGATTTAAATTTCCTCTTCTTTAACTATCAAATATTATATATATATATATATATATACACACACACCAAAAACTTATTATTGTATTAATTTAATGATAAAGAGCTATCATCAGGAACAGACACTGTAGGTTAAAACTCTCTCAAAAAAACAAAAAAAAAAAAACCCTATTCATTGAAGTATCAATGCCTAGGCCTAAAGGGCGTTAAAGGACCATAGGCGCACTATTGAGTATTGAGCCATAGCACCAACTTAACAAGAGAAGTCTAAAGTTCCAAACTTGTTCATGAGGAAAAGAAAAAAACATAAAAGATATGCAGTAATTTCTTTCTTCTTCTTTTTTATTTTACTTAGGACCTAATTTAGGCTTAGATTTTACTCTACGTAATTCTCTTTGTTATTCATGAAATTGAGAGAGAGAGAGAGAGAGAGAGAGAGAGTTTTTGTTAAGAAACATACATGTATAATTCATCATTTCTTACACTTAAAAATGTCCTGGAGACGGTCACACACACACATACATTTTATTTTAACAAGCACGCACTCACACACAAAAGTATGGTATATTTATTCTGGAGAGCACACAGAAATTCATCTCATCATGATTTGGAACCTGTTAAATCGTTTCGTGGATACCAGTATCTGTTGAAAAGCCAAAGTGAATGAGATTCCACTGCATATCCATCTTGATTACGGTTCCAACTAAAGTAGGCATGTGTTCTGTTCTTTATGTCTAAAACGCCATGACCATAGCTAGCCTCACGGAAAACTGAGTATGATGGTTGTGGCTCGGTCCAACTGAATTAAAAAGACGACATATATGTTACTTATTTTCCTTACAATAAGTAAGGGGTGGAGGATTCGAATTCAATTCCTCACTATTGGAAGAATTGAATATTATTACTGAGCTATAAGGTTCTTGGCGACGATATTATATAATTGGACCATTTATTATAGTTTCTAAACTTACACTGTGTACAAGCCTTCACGATTTCCTCCATCGCCAATGGTGATGTATACTGGCGAAGATGGATCATACACGGGTGCTAAGACCATTTGTAATGCTGTATTTTATGTTTGATACTCGTTCCTGTGATACATATAACTTGGTTGTTAAGTAACACTAGCATAAAGAAAACCATTGAGCTAAATTGAGAATGGTAAAAAAAATATTAAAAGTTTGCAATGCATTAGGATTTTGGGAAACCAATGATGATAGTCATATTTCAAATACTCAAATAGAAGTGTATAGAGTACTTACAGATCGTTCATAGGCATGGACATGACCAGCAAATACTACATCAACTTTGTACTGTACGAATGCTTTCTCATTTACTACTCTCATGGTTTCTCCTTCCATATAATGATCAGCGTTACTGTTGTACCATGGTGGATGCATTATAACTGATAAGGGGAATTTTTAATTGACAAAATAAAAGAAATTGTTGATCTCCAAAGACCCGTCAGCTCTATTATGCATACAGAAAACTTCATGCAAGATGAAGCCGTCAGTCTCTAAACTGAAGACTTCACGCAAGATGAAGTTGTCAGTCTCTAAGCTAACGACTTCATCTTACGACCTGATGGCATCTACACTTGGACGGAATGAAAAGCTGACGGGGAGAAAGCTAAAAGCAGGAAAGGATCCCACGAGATATGTGTATTAATGAGTGATAAGGATAAATTTACAATATTAGAATCACCAATGAAAAGGGATGAAGCGACAGTCTATTGACAAGTGACGACATGAGGAAGTCTACGGTTCTACCTCAAAGCTGATGGGAGCACCTTGAGCGTCGATGGAAAGCTAACGACTATAAGTTGAAGGGGGTATGCAAGACCCCAACGATTCTGATGTGGCTTTACTTGAGCTCCACGCATGCATGTATAATAAGATATCTTATGCTCCACGCTCAATGTTAGTCAAAAGGACTCCTACAAGGAAAGGGTTCCGCAAAATACGCTCATGGAAACTCTTATAAGGAAAAGACTTCTAAACCAAGGAAGAGAGGTCAACCCTCAACTACTATAAAAACCCCAAAATCCTCACAAACCAAGGTGCGCATAATTCACCCCAGTTCTGGTATTCTAGAGTTGTAAAAAGAAATCTAACTTGATCTTCGGAGGATATTTGGCCAATACCACACCGGTTCTTCTCTTAAGGTCTTCAGCTTTTGTATTGTGCAGGTTTTTGTCAGGAGCACGTGAGGATCATATGGCTTACTGATGATTTTTCGGCATTATCAATAACAATCAACCATGGTGTCTCACTTCTATTCACTTTTGGTATCTCACTATTGAACCAACTGTACTGAGGAGTGGAGTAACCTTCAAAAAGGAAAAGGAGATAGAAAATACAAATAACATTACATGATATCATATTTGAAGTCAATTGTGAAAGCATTATTAGAATTTTCTACAAACAATCCATGACCAAGTCAAGAGGCATCTTAATTAACATGCATATGGGACACTGTACCCAAGAAATAAAATCTTAACCGTAAAATGGACTCTTTCAATTTTCCGTGAAATGGACACGATCCTATTACAGGTTCTTATGATTGATAACATATGCCATAATTCTTATAAGACATTTGAGCCACAATATTTTTTCAAACTGCAAGTTTAAACATATACCCTGCTCCATTTTGAGACGTGTAGTATAAATGCCATGTTAACAACAAGAAGCAAGGAAAATGTGTCCTTAGCATATGCTGAATACGAAGACAAGACTAATTTAAGACAAAGCTCTGGCATTCGCCATATAATTTGCAGAACGCTGATACTTACCGAACCCTAAATATGCATCCATAACTATGACATATGCTGGACCTCTCTTGAATGAGTACCAATATGGAGCAGTACTGCCTGATGCACGATAAGGGGCGGGGAACCGATTTGTGAAGGGCTTGAAAGGTATAGGTTCACCCTACAGTAGCAAATATACAACTCTTTAGTGAAAAATTCACTTCATGAATAACCTTCAAAGGTTTGGCTAATGTATACAATCAAATGGAAGAACATATGGGTTAGAAATTATGAACAATGGAGTTAAGATGTAAATAAACTAAAAATATTAATGTAATGTCTTAAAATTAAGGTTTATTATCCATTTTCATTTGGAAGTCCATAGGAAGGTTTATTTTTACTTTCTTGCTTATAATAAGTGAGGGTGGGAGATTCGAACTATGTTCTCCTATAGAGATAACTAGGTAACACCGCTAAACCATAAGACTCTTGAAGGTTAACTTAATTAGCTTTCCCATGATACCGAACCCATATGCTTCAATGGATTTTCAAAGAGAGTCTAAATTTTTTTCACAATTGTTGAAGTGGCATGTTATCATTGATATACTGTCAGTGGTGGACTTATGTAAAATACTAATATTATAACACACTTACAAATTGGGGGAGCCAGTCAACTTCATGATTCCCTGCACACCACATCCAAGGCTGATAAGCAGCACTTCTCTCAACAAACCTGCTCCATGTATCCCATCTTACATTGTCATGTAATAGGTAGGTATCTGCATAAGAGAGGTCTCCGGGTACAACACTGCTTTTGGTTTGCGGTGGTCATTTTGATAATGAGTGAGCGTTGTGTTTGAATTATAAGTTTGGCCAATATCCCCTGCAAAATTGTCCATTACAGGTATAAATGATCAAGTATTAGTTGCCCCAAAAGTGCAAAACTTTTTGTTCAATTAGTTAAAAAATTATTTGGTAGCTAAGTAAAACACCCTTAGTACAAGCCCCTTTCCACGCAAAGAACATCCACATAGACTGTTCACACATGAAGGGCATGTGCTAAGAATTGATTATGGCCAAGGAGCTAGGAATTGATAAGCTTTCTTTCTGGAATCAGATGCTTAGGTAGTTGTTTACAGTCTCTGGCACTTGTACTACTAAATTCTATTAGACTAATTCAGAGTATTGTGGAATAAAATAATACTAGACTATTCCTCAAGCTTTCCAAGAATTTAGACTAGGGCACAACTCCCTTATCAAGAGGGGGGTGTAGACAGATAGAAGATTTTGTAGTCCACTATTACTCTCCTATGAATATATCTTTTGCTTTAGCTTTGGATAACTCTGAGGTAAGGACATGTGCAAAGAAGAGTGCTTTGAATACGTGTGAAATTGTGAAATAATTAAAATATGCTATTATCTATTCTTTGATAAGAAATAGGTAAAGATGAAAAAATGTTACTGCACAGGATCCACCTCCTAGGCTAACACACTCATATTAAGAAAACAAGTGCTTGTATGCTGCCTAATTATTACTACAAGATAGCTAATTTTAGTTTTAAGTATTATTTTCCTGGAAATTTCTATCATAGTTCATTCAATCACAACCAGGCTACAGCCTACATGAGAAAAGCTTAACAGGAATGGTGTCTGCTTAGCAAAATGTTCACATGCCTTTTTTTTTTTTTCTTTTTCTTTTTCTTTTTCTTTTTCTCTTTCTGTTTTTGATATATTTTAAGTCAAGAAGAAGGAATTTGAACTCCGGATTGAAAACACCAAAAAATGCCTTCAGTTAGTGCAAACTAGAATGCTTACCTATGAGGCCAAATGTGTATGGGACATCAGGGCCAGGTTTAGGAGGAGTTTCAAACCAGAATTTCCTCTTAAAGCGCCCACTTCCAAGTTCATAGTAATATTTAGTATCAAACTGTTCAAACAAGAATAGTTAGATTTAGAAAAAGAATATCTTATAACCCCACCTATATAGCTACAAACCATGCCTAAACAAAAACAGCACAAAAAAGCAATAGCTCCAATACAAAACAACAATAATGTAAAAAAATTTCAGTTTCTTTCACTTCCACCTCCAAGTTGCTGATGTTGGCGTGATGAATGAAGCCAGAAGTATAATTATAGTATGTGTATCTACCAATTTTGCCTTCAAGTCTTCAACCTTATGTTTTTTCTTAAATTTTTCACACCAGTATGTCACTTTATTTGGACCCGGTCCATGTGGAGTTATCCATGTCACAATCACTGCCGTTCCTACATAGTCTCCTTGTGTTATGTGAACCTAAATTCAAAGCATTCACATATTGAGTCAGACAATCAAAAAACGATAGAAGAGAAGAAAATGCCAACTTGAAACCACCCCATTATTTCTATCAAAATGCAAAACAACTGTCAATGTACTTCATCAAAAATTTATTCAAAGGATTGCTTCATTTTGGATGAGTTCATTTTCATCTCAAAAGTGAATGTGCAACTTTATATAGTATCACATTTTTCAAGATACAATTATACTTTTATACAATAAATAAACAAAATAAGTTCATCCAAACTCCCACAAAATAAATACAACTATACTTTCAAGGTACAGCTCTTAAAGTATGCCACGCATATTAACTTTCTTTTTATTTAAACTTTGATTATTTTACGAGGAAAATAATGGATATCTAACATATTGTAAATAGTAAAATATAAAATGAAGTACACATATTGAGACATAGGATTTTTATTTAGGAACAAACCTGTTGTCAGTGGCAGAGCCACACACAAGGGTGGGGGGCCAAGGCCCACCCTAAATTTTAAAAAATTATTTTATAGTATTTATATTATTTACATTTTAAAAAATGTAGCATGTAAAAATTGAAGTTATCCCTCCAAATTTTGAGTCATTTCAATGGTGCTCTTAAAGAAAGATAAATTATATTAAAATCATATAATTTAAGAGGTTTAACAAATTAAACTATGTAAAAAATGATAAATTTTTGTACATGTTTAATAGAAGAAATACATGACTTTTGTATACTCATTAAAATTTAGAAGATGATAAATTATCTTAGTAAATTAATTTATACGTGTGTATGTGTAGAGGTTTATCTTAACTAATATATTAACATCACAACTTGGCCCTCCCAAACCAAAATTTCTGGCTCTGCCCCTGCTTGTTGAGGTGAATTATGGCCAGGAGGAACATAAAGGGTAGGATTATCAACAGGAATGTCCATATTGGAATCAGCTGACCTCACAAAAGTGCTTGTTTTACCTCCATTACAAAGCATTGCTGCATTCAAAATTAAACTCAAAACAACTCCAACAGCTACTAAAGTAGAAGAAGAAGACAATCCCAACATCCCACCCATCTTAACCATATGATGAGCACCCCAACACTCAATTACTTATGCACACCCCTTTGAGCTCAAGACCTCAGTCTGCTTCATATATATACATAGTTAAAATGACTAAATTAATAGGTCAACTATCCAAAAAATACTGGGAATATTCATTTCTAGAAACCATTCTAGAGGTCTATACCAGAGGAACAATTAAATTAATCTAGAGGCATGAATGTGCAGGTTAATTCAAAGACGTGGACTAACTGAAACTTAATTTCCCCAGTTTTGAACTGAAGTTTATTAAAAAGAATTTAGGACTACCAAAGTATTTAACTTTTTTTCTAAGGAAAAGAGAGAGAGATGCTAGCCATGTATGGAAGGTGTCATCGTAAAACAATGTTATTCTAATGTACTTGTTCACGAAGTCTAATCTCTTCCATTATTTGTTAGAGAGGTGGGATTGGATTTGTTATACAATTTGAACACAAAGTTATAAAAATATGTATCATTTAGTCATATTCATATCTCATGTATAACACGAAGTTTTTTGAGATATAAAATTTGACAGATGTGATGCCCTATCTTGATTGTCCTCTGACTGAACATTAAGGGATTTAGAAAGCTGATTTCTTTTAAAATTATTTTGGGAAATAAGCAAAGAGAGAATTGCTAATGATTGGTCCTGCAATGAACTTGCCATCTGTATACTTTGGAGAATTGCTAAGAAGAAAGCACATGTAAACCAAAAGAAACACATCCTTATCAATTGGAAAGTCCAAAGTGCTGTTAGCACCTAAAAAATTGAAAGAATACTTTGGAAAAGGAAGGTTGTGCTTGTGGAGGTTACAAGGAGGACATGTGCATAATTTGACTTTGACGGGCAGTGAGCACACAAAATATTAGGATATCATGAGACTGTGTAGTAGATTTTACCATAAAAGGAATAGTCCCATTGAGTGGACTGTAAGTGTAAAACATGTTCCACAATCATTCCAAAACAAAAAGATTTCCACAATTCCCTTTTTTGTTTGAAAGGAATGTTTCATGATTACTTTGCTTTGGATGGGGAAAGATAGAGGGAGGCACGAGGGAAAAAGTTGACCGGAATAGTGGTTTATGTTGGGGATAGTTTAATTACAAATTATATATAATTTAAGAGATGGGTTCAAGTTACACCTAGTGTAACTCTAAGTAATGTTACACCACTCAATATTTTTTAATTGGATGCGAATATTGACAAATCCACCGTTAGATTATATTATCTTTGTATATTCTTTATGCTTGCAAAATTTCAAGGTGATCAAAAATTAATATCCATATCATCAATCAATTGTTAAAATTCAAATTTTTGTAGTTTAAAATAATGCATAAAATATGAGTTTATGGATCAAACGGTAAATAGTATCTAATTGATATGAAAATTGGCATGCATGTTAAGAACCTATAGAACATGTAATTCAACGGTTGGATTTTTAAAATATTAATTCAATAATAAGTTATTGGGTGGTGTAACATTGCTTAGAATTACACCAGGTGTAACTTGAACCCAACTCATAATTTAAATAAGAATTCATTAATATCATTCAAAGTAAATAAAAAATAGAAAAAATAAAATAGAAAAATAATGATAAATTGCAGTTAAGGCTGTAAATGAGCTAAGTATTAAAAGTTCAGAATTATTCATTAATTTTATTTTGAACACGAGTTGAGCTAAGCTCATCATCAAATAAGATTACATGTTTATGTTCGGTTCATTTTCTTGTTTTTCAAACTTAAGCTTATTTACGAGTTACTTGATTAGTAGAATTTGGCTACAAAATTGATTATAACCTAAGACTACAACCTTATTCAATAAAATAAACATTACTACATATTTTAAAAATCTAACCATTAAATTATATGTTCTTTACACTCTCAATACACATATCAAATTTTGTATCTATCAGATATTATTAATTAAGTGATCTATAAGCTTATATTTTATGGATAATTTTAAACTACAAAAGCTTGCAATTTTAATAATTTATTGATGACATAACTATTGATCTTTAATTTTCTAGAAATTTTGCAAGTATAGAGGATATAAGAATAAGAAGTAATCCAATGGTGAATTTGTCATAATTCACCTCCAATAAAAAGATATTGAGTAAGGTTGTAACCTAAGGCTATAACCAATTTTGTAGTTAAACTTTGTCTTTACTTGATTAATTTATTCTTTTCTCATATATGGTAAAATCATGACTAAAATTTTTTATCCCTTCACCAGTCAATGAATTTTTACAACGAATGCGCTAACTATATTATTAATAAACTACAAATAATAATTTGATAGCATATAAACTATTTACAAATTTACACGATTCAATTTCAAGTCTATATAAATATATTTTTAGAAAAATATAAATACAAAATATAATAATTAAATCAAGTCTCATGTTCATGGGCTTGTTCACGAATACATTATTATGTTTGAACTTTACTCATTTAATAATTAAGCCTAAACTTGTGTTTAAATTTGATTTGTTTGCAAAATAAACAAATATAAGCAAGTCTTTTTTTAAACCGAACTCGTTTATAAACAACTTGATTTATATATTACATTCCAAATAACACATGACATCGGGTTGGTTTTCTAGTAACAATAAATTATAATATAACTTTTTTTGATATAATATAATAATTTTAAACGATATGAAAAAGTCTTTGAAAGTCTTAAAAACTTATAAAAATAAATTTTTTTAACTATAGTAGTATTTTAAAATATTTTTTTAATCATAATAGTATTTTAAATTTCATAAAAAAAATTACAATAAAGTTGCACCTGAAATAATAATAACTATAATTATTTTATAAATATATTGAAAGGCATCCATTGATTAGAGGAAAACTCAATATATATCTTAATTTTTTTATATATATTGAATTTTCCTCGAATCAAAATGCCTTTCACTTTCATCAGTTGCAACTTGCAAGTTTTAAGGGAAGTCCACCTTCCACCCATAACGCATTCAATAAACCGGTTTTCGATGTCACTGCGTGTAGGGCCTGTAGGCCCGTCTTTGGTTATGAGTTATGACCCCAAACCCAAATATATATATTATATACCCCCCAAAAAAAAATCAACCATATTGGTTTCTAGAAGGCCTTAAGTTTAGGATCCAACCCAAAATGGTTGAATTGAGGCCCAAACATGGAACCACCAAAGAGATGTTTTTTAAGTCCAAAATTTTATGGCAAGAAGAACAACTCCCACCCTTTGAAAAACAAACCAATCGAATTGTGTATTCTCAAATGTCTATAAACGATTCCCATATCACTAGCTTGAACTTAATATAGATGGGAAGATGAGACTTCGTCTCTTATATTTGTAAGATAGCTGGGCTTATTTCAGATTATTAAAATCAAGCCCATCTATCTAAGCAAACCCAAGCCCAATAATGGGATTAGCCTCAATCTATAATTTATAGCCCGTTTGCTACGGGAAGTAGTGTTTTATATATAAGCAAACCCAAGCTTATCTAGTGTAACTTTAAATAATGTTAGATTATCTAATAATTTGTTATTAAATTCATATTTTTGGTTCAAAAAAAAAAATCATATTTTAAAAATCTTAACGTTGGATTACATGTTCTATATTTTCCTAACATGCATGCCTATTTTTATGACAATTGGATATTATTTTCTATTTGATCCATAAACTTTTTTTTATGCATTATTTTAAATTTTAAAAATATGAATTTAAACATAATTGATGACCTAGATATTGACTTTTGATCTCCTCTCTCCCTCTCCCTCTCTCTCTCTGTATATATATATATATATATATTATTGTTTTTATTTAAATAATAGAAAGGAGGACGGTATCCAAACCTCCTGATATTGCTGTGGCCTGTGGGAACAGGGAAGTGGTGTTTTAGATGTATATAACTGAAAAGACTTGTGAAGCATTCACATCAGTCTCTCTAAAATAGGATAAGAGACTAATTTAAGGAATGAAACCAAAAAAAAAAAAAAAAAGAACTCACATTGACTTCCCTACATGTCTCCTAAAATAACATTTTGCTACCGTATTTCCTATATTCAGGGAAGAACTATTCATTTCTCAAACCCTCTTTTTTTTTTTCTTTTTTTTTTCTTTTTTTTTGGTGTCGATAACTAAAATAAAGAAAAAATTTTCAGTTTTGAAATTTGAAAAGTAGGAAAAATAATAATAAATAAATATCATATTAATAAAATAGAGTATAGGATTGAAAATTATGTGGGTTTTTTTTTTTTGGGTAAATCCACTAACTGTCCCTAAGGTTTGGACAAATATCAAGGAGGTTCAAAAGATTACAAAATTGACAATTTCAGTCCTTAAGTCCAAACGGACTCTAACACCGTTAACTTCAGTCCTCTCATCCCTTTCTCTTTGCTCTCTCTTCTTCACGCTAGAGACTCTCTCGGTGTCAAGCTCAAGCTAGCCATAAGGTTTCAAACTCAACAAATGACCAATAAGACAATCAAACACAGATCAACCCAAACAATCAATCATCCAACATCAAACCTCAAACATACCAAGATCAAACCATTTCAAAACAAAACCAAGACCCATAACAAAACCAAACCCAAACAAACCCAAATCAACAATTTAAAAAAAAAAAAACCCATACCCATAACCGCGAGCTTTGCCAGATTGGGATCTTGCAACCACCGGCCACCTCTCATCGCGACCCACAAAGCCTTTGCTCAAACCAAAGCAAACCCACCTCACCTATCCAAACCAAAATCCATAAACCTCCACTGCCAACCCACCACCGATCCAAACCAAAATCACAAACCACCACCGCCGACCCACAACCGATCCAAACCAAAATCACAAACCTCCACCGTCAACCCACACCAAAACCCACGAACCACTGCTAAGCCATAGCATGACGTTGCCACTCAAAGACCACAAAAACCAACACTGATCCACACCGAAACTCACCAAAACTGCTTACCCACACCACCGCACCGTCGTAGAGACCAACATAGAGAGAAGAAAGGAACGTGAGAGTTTGAGAGTGGAAAGGATGAGGGAGTCAGAGAGAGTGATGAGAAGAAAAGCTGAGAAGAAAGAGAGTCAGAAGAAAGAAAGGACCCGTGTGAGGGTGAGAGAGAGAAACCAAAAATAAATAACGGCGTTAGAGTCCGTTTGGACTTAAGGACTGAAATTGTCAGTTTTGTAATCTTCTAGACCTTCTCGGTATTGTCTAAACCTCAAGGGTAGTTAGTGAAATTGACCCCTTTTTTTATTATTAAAAAAACGTGAGTGTTTTGAAAATTTGTTAGCTAAAATAGAAAAAGTAAATTTTTATCTAAAAATAGGGATAAAATTTTAGGAAAGACAATGTGAATGCATTAATGTAGGGACCCGTTTCGAGCAACCCCCATATAATAAATTTGTAGAGAATGGATAGAAGGGCCAGACACTAGCAAAAAAGACATTAGTCGATGTGGGCTTACAAGAAGAACAACTAAAATATGACTAAGTGTTCTTGAGGAAAGTTCGTCCTCGGCCCAGTCCGAGGAGCTCTTTTCCTTAGAATTAATGAATATAAGGGTTGTCCTTTGAACACCCTAAAAGAAAGAAACACTCTCCCTTCCCCCACCCAAGGGGCCCCCCCTTTACTTTGGGGATTTTATCTATTATATATCCTTGTTTAGTTGATCTCTGCCATCCATTTGTAGGCCATCTGGACTTGTGTCTGTGGGCTTGTCCCATCAGCTGCCTTTGCAGGCTTTTTGTTAGTTGAAATAACCAAGGCGGCACTATTTGCTGGTCAATTCGCCATTGATGCGGTCAGAGTGTTGGTGGCATGCATTTAATGGGTGAGTAACAGCTTCTTTTCTTCAATGTCGGTTTGCCGAGGATGTGGGCATCCTCGGTGAAGTCCCTTGAGGACTTGGGCTCCTCCCACTCATCTTCGGATCCTGTACTCTCCTCGGCATAAACCTTGGGCCCGAAATGGAATGGGCCGGGGTTGCTAAATGTTTGGGTCTCACAATTAACATTTAGAATATTTGGCAAACTACAACTAAAAAATGCTTTAAAACTGTTCACACCAATTTAGTAGCCAAATTAGTAAAGAATTGTAGAAAATTGTTAGCTAAAGTAGAAAAAGTAAACTCTTATCTTAAAATAGGGAGAAAATTTTAGGTAAGGTAAGACAACGTGAATGCATTAAAATTTAGAATATTTGGCAAACTACAACTAAAAAGTGCTTTAAATCTATTCACACCAAAATTTTGTAACCAAATTAATAAAGAGTTGTAGATATGAGAACTTGGATAAGGCACAAAATATCTTAGAAAATATCAGCTCTCACATAAATTTTCAATCGGACTCACCATGCAAAGAGATAGTATTATGCGATTCTTTCTGTGATATGTTTTTTTGTCTTGAAACTTTCTCAACTAGTTAAAGGTTCAATAATCTACCAAAGACCATTGAAGCCAAAAAGCTGCCAAAATTTGTATTGAGTCTTGTAGTTAAATTAATTGATAATTTTTGGTGTTTTCAAATGAAAAGCCAAATTGAATAAAGTATTAAAAGTTAAAACTTGTTCATTTAATTTTATTTCAAACACGAGCCGAGCTTAAGTTCATTATCAAACTATATTATATATATTCAAATTTGGTTTATTTTCTTGTCGAAAAAGCTTTAATTTGTTTATGAGATAGGATTACTTGATTAACTTATTTTTCTCTATATATATAGTAAAACCATGACTAAAAATTTTAACCAATTCACAAATTCTTGAATTTTTACTACAAATTAATTGTTTTTGTTATCAATAAATTAGAAATAATAATTTAATATCATATGAACCAATATACAAATTTATACCATTCAATCTCAAATTATGTAAGTTATTTTTATTCAAGTATATATATAAAAATATAATTTATTTATAGTTAAATCAAACTTCATGTTCACGAATGCATTATTATGTTTGAATTTGACTTGTTTAGTAGTTAAGCCTAAACTTAGTTAAGCCTATCAAAAGATCACCAAGATTTTTGTAATTCAATTAGTTGGCACCTCTTAATATTTTCAACAAAAATACAAGTTCAATAACAAATTATGTAAGTTATTTTTATACAAGTATACATATAAAAATATAATTTATTTATAGTTAAATCAAACTTCATATTCACGAATGCATTATTATGTTTGAGTTTGATTTGTTTAGTAGTTAAGCCTAAACTAGTTAAGCCTATTAAAAGATCACCAAGATTTTTGTATCTCAATTAGTTGGCACCTCTTAATATTTTCAACAGAAATACAAGTTCAATATCAAGTTATGTAAGTTATTTTTATACAAGTATACATATAAAAATATAATTTATTTATATTTAAATCAAACTTCATATTCACGAATCCATTATTATGTTTGAGTTTGACTTGTTTAGTAGTTAAGCCTAAACTTAGTTAAGCCTATCAAAAGATCACCAAGATTTTTGTAATTCAATTAGTTGGCACTTCTTAATATTTTCAACAGAAATACAAGTTCAATATCAAGTTATGTAAGTTATTTTTATACAAGTATACATATAAAAATATAATTTATTTATAGTTAAATCAAACTTCATATTCACAAATGCATTATTATGTTTGAGTTTGATTTGTTTAGTAGTTAAGCCTAAACTAGTTAAGCCTATTAAAAGATTGCCAAGATTTTTGTATCTCAATTAGTTGGCACCTCTTAATATTTTCAACAGAAATACAAGTTCAATATCAAGTTATGTAAGTTATTTTTATACAAGTATACATATAAAAATATAATTTATTTATAGTTAAATCAAACTTCATATTCACGAATGCATTATCAAAAGATCGCCAAGATTTTTGTAATTCAATTAGTTGGCACCTCTTAATATTTTCAACAGAAATACAAGTTCAATATCAAGTTATGTAAGTTATTTTTATACAAGTATACATATAAAAATATAATTTATTTATAGTTAAATCAAACTTCATATTCACGAATGCATTATTATGTTTGAGTTTGATTTGTTTAGTAGTTAAGCCTAAACTAGTTAGGCCTATTAAAAGATCGCCAAGATTTTTGTATCTCAATTAGTTGGCACCTCTTAATATTTTCAACAGAAATACAAGTTCAATATCAAGTTATGTAAGTTATTTTTATACAAGTATACATATAAAAATATAATTTATTTATAGTTAAATCAAACTTCATATTCACGAATGCATTATTATGTTTGAGTTTGATTTGTTTAGTAGTTAAGCCTAAACTAGTTAAGCCTATTAAAAGATCGCCAAGATTTTTGTATCTCAATTAGTTGGCACCTCTTAATATTTTCAACAGAAATACAAGTTCAATATCAAGTTATGTAAGTTATTTTTATACAAGTATACATATAAAAATATAATTTATTTATATTTAAATCAAACTTCATATTCACGAATCCATTATTATGTTTGAGTTTGACTTGTTTAGTAGTTAAGCCTAAACTTAGTTAAGCCTATCAAAAGATCACCAAGATTTTTGTAATTCAATTAGTTGGCACTTCTTAATATTTTCAACAGAAATACAAGTTCAATATCAAGTTATGTAAGTTATTTTTATACAAGTATACATATAAAAATATAATTTATTTATAGTTAAATCAAACTTCATATTCACGAATGCATTATTATGTTTGAGTTTGATTTGTTTAGTAGTTAAGCCTAAACTAGTTAGGCCTATTAAAAGATCGCCAAGATTTTTGTATCTCAATTAGTTGGCACCTCTTGATATTTTCAACAGAAATATAAGTTCAAATCTCTCACTCCTAATAATCCATGTATAAAAAAAAATAAATTAATATCAAATGATAATTTTTTTTTAATAAAAAAAATCCTTGAAATTTAATTTAACAAAACTTTTTAAGAGGCTTGAAAAAAAAATATCTATGTTTTTTCTTAAAATTAAAATCCAACTTATACACACTTTAATTTTCCAAGTACTGTATTTCTTTTAGCCATTGTACCATATGAAAGGACATGTATTTTGTGTGACATACTCATTCGTAGTACATGATCACATCCTCACGTATTTGATTTATTGCACGCTTATCTTCACCAATATAATAAGATATAACGTACACGTAGAAAAGTGAACTACGCACGCAAGTACGTCTCAGTATTATCCTCAGTTATTAATTTATTATACTAGTTTTTTACTTTCTGTAAATAGGCGTGGAGTTCTGTATATGGAATGAATTCAAGTCTAAAACCATTCACCCAAAAATAATAATAATAATAATAATAATAATAATAATAAAAAGCCTAACCGTCAAACAACTTGTAAGCTAGTAAAATCCAACTAACATTCAGCCTCCGAGATCTCCGCAGCATCCTCACCTACGACCTACTTTAAAAAATCTTTGTGCTTCCCAAGGAATCCCAACTAGGTGGCACCCGACAATAATACATAAATGACCTCTCTACCGAATCCAATCCAATAAAATACTCAAACACAACAAAGAAACATGAAGTCAATTTGAATTAATTACTCCCAACATTAACTAAATTTATTCAATAAAAAAAAAACATTAACTAAATTTGAATTAATTACTAAGCTAAATTATATGTTCAACTAATTAAGTTAATTTTGTTGTAGAATAAACTCAAACTTGTTCACTAATTATTTAGCTAATATGTTCTTTCAGTTTTTACTTCTTCACAAAATATGCTTATAATTAATAACTAAGTTAGTTAGAATGAATTAATTTGAGTTAATTATATCTAATGATTTTTGTTTTTGAACTTATAAAAGCTAGATAAACAAACTCTATATTGTTAAATATTGCATATAATTTTACTACAAAATAGACTATTTATATTATCAATACATTACAAATTAATAATAATTTGATATCATTTACAAACTTATACGATTCAATCTTAGGTCTATTTTAAACATTTATTTTTTAATCAAGTTTCGAATTTGCTAGTTTGTTCACGAACATATTATTATGTTCAAACTCAATTATTTAATAAATGAGCCCCAACTAAACTAATTTAGGCTCGAGATTGACTTATTTGCTAAATAAATGAACATAAAGCTTTGTCTTGAGTGAGCTTGACCTTTTTCATAAACAACTTGATTTATTTTAAATCTCTATCAATAATTTATCTCCCACAAATGAAATTTAATATTTTAGTTTATATATTGTAATTATCTCTAAAAAAATATTCTAATAATACAATTTTATTACTAAATATTTCAAAAAATTTAAAAATAAAAAGATTTATTATATATTCTAATTATCTTGATCATCTATTTATTGTATCTAACCAAATAACTTGAAAATTACTAGTGCATAGTTTGCAATTTGCACAAAGATTTTCAATAACAAAAGGATATTTTGAGCTAAAAAATTCGGAAATAGAAAACACAGCTAGATTAGGTCCAATCAAATAGCCTAAAAAAGCCCAAAACATAACCAACTACCATTCAACTTTTGCAATCAATTCCCTCCACCTGTCATCTCCCCATTGGCCACTCCTTTCCTTCCTCCCTAAGCAAACAAATTCTTCGTCAAACGCCACCGTGGTAGAATCCTCTACAACGTACTTAAAAACCCAAAATCATCTCAACCGTCCAAATACATAGGTCCGACATAACCAGCGCCCCAGATCCATCCATATGATGAAACGCACCACAGGAGATCTCACCCTCACAAGGACTTTCAGCTTTATAAAAAAGCTCTTCACAACGCACATACTCACAAAGCCAAAAAAAAATGGATAACCGATTCTCTCTCTTTCTGATCTCCGCTCTTCTCTTAATCTCCGCAACGACGTCGTTGCTGGAAAACTCCGATGACGCGATGATCCGACAAGTCGTCGACGCCGATGCCGGCGTTAGCGAGACTCTGAGCGACGATCCTCTGCTCGGGGCGGAGCACCACTTCACGCTGTTCAAGAAGAAGTACGGCAAGTCGTACGCGAACCAAGAGGAGCACAATTTCAGATTCAAGGTTTTCCAGAAGAATCTGAAGAGAGCGCGCCGACACCAGAGGATGGACCCGTCGGCGATCCACGGCGTGACTCAGTTCTCCGATCTGACTCGCTCCGAGTTCAAGAGGACTGTCTTGGGATTGAGAGGTAGCCGGAGGCTCAGACTCCCCACCGATGCCAACACCGCTCCGATTCTCCCCACCGAAGGTCTTCCCGAAGATTTTGATTGGAGAGATCACGGAGCTGTCACCGAAGTCAAAAATCAGGTATCGTTTTTATTTTTATTTTTTATTTTAAGATTTTTATTAATTTTTATTAATTTTTTTATTTTTATTTTATTTTTAGATTATAGAGTTGCTAAATATTGAATTTCTAAGTTATTAATAATCAGATTTGTAAATTTTTGGTGTTTGATCTGTCTGTGGAAGTGTTTGACTGGTTCTTTTTTTTCTATATATAAATTTTCAATTTTATTTTATTTTTTGTATTTTTTAAAAGTAAAATTGGTATATATAATTAGATTTCTGAGTTAGTAATAGTCAGCTGTGTGTGGGAATTTTTTTTTTCCTTAGTTTTTGCTACTATTAGGTTAAATGTGTAATTATATTGTTATTTTCAAAGTTTTTTTTTTTTTTAATAAAAAAAAAAAAGTTTTTGGTGTTTTATCTGTATGAGGAAATGTTTTGGCTTTGATTTCGTTTTTGTTTAAATTGTATTGAAATTTGGTTTTTGTGTTTGAAAAAAATTGTATAAAAGTAGTGATGTTATTTGTTTTATATGTTTATTAATTTTGGTGGTGATTGTGGAATAGGGTTCATGCGGATCGTGCTGGAGTTTCAGTGCAACTGGGGCCTTGGAAGGTGCTAACTACCTTGCCACCGGGAAGCTCGTTAGCCTCAGCGAGCAACAGCTCGTGGATTGTGATCATGAGGTTGAATTCTTGCCTTTGCCCTAATTATGCTTTAGTATGAAGGTTTACTTTGATTAATTTTTTTAATTTTGCAAAAACAGACATAATTTTGCATTTAAGTGTATATGGTAGATGTGAATGTGTGATCAATTTATATGGTATCTTGCATAATACAAAGTCTGTGTTTATTTGTCTTAATTAGATACGAAAATTCGTTCTTTTGTGTTACTGAATCAAGTGTTTATTCAGTTGTGCTTATTGGATGGCTGGTGCTGAAGTACAATGATGAGTTAAGGAGTGATAGGTTGGAGAATGTGTATGCTCTGTTTCGTGGTATTGACTTTAAATTGACATGAAAACTGAAAAATCATTCCATTTCGTTACAAAATGAGTTTATTGCAGTTGTACTTATAAGATGGTTGGTGCTGTAGTACAATGATGAGTTGAGTGATAGGTTGTAGAATGTTTGTGTTTTGTTTTCTTGTTACTACAGGTCTTATGTTGCCGAAATTTAACTAGAAATATACATAAAGAGATGGAAGTTACTTCTAAATTTGGTCATACTGCTCTTAATATAGATATTAAGCAAAACCATCATAGTGCTTCGTTAGAAGGTTTTGATAGTCCACCAACTTGAGTTTTTTCTGTTTTGGTAATAATATGTGATTTCTGGTTCTGCCTGTTGACTGATCTTGTCATTATTGATAATGGTTTTTACTTGTTTTGCCGAATATGTTTCTCTAAAAAAGTGTGGGTACAATATTTTTGTGTTTTACACTAGAACTTAATGTTTGTTGTATTAAACTTATTATCCTTTTTATCTATCTGTATGTTTATCCTCTGGCATTACCTATTTCTGTGAGTGGTGCAATAGAATTTGGCACTGAGGATGGAATTTATTACTGACAGCAAGATATTGCCTAAAGCTTCTGGTTATTTTGTTATGGTTTTTTAATTCCTATGTGCAGTATCATTGGTACACATGTTATGTTTGAATTTTTAATTGGGAACACCTTATGGAAGATTATTACACGAATTCTATTAGCTAAGCTTTCAATTCCTATGTCTATCTTATGTTCAAACTTGTGCCATGAATTATAGATGCTGATTCTTTTGCACCTGTGGTGAAAAGGGTGGTTCCTGTGCTCTTTCTTACTCCGTTACTAAATTAAGCTTGTATTATTCTGCAGTGTGATCCAGAAGAGGCAGGCGCATGTGACTCTGGTTGCAATGGCGGGTTAATGAACAGTGCCTTTGAGTACACACTCAAAGCCGGTGGACTCATGAAAGAGAAAGATTATCCATACACTGGTACTGACCGTGGAACCTGCAAATTTGACAAGAGCAAGATTGCAGCAGCAGTGTCTAACTTCAGTGTCGTCTCACTTGATGAAGATCAAATTGCTGCTAATCTTGTTAAAAATGGCCCCCTTGCAGGTGAGCAACTTTGTTGCAGCTTTGACATTTTACCACAAGAACACATCCTACTAATATCATTTGCTATATTTGACTACAATTAACAAACTCTTCTCTTTGCTTAAATGTAGTGGCTATCAACGCGGTGTTCATGCAGACATATGTGGGTGGGGTTTCATGCCCCTACATATGCTCAAAGAGGCTCGATCATGGTGTGTTATTGGTTGGCTATGGCTCAGCTGGTTATGCTCCAGTCCGAATGAAGGAGAAGCCATACTGGATCATCAAGAACTCATGGGGTGAGAGCTGGGGAGAGAGTGGTTTCTATAAAATCTGCAGGGGCCGCAATATCTGTGGAGTCGACTCCATGGTCTCCACTGTTGCTGCAGTCCAAACCACCTCACAGTAGGGGGCATGAATTTTAGTGGATATTCATCACACCAAAATTTCTGTATATATAAGAAATGTTGCATTTAATTTATATTGCAACTTGATGTCACAGACATTATAGCCCGCAAATTATCCCAGAACATTGAAGATTGAAATATCTCACTGGGATTAATCTCTGTATTTACGTTTTTTAGTGCTTGTTCTGCCTTTTAAATCCCCGAGTGTCCTTTCTTGAACTATGTCTCTGCCAACTGTTAAGTGCGTTTCAGTTTTTAAACAATATTATATATATTTTTATATATTTTTTTACTTACACATATTTTCAAAAAATACAAATAACATTACTAGAACAACATTATCAACCAGTCCCTAAAGCTCTCAAGTCACATTGATTGATAGTTTTTATTCTCACTTTTGAAGAAATTGATTTTTGGACTCAAAACCGTGAGTCATCGCTAGGGTGGTATAGTATTTAACTAATTTTAATGTTTATTTTTAACAGTGGACTCTGTGATCTTCGTCGTTAATATTCACGGCATGTCAGTTTAGTACTCGTATGTTTCTATCGTTCAACATATGAAAACTAATTTTTTATATTTAGAAAGTATTTGAAATTGAATTTTGTAACCATATTCAAAGGATAAGCAAAAAAAAAAAAAAAAAAAATTCGTGATGTTTGTTGGGTGCGAATTATGACCAGACCTGATACTACAAACCGGAAAGCATGACTTGTGCCGTATACCATGTTCATACGTAGACCATTACCAAGTAGTCTATACAAATGAATCGAGCTCTTTATAAACGGTTTGGGTTGCACTCTGGAAAAAAGTCTGTTTATGTTCATTTATTGACTAAACAAATCTAGGTTTAAACTCAACTTAAACAAATCAAACTCAATAATCAATATATATATATATATATAAGTTTGAGATTGAATTGTGTAAGTTTGTAAATAAGTTCATAAGATATCAAATCATTATTATAAATTATTAATAATATAAATTTTCTATTATACAAGATTAACTGATATTATTCTTATAAATTTATAAACAAAAATTATTCTATCTAATTAACTCAAATAATATAATTTTAATAATTAATTAGTAGTATAAATTTGTAGTGGATAAAAAAAAACACCCATGTTTATTATTCATGGGAAAAAAAAAGTTAATCAAGTAACTCATGAACAAATTTGAGTTTTATGAAAAGAAAATAAACCAAACTTAAATATGTAATTTAGCTTGGTAAAGCTTGATTTTGACTTGTGTTCGAAATACTATTAAACGAACCAATTTTAAACTTTTAATACTTATCAACTAATTTATAATCCTATCCGAGAAATCTATTTTCATAAATGTAACCAGTTGCGTTGGCATTGACATTAGCTTTTATGTTATATTGTAATCCTATAATGACGTGACAATCATCCCAAATGTTTGTTTATTTGTTTTGTTTTCTTAAATCTTAAATCTCTGTATTTGGCCATTTTCTCCTTGTACATGTGATATTTAGAGAAAAGTATATTTTTGGTCCTTAAAGTTTGAGATTATTTTTATTTTGAGCATTTACATTTTAAAATTTTCATTTGAACCTTTCATGTTTGATCTTATTTACATATTGGCCATTTCGATCATTAAGTTAGGAATATGTTTTTTTGTTTACAACAATGAGATTCCGACATTGTATAACATTTTGATTCATGAAATAATTAAATACGAAGGACATTTAACAGTTAGATTACTAATAGAAAAAAAAAAATATGACTAATATAAAAAACAAAACTAATCGTGAATGACTAAAATATCTGCCCCAAACATCAGGGAGGTAAAAGTGTACTATCATCGCTAACAAGAATTTGGTGGGAGACATTATTAGGCAGCAGGGAGTAGAGACAATTTCATATATCGGCATGAAGGACAATTTCATTCATTTGACTTACAGAATGGGAAGACTCCGTCCTCTAATATAGCAGCTAGAATAGAAATTTAACTCTTGTTCGTCTTTCTAATGTTTGAGTATCTTATACCTCCACTCTTTCTTGTTTGCTTAGAGATTCTTTTTTGTTACATAATGAATGGTCCCCAATTTAATGGACTAGGCTACATTACAACTACAAGGGTCTCCACTCTCCAAGACCACAAATGTTTTATTAGGCTCTATACGTAGTTTGATGATCCATGCATAAAACAAGTAGTATATTCAAGTGGTCCAAGGGCATTACAGTTAAAACTAAAGTAAGAGTGGGTAACGTTTGACATGCAGTGAGTGGGACGATCCGTTTGGACCTGTGACTGTGAACCTCATATCCCTTCACTTTCTCACTATCCAATCTCTAAATCCATCACCAATACAATGATTTCTTATCCTTCCAACAATGGGACGAAAAAGGGATCAGTCATGAACCAATTACCAAACGCTGCCGTGCAAGAACATTGCTAATAAATCTAGCTGGACCAAAACTTCCCGCTTATCAAAGTAGTAACAACAGAAGTTCAATAATTACCTCATTCTCCATCTATATAATGGTTAGAACAATAACTTTACTTTGATACTATGTTAGAAAATACCGAATAAATTGTATTGTATTTCTCACTTAATAAAATATACAAGTGTCTTACATAGGAGACACAGAAATATTGTACAATAGTACTATAGGTGTAGTACAAGTATGTGTGTTAAGCAAGACAAGTAAAGTGGATCTAAAGTCTAAGTCGATACACTTTAACCAAAAAATTAACAATATACTTCTAGTAAAAGACAAGTAACATACTTCCAGTAAGCAAGACAAGTAAAGTAGATCTAAAACCTAAATTTGTAAGCTTAAAAAAAAGGGTTGTGTTAATGGGCACCGCACGGTACCTGTTAAGCACACTTTTTCCTGACACAATTTGTCTTTTTTTTTTTTCTTCAATTTATGTCATTTTTTTAGATTTGTAGGTACTATTTCATTTTTTTTTTTTTTTTACTTTTTCTGACAAATTTTTTTTTGTCTTTTCCACACTTAACCAGCACCGCTTGGTGCTGGTTAACATTCTCCTTAAAAAAAAAAAAAAAAACTAATAACGTACTTCCAATAAAAGAAATGATAGATCAACCTAACTTGTATTGGCATACACCACCCGAAGCAATTCCCTCCCCTTCTGTAATTCACTTTCCTCCAAACTTTAATTAAACTCATTAATTTTCCTTTAACATCAATCTAAGTATTCAAGTTCATATAGTTTCACTAAAAATGTTTACATTAGTTTGCTTAACTCTTTCACTTGATCATATTGGACACTTCTTATTTGATTGTGATAAATACTTTATTTTATCATTATTGAACGAATTTATTTAAACTTGCTAAACTCTTACTTTTGCTTTAAGAAGATTATCCTACGGCATAGATACTTCTACTTTTGATAATAACCTAGATAGATACTTCTAAGTTCAATTATCCCTAAAAATCCGGTTCCATCCATCAATGTACCAAAGCACGTCACATGTTTCATGTTTCAACAACCAAAATCAGTGCATTTTCTTTGTTGCCAATGAGACTAAAGTTTCAACAACCAAAATCAGTGCATTTTTCTTTGTTGCCAATGAGTCTAAGCATATTGTTCGGCAGATGGGAGCATGTGTTAAGAAGATAGTTGTAAAATTAAAAGAGTCCCAACTTTTCATGAGTGCATCTAATTGGTCTTCTAACATGATTCACAAAAAACCACATTAACTAATTAACGCATTATGTTTGTCATGTGTAAATCAAAATCACCTAAACTAATGACTACTTATTTTGACATATGATTCAATATCCTTGAAACTGTCTACTCATCATCACTATCATGTTCACTTAAATCACGTGTATCAATTGGTTCCATTATCAATGAATCATGCTAGAGAAAGATATTATTATATCAATAGATTTAGTATTAATTTCTCATTCAAATTCAAGCGCACACAAGCTTAACATAGAAACCACTCTGACCAGCAACATCAAGCACTACGTTTTTTTTTTCTTTTTATAAATAATAATAGCTATAAATAAAAAGATGTTTAAATATTCTTATTATTACACATGCCCGCAACAGCTATTACATACCAAGCCTCTGGCCTAACAATGAACTGCTTATTCCATCCAGTAACAAATAAACAATAACCAGATTGGGTGCTGCTCACCATAAAAAAAAACTTCTACGAAACCCCATTCAAGGCGCAGCTCACCTTGTCATGTCCAAATGAAAGAATCAACATAACCCATAATTATGCACACTCAACTACATTGTTTTTGGCCTGCAGTGCCTAAGATTCGATTCAAAGACTCATTCATCTTCGTCACCAGTCCATGCAAATGAGAATGGATGGAACTTATAACCATCTCCTTCATAAAACTTGTTTTGGAACTCCACCCAGTGAAGTCGCAAAGCATGTAGAAAAGCACTGAGAGTTTCCATCACTAGCAACACCCCAACAGTAGTGCAAATGAAGACGATGATGCCCACTATAAGGATAATTACATTGTTGTACCTGTGACATATATGAAAGGATTATTATTTCGTTCACTTCCTCAATTACTTATGCAGTAAGACTGCTAACTCGGGCCTGATTCCTTGGCAGTCCTAATGCTGAATGTAGGGAATAATCCACTGGGTGATCAACATGAAGGAAATGAAAAACGAACCCAGATAGGGAGTGTTTAATCATTAGTACCCAATGGTCAATTCTCTACATTCCAAAAATAAACTGTTTCTAAGGGCCTTTTAATTATGAAAGTAATTGACATACCCCCAAGCAAGCATTAGAAGTTTATCATAGAACACGCTCAACAACTCCGAGTGCGCAAGACTGTACAAATTGAAGAAACAAGACCAAATGCATGATTAGATCCCCTTACAAATATGAAGCATGTCACATGCATAATTAGTCTCTACTTATAAATATGAAACAAACATGCAAATATAATTTATTGGCTACTGACAATTATATCTTTTGTGTGAATAACAAACCACAGGAAAGGATCAATTGGTTCCCATGATTTCAAAATTGAACAAGAGTAGATGGTGCGGGATGGGGAGGTGGAGTTTGAAACATAGACATGAGAATGAGATATCGCAAAAGATACCATTACCATGATGCTATCACTTGAACCCCATGCACAACAGGGTTTAAGAACCAACAATTGTGCAATTATCACTTTTGTTTTAATTATTTTTATGTACCCAGCCAGTATTGAACCCATGATTTCACCCCCCACCCATTCACATGGAGAGAGGAAGTGCAATTTGTGATAGAGCCCATTGGCAGTAAACACTGGAAAAAGCTACCAAAGCACCCCTTGGTAGATGTCATGTGCTCTTCTAAATATAAGGAGATATAGCACACACCAAGAGTTGCGCATTGTGCCCCACCATTCGATAGAGTAAGGCCCCTTGTACAAAAAGGGAAGGAGCCCATCCTTGACTTAAATGGATGAATCAGGAAGTTTCACAGCTTGAGTGGGTCAAGAAGCTGGATCTTCTATAAGGATCACATGCTAGCCATTTTTTAATTAGATTTTGCCAGGTGGATCACCATGGTGTAGAAGACAAGGTTTTATTTGCATGTTATAAACAGGAGTCTTAAATTGGGCCAAAAAGGAGGAACTCATAATGGGGACAATCAGGTGACTGCCATAATAACCTGACTTTATATAAAAATACACAAAAAGGCTTAAATTGATCAAAAAGAAGAAAGCTCATGATAAGGACAATAAGGTTTGTTTTCACAACCTAACAATATATAGTAATGCAAAATCACAGATGCATTTGAACAAGAGCTGAGATTGGAATATAAATTCAAGTTTGTAGCAGCATACCTTAGTGCCCATAGACGAAGATAAGAAGCTGTATTTGAGACCAATCCAAGCACAAATTCTATGGTATGTATGTGTTGGTGTACAAAAACTTCACTGAACTCAAAACTCCTCGTGATCATGGGAATCATGATTTGCCCCCAATTGAAAGTTGTCCTCTAAGCTCTCAAGCGGTGTGTAGGAGTGGCCTTGATGCCTCTGAAGCAACTCAAAAATCAGAACCATAGGAAATATAGACAAAAATAATACTACAATCATATTGGGCAAGAGAAACGGTAACAGGAATATAAGAAAACTAAAAGCATACGTCTTGGTGTTGCTTCTTCAAAATAAAAGGCTTTGGAATTAGCATCCAGGGTACAGCAACAAGGGCCAGTAATAGTAGCGCAAGCTGGTAATAGAAAAAATAAAAGTACAATAAGGAACAACCACATGTGGTTTTCAAAGAAAATGAATTTAAAAATAGAATAAAATGAGAGGCAACCTGCAGTGTCTTCTGGCCAGCAAAAAGCTGGTTTTCGCCCAGATCATCAGTGAGACTTAGGAACATGTATATCGTTACATGGTATAGGTCAGCTTGAGAACCAGTGGACCACTTCACAAGGATAAGAAGGGATAGGTAGCCAAACAAACTGTTTAAGAAAATCAGCTGGGGAATAAATTGGAACCTGGAATAATGCAGCTGTGTAAGTTAAAATTAACAGCAAGCTGAAAGAATTGAAAATAAAATGTGATGTACAATTAAGTTATAATTCAATAATCAGATATTTGCATATGTTAGTTAAGAATTGAAAATAATATGTGATGTACACACATTAATGAATCTGATAGCTCTTGAAAAGCTTGAAAATGCTCAAGCATGCAAAAAACCAGAATGGCAGAATATTACCAGACATTCACGCCATTCCAAAAGAATTTGGCATTGCAATAGCTTAGTATGATTCCAAGGTTCATCTGGGCTACCCCAAGAAGGATTGACATTTTCATCTTCAATGAGTTCAGGAATGGCAGCTCACTGCGGGAACCATGCCATACAGGATCTACACCAAATGGGTAAGTGGGACGCAGCTTAATCAAGCCCATGGTAGTAGAATCTCAGCCAAAAAGAAAGGGGCGAAGCCGATTAGACTATCAAATATAATTTAAAAGGTACAAAATCACAGAGTACAATGTGCCCAAGAGTTTAGTCACTTGCCTACAAGAAAGATCACAACATGCATATGCGGAGGGAGCAAACAGCTCAAATGGGACTGAGAAGAATTCATTATAGATCAAACCAGTGTAGATTGAGAAGAGTGCCATCAACAAAATATAATAACGACCACCAAACATCATTTTCATGATGTCTCCTGCAAATGAGCAGAATAATGATTTAATTAGATTATACCACAAAGAAATTTTAACATATAATAAAAGAACTGCATACTCAACTTTTAGTTGGCAGAAGTTTGTACACCAGAAAAATATCCAAATAAAAATCTTGCAGGATGAATGCTTTTTAACAAGCGCAAAATAAATCCTTCACCATCTACAGATATTTTTATTTTCATTCATTGCATGTATATACTTGACTTCACAGGTTTTCATTAACAAGACATTGCCATTACAATTTTTCTTAGTTGTTACCTTGCTGGAGGTATAAAACTCATTTTAGCATAGTTCTATTAATTAATACTAGCTTAATCCCACTAAACCATGCTAAAACATTCATTAACAATAGCGTATGTTTATTCAGCAAGTTCCAGATATAATCAAGGGAACTTGATACAAGTATAAATATGAATAGAAACAAAAGTCTAGCAAGCATGAAATGAGAAGGATTTTTTTTTCCAGAAACCAGGGCATTCCTGTGTAAATCAATATGTACAGGTAAGGGGAGAGGATGTGGTTGTTGATAAAAGCAATATCAGCAAAGTCCATAATATAATTAAGACATTAAAATTCCGCATATTGCCAAAATTTCTGTCCAAGTGTGATGACCCCATATGTAAAGAGTGTAACTGCAATTAACAGACCCAGGGCCAAAAATTGATTATCAAATTGGTTTGTGCAGGTTCCTGGGTGTAAGCATATTATCTACAAAATAACAGAAGGATGGGCATAATACTGAGCCATTATTACAGAAAGAAGAATATATATTTACTTGATATAGAAAAGGCACAGAGTAATGATGAAGGTAGAGGAAATAAAATGCTGGAATGGTACAATCTTATAATATGGTTTTGCATTTTAATATATAAATATTAAAGTATCACAACACAATTCTAAAGATTACCTGACTGGAAAATTTCTTCTCCCTGATTATTAGAAATAAGGTTGCAAGTAGTAAGCATATTCCGTGCCCCCAATCACCAAACATGACAGCAAAAAGAAACGGGAATGTAACGATAGTGTATTAGGATTTGCTTCTTGATATTTAGCCACCCTGCATTTACATCAAATAACATATTTTATCATTATATGTAAATCTAGAACTCCTACGTTAACTTTTCCATTTATGTGTATATTAGATTTATTAAGTCTACAAATGTGTCCTTCATAAATAGTTACCACGTGAATAAGTGCAATACTATATACCACGCCAAAAAAAAGGACAAATTACAGATATATGTTTTTTCCTATTATTAGAGCTATCATCTCATTTAAATTACAATGGTAGAGAGAAATGGCTATGGTGGATAAAAAATGAGATCAAAACATGTAAAAGTTTCCCAAAATTTGACCCGAATGATAATTGCTTCTGCCAGGGGATTTTTTTTCTGTTTTGTGTTTTTTTTTTTTTTGGGGGGGGGGGCGCCTGGTGTGGCAATTTACATACACCCAGGTCTTGAACACACAACTTCACCCTCCACCATGCTCTTACAAGAGGAAGAGGTGCCATTTGAGTTAGAGTTCATAGGCGCTTCTGCTAGCAGAATAAAGAAAAATTGTTGAGGAAGCAATTAAAAGTTTTTAATATACTCTGCCCCTTTCAAGTTTGACCAAAATTTCAATTTGGTCCCTTCAACTCTAATTTCATTTATTCTCCCAGTTTACAAATTCATCTCCCAAAGGACCAATTTGTGGCTGAAGTTTCAACCAAAATATATGGAATACAAATATCAGAAGTAAATTTGATGATAAGCTTGTGAAAATATGCATAAGATCATCAGATGATAGTCAAAGCACAAAATTTGTCCAGTTTAACTTGTGGATGTTACATTGAAGCACTTACAAAATTTATAAGGGCCTAATTGTTTTATTGGAACTAGAATGGCTTAATTGAAATACTTTGGTCTAACTACTTGGAGGAAAGCTGTGTCTACACTAACTAATCTATTACATGTTAAACTTTGTCCATCACATATGGACGTTCTAAGATGGTGTAGTCAAGCCTTTAAAGTTCAGATTATGTTTAACTTCATAGTAGCATGTGGCTAGAGGCATTTATGCAAGCAGGCACTTAGCATTCACTCCACATCTTTCAATCATCAACAACAATTTTCAACCATTGATATAGTAGAAGTGAACACAATGTTAGAGAGATACCCACCCATATGCATCAACAATTTCTTGGAAAGGAGAAGTGAATTTGTTTGTCCGAAAATAGGTAGGTGGTAATTCCTTTGTTTGCAAAACCTGGAAAATTGCTCCAACTTGGGAGTTAAGAGTCAAATGATGCCCTCTGCAATGCATCCTGGATCTGCAAAAGTCAAGCCAGCCGTGTTTGAGTATCTAAATAAAAGATGTAACCTGTATATCATAGCTGAAAAGTTTGTTTGATGCTGATGTAACAGAAGGAGAAGAATACCAGTTTTGTTCCAAAAACAGGACTCCAACCCTCGGCAACAAGACACTTTTTTGTCACATCAAGGCTAAGCATGTTCAGGGTGTGATATATAGATTTCTCCTTTCTCACCTTCACGAATTTTAAGAAACATTGTTAAATAACCAAAAGTATTGCAATGTAGCAAACACCAAATTATTTAATTATCTACACAGTGAATAAACTTCACAGAGTATAACAATACGATTCAGATATACCAAAAACTCCCACTGCTCAAATTGATCTCCAATAGTCTGTAACAAATTGTCCCGTTGCAGCAGTCCAACATCTATAGTAGTCTTCAGCATGCCAATACAATGATACATGACACCTGGGAAACATGTCATGTTCTTAGAAATCAAGCAAGCTGGTAAGCGTAGAAAATTATACAACCTGCTCATGTCCAATCATTATAGTGCTCGAGAACCCACTACAATGTTTACTACTTGTCCACTATATTGTTCTAGGCATAAAAACACCTGGACCAAGCCAACTGCCAAGACAAGGATGGTCCACAATCTTGGATGGGTGATTACTAAACGGGGGACCAACAGCTATGACAAGGACCATCTAAAATTTTTGGGTGTGTGATGATCAAAGGATGAGCATGTTGATCCAAATGGCAAGGACAAAGTCATGTCATGACTGCATCAAGAGAACCACACAAACAAGCCTAGTCAAATGTTAGACCTATTTATCAGCTCCAATTTTCTAAACAACCAATTGAACACTAGTAAATTCAGTCACTACTTTTTGTTTACCAATTTTATCTTCTCTTATTTCTCATTCCCAAGTACTTGTGACTAAAGTAGAAAGGCTTTATCAGTGAAGGTGAACACAAGCCTACAGCAAAAATGGTGGAAATTCAGGTATACCAGATTATCTATCCGACCTCCACAACTTTCATATACGCCAAAAACTTTCCAACTAAGATCTAAGAACTTGGGTCTGCTACTCAGAAAGTCAAGAAAAAACCACAATTTCAAGATTCATGCCTTAATCCATGCTACCATATAGTTGATCAGCACTAGGGTAACTAACAAGTTACAACCCAGATTCCCATATAAGTCTAACCAAATTACCAAACCCACTAAATCTATCACATGTTTAGCACTTACTATTTACACATCAAAAGAAGTCTATCACATGTCAGAAAAGACTTTTGTTAATTAGATTCATTTGGCAAGATAATTGGTGCAGCTGGGATACAGAGTTCATCATGCAGTGTCTGATTGATTAACAAATTATATCAGAGAATCAAATTATCATTCATCTGATAATGAAGGACTATCACATTTCACCCACTGATATTAATCTGTCTCAAATTCCAAGTTGATTCTCATTCCATGCATGAAGACAAGACAAACCAGGAAACAAATCATAAAAAAAATAAATCAATAGAAACCATGAATTAATTGGCTGGAGAGAAAAATTTTCTACGTGAAAGGACAGCAATCTACCACATTATGATATCTAATAACCCAATAAAAATAAAGACATACCTCAGTGACCAAGTGATCTTGTTTGTTCAAGTCCTCACTGAAAGGATAGCGATTTGCTCCAAAAGCTTCACATATTTTTAGAATTTGTTCTTTGCTCTTTCTCCAGAGTAGAAAACTACAAATACATTTTTCTCAACCTGAATAAAGACATATACAAGTTAGAGAGGGAAATCTAAGCGTATAGAAAACTAAATTGATAGGCAAAATTAACAGCAAGGTTAAATAATGATTTCAGGTAAAATGCTCATAGATTGCATAACAATTTATGAAAAAGCTAATAGACTATATGACAAGTATACACAAGCTGAAATTCCAAAAAAAAAAAAAAAAGAGAGAGAGAGAGAGAGAATAAACAAGCTGAAACAGTAACCATCACATTTGTAAAGTTTGTGTTTACGCATGCTTGTGAACGAGTGAGATAGGCTATTGCAGCAGTGAGCATCTGAATTTTCCTTAGGCCTTAGAAACATGTATTCATGTACAAATAACTAGTGTAAACATTGCATTCAAACAAAGAAGGAAAGGGCATTGCATTCATCCTGAGCAACATTAGTCTCTCACTATTTTTTCCCTTTCCTTTCATCTCTCTTCTAGAGCAAGATAGGAGGAAATTTGCTACCCAATCAGATTGTGATAAACAACAGAGTATGAAACTAAAGGAATCACATTTGTTTTGATATTCCAAAGCTCTCATTGACATATATTCTAGGATCATGTTCATAAACACCAATTATAGCCCTCATCAATACTAGCCTTTCCCTCTTGTAATGAGCATAGCTCAGAACGGCCAGCCTGAAGTTCAAGATTGAGAAAATCATCCACCCAACATACACCACGGGTGACCATGGTTATGTCCTTATATATCTGCATGCATTCATGATGATACAAAGAATATACAAAGTTGAAAACTGAAACAAATGGACCCATAGATGAGAGCAATACATCCGGTCTGGAAGTATGTTTTTATATAAATGGGATAAAAGATCATTTATCTAAAAATGCAATATGTAGCTGGAACTCGCGTCTGCCTCTACAACATACTACTTAACCAATACCATACAAACGGGAGCATTGTCTAGAAATGCACTATGTAGCTGGAACTAGCAACTGCCCCTACAACTTACAACTTAACCAGTATGACTGGTCAAAACTACCAACCAATACTCCAACAGTTGCACAAGAATGCAGCTGGTACAAAGAAATCATATCATATATTATATAATAAAAGTTAGGTCCTATAGCCAAGGTTGTGCCAAGTGACTATTTTATCTTTGCGCCAAGTGGCTACCCTTTATTAAAGACTTTAGTAAATTGCATTTTTCCTTATAGTTTGGGGTATTTCAAATTAAACCCTAAATTTATTAAGTTTTAATTAAAACCAGAAACTTTTTAAATCGTCCTCAATTCACGCCCTTAATGAGTCACTATTAACTAAAACCATGCTGTTGGAGTTAATTAGTTGGAGACATGGAATTTTTATTACGCTCACTTAGCCACAAAGCTCTCAACTTCAGTCTCCAACTATTTTCATCCAACAACATGGTTTTTATAAGATCCCCCCTCAATAAATTTAAAAGGAGTTTCATAATTATACTAAATTATTTTATAAACAATTATAAAATAATTTTTAGGCACAATAACAATATATAAGAAAAACTTGATCTTACATGCAGTAAACTGATCATGCAATGCAAGGGCATGATATTATAGCAACAACCAAGCCTTAGTCCCAAAATTTTGGAGTCGACTATGGATCCTCAACAGACTTGTCAGGGTTAGGCACAATACCAATATATAAGAAAAGCTTAGATAATAATTTTTAGGTGCATCCAAGATAACAAGCTTCAAGAGATTGTTATCTTGGATGCACCTAAAAATTATTTATAAACATTCAGGAACAACATGATGGTTACAAGCATATTTTGAATAAATTAGTCTAATCAAAGTCAATTTGATCTGCATTGAAATAATTTTTTTTTTTTAATTAAGTTTGTCACATCAGTGAATACCAAACAAAATTTCGGAAACCAGATTTGCTTGGCGAGATGGATCAATTAGTAACATCAGGCTCTGCAAACAGTCCAAACAACTCAGAATACCAGAAAAACAAAAGGTATTTTAGATCTTTCAAGAGCTAATAATGCTTCAGTATAACATTGTAACATCATTTTTGTCAAATCACTTACATCAATGTTCGAAAAATGACTTCAATCTCATTTTGTCTGCAATTCTGATTTCCAACACTCACTGAAGATTGTTGTCTTTCATGGTAACATCTTAAAGCTTTTTTAATTCTATATTTATTAAATTTAACAGCTTTTGTATCTTAACATTAGTGGACAAAAAATGTACAGGTTTTTAAAACATCAAAATTTTACATGGTACAGCAGTACTTTTACAAAAATAATAATAATAATAATAATGTTAAATTTTACAACTCAGGTAACAGTTTCCACACAAAAAAAAAAAAAAGAAAAAAGAAAAAAAAAGAACATACACGTTGAGAATAAAGCCAATCTTGATCTGAAAGATTCCAAAAGAGTTATTAAAAAACCAAAAAGCATTTTATGAACGAGTTTTTAACTTACTGATAGAGAAAGCAAATTCCAAATTGAAAAAAAAAACACCAAAAAAAAAAAAAACACAAACAGATACGTAACGTAGGTACGTGTAATGAAGGTGGGAATCGAACCTCAAAGCATGGGCTCGATGTGTTCAACGAAATGCCTCTGTTAAGAAAAGATTTAAATTTTTGAGGGTGACATTTTTGTAAATAATCAAGTTGTGGATTCCACTGCCTCTTAGGATCTATTTGCAGGCAACATCAACCTTACCCCTTCAATTTCACTGCCTTGTACACCTAATGCATCTTACACCGTTGGCATCACATTTAACACTTTTATGCCACACTAATACTTCCTGATCCACATTGTTAATGCCACTATTGAAAGAAAGATAATATTTGTGAATGCATCTGTGAAGATTGTTCAGCTAGTGAAGTAGTCAAAATTGTGTGTTATCTATGTGCTTCATTTGGGTTCACCTAAAAATTAGTCTAATCAAATATATTATAAAAATTCCAAATAAAACAACATGATGGTTACAAGAAATAAAATGGGCCATAATAACCCCAAGTTCACTAAATTCTTTATAAACATTCAGGAACAAACAAACCTGCAGACATAGAACAGGGCTTAAAGAAATATATAGCCACAACAACCGAACCTTAGCACCAAAATTTTAAGGTCAGCTATGGAATCCTAAACAGAATTATCATGTCAGCCACATATATTCCTTTCACCATTCTATTTGTTGAAAGTAAACAATATGTTACCTTCTTAATTGAAAGACACCGTGTAAACCGTGTAATATATCTTGATAAACAGCATACCTTACCATCATAATCCCCTATCATTTCTCCTAACATTTCTTTTTGAAACAACACAAAGATCAAGTGTGACACAAGTATACACTGAAGCGGTTAAAATATGCCAAAACCCTTTCAACCCACATACTATTGGCTACTTCTTAGACCAAAAAACAATCATCCAATCAATTGTCTGTCTTTCCTTCCCAGCACAGCTTCAACTTCAACTCAACAAGAATACAAAAAAATTGTTAAAATAACAGCCTTCGAAGCCCTGTATATCCTCTTCTAAGAACTTCTAAAAATAGAACAATATAATAACAACCATAGAACATGAAAAAGTCAAAATACCAAGCTATCCAATATAAATGAGTGTCTTTTCTTTCCCCCTTTTTCCCCTTCAAACACTAGAAATAATCAACAACAACAGCCAAGCCTAGACTAGTTAGGGTCAGCCATTCTATTCATTTGAAGTCATACTCTCGGTTACTTTTATCAATTGAAGTGTTTGGACAAAAAAAAAAAATCCACAACTTTATTCCACAATCATCTGAATCCCCATTTCATCAACCATATCTATCTATAAGCAAGCAAACAGCAAAGACGCAATTGCCCAATACCACAAAAGATCAAAAATGGGTTTCCCTTCAGCCTTCCAAATCTTCAATTTCCCATCCCCGTTTCCCCCAAAATTTCTCCCAAATGTTCCAAACCAACCCAACCCCAACCCAAACTCCCAACAACAACAACAAAAATTACCAATAAATAAAAACAAACAACCAAAAGTAAAGCATCTTTATAGACTGAAATGAAAGATAACAGGTTAGTTAACATAACAACCACCATATATCTATACCAAGCCCCCAATTAAGCACCAAATTTCCACTAAAGAGTAGATGATATATTTTTTTTATCGACAATTGAAAGATAACAAAGCAGTTGACATTACAACCACATATACTAAGCTCCCCAAGAACCAATTTTTAACCCCCGAACCCCGTAGACAGTAATTACAAACCTAAACCAAATCTAACAGATAATACCCATCTCCAAATCGCTACCAATTTTTCATTATCTTCAACCTGACCTAGCAATTGTGCTTCATTCCCATACCATGCTTGCCACGCACGCAACCTGGCCTCACAAACAGGTATGGCGACCTCTTCGAATTATACATCTTCGGAAACGCCCTTTTCCCTAACTTCCTCATCCTCTGTCTCCCAAACTTGCCACTCACATCCCATGGCACTAACTCATCATCAAAGTCATCCTCACCATCGTCCTCGTCATCATCGTTCTCCTCATTATCATCATAACCATACCCATACCCATAACTCCGATTCCAGCCTTGGAATTTCAAACCCGCATCATAATCATGACCATGATCGTCACGATCATCAAGATCTACATGATGTGTGGTGGTGGTCACCATTGTTTCGTCCTTTTCAAACCCTAACGAACCAAACCCATCTCCAATTCTCTCATCTTTATCTTCCTCCGATTCTACTTTCTCTGAATTCTCTTTCTCCGAGTCGTCAGCATCAGAAACGTTCACGAATTCCCAGTGCGACAAACCTTGTTCCTCCACTTGTACAAAATCCAGATCCTCGGCCACGACAAACTCCATTTCCGTGGACAGTGTTGATGTTGATGATGATGATGATGATGATGCCCTAGAAAATTTCGCCATTCTCTTCTCGCTAAAATCTTTGACTCACGCACAAGTTCTTTTTTTTTTCTCTTTGCTGGGAAGAAACGTTTTTTTCTTTGGGTTTGGTGAGTTTCTACCCTGGGGTGCGTGGCTTTGCGTACTTTTTATATGGAAAATGCTTGCTTTGGCTTGGGCCTTGCTGAGCACGCAGTGAATGAGATGCCGCTTAATTAGAAAGATACAGTACGTGTATTCCACCAATGGTGGCTCACCATGTGTTATTTTGGAGAGTAACTTTACAGGTTGGCTCGCTCACTTAAACCGTGTATGAATTAATGAAAATTATTATCTACCATAAATTAAAGCGTAAATAGTAGATTAAGATGCTTTTTTACTTCTTAAGGTTTAAGGTTTTATTTTTGATCCATTTTCAAAATTTTGTTTTGGATCAAAAAAATTTTCACTTTATTCTTCAAGTTTTGCACATGGGGCTCCTTTAATTCTAACATTTCTTTTTAAAATTAATGGTTTAGATTAAACCTTGTCATCAATCCACTAAAAAAAGCCTTAAAATAAATGCCACATCACCTGTTAAAGAACTTTATGGCATCTTTTTTTTGGGTCTTCAACAGCTTTCTCTTTCCCCACAACCCCCCCCCCCCCCACAAAAAAAAAAAAAAAAAAAAAAGGGGATCTTCAACACTTGTGGGTGGAGTTTTTAACTTTTCTTTAGATGTATTTTGTGGAAAAAGTCAAAGAAATGATATGTCCACAATATTTTTACAGTATTTTTATAATAAATTCTATGTGATAGATTGTTACTGATTGTTATTGTTGAGATAAAAAATAATAATCTTAGTGTTAGATTCAAAATTGAACTAATAATAACTAACCACCTATGATTTATTGTAAAAATATTGTGAACGTAGCATCTTTCGGAACAAGTTAGATGCCATAAGTATCACAGTGAAATTAGGATTCAGATTTTTTTTTTTTTTTTAATAAAATACACTTATATTGTGAGATGTCCATTTTAATAGCTGATGTGGAGTTTATTTTAAGGTTTTTGTTAACAAATTAATGACGTGATATAATACAAACCATTTATTTTAAAACGAAAGGTTAGAATTAAAAAAAAACTTTATATGATAGAGTACCTTAGAACTCTAGAGAATCTTTTTTTTTTTTTTTTTGAGTAAAAACTCTAGAAAATCTGAATCATTTTTATTAATATGTATTTAGTATATTGATCTTTTAGGTAGTTTTTTACAGCAAGTCTCTTCGATGGATTACTTGATAAGATATTTTTTTTTAATTAACTTGATAAGATTAACTGATAATTATTAGCTAATTAGTAATTACAGATTAGCTGAAATTTTGAATTTGACCCTTCTATTTTGTGGCTTGGAGATGGATTTTATATGATTGGATAATATAGTATACCGTATACTGCCACAAAAAACTGTCATCGTCAAGTAAATATTGTGTAGAATTTCTTATATCATTTATTTTTTCATTGGACATTAAAATTCATATGGCTGGAGGTCCTTGATAAATGATAAGAATCCGAATTGCCAAGAAGGAAGTTGATTATGACTCTTCTCTTCGGCTTTGAAAGGTTTGGCAAAAATGAAAAATTATTTGGGAATGAATTAAGATAACTATTCATTTTGCAAATGGGTAAGTCTGATTGACCTCGTCCACAACCTGCCAAAGAAGGAAAGGCCTCTACGAAGGCATGTTTTTAGACAAATGCTCTATTTTTCGTTTTTCGAAATGGTAAATATTTCTCAAACATGGAGTGCAAATCAAGCCCATGTTTGAATTAAAATTGCACTTACCCCTCTCCAATCTGTGTCAGTGGGTTTGATCATTCTTCCCCATCCCTCCCTAAAATTGAAAAATAAAATAAAATAAAAAATAGAAAGGAGAGATAACGGTTGTTCACACTCCAAACACTGCACAATCATTTACAAACAAAGTATCACTATTACGTATTCACATTTTTTTTTTTTTTAACTAATGCCCATCTATAAAGTGTGGACAGTGAGAATATGTGACAATAACTATTGTAAGGACGAGATTTGGACGACCCGAGCCTGCTAAGAACAGTGAAAGTCGGCCCAAAAAGCCCAAAATAATAAATTTGTAAGAGAGTAGATCTTATAAGCAAACTACAAAACCATGAAAGTTCAAGTTGATAGAAATAGATACACAAATTCAATAAAACGTCTTCCTTGGGTCAATCCAAGGACAATGTGTTCTTATATTAATCAAGCATTTTCCATTTACAAAGTATTTTTTTCTCTCCTTCCTTTTTCCTCAATCTTGCATGCCCCTTTTTCATGAAAGCGACTTCCTTATATAGTCCCCCCAATACATCCTAGCCTTCCACCTGTTCAATTTCTAGGAAATCCTTTGGATACTTGTCCCATCAAGGCCTCTTTGGAGATAATAGGAAGGGCTGTGAGTTGTAAAAAGTAAAACCATTGTTCAGGCGTTATTTCTCCATAAATGAGGTCAATTCAGTTGGCACAGTGCATTTAATGTGGTGATGGCAATCATCTTCCCAGATATTTCTTCTTTCCGTTACTAATACGGCTCTACTACTTTCCTTGGAGCCCATCCTTCTAGAGTGGTTGAACTCCTCTTTCTTCTTTGGCCTTTTGGACCATGTATGTATTTTTTTGCCATCCTTGGGTATTTGATTGTCCTTGGACAAGGCCCGTAGCCCAAAAATGTGCTCGGATCACTTGCCTCCCACAACTATTAAGAAATTTATTACCTCTTTTTCTCATATTGCAACCATATTAGCATACGGATAAGTTTAATAACCTCTTTGTCTCATGTTGCAATTGTGAAATGGTTTTGTTCAATCACAAAGCATTGTGAGATTTTACTTTTAGAACACCCAAAAAAAAAAAAAAATCCACACCTTTCTTTGTTAGGGTTTCTCTCAAATATGTTTTTTTTTATATTTTGGCACTCATCATTCACACTTGATAGATAATTTGACCTACATGTTGTTGCCATATGTTTCAATGGATATAAATTCTTTTATTCCTTCTTTTTTCAAATTAATAATTCGTATAGGATATCATATCATATCATATCATATTATATCATATCATATTATATATAATAAAAGTTGGGCTTAGACGCCATGGTTGCGCCACGTGGCTTCACCAAATTGCAAAAATTTTCTTAAATTTTTAGATTTTTAGAAAAAGAAAATATAAAGTTATCACAATTCACGCATTAGATAGACACGAATGTAGAGATGGTATGGCACTATTCTGGGAGAAAATGCTGATCTAACTTAAAAAAAAGAGTCCCTCACATTCACAAAGACCAATATTAAAAAAAAAAAAAAAAACACAACATAACACAACACGTTGTTGATGAAGATAAGAAGTTGGCTGGCAGAGAAAAACTTTAGTAGATATAATATGGTTTATAGCACTATTTCGGGAGAAAAGGCTAATCTAACTTAAAAAAAAGAGTCCCTCACATTCACAAAGACCAATATTAAAAAAAAAAAAAAAAAAAAAAAACAAACAAACAAACAAACGTTGTTGGTGAAGATAAGAAGTTGACCGGCAGAGACCAATATTAAAATTTAATAATAATAATAAAAAAAAAAAAAAAAAAAACGTTGTTTATGAAGATAAGAAGTTGACTGGCAGAGAAAAACTTAGTAGATATAATATGGTGATACAAAGTGTCGTGCTTCCTTGGCCAATAAGACCCGGTGAGGTTGAAACTTTAATTAGTTTTAGACTTTTTGTTCATATAAAATTCTTCAATGTGAAGTGTGTGTACATATATACCCATCATACGATTCCTTTACACTATTATTCTTTTCTTCTACCTATAATCTCTACTATTCTCTTCTTCTACCTACAACTTTACAAGTACGTATTTGTTTACTTTATTTTTTTTTTCCATCAAATTGAATAGCATTAGAGTTATAAAATTTTTATAATTTTAAAGAACTAAAAAAGAATAGTATACTACCAGGACTCTAATTTATTCTTAGATTAACATTATTTTTTATTTTTTAGGATATATTTATTAAATTAATAGATAATATTTAACGTACAAAAATTTAATTTAGATAATATTTATCATCTAATTAACATTATTTTTTATTTGTTAGGATATATTTCTTAAATTAGGGGATAATATTTAACATATAAAATTTAATTTAGATAATATTTATCATTTAAATTTTCAAAATTTTAATATTATTAAATTAATATTATTTTATCACAATATAAAGCTACAAAACTTGATTATTAAGGGATAACCACAATCCAAATTATTCAAGAGGTGATTAATATAATTTATCCCAAGAAACAGTATATATCTCCAATAATTTGATAATCACTATCTATCCTAAAAAATGTATGTATCTTCATTAATTTGATAATCTTTACGTTGATGGCATTTAAATATATATATATATATATATATCAAAATTCCTTATAGCTATCAACCACGTTCTCTTTCTCTCTTTTTTTAAAATTTTAATTTTTTATATGTTTCGTTATTTTGAATCAACTTTTTTTTTTTTTTTTTTCATTCTATTCATATGACCTTTTTTTAATTCCAATTTTTATGGGATAAAAACAAACACATTGATTAGATATCTTTAATTTCAATAAAATTTAAATGAATTATATTTCAAATGGAACTCTACCAATATATATAACCCTATATATTCTTTTTGGAGTAAAGCTTATTTCAATATGTGAATGCCTAAACCCCATGACAATGTAGGTATGCATTCTTTCTTTTTTTTTTTATTACTATTTTCATTTTGTTTATTTTCTTTAGTGTTATTATTGGTTTTTTGTCTTCATGTGATTTTAATTAATAAATTCAAAACATTTAAAAACATTGTCAAGTTTCTAAAGGCTCATTCTTTGTTTTTGTATTTTGTTTTTATTAAATTAATTAGGTTTTGTGTATTGGTTACCTTTTGTTTAAACTAATTTTCTTAGCTTTGATCTAATTTATATGCTTAGGGTTAGAGTCTTAGAATTAATGATTAAATATGGTTAGAATTAATAGATTAATTTTAACAATTTTCTTATTTGATTTTTATGTTACATCAAATTATCAAGATGTTCTACACATGTATTCTTGAATTATCAAATTTAATTTTAATTTATAATATTATCAAGATTATATTAATTTTAGATTTATCAATTTTTTAGTACGTGTTTTTAAAATAATTATCAATTTAAAATTCAATTTGGAATTATCAATTTAATTTAGATTTAGGAAGAAATCTTACCCCTTATTTTAGTGAGATAATTATTTACACTCGATAATTTTTTTTTTATCTTTATTGAATCTATTAAAATATATAATTATTTATACATTTATTTTGTAAGTTTTTTCATAAAACCGTGCAACACACAGGCCTATAACTAGTATATAAATTGTGGGGCTGGTTGCCCAAAGAGATGACATAGAATTCATAGGAAGTAGGCTTGTGGCCCAACGGCCCAGTTCGAGGACATTCACATATCCGAGGATGGTTGAAGATAGCTACTTTGAGAATAGTATAAGACAAAGAGATGTAAGTCGTGTATAGCAGCCCAAACTGCATCCGAGGATGAGATCCACCTCTGATACCAAGGTCCGAGGTGGATGTAACTATTTTAGTATTCAAGGTACTTCATCAAGTTGCATATGAACTAAAAGGTGAATTTAGAACAAAGGAAGAACCGAAGAAGGTGGCAAATATCTTCTAAAGCTGCTACCTCTACATTAAATGCTTCCCAGCTAACTCTCTGGCCACATTAATGTGGAAGTAATACCTGAACAGTAACCAAACAGCCTTATGGCCACCAAGCAAAGGTTCCAAGAAATGCTGGATGGGACAGAAAGAGACTCTCAATTCAAAGTGTCATATTTAAAAGCCATGATTCTTTTTTGTTATATAATGAATGGTCCCCAATTTAACGGACCATGCTACATTACAACTACAAGGGTCTCCACTCTCCAAGACCACAAATGTTTTATTAGGCTCTTTACGTAGTTTGATGATCCTTGCATAAAACAAGTAGTATATTCAAGTGGTCCAAGGGCATTACAGTTAAAACTCAAGTAAGAGTGGGTAACGTTTGACATGCAGTGAGAGCGTGGGAAGATCCATTTGGACCTGTGACTGTGAACCTCATATCCCTTCACTTTCTCACTATCCAATCTCTAAATCCATCACCAATACAATGATTTCTTATCCTTCCAACAATGGGACGAAAAAGGGAACAGTCATGAACCAATTACCAAATGCTGCCATGCAAGAACATTGCTAATAAATCTAGCTAGACCATAACTTCACGCTTATCAAAGTAGTAACAACAAAAGTTAAATAATTACCACATTCTCTATCTATCTCTATAATGGTCAGAGCAATAACTCTGATACCATATTAGAAAATACTGAATAAATTATATCGTATTTCTCACTCAATAAAATATACAAGAGTGCCTTATATAGGATGCATAGAAATATAGTACAAGAGTACCATATGTATAGTACAAATATGTGTGCTACACAAGACAAGTAGATCTAAAGTTGTCTGTACACTTCAACCAAAAAACTAATAACATACTTCCAGTAAAAGACAAATAACATACTTTTAGTAAGCAAGACAAGTAAAGTGGATCTAAAACCCAAATTTGTATGCATAAAAAAAAAAAAAAAAAAAAAAAAAAAAAAAAAAAAAAAAAAAAACTAATAACATACTTCCAGTAAAAGAAATGATAGATCAACCTAACTTGTATTGGTATACACCACCAATTCCCTCCCCTTCTGTAACTCACTTTCCTCCATTCTTTAATTAAACTCATTAACTTTCCTTTAACATCAATCTAAGTATTCAAGTTTATATAGTTTCACTAAAAATGTTTCCATTAGTTTGCTTAACTCTTTCACTTGATCATGTTGGACACTTCTTATTTGATTGTGATAACTACTTTATTTTATCATTATTGACCGAATTTATTTAAACTTGCTAAACTCTAAGTGTTGCTTCACAAAGATTATCCTACGGCTTACCTAGATAGATAATTCTACTTTTGATAATAACCTAGACGGATACTTCTAAGTTCAACTATCCCTACAAATCCGGTTCCATCCATCAATGTACCAAAGCACGTCACACGTTTCGAGTTTCAACAACCAAAATCAGTGCTTTTTTTCTTTGTTGCCAATGAGTAGTTTCAACAACCAAAACCAGTGCATTTTTCTTTGTTGCCAGTGAGAAAGTCTAAGCAAATTGTTCGGCAGATGGGAGCATCTGTTAAAAAGATAGTTGTAAAACTAAAACAGTCCAACTTGTCATGAGGGCATGTAATTGGTCTTCTAACATGATTCACAAAAAAACCACATTAACCAATTAACGCATCATGTTTGGTGAGCATCATGTTTGTCATGTGTAAATCAAAATCACCTAAGCTAATGACCACTTATTTTGACATATGATTCAATATCCTTGAAACTGTCTACTCATCATCACTATCATGTTCACTTAAATCACGTGTATCAATTGGTTCCATTATCAATGAACCATGCTAGAGAAAGATATTATGTCAACAGATTTAGTATTGATTTCTCATTCAAATTCAAGCGCACACAAGCTTTAACATAGGAACCACTCTGACCAGCAACATCACGCACAACGTTTTTTTTTTTTTTTTTTTTTTTTCTTTTTATAAATAATAATAGCTATAAATAAAAAGATGTTTAAATATTCTTATTATTACACATGCCCGCAACAGCTATTACATACCATTATAACAAGCCTCTGGCCTAACAATGAACTGCTTATTCCTTCCAGTAACAAATAAACAACAACCAGATTGGGTGCTGCTCACCATAAAAAAAACTTCTACGAAACCCCATTCAAGGCGCAGCTCACCTTGTCATGTCCAAATGAAAGAATCAACATAACCCATAATTATGCACACTCAACTACATTGTTTTTGGCCTGCAGTGCCTTAGATTCAATTCAAAGACTCATTCATCTTCGTCACCAGTCCATGCAAATGAGAATGGATAGAACTTATAACCATCTCCTTCATAAAACTTGTTTTGGAACTCCACCCAGTGAAGTCGCAAAGCATGTAGAAAAGCACTGAGAGTTTCCATCACTAGCAACACCCCAACAGTAGCGCAAATGAAGACGATGATGCCCACTATAAGGATAATTACATTGTTGTACCTGTGACATATATGAAAGGATTATTATTTCGTTCACTTCCTCAATGACTTATGCAGTAAGACTGCTAACTCAGGCCTGATTCCTTGGCAGTCCTAATGCTGAATGTAGGGAATAATCCACTGGGTGATCAAAATGAAGGCAATGAAAAAGGAACCCTGATAGGGTGTGTTTAATCATTAGTACCCAGTGGTCAATTCTCTACATTTCAAAAATAAACTGTTTCTAAGGGCCTTTTAATTATGAAAGTAATTGACATACCCCCAAGCAAGCATTAGAAGTTTATCATAGAACACGCTTGACAACTCCGAGTGTGCAAGACTGTACAAATTGAAGAAACAAGACCAAATGCATGATTAGATCCCCTTACAAATATGAAGCATGTCACATGCACAATTAGTCTCTACTTATAAATATGAAACAACATGCAAATATAATTTATTGGCTACTGACAATTATATCTTTTGTGTGACTAGCATACCACAGGAAAGGTTCAATTGGTTCCCATGATTTCAAAACTGAACAAGCCATGTGCAATGAGGGGTTTTTTTTTTTTTTTTTTCAAGTAGATGGTGCGGGATGGGGAGGTGGAGTTTGAAACATAGATATGAGAATGAGATATTGCAAAGGATACCATTACCACAATGCTATCACTTGAACCCCGTGCACAACAGGGTTTAAGAACCAAACAATTGTGCAATTATCACTTTTGTTTTCATTATTTTTATGTACCCAGCCAGTATTGAACCCATGATTTCACCCCCCACCCATTCACATGGAGAGAGGAAGTGCAATTTGTGATAGAGCCCATTGGCAGTAAACACTGGAAAAAGCCACCACAGCACCTCTTGGTAGATGTCATGTGCTCTTCAAAATATAAGGAGATACAGCACACACCAAGAGTTGCGCATTGTACCCCACCATTCGATAGAGTAAGGCCCATTGTACAAAAAGGGAAGGAGCCCATCTTTGACCTAAATGGATGAATCAGGAAGTTTCACAGCTTGAGTGGGTCAAGAAGCTGGATCTTCTACAAGGATCACATGCTAGCCATTTTTTAATTAGATTTTGCCATGTGGATCACCACGGTGTAGAAGGCAAGGTTTTATTTGCATGTTATAAACATGAGTCTTAAATTGGGCCAAAAAGGAGGAACTCATAATAGGGACAATTAGGTCACTGCCATAATAACCTGACTTTATATAAAAATACACAAAAAGGCTTAAATTGATCAAAAAGAAGAAAGCTCATGATAAGGACAATAAGGTTTGTTTTCACAACCTAACAATATATAGTAATGAAAAATCACAGATGCATTTGAACAAGAGCTAAGATTGGAATATAAATTCAAGTTTGTAGCAGCATACCTTAGTGCCCATAGACGAAGATAAGAAGCTGTATTTGAGACTGATCCAAGCACAAATTCTATGGTATGTATGAGTTGGTGTACAAAAACTTCACTGAACTCAAACTCCTCATGATCATGGGAATCATGATTTGCCCCCAATTGAAAGTTGTCCTCTGAGCTCTCAAGCGGTATGTAGGAGTGGCCCTGACGCCTCTGAAGCAACTCAAAAATCAGAACCATAGGAAATATAGACAAAAATAATACTACGATCATATTGGGCAAGAGAAACAGTAACAGGAATATAAGAAAACTAAAAGCATACGTCTTGGTGTTGCTTCTTCAAAATAAAAGGCTTTGGAATTAGCATCCAGGGTACAGCAACAAGGGCCAGTAATAGTAGTACAAGCTGGTAATGGAAAAAATCAAAGTACTATAAGGAACAGCCACATGTGGTTTTCAAAGAAAATGAATTTAAAAATAAAATAAAATGAGAGGCAACCTGCAGTGTCTTCTGGCCAGCAAAAAGCTGGTTTTCGCCCAGATCATCAGTGGGACTTAGGAACATGTATATCATTACATGGTATAGGTCAGCTTGAGAACCAGTGGACCACTTCACAAGGATAAGAAGGGACAGGTAGCCAAACAAACTGTTTAAGAAAATCAGCTGGGGAATAAATTGGAACCTGGAATAATACAGCTGTGTAAGTTAAAATTAACAGCAAGCTGAAAGAATTGAAAATAATATGTTATGTACAATTAAGTAATAATTCAATAATCAGATATTTGCATATGTAAGTTAAGAATTGAAAATAATAAGTGATGTACACACATTAATAAAATCTGATAGCTCTTGAAAAGCTTGAAAATGCTCAAGCATGCAAAAAACCAGAATAGCAGAATATTACCAGACATTCACGCCATTCCGAAAGAATTTGGCATTGCAATAGCTTAGTATAATTCCAAGGTTCATCTGGGCTACCCCAAGAAGGATTGACATTTTCATCTTCAATGAGTTCAGGAATGGCAGCTCACTGCGGGAACCATGCCATACAGGATCTACACCAAATGGGTAAGTGGGACGCACCTTAATCAAGCCCATGGTAGTAGAATCTCTGCCAAAAAGAAAGGGGCGAAGCCGATTAGACTATCAAATATAATTTAAAAGGTACAAAATCACACAGTACAATGTGCCCAAGAGTTTAGCCACTTGCCTACAAGAAAGATCACGACATGCATACGCAGAGGGAGCAAACAGCTCAAATGGGACCGAGAAGAATTCGTTATAGATCAAACCTGTGTAGATTGAGAAGAGTGCCATCAACAAAATACAATAACGACCACCAAACATCATTTCCATGATGTCTCCAAGCTTCTGCAAATGAGCAGAATAATGATTTAATTAGATTATACCACAAAGAAATTTGAACATATAATAAAAGAACTGCATACTCGACTTTTAGTTTGCAGAAATTTGTATACAAGAAAAATATCCAAATAAAAATCTTGCAGGATGTATGCTTTTTAACAAGCGCAAAATAAATCCTTCACCATCTACAGATATGTTTATTTTCATTCATTGCATATATATACTTGACTTCACAGGTTTTCATTAACAAGACATTGCCATTACAATTTTTCTTAGTTGTTACTTGCTGGAGGTATAAAACTCATTTTAGCATTGTTCTATTAATTAATACTCGCTTAATCCCACTAAACCATGCTAAAATTTCATTAACAATGGCGTATGTTTATTCAGCAAGTTCCAGATATAATCAAGGAAACTTGATACAAGTATAAATATGAATAGAAACAAAAGTCTAGCAAGCATGATATGAGAAGGATTTCCTTTCCAGAAACCGGGGCATTCCTGTGTAATATCAGCAAGCATGTGTTTGTTGATAAAAGCAATATCAGCAAAGTCCATAATATAATTAAGACATTAAAATTCTGCATATTGCCAAAATTTATGTCCAAGTGTTATGACCCTATATGTAAAGAGTGTAACTGCAATTAACAGACCCAGAGCAAAAAAATGATTATCAAATTGGTTTGTGCAGGTTCCTGGGTGTAAGCTTATTATCTACAAAATAACAGAAGGATGGGCATAATACTGAGCCATCATTACAGAAAGAAGAAGATATATTTACTTGATGTAGAAAAGGCATAGAGTAATGCAACTATGAAGGTAGAGGAAATAAAATGCTGGAATGGTACAATCTTATGATACTGTTTTGCATTTTAATATATAAATATTAAAATATCACAACACAATTCTAAAGATTACCTGACTGGAAAATTTCTTCTCCCTGATTATTAAAAATAAGGTTGCAAGTAGTAAGCATATTCCGTGCCCCCAATCACCAAACATGACAGCAAAAAGAAACGGGAATGTAACGATAGTGTATACGGTAGGATTTGCTTCTTGATATTTAGCCACCCTGCATTTACATCAAATAACATATTTTTATCATTATATGTAAATCTAGAACTCCTCCGTTAATTTTTCCATTTATGTGTATATTGGATTTATTAAGTCTACAAATGCGTCCTTCATAAATAGTTACCATGTGAATAAGTGCAATACTATATACCACACCAAAAAAAAAGGACAAATTACAGATATTAGTAGAGAGAAGTGGCTATGGTGGATAAAAAATGAGATCAAAACATGTAAAAGTTTCCCAAAATATGACCCAAATGATAATTGCTTCTGCCAGGGGATTTTTTGTTTTGTTTTGTTTTGTGTTTTGTGTTTTTTTTTGGGGGGTGGGGTGGGGGGTGGAGGTGGCAATTTACATACACCTACACAGCTTCACCCTCCACCATGCTCTTACAAGAGGAAAATGTGCCATTTGAATTAGAGTTCATAGGCACTTCTGCTAGCAAAAAAAAGAAAAATTGTTGAGGAAGCAATTAATAGTTTTAAATATACTCTGCCCCCTTCAAGTTTGACCAAAATTTCAATTTGGTCCCTTCAACTCTAATTTCATTTATTCTCCCAATTTACAAATTCATCTCCCAAAGGACCAATTTGTGGCTGAAGTTTCAACCAAAATATATGGAATACAAATATCAGAAGTAAATTTGATGATAAGCTCGTGAAAATATGCATAAGATCATCAGATGATAGTCAAAGCACAAAATTTGTCTAGTTTAACTTGTGGATGTTACATTGAAGCATTTACAAATTTATAGGGGCCTAATTGTCTTATTGGAACTAGAATGGCTTAATTGAAATACTTTGGTCTAACTACTTGGAGGAAAGCTGTGTCTACACTAACTAATCTGTTACATGTTAAATTTTGTTCACCACATATGGACGTTCTAAAAAGGTGTAGTCAAGCCTTTAAAGTTCAGATTATGTTTAACTTCATAGTAGCATGTGGCTAGAGGCATTTATGCAAGCAGGCACTTAGCATTCACTCCACATCTTTCAATCGTCAACAACAATTTTCAACCATTGATATAGTAGAAGTGAACACAATATTAGAGAGATACCTACCCATATGCATCAACAATTTCTTGGAAAGGAGAAGTGAATTTGTTTGTCCGAAAATAGGTAGGTGGTAATTCCTTTGTTTGCAAAACCTGGAAAATTGCTCCAACTTGGGAGTTAGAGTCAAATGATGCCCTCTGCAATGCATCCTGGATCTGCAAAAGTCAAGCCAGCCATGTTTGAGTATCTAAATAAAAGATGCAACCTGTATATCATAGCTGAAAAGTTTGTTTGATGCTGATGTAACAGAAGGAGAAGAATACCAGTTTTGTTCCAAAAACAGGACTCCAACCCTCGGCAACAAGACACTTTCTTGTCACATCAAGGCTAAGCATGTTCAGGGTGTGATATATAGATTTCTCCTTTCTCACCTTCACGAATTTTAAGAAACATTGTCAAATAACCAAAAGTATTGCAATGTAGCAAACACCAAATTATTTATCTACACAGTGAATAAACTTCGCTGAGTATAACAATACGATTCAGATATACCAAAAACTCCCACTGCTCAAATTGATCTCCAATATTCTGTAACAAATTGTCCCGTTGCAGCAGTCCAACATCTATAGTAGTCCTCAGCTCTGAGAGTCTCCCTGAAACCTGAACTTAAAATGGTTACAAAGTTGAGCCATATCAATGTATGAAATATGACAGATCAAGCCTTGAAGACCCAATGTGTTATATGGACATACAAATTTTAATTTCCATTAATTAAAAAAGCATACCAAAAGCCAGGACTAGTTCAGAGATTGAGTAACGAGAAACAGGAAACCTCTAATGGCAGGTACAATACACTGACAAAGAAAAAGGTTTCCAGACTTATAGGCAAGCATGCCAATACAATGATACATGACACCTGGAGAAACATGTCATGTTCTTAGAACCCCATTTTCAGGATATAAATCCCACTTCATCATCCCTAATAAAAGAAATCAACAAGCTGGTGAGCGTAGAAAATTATACAACCTGCTCATGTCCAATCAATATAGTGCTCGAGAACCCACTACAATGTTTACTACTCGTCCACTACGTTGTTCTAGGCATAAAAACAACTGGACCAAGCCAACTGCCAAGACAAGGAGGGTCCACAATCTTGGATGGGTGATTATTAAGGGGGGACCAACAGCTATGACAAGGACCATCCAAAATTTTTGGGTGTGTGATGATCAAAGGATGAGCACGTTGATCCAAATGGCAAGGACAAAGTCATGTCATGACTCCATCAAGAGAACCACACAAAAAAGCCTAGTAAGATGTTAGACCTATTTATCAGCTACAATTTTCTAAACAACCAATTGAACACTAGTAAATTCAGTCACTACTTTTTGTTTACCAATTTTATCTTTTCTTATTTCTCATTCCCAAGTACTTGTGACTAAAGTAGAAAGGCTTTATCTATGAAGCACGGGTGCGTTTCAGGACTTGGGTGCGGGTGTGGGTGCGGGACTCGGCAATTTTTGAAAAAGGTGGGTGCGGGTGCGGCAGGACTTGGCGATTAAAAAATTATTAAAAACATTTTTATTTATATATTTTATATATTGCTAAGTATGTTTTTTATATAATAATAATAAAAAACTCATAATATAATAATAATAATGTACTGTACAAAATAAAGCCTCTCTGATCAAAGGCTTAGTGGCTCACGTACCAAAGGTTCTGTGGCTCAATACAAAAAAATAAAAAAATAAAAAAAAATTGAAAAAGGTAGAGATCTGGCTCACGTGGTGAGAGGCCCAAAAAAACAAAATAAAGCCTCTCATTTAACAATCATTTTCAAAAAAAAAAAAAAAAAAAAAAAAACTTATAAAAAAAAAGAAACAGAACGGCAATGGCTACGGCGCAACGCAAGGAGAAGACGAAGAAGCCAAAAAGAAGAAGAAGAAAGGGGTTAAGCTAGTGAAGACGGAAACAGCGGCGTATAAATCCACCGGTTTTGGCCGTTTTGGCTTGAACCGGCCATTTTGGCGGTTTTGCCGGTTTCGGCCAATACGGACCAAGTCGGCCCGATTTGAGCCGCATCGGCATGAGTCGGGAAACCACGTGGCAGGACGCGGCCCAATGCGGCACCGACACGCGGTCAGCGGCATCCCTCCCGCGTCCCGCCGCCTACTATATAATTGATCAGCACTAGGGTAACTTACAATTTACAACCCAGATTCCCATATAAGTCTAACCAAATTACCAAACCCACTAAATCTATCACATGTTTAGCCCTTACTATTTACACATCAAAAGAAGTCTATCACATGTCAGAAAAGACTTTTGTTAATTAGATTCATTTGGCAAGATAATTGGTGCAGCTGGGATACAGAGTTCATCATGCATTGTCTGATTGATTAACAAATTATATCAGAGAATCAAATTATCATTCATCTGATAATGAAGGACTATCACATTTCACACATTGCTATTAATCTGTCTCAAATTCCAAGTTGATTCTCATTCCATGCATGAAGACAGGACAAACCAGGAAACAAATCATACCAAAAAAAAAAAAATCAATAGAAATCATGAATTAATTGGCTGGAGAAAAAAAATTTCTACGTGAAAGGACAGCAATCTACCACATTATGATATCAAATAACCCAATAAAAATAAAGACATACCTCAGTGACCATGTGATCTTGTTTATTCAAGTCCTCACTGAAAGGATAGCGATTTGCTCCAAAAGCTTCACATATTTTTAGAATTTTGTTCTTTGCTCTTTCTCCAGAGTAGAAAACTACAAATACATTTTTCTCAACCTGAATAAAGACATGTACAAGTTAGAGAGGGAAATCCAAGCGTATAGAAAGCTAAATTGATAGGCAAAATTAACAGCATGGTTAAATAATGATTTCAGGTAAAATGCTCATAGATTGCATGACAAGTTATGAAAAAGCTAATAGACTATATGACAAGTATACACAAGCTGAAATTCCAAGAAAAAAAGAAAAAAGAAAGAGAACAAACAAGCTGAAACAGTAACCACCACATTTGAAAAGTTTGTGTTTACGCATGCTTGTGAACGAGTGAGATAGGCTATTGCATCAGTGAGCATCTGAATTTTCCTTAGGCCTTAGAAACACAAACTCATGTACAAATAACTATGTAAACATTGCATTCAAACAAAGAAGGAAAGGGCATTGAAGTCATCCTGAGCAACATTAGTCTCTCACTATCTTTTCCCTTTCCTTTCATCTCTCTTCTAAAGCTAGATAGGAGGAAATTTGCTACCCAATCAGATTGTGATAAACAACAGAGTATGAAACTAAAGGAATTCACTTTTGTTTTGATATTCCAAAGCTCTCATTGAAATTTATTCTAGGATCATGTCCATAAACACCGATTATAGCCCTCACCAATACTAGCCTTTCCCTCTTATAATGAGCATAGCTCAGAACGGCCAGCCTGAAGTTCAAGATTGAGAAAATCATCCACCCAACATACACCACAGCTGACCATGGTTATGTCCTTATATATCTGCATGCATTCATGATGATACAAAGAATATACAAAGTTTAGAACTGAAACAAATGGACCCATAGATGAGAGCAAAACATCTGATCTGGAATTATGTTTTTATATAAATGGGATAAAAGATCATTTATCTAAAAATGCAATATGTAGCCGGAACTAGCGTCCACCTCTACAACTTACTACTTTACCAATACCATATAAACGGGAGCATTTGTCTAGAAATGCACCATGTAGCTGGAACTAGCAACTGCCCCTATATAACTTACAACTTAACCAGTATGACTAGTCAAAACTAGCAACCAATACTCCAACAGTTGCACAAGAATGCAGCTGGTACAAAGAAATCATATCATATATTATATAATAAAAGTTAGGTCCTATAGCCAAGGTTGTGCCAAGTGACTATTTTATCTCTGCGCCAAGTGGCTACCCTTTATTAAAGACTTTGGTAAATTGCATTTTTCCTTATATTTTGGGGTATTTCAAATTAAACCCTAAATTTATTAAGTTTTAATTAAAACCAGAAAATTTTTAAATCATCCTCAATTGACACCCTTAATGAGTCACTATTAACTAAAACCATGCTGTTGGAGGAAATTGGTAGGAGACATGGAATTTTTATTACGCTCACTTAGCCACAAAGCTTTCAACTTCAGTCTCCAACTATTTTCATCCAACAACATGGTTTTTATAAGATCCCCCCTCAATAAATTTAAAAGGAGTTTCATAGTTATACTAAATTATTTTATAAACAATTATAATTTTTTGTTTTTGATTAAAAAAAAAAAAAAAACTTGATCATACATGCACTAAACTGATCATGCAATGCAAGGGCATAATATTATAGCAACAACCAAGCCTCAGTCCCAAAATTTTGGAGTCGACTATGGATCCTCAACAGACTTGTCAGGTTAGGCACAATACCAATATATAAGAAAAGCTTAGATAATAATTTTAGGTGCATCCAAGATAACAAGCTTCAAGAGATTGTTATCCTTATAAACAATAATAATTACTTGCCTCCCATCTTTACTAGAATTGGACATTTCGAGGGAAAATTTTTTTTTACTCACCTTCTCACCAGAAATAGGATCAGTCACAGGGTCCTCAACTACAGCCTGCCTAAGAAAAACATTACCCCTAGTAGCACGGAAAAGAATCCTCTCAAATGCCATAGACTTTTGCCTAGGAACAAGGCCTGTGATGAACCCCAACTTAACTTGCTTTGATGAATCAGTTGACATTTCCTTCACAATAGCCAAACAAAAATTAATTACACTGAGGTAAAACAAGCTGCAGCTAGTGTTAAGAAGATAAACCAGCAATTTAAGCTTGTACCTGCTCCAATAATAAAGGTGTATCCAAGGATTCTTCACCAATTTGACGTGATGCATACTCACTCTGTTGTTCCGCTGCGCTGCTACGAGCTGAGTGAAAAAACTCACTAGCCTGAAACAAAATAATATTTCATTTATTTGATTGTCATGTTACAGCTTCACATCACAAGGATAAACATCCTATGAAAGAAACAAAATAAAGTGAGAAACAACTGAATTCTGAATCCTGCCTAATCACTAATTGCTAATCGGCATATCTAATGAAAGTTGTTAATTGACAAAAACATGGAGCGTTTAATACTTAGGACATCTAAAAATTTAAGACTCAAGAGCTTCATGCACCTCAGTCAGTGTATTCATGCCAAAGTGGGCAGTCACAAGACCTACATGATTACAATAATTTATAGTACAAGGAATATCTGTGTGCGTCTTTGTTTGTACTTTTATGAATTGCAGCCCATGAAGTCAGGGAATGTACACAATGCATGTCTCGTGTCATTGGAAAATCAATAACAATTACAAGCCTCAACCATGTTGCTTGAATAGAGTTACTTTTTTTCTTTTTGAGGCAAGGTGTACATAACTCATAAACCAGCAATGTGACCCAAAGGTCAGCAGCCAATGCTGCTTCAATAAGTGACTCAACAATTATCTAATGAAACTTTTCACAGATCAGCAGGCACATCAACTCATTTCAATTATTGATTCAGAAGCCCTTTACTTCAGCATAAAAGGTTGCATCCTTCCTTATAACTAACCTTTTTGTTCTATGATAGACCAACAGTTTTTGAAAGCTTTTTCTGTGTTAATGAAAAAAAAACAATTTAAAACAGTTTGCAACTTTGTTGGATGTTTTCTATTTTCAGTTTTCAAAAACTGGCAATTAAAAATCACTGTGCAGAATAGTTTCACCTGTTTTCAAGAACAAGATGAGAACAAGGTGGCAAACTTGTAAATAAGACAAACCAACATTGGAATCCGGATTAACCCCTTCGTCAATTTTTTGGGTTTCTTTAGATTGTAGTTGTTGGCTGTTTTGACTAAGGGATTGCTCTGGCTGGTGTGGCCACAAGGACAGGTGGCATGTGGTTGAAGTCTACCTAAGGTGGGGAGGATGTCAGGAGAGGTTGGATTGTAGAATTGGTAGAGGTTTTGCTCGGTTCCATAGGACGCCGTGATTCCCAAAGTTCCAACCCCCTCCTGACATACATTAGCCAATGCTGGTTCTCTCTCACTCACTCCCACCCTCACCGGATCCTATATGGTGATTTTTGGCCACCACTTAAAAATCGGTTGATGGTGGTTGATTGGTCACCCAAAACCCATAAACCCATGATGGCAAAACCACCTACAACGCCCATAGTTGCCACCAAATCTGCCACCGTCCAACCCTATCAAAGAAACACAACTCCAAACACCCATATCGCCACCGATAGCTGCTGATACTGAAATTGATCAAATCCATGCCACTACAAACCCATGCCCCGCCACCAAGCATCCCCCCACAGGTCAAATCACTGCCACTTTGCAGTGGCATCAAAGGAAGGAAACCAACAAGGTCAAAGTGAGAACTTAATTTTTTTTTCCAAACAGATTTTTTATTTTAAGAATAACAAATAACAACCTTTTGTTTTCAATCTCACAAACAAAAACACAGCCAATCAAGCCTTAATTCTTGGATAAAACATTGGGAAATAGAATTTCCATCTTAAGCCTTAACAAACCGATTTATACAGAAAAATAAACTGTACCTTCTGAAGAACAAGCTTATATTCTACTAGTTCATTATAAGCACGTTGCAACTTCTCACCATTTGCATTTATTTCGACCAGCTCTGCCTCAAGTTCAGCAAGTTTTACCTGGCACATGCCCAAATAAAAAAATTAAAGTACAATACCAAAACCATTTTAAGCCAAGTAGTGGAAATATCAATATACCTCTAAATCATCAATATTGATATCAGCTTGTGTTGCAGACTTTTTTGGAGAAAAACCTGCCTTCAGCATTTGGTCCTTGAAAAAACGTAATCTTCGTGCCATCTCCCCAGATTTTTTTATCTTCATATGCAAAAAGAATTAGCAAACATAGTGACCGTATGTTCACATTTGAAAAAAAAAGGGAGGTTAACATCTTTAAAATACAGGAGTTTTATTTATTTGATAATCATAAAGATTTTGTATTAGCTCAAGAATGGGATGTTAGTGCTTCTTAAAGACATCAATTTCACAATTTGACAAAAGAGGAGACTTTTAGAAGTATCTTATTAAACTTCCATTATAACCTATCAAGCCACAGATAACAATGAGTGCAAGTAGATAATGTGATTGCCTACATAGAACAAAAATCCATTACCTGAGCAGCATAAGTCCGCTGAAATGGGCTCTTATCCGCATTAAGCTGAAAGAATCGAAGCATCAGAATTATTAAGCATGGGGAATATAACATAAAGAAAAGTTTCTCAAAGAAATATATCATAATTTTAGGTATCTATAGTACATAAATATACAAAGGATATCATCTTTATACTTCACCAGAACTTCTTTATGTCATCCTTCATAAGCTTAACAGTATCGAGCCTCTATTTCTACTCGGATCCTATATCTCGAGCCTCAAAAGGCTCCCTAACTCAAAATGTGTAACCTAGAATACCAAGGACCTGATATAATGGATATTCCTGAAGCTAATTACACCAATAACCACTTTTTTGCGCTGCTAAATGTATTATAAAACCTATGCCATTTTTGAAGTTAGAGCGTTAATTAGATTGTCGTCAGAAAATAAAACAAACAACGATTTCCAATTCATTCACACAGAATTAAAATCAAACTATTACGCTGAATTTCACTTCATACTAGAATCTGATAACTATTTTTGCAACCAAACACTCACTCACTCCTCAATCAATCAATCAACAAACCGATCACACCAAAATTTTAAAAAATTCAGCAAAAAATCTATCATAACAGCAAAGCATCATCGCTAATCGGAACTCAATTGTAGAAATTTTCATATGCATAACCAAAAAAAATAAGTTAAAAAAAAATTCAGCAACTAAAACAAACAATGATTTCCAACACATTCGCACAAAATTAAAATCAAACTATTTTTCGAACTGAATGCCACTTCAAACTGCGCTAAATTAACTCATATAAAATTCCGATAACATTAACGCAAACCAAATCCTCACTCCTCGATCAATCGATCACAATCACGTCGATTCAAAAATCTAACAGCAAAGCATCACCGCTAATCGGAGCTCAATTATAGCTATTCACGTATGCAAAAATCAAGCTAGGGTTCATCCAAACCGAAAATCACCACGCAAAATTGAACAAAAGCCATTAGAGAGAGAGAGAGAGTACGGACATCTTTGAATTGAAGGAGGCCAAGGTCGCCGAGATAGGAGACGGTGACGTGAGCGGACTCCATAGGAATGATGAGCTGAACCAATTGCATCGTCTCCGACCTGAACAGATTCATCGGCGGGCAACATCCTCCTCCTCCTGCTCGAACCTCGCCCATTTTTCTCTCTCTCGCTCTCGCTCACAGTGAGAGTCACAGAGAAACACACACACTAATTTCCTTGTAGTCTGATTGATATGATAGATTAATATTTAGATCGATCTCCGTCACGCGAGAAATGAGATTGTTTTTTGGCTTTCTTGATCTTTAGCGCCACAAGCTTCCACATCCCTTTCTAATATTTTATTTTATTTTTTGGGCCTTTTTATTTGCTGGATTTTATTTTTCTTTATATTATTATATTTTATTATATTTATTAAGCATCTCTATTATTGTTTTTTTTTTTCCTCTGATAAAATTTTACTCTAAAATAATTTATTTAAGTATATATATATATATATATTTTTTTTTGAAGTGTTTCTAGTTTGTATTTTTTTTTTTACGGCAAAAGGCAGTACGGAAAGTATTCTTTCCCTAAAGTAGTTGAACTGTTATTACCTTTTAAATCTTTTTTTTTTTTGGTAACATAATACGATTACCGGTCACCTAGAATGACACGTAACTAAAAGTTTAGCTTTATTAGTAAAGTTTATTGTCATCGAATAAAAAATTTTATGTTTAGAGGTTGATTTCTACCTAAACCAAAATCAAATTAATATCTTAGTTGGACGAACATCATATAAATTGTAACTACCTCCCCACCAAAAGAAAAAAAAAAAAAAAAAAAAAGCACAGTGAGCCCAAAGCCAAAAATGGGCGTGTATCTCACTGTAGTTTTTCTTTTAATGGAAGGAAAGTGTTTAAAATAGGGTGTTAGTTGTAATTCAAATTTTATTTAATTAATTTTCATTAGTTCCAAAATTTTCTAATTAATTTGACAGATACAAATACATACCAGAGGAGCAAAAATTTGATCCCTAAACCATTCCGTTGAAAGCAGGAGGAGGTGTCTATACACTAAAATGTTATGTCTTTTCCATCCCAAAAATAATACAGGCTTTTTCGGGACCCGTGACAAATTTCGTCACTGCATCTGTTAATAGGAACGTGTTGGCTCGAAATTGGACATAGTGGCCTCAAGACGTGTAGCTTCGAAAATGACCGAATGAGATTCTCGTGTAATTTTTGGTTCAACGGTTTGGTGCTCCCAGCTCCTTTATAAAGGTAAAATTTGAACTTCGTTAATTTTATAACATCCACACAAACAATTTAGCTATCTTTTTTGTATTGGCTATGTGAGAGCATGAAAGTTCGCAGAAGTTGAGTCTTATCACAAGAGTCCAAAACAAGAAGTTAGATACCGACATATTGTTTGCCGAAACTTCGTGATTCTAGGCATTTTAACTTCGTTCAGTTCTCAATTCAATTTTTACAAAAAGCAAATTCTACTTTTCCCTAACTTTTCCTACAACACTTTAGTCGAGGGGATTTATTATATGCTGTGTGCTGCATCTTATACACTGGTCTTTTGACAAAAAGGCATATTGTGCTCAATTGCACAGGTTGAGAATTTAGACATACAACAGGGACAAAAGATATGTCAAATTATTCAATATTGCCAGTATATACTACACTTTTCTATCGCATTAAGGTGAGCCCCAGTGTCAATCCTGTGTCCTCGTATAAAACCACATTCCCACTTGTGTTGAAAGTGAAATATGATGTGGGTTCAGTGAGAACTTGCTGGGATTCTAAAATACCATCCATAATCCCTATCAAAGGTAATTCACAACTTTGTCACAACTTGTTCGTGGCAATGTGAGTGGTGTAATTATGGACCCACCATTTTTTTTCCACCACTTACAATTCGCCACGTAGGCAAATTGTGACTAAAGTTGTGAAAATTATTGTGGTAATAGACTTCGTGTATGCAACGGATGCACAGAATTTTGTTTGAGAGTTCATTACAGATCTCATTCCCCGTTCTCATCTACAAAGTCATTAGGTTGCACACGTATATTCCTCCATGCAAGCATCACAATAGCACAGAATTTACCTATTTCTAGTGAAATTAAAACACCATAGTTGAAATGCTTGGTGGAGACATATATAGAGTCTGCTTTCAGATTTAGAGTAATACTTATAGTAAGTTAATATCGATGGAAAGATTAGTACACTCAACTAAAAGGTAGGAACTACAAAAAGCATATACAAGCATCACACCAGACCTTGAAACTTCATTTTAGCATACTCCTCGTGTAGCCAAATTGGTGGTCTTCGGATTTGGATGTAGTTACAGAATGCGGGTCAGCCTGGACATTGTAGCTCTGGCATATCAATCTCAACAACCAACACCAGTTCTTCCCCTCCCGTCATACTCTTTTCACAGTATCACCATGGAGAGATACAAATCCCTCACTAGCGAGAGTTGAAACTGCATTCCTAAGCTGAAGATTTAAACGAAAAAAAATGTAACCATCAGCATGATCATTCGCTGAAACTGTTTTGAGTGTGTGTATGCCTGCATGCAAATTCATGTGCCAGAGAGAGATAAAGAGCTATAAACTTACATCATGGAGGTGAACTTCAGGGCCAGGGCTCTGCTTCTTCAACTCTTCCAGCAACTACAGATCAAATTAAGCATATTTAGGCATTGGTTGTGATATGGCATATAAAAATAAATTAATTAATTAAATATGATGATTTTGCACACCTCCAACAAGCGCATTGAGGGCCCCCCAAGCTGCATCTTCTCCATAATTATGATGCGAATTGCTGATAATACATTCTCTCGTCTCATCCTTTCACTCGCCGAAACTCCCGTGGTGATAAGATCCATGTCAATGGTTCCTTGAAAGAAAAATTTTGGTGAAACACATCATTAAGATTTATTTGACTGAGTGTAACATAATCAGGTAGGGGGATTTTTGTATTCTTAAGTGCTACTGAATAGCTACCAGTAGAGTGATCTGTTGCTGACTGTTGCATTGCAACTTCCAGAAGCCGAAATGCCTCCATTACATCACTCTTTTCAACCTGCATGCATCATGAAATATATGAATTCTAATCTCAATGAACATACTGTACACAGCCAATACACAAAGCAAGCATTACTAACCCATTCTGAGAATCGAATTCGAGCCAGGGCTTCACTAAGGCGTATCAAACTCTCAATCTGCCTAGGTGTTGCTGTTATCACCTGTTGAATTTGTCCAATCCAGGAACATATGACAAATATAAAACAAGTTTTAAAATAAGTGCATTTCTGATGTCAGAAGCAAGAATTTATGTGGAAATGCATGACAGAAAGACATACAAAGCTAAAATCATTATGAATTTTGTAGTAAGTAAATTAGGGGGAAAAATCCGTAAGGATATTCATATTTAGAGAAAAGGCATCATATGATGGGAAAAAGAATGCATATAAATGTCCATCAATACTTTGCTCTATCATATGTTAATTATTCATACTACTGGCTATGTGCTGTTAAATATAGAATCATGTACAGGTTTAAGAAATTGTCTGGATAGGGAGAACATGGACATATGATACAAGAAAGCTTAATTTATCAGAACTGTTTACCTTTTTGCTACTTCCTGGGAAATTTCCTCTCCTCCTCAACTCAACATACCCTTGAGTCAACTCTTCAGCGGCTTCATCAGATAACTGCGGGTGAATATGCTTCCGGGCATAGCTCACATATGCAGTTAACGTAGAAAGGTCCAAGACATCCTGTTCTAAACTCTGCAAATAGAGAAAGGAAATTTTACAGATGAACAAGAAACAATTGAAAATTGATTCCTAAACAAGGAAGATGGCATGGGTTCTTCAGACCTCAGGATTCTCAAAGTGCAATGCAACAATATGCTTGGCAAGGCGCCTATCTGTCTGCTCATCAGCCTTATCAAGAAGTAAGTAAATCAAATCGAACCTGAGAAAGCATTACAAATAGTGTATCTCTAGTTAACAATAGCCACACCAATTGATCACACCAAATGTAAAGCTATCTTGATGGCATTATAATGCGATTCTTTTCCTTTCAAACTGGAGATTTGGGGTCCAACCCATCATGGGTGTGGTATTTATGGGATTACAGTTTATTCCGTGTAAAAACACAACCAATTCAACAATTTAGTTACGGCAACGACAAATTTACTCAGACTAGACACACAGACAATCCCATAGCAACAAAATATTTAGGGCCACTTAGTATGCCTCATACCTATGATGTTACGGTATCTTCTCACCTGGATAATAAGGTAGGCGGAAGGTGTATGTTGTCAATCACAGACAAGCGAGGATTATAGCGGGAACCACTTGGATTTGCACAAGCCAATACTGAAGTCCTAGCATTAAGGGATGCAATAATTCCTGCCTTAGCTATTGACACGGTTTGTTGTTCCATAACCTGGGAGAATTGAAGTAGAATTAAAGACAGAATGTAAAAAGTGCAGTGCATGGATGACAAACAGAAGAGTCATGGAGTGCATTAATCAGGTCAAAATGTAAAGTAATAACTACCAATGCCGCTTAGCATCCCATTCTTGTGGAATGCCATATTCTGCCAAAAGTAAAATACAATCCTACAACCAACCTCATGCAATTGAGTGGAAAAAGGCTAATATAACCAACCTCATGTAACATGCTCCTAGCATTGTCAGACATTTTGTCAAATTCATCAATGCAGCAAATGCCCCTGTCACTTAAAACTAAGGCTCCACTCTCCAGAACCTAAAGAGTGATTAAAATAAAAAATCAAAATTCTATGGTTTCACATATTTCTACAAAATAGCTTAAGAATCGCAGAACATAAGATCATACAGTTTCCCCTGTTTCAGGATCTTTGGCAACATAAGCAGTCAACCCAACAGCAGAGCTTCCCCTCCCACTGGTGTAAATGCCACGGGGTGATAGCTTGTGTATGTACTGCAGCAGCTGGGACTTGCTGGTTCCAGGATCACCAACAAGAAGGATATTGATGTCTCCACGGAAGCTAGCACCAGATGCCAACTTCAAAGCATTTCCACCAAAAAGCTGCACAAAAATAGCTTATATAGGATCACAAACATTACCAAGAAAGAGGAAAAAATTACAAAATTAGCTTATCTATCAACAAGAAATTGTGAATCAGTGAGTCAATCTATGTAATTACCTGACAGAGAAGGCCTTTCTTCACGTCATCTAGCTCCCAGATGTTTGGTGCCAACGACCTGGTTAGTCTATCATATATATCAGGCAGTTTTGACAGTTCTTTCAATTGCTCCACCTTCAACATGAACAAGGATGTCACTGAAAATGGCAATAGATACTAAACCTATTCCAGAGGAGAGAAAAAAAGTATAAAATGATATACCTTCTCTTCGTCAAAAGAGATATCTTCCACATTTCTGCCTGTTGGATTGTCAACATCCATGGGATCCTCTGCCAGCATTCTTGACTTGTCAGTTTTCTTTATATGAAGACAATCAATATAAGTCTGTAATCAAAAGAAAAATATTGTCACATTCAAACAAAATAATTCACAACCATTACATTTAACGGAGGACAACGTGGTACACATGCCTTAAATAATGACTTTACAGTCCTCTGTGCTGGTCCAACTCTAACAGTCATAGCCCTGTAAATCCCAGTAACCTAATGCAAAGAGAGGAACTCATTAATCGGATATACAAAAAATGTGAGGATTCTTCTTGAGATCAACATGTTACGGTTTAGTATTACCTCAACTCTGTCACCTGGCTTTCCAGTGTCTACCAACTTGTCATGCATCAACAAGCTCACTGTATGTGGCGTTCCTCCTTCAGGGATCTCATCAGGGGTTTCCTGAAGCCTCACAATCTGCTTATCTGTAAACCTGAAATTGGAAGCAGAACCAGTTGATCATGATTTCATATGATTGAAACAATACAGAATTCAATAACCAAGTCCATGAAAGCCATTTGTGGAAGAACTTGAATCAATTTATCCTAATAAAGTTTGCTTCACTCTCCATACAGATAGTTGGGTGCTTTGACTTGATTGATTAGACTAGAATACGGCTTAAGGTGTTTCCCAACTACTGGCCTGACACGAGCTTCCTGAAACTAGAATGAAGGAATTCAAATGTGGACTCTATTCAGCCGCTATTAAAACTTATACAAGGATTTGAACTTCATCTTCAGTTGGGCTACACACACTTCCAATTGATTAATTGTAAGTGATTCAATGCCAGCTTAAAACCATGCACACAAAAGTCTTTAGAACTCAATGGTTTATATAAGAAGCCACAACCATATAGAGCATTCGAGCGAAAAGGTAATTTATAAAAGGGGTTTGGAGAAATTGATTTCAGAATTCAGAGACAAAGAGGGAGACCTACACTCTTTGGAAAGTTGAGTTCCCAAGAGATGGACAGACTAATTAAACACCTCAAATAATATCAGATTCTGTACAGTTTCCTTTCATATATGCTAGCTATATTGACAGCAAGCAACAATAAAAATGGAGTCTTCAATGAACATCAAATATCCCTTCCCAACAGAAATTAAAATACATAAAAATAATAACTTGTTGATAAAGAATCTTCTATGAACTACAGACATCAGCAAAAGGTAAAATAAGTGAAAATTTGTTACAAGCAGGAGTTGATTACAATATTCTTACAGTCTACAAGCTATGATTTACCTGCATCGGTTGTGAACCAGTGTCATGGAGTCCCTAGCTTGACACTCCTCCTTCAAGCATATCTTGGGTTCAGTTATTTGCCCTGATAAAACTCACTAGTCAACAACTACTAAATACATTCATTTCAAAAAAAACAATTACTATGACACAAATTAAACCAACAATCACAGCACCCCAACTGAAATTACCTCTATTTATAACAACAGGGTCTGAGTAGTAGCCACACACAAGGCACCTAAATATTGCTTCCCGAATCTCGGGAATTATCGAGCTACTTCGAATAATCATTCCCTTCAATGATACCATCCTCTCAACATCTAATCAAAACACAACCTAAATCAGTACAAATATCCCCAAAGTCATATATGGATTTTAAAAATTGCATAAGAAGCAAAAGAGAAAACTAACCAGATGGGTTAAGATTTCTCATTGAAGTGGAGCTCTTGAGATTGAAAATCCGAGTTTGAATGTGCTTTTCAAACAAGGGGTTAATTCTCCCCACCATGTTCATCAAAACAATATCGAAAATCGCAAGCACTTCGAGTGGGTACCTAACCATCTTGGTGTACAAGTCAGGATCATAATCAAACACGTCGCGTGCATTGACATCGAGCGACTCGCCTTCGATTTCAATGACCCTTTTGATCGCAATCTCATACTTCCCTTCCCTGAGCAACCCATCTTCCGACTGAGACGCCGTGGAAATGTCCCGGAAATGCTTCAGAAACCGATAAATCGCCTCGTTCACATCCTCCACGCTTATATTCGTCCCCCAAACAAACGTCGGCCGAGTATCGTCGGCGTCGTAGCCCTCACCGCCCTCGGAGGAGGCCGGCGCGTCGTCGGTGGAAGTGGGAGTGGCGGCGGCATTAACAGGAGTAGTTGAAGTAGCTCTTCTCCCTCCACGCCGGCCACCGCGGCGCGAAGACGGTGTTGGGGTTAGGGCTGGGTTTGCATCCGAGGTGGCGAATCGGGATTGGTTCGGCGGCGGCGTTGCGAATGCCGAAGGAGTGGAGGATCGGCGACGGCTCCGCCGCCTGGCGTCGCCAGGGGATGAGAAGGTGTTGCCGATTGGGCTAGAGTAGGAGTCATCGGGAGAGGTCGGTCCTGTGAAAATTGGGGCAAAATTGACATCAAATGAGATTCAATGAAATATATGTACAAACTACAAACACATATTTAGAGAGAGAGCTTACCGTTGAAATTGGCGGGAGAGGAATCAGAAGCCATTGCTAGAGAGAGAGAGAGAGAGAAATGAGAGAGTGAGTGAAAGTTTGGAAGGTGAGAACGGAAAGTGATTTTGGTTAGGAAGAAGAAATGGCGGGAAGAGGGAGTGAGTTTCCCGCCAGAAATTTTTGTGGGCTTTGCTGAATGGGCTTTAACACATTTGGGCCTTTTAATAAAGCTTGGGCTGTAAAAAACTATTCTAGGCCTGGATGTTTGACATTTATTCGGCCGATTGGATTATTTTAGTCTTTTGGACTATATATACAGACGCTGGGAATCCAATCAATGGAGCCTTAATCGGCAGTTAACCTTAAAGTAGGCCCAGGCCCAGGCCAATTGGTTTCCCATGTATTTCTTTTTTTGGCAAAAATGTTCTTTATTTGGTTTGGAGGCGGAATTACATATTGATACATACATACATTTACACAACTACATATTAATGTATGAATATATATATAATAGAAGAATAATGCTAGAGATACAAACTATTTTACAAAATTTTTTACAAATTGTTAATGTGGTGAATAATTATTGGTAAATGAAAAAGTGATATTAATGATGGGCCTAGATGAAAACCAATTAGAGGTTTGCCACATCAACATTTTGTAAAAATGTTATAAAATAGTTTGTGACTGTAACATTACTCATAATAGAATAGAATATAATAGAAAGGAAATTATCATCTTTATAAACTTTAATGAGTATACACAAATTATCTATTTTGCAATCAATATATACAAGAATGTACCATTATTTAATTCGTAATTTTTTAAATCTCTCATTTTTGGAGTTTATCAGCCCTTAACATTAAATATCTTCTTCTTCTTTTTCATTCAACATTAATAGTCTAAATCAAGCATTGACAAACAATTGGAAACTTAATAACAACAAAAAAACTGTGTCCCAAATTAAAGAAATATATATATGTATATATATCCAAGAGAAAATTGTTTTTGAAATACTATCACCCCCTAACATAAAATATCCTCAGTGTAGGTTTTTTTTTTCTTTTCATTTAACGTTTGTGTCTAAATCAAGTATTGACAAATAATTTGAAACTTAACAACAACAATAAAAGGCTTGGTCCCAAATAAAATAAAATAACTCCAAGAGGAAATTTCTTTTATTAAAAACTTACTATTTGAACTCAATAATCAGAACTTATCAATTAAGAGGAAAAAAAAAACTAAAAAAATGTAGTACTATTTTTGGTTACAAGGTGGATAGTTTGTTGTAATTAATAACTATATTTTGAAACACAACAATTAGTTGTTCAATTATTTTTTCTATTTTTTTATTTACAGAGGCTAGCTCTTATTTTTTGGAGGTGCCAACTCTTAATTTTAAGATTTAATCTTGTAAAAATTTGTAAAATATATATACATTAGGAAGGCCCCCCATTGATAAGTGGGGTTCCACCCCTATCCTTAAGGTTTGCATGAAGTTCCATACACAAATTATTAGAAGTTCTCTTTCCATTTCTTAACTGTTGGGATAGCAGAGAAGAGAATAACAAAATATAAGGGTATGTTTGATAACTGTTTTTTCTCCTTATTTTTTGTTTTCATAAACAATTTTCTGTTTTTAAAACTAAAAAACTTGTTTGGCAACCCAAAATAGACAGAAAACAAAAACTGTTGTCAAAACTCAATTTGTTAAAGAAACTGAAAACATACAAAAGGTTGTTTTCAATTTTTAATTTTTAAAAGTCAATGAAAATACACATTTAATTTAATGAATCTGACTCATTTAATGAGTTAGCTTTAAAGTTCAAATCCTAGTAATAACATATTTTACTATTTTCTATTTTTTTCTTCAAAAAACTTTTTTTTTTTTTTTAATTTCAACTAACCAAACATATTTTTTATTTCAAAAATACAAGAAATTTTTTTTTTCTTTATATTCTCAAAAATAAGTTTTTGAAAATAGAAAACAAAAACTGTTACCAAACATAATCTAAGGTTTTAAGGTGTGTAGTCACTGTATCTAGATACAAAACTTGAGTATCTAGATATAACAATTCTAAAAATACTCAAGAGCTTCTTTTTATAATTTGTTCTGCAAAAATAATATTTATCTTGAGGAAAATAATTGAACTTGTCATCTATTTAAAGATATGGTAAGATTTCAAATGAGTAGGCACCATGAAAAGACACTAGTAAGATGTTATACCCTTTCAAAAAAATATAGTTGGAAACAATTCTAACCATTAGGCACATGAAATCATGTTAAATTAGTCAATAAAACGTGTGTCAATCTTGCTTGAACCTTGCTTGAGCCAGCTCATCGAAATTTCTAAATAGAGAAGTTCAACTAAAACTCACTCGAGCCAACTCATTAGAATTTCAGACAAAGAGCATCGCTTAACAGTTAACACTCACTCAAGCGAACTAATGCAAAATTGTCTCTCCTCACTTTCACAATTAAAATCTTGTACAATCCAATTTATAAAATTACAACTTACAATATATTTAACAAATATGCAACATAAACTATTAATAATGTTATATTTCTCTATTCTTCCATTCACTCCCATTGATTTTTGCCCTACTTGTTTAATGAAATTCCTAAGTGCCATCATATAAAGTGATTATGACCATATATACCTTTCAACTCTTTGAGAAACCTATACTTAAAAGAAGCCTAGACAAGGATATATGGGAAAGTATTCGTGCACTCTCAAGTAGGTTGAACCAGTACCCCTATGCTACCCACACATACTCAATTTAGAAAGCATAAAACTTTTCTAGTACCATAGTTTATTAGCCAATTCCATGCAGTAAAACAATTTTAACTAGTAGGCACATGAAATCATGTTAAATTGGTTAGTAAAACATATGTCAATCTTGCTTGAACCTCGCTTGAGACAACTCATATATTAGAATTTCAAACAAAGAGCTTCGCTTAACACTTGCTCAAGTGAACTAATGCAGAATTACCTTTCCTCACTGTCACAATTGGACTCATTAGAATTTCAAACAAAGAGCTTCACTTAACACTTGCTCAAGTGAACTAATGCATAATTTCCTTTTCTCACTTTCACAATTGGACTCTTGTTTGATCCACTTTCTAAATATTACAACTTACAATCAGTGGCGACTTTAGAATTTTTTTCTAGAGGGGTCAATAGGAGGATGTATCTTGGGTAGGAGATAAGTCTTGCGGTCTACATGGTTTCTTTATTCAAATTTGTACATAATACTAATAAGAGAATAAAAGATAAACTATAAATTCTTTAGGCATATTGTTTCTTAATACAATTAACATACTAATATTGCTTCTAAGATTAAATATTGGAAATCATCTATTATTTCTAAATACAATAAATATGTTAAGTATTATTGTTAAGTGAATTTTAATTATTAAAGCTTAGAATTTTTTTTATTTATTAGTTTATGTCTATACTCTTACAGTTATTTTATTTAAGAATTCAACTTCATTTTGATAACAATTGGTCTTTGTAATTGTATTAAGAAAATTTTTGTTATGTTAACATTTACTTTTATCTTTACCCAATCAATCTCCAATCCCACACCCCTGGTCTAATTTTTTTATTTTTTATTTAAGAATCACCATCTATCTAATTGTTTGATTCTCTTTTAGTGTTAACATTTGTTACCCACTAATTGATTGACCCATGCCCCCAATCCCCACTCAAGAAATAACAAATTAAAAGCACGTTCAACTTCAACCACTCTAGTCACATATTTGGTCAAAAGTATAAATTACTTAAGAATTATTATGTCCACAATATTTTCACAATAAATTCTAGATACTAAGTTATTATCAATTTTAATTTAAAATCACCACTGAAATTACTTTTTTACCAAATAGTAATAGCCGGTAACAACTTGCCACTTAAATTTTTTTGTAAAAGTACTATAAAAATGTTGTAAATATAGAATTTTTCAAATTAATTATAACGTTATTTGCAAGAATAGATTGTTAATAGGGTCATCTTCAAGCTTATATTAGTTAAGCCTAAAAAAAATTAGAGTCAAGTGTTCAAAATTTTATTTTAGGAAGTCAAAAGTCACTCAAAAAAAAATTAAAAAAATATTATATATATAAAATAAATAAATAAATAAAAATTGGCCATCTTAGGGGGTTCATTTGAACCCCTGAACTGAAGGTGGCGCCGCCCCTACTTACAATATATTTAACAAATATGCAACATAAACTATTAATTAATAATGTTACATTTCTCTATTATTCTTCCATTCACTGCCATTCATTTTTGTCCTTGTTAAATAAAATTCTTAAGTACCATCATATAAAGTGATTATGACCATAAATATACCTTTCTACTCTTTGAGAAACCGATACTTAAAGGAGCCTAGACAAGGATGGGAAAGTATAGGTGCTCCCTCAAGTAGGTTGAACCAAAGCATATTCAATTTAGAAAGCATAGAACCATTCGAGTGCCATAGTTTATTAGCCAATTCCATTTAGTATTATATACTTGTTACCCCCCCCCCCCCCCCCCCAACTCTTTTAAATGAGAATTAATTAGAATTATGTATCTCAAAAAACAATAGAACTTCCTTAAAATTAATTTAATAAAAAATAAAAAATTTAAAAGCAAGCAATTGGATATAAACGACGCACAGTTGAGTGAACTGTGCATCACCAAAACCGTCGCAGTAAACTCACTGTGAGCCAAATAGTGGATTTGGTTTCACCAACTTATTCTGATCTGAATCAATGATCATGGTATGGAACAAAGTGCTCAACAGTTTCTATCAGTATATGATCTTCATCCTTTGCTTGACCAAGCATCATCACAAGTCAGAAATCCGTATGGTCATTTTGCATTCCTCCAAGAAAAATATAAAAAGTAAAATCATTTGTTTGAAATGCTCTCAAGTAAGCAATCTGTGCGACAATGGGCATTACATGACAATACGTTTTATGTCTTCCACAATTTCTGTTTGCATTACATTACAAGTTTCAAACCCTATTCACCAAGGCCAGTTGTCGATATTACAAAGAGCTATAAGGTTGGCCCCTACATCTTTCCCATTCGCAACACATCCCTTTCATCACTTTTCATTGTTTTCAACCACTTAATCATTGTAGGGACATAAATTTTCACTAGCTTCCAAATTACTTTGGCTCCATTATACACTATTTTTGAGTGTTTCCAAATACATTTTAGCAACATATATATATATATATATATATGGGTTGGGATCAAATTATACATGGTATAACTCTAAGTAATGTTACACCACTCAATAACTTATTATTGAATTAATATTTTGAAAATCCAACCGTTGAATTAAATGTTCTATATGTTCTTAACATGCCTGTCAATTTTCATATCAATTGAATGCTATTTACTATTTGATCTATAAACTCATCTTTTATGCATTATTTTAAATTACAAAAATTTGAATTTTAATAATTGATTGATGACATGGTTATTAATCTTTGATCACTTCAAAATTTTGCAAGCATGAAGAATATACAAAGATAATGTTATCTAACAGTGAATTTGTCAATATTCGCATCCAATTAAAAAATATTGAGTGGTGTAACATTGCTTAGAGTTACACCTGGTGTAACAGAGTTACACCACCTAATAACTTATTATTAAATTAATATTTTGAAAATCCAACCGTTGAATTACATGTTCTATATGTTCTTAACATGCATGCCAATTTTCATATCAATTGGATGCTATTTACCATTTGATCTATAAACTCATATTTTATGCATTATTTTAAACTACAAAAATTTAAATTTTAACAATTGATTGATGACATGGTTATTAATCTTTAATCACCTCAAAATTTTGCAAGCATGAAGAATATACGAAGATAATGTAATCTAACGGTGGATTTGTCAATATTCGTATTCAATTAAAAATTATTGAGTGATGTAACATTGCTTAGAGTTATACCAGGTGTAACTTGAACCTAACCCTATATATATATATATATATATAGGGAAACTTCGGATTTAAAAGTCGCCCATATTCATGATTCAATTTGTATGGAAGAATAGAATAGTTCTGACTTCTTTAGGTAGTGCAAGTATATCAAATGAAGAAACTAGGCATGACTTTTCAAAGAGCCTTTTGTTTGCCACGACCACTTCTCTTTTACTATAATGAGTAATGACTTCCTCATAATTTATTAATAATACCATAATAAATTTTATATCTGGTTGTCAATTTAACACTTAATATTTTTTTTTTTTTGGTCTTAACTTGGAACTGATTATAAGAAGGGTCATGCTAATAAATGCCCTTAGGACACTCATTAATAATCTATTTTAGAAAAGTTTTTATACCACTTTTATGAGAAATGAAAAAAGTTATCAAAATATTAATTTTTTTTTTTTTTCATTTTTCATAAAAACTTTCTTTAAATGAATTATTAACCAGTGTCATTTGTCAAAAAAAAAAAAAAATCAGTATTCTAAGAGCACTCATTAACATTTTCCTTATAAGAAAAAGGTATACTAGGAAGCACATATATTAATTCCTTGTAAACATAAATACTCTCCCCATAAAGGATGCAAGTACGTGGCACAATCATAGATTTAAGAGACAAAATAATTTCTTCCCATAAAATGAGAAGCATGATCATTGATCGATTGGACTAGGGCATTAATAAGAATTTGCATTTATATACTTTTATTCCCTCTGATTTTTGGGCAGGTAACACAATTTTAGTTTTAAGAGACAAAACAATTTCCCATAAAAGGAGAAGCGTGATCATTGATCAATTGGACTAGGGCATTAATAAGAATTTGCATTTGTATACTTTTATTCCCTCTGATGATTTTTGGGCAGGTAACACAATTTTAGTTTTAAGAGACAAATTAAACAATTTCCCATAAAAGGAGAAGCATGATCATTGATCAATTGGACTAGGGCATTAATAAGAATTTGCATTTATATACTTTTATTCCCTCTGATTTTTGGGCAAGCAACACAATCTTAGTTTTAAGAGACAAAACAATTTCTTCTTATAAAATGAGAAGCCTGATCATTGATCAATTGGACTTGGGCATTAATAAGAATTTGCAATATTTATAGACTTTTATTCCCTCTGATTTTTGGTTTATATTCTATGCGACCTTAACATGAAAAACTATGCAAACATAAGTTGATACTAGTTTGTAGCCAAACCTCTAGTGAGCTGGAAAACCAGCAATTTTCAAATTACTAAGAAATGGACATACACTAAAATGAGTTAATCGGCAATACAACTCTCTTTATTCCTTTTTGGCTAGAGTTTGAAACCTTTGTAACATCCTTTTTGGGAGCACCACATTCAACGCAAATCTGCAAACTTCATCTATTGGAAGAGTAAGCATGAAATTAAAATAACATTGCAAACCAAATTAGTCATGAAACCAATCAATCATAATCATTCGCTTCAGAAGTTGGTGAAAGATTTGGTGAAAAATGAAAGGTTCACGCTTCTTTGGGTTTTGCCAAAAACCTTTTACCACATCCTATCAATTCAAAAATTATTATTGGATGTCGATGCTATGTCATAAATGATGAATTGTGGTTATCACAAAATTAAATTTTGATAATAATAATAATAAATAAATAAAAAACAATAGAGTACATAAATGTCAATTCATGGATATATGAAACAAGAAGGAAAAAAAATCATTATTTTATATAAGCAATCACAAAGTGAAATCTCATATCAAAGGTATACTCCTTTCTTGCTATGCTTAAACATTCTTTAGTTATGCATATTTTCTCTTATAATTGATTTCATTAAAGTACCAATACACTGCAGCCAATTGCGATTTATCAAATCCTTAAAAGTTATCATCTCAATAGCTAGCCAGTGGTTATGTAAAAGTTTGTCAATTTCAGAAGAAGTAATCATTCATTTATTTATATGTATTTTCTTAAATATTTAATCACTATTTTAGTTGAAGTGCCAAGTGCCAAAGAATCCTTTTCAATGATATATTCACTATATAATTTAAAGAAATACATACAGGAAATAAAAATAAAAATAAAACAAGTCTTTCTATATTTATTCTAATTATGAAATTCAAGGTCAAACCCTTGCCTTAGTTGAAGTGCCAAAACATCCTCTTTGGACCATAGATTTTCACAGTTGGTGCTCAATATCCAACACAGAACTATATGCAGAAATTAAAGTAACTCTTCTATGTTTATCCTAATGAAATTCATGGATGACTTGGTAGTAAGCTTAAAGCATTGATGGAAAACTAATTAATGAAAGCGACAACAATTGCATTTTTTTTAATACTAAACTCAAGATTTCAATGCCAATATAATAAACATAGAAGTCAAATCAAAACCCTACTAAAAAGTGTAAATCTTTATTTTCTTTCTTGCTTTTTATTGGTATTCATAAAGAAGCCCCATCTTTCTCTTCCCTTTGGTCATTGTACAATGTATGCAGCATTTCAGTGCAAGCTATGCTTTCTGGACAAGGTTTGTTAATATATTTTAACCAAAAACATCACTACCCACATGTTAAAAAGACAAATTGATTGCCCCACCTCATATTTCCTTTTTCTCCATCTATATTGTTAACTATAATATTATTCCTATGGAAATCTTTTCTCCAACTTTCAAATCAATGATTTTACCCGACCATAATTGGCAGGTAAGTGATCACTTGGAAGCTCACAGTGAGTAAGATTCCATTGTATATGAATTTCTTAGGGAGGTCTACTCTAGATGCATCAGTGATGGATATAAGTATAGAACCACTGCACAATGGCTTTTGTACCTGCCTCCATCTTTCAAGTACAAAGGATATATTCAGTGGTAGTGTCATTGTGGGTATCAATCTTTTCCCAACCTAGCGTCTATGTATCTTTAGCATAAAAGATTAAGCAAGGGGTTTCTATATTGCTTTCTTATAAAAAGCTACCATCATCTAAATCCATAAGATGCGCACCTAGTCCTGTTTGTAATACTTAAAATATTCACCTAGAGGGGTTAGCTTCTGCTTTATAAATAGATAGAGTTATTCCCCACAACTTCTTAAACTTAGAATAAAATAAAAACTATAATATTCAATCAAATACCATGTATTACTAGACAATGAAATGGGAAGAAGATAGTCTATCTACGTGTTCTTACTCATTCATGGAAAACAAACTCATCTCAAGCCAGAAGCAAGAAAATATAATAATGCATCATGAAAAAAATTTCCATCTTCATCTTAAAAAAAAATATATATATATATATATATATTTCCTATAAAAATTGATTGGAAAAGGAACCTATTCGTTTGAAATTGGCTTATTTCGTGGTTTAAATTAAATATTACAAATCTTAAAATGCACCTAACACAAAATATCATTCTGTATATTAGTAAATTTAAAAAATATTTTTAAAAAAATCATGAAATGAATTATTTCCATTTCAAGTGAAATGGTTCAAATTAGGTAAAACCCTCTCAATTTTTTCTGCATTTTATCTTGACAACTGAAATAAACAAAAGTAGATGCTAAGTAGCACCTGCTCACCTCCATGCATCATGTTCCTTCTGAGTGTTTTTATGTGTGTGTTTTATGGAACATTTTGGGCTTGATGCATATGCATGGGTGGAATATTATAAATAAATAACCTTCAAATCTTTGTAGTTTTGTCTTAGCATTGATTCAAGCCGGCAAAGAAACGGGTAAATGGGAAAAGGTAGCTTCAAAGTTCATAAACAACAAATAGAATTTACCTAAACTAAGAAGGCAATGCAATAAAGAAATGAACAATAAGACAAACTGCATAACCTATCTGGATCAGGCTAGAATTAAAATATCAAATGAGAAGCAAAAAAAAAAATAAATCAGGCATTGGAATTCGAATATATAAAACAAGAATAAGCTCCTTTACTTTCCTTTCTAATTATTTTTAGTTCCATATATATTTAAGCACTGGCTATATACTAGAACAAGAACAAATATGCAAACTTGTTGAGATAAATAGATATATATAGGAAGGCAAAGAGCTTGAATGAGTATTTCAAAGCTCATACCCCTCTATTAATTCATTTCCTTCTCAAATTTCTAATCATTAAATTGTTAGAAACAAAATATTAACCGTGAAATGAACTCTCTGCATTTCAACCTTTGAGTTCCTCTTTAAGTTTTCGGGCGTGGAAGAAATTGCATACCAGGCATGAAAGCATTAAGTGAAAAAGGATATGAAGGAGGAAGAAATTGTTCTGTGGAAGCTGAATTGGAAGTGATAGTTGCAAGTGTAGCAGCATTGAGAAGATTATTAGGTTGCTGATGTGCACGGCTGGAGGAGCTTTCACCTACAGTACTAGTGTGACGACTTTCAAGGCCTTGATCATATAGAACACCCCTAAATACATGGCCTCCAATGGTCACAGCAGTTTGAAATGCATATTCATCATCTGCATCATCCATTGAGCTCACACGAATGCAACGAAATGTTGCCATTGACTGCACTTCAGCTGGAAAATTTGCCTCTTCTGAACCTAAATAAATAAAAAAAAACCCACCAATAATATTAAGTGTATATATAAGAGCAAAATTACAAAAACCAGATTGTGTTTCTTAAGGATCAGATTCTAACAGTAGAGTAGAGAAAAAGAGAGTCTCTTTAGGGTTACCTAAAAGATCACATTCATAACTAGAAAAAGATTTTTTTTTTTTTTTTGGGTGGTTGTTTTCTCTTTCTCACACATATAAATCTTTGTGGATCTTATTGATGTGTGGGAAACAGTACCTGAAGAGTGGATTTGTCTGTGCCTCTTAGGGCTATGTCCCTGAAGTTCCTGTGGAAGAACAGCTGCAAGCTGTTGCTGTTGATGTTGCTGTTGATGTTGCTGCCTCTGGCGCCTCCTATACAAAGGGATCCAAGTGCTCTTGACGTGAGTTTCACACTGAAAACCTTTGTTCTTACAGCAAGTCCTGCACCTCATGTACACACACTCTTTCTTAGCTTGGTTCCCACAGTCTTGGCATCTTGAAGCCCCCATTAGTCCTCCTTGCTGCCTCATCCTCCTTGTTCTCACTACTGAGAGCACCCTTTACATTCTCTTTCAATATTTTTTAGGTACTCTCTTTCTGATTCTTGCTTTTGTAAAAGTGAGGCAGCTCTAAAACTAAAAGGGTCTTCTATAGTTGGGTGCTCTTGTTAATGGATGGGGTTGTTCTTGGTGGTGGTGGTGTGTTATTCTTGAGTTTTGGATTTGTGGGTCATTTTACCTCCTAGTAGTGAGCTAATTGTGCGCCAGCTTTTGAAGACACTTGTAAGTGGTAAACAAGTAGGAATTCCTTGTTCAAAAGCATTCAAGAGTTGAAAGTAGAATTACACCATTGCAACGCCGCCAAAAAACCAACATAATCATCATCATCATCAACATCAAATTTTGGTAATGTGCAAGTAAAATAAACCTCCCAGAGTCCCATGGTCTTACAAAGCATCAAAAACCATAAATATAAAAAAAAAAAAAAGAAGAACAGTATCAACAACAACAACAACAAATAAAAAACTAACAAAAAGAAAAGGTTATCAAGATCACATTGATAATTATATCAGTCCAATTGATTGTGGGGTGTGTCTGTGTGTTCGTTGGGGTGTAGGAAAATTGTACCTATGCCTATGTATCTGAGTTTCCCACCAACTTTCTATTTGGGGTCACAGTCACTCATTCACTTCTATATTTACCTCTACAAAAAAATAATAATAAAATAAAATATTTAATAAAAAATAAAATTTAAAAAAAAAAAAAGAAAAAAAAAAGAAGAGGAAGAACCTACTGGTTCTTGGGGTGGTGTGGATGTCAATCATCTTAAAGTTTACAACAGTAAGACAAGTAAAAAATTAACTGCTATTGCCACAGTGGTATCCACCAATTTCGGTACATCCCCTGATATAGACATCACTAACCTGTGACAGTGAGAGTCTCAGACTGCTGACAGCTTTCACAGATTCGTCCTTCCCACCGTAAGACCCGCATTGGTGCACTTCTTCCCCATGATCACTAGTTTACTACCACTGTTTCTCTCCCAAGTATTTTCTATACCCATTATTCTAACTTTACCCGCAGCTATTGTGGTACCCTGGCTCATTAAAAAAATACATACCAATAACTAAAAAACCTATGCTGTTTTTAGTTGTCTGTTGTCCTTGTCAAAACATTAATTTATTCACCAAGTATGAAACATCTTATTTCATGCTCTTAAATAAGATCCCTTGTTTTTCCAAAAAAATATAAAAATATAAAAAAAGATCCCTTTAAAGCCAAGATTCTTGTAAATAATAAATGAGATTTATTGACATGTGTTTTTAGGACATATATTAGTAAACTATTTTAGAAAAAATTTTATGAAAAAAAGAAAAAGTAATTAATTGTTTTGACAACTTTTTCAATTTTTCATAAAAACTTTACTAAAATGGATAGTTAATGTGTATAAAATAAGATATCTTTAAAGTAAATGTGTGTTTGTTACTCATTGAAGCATGATAGTAATGGATAAAAAAAAATTTCATCCTTGCCACAATAAGATTGCATATATGGAACTTTACTATTCATGAGATTGTAAACAAAAATATAATATTTTAATCTCTCACACACTCTCTCTCTTCTTGCATATATAATATTTTTTATTATTTTATTATGTAGTTTATATTATTTTATTGGATTGTATGTAAAAATAAAAACTAGGATATAGGGTGAGTTGAAAAATGAATTGGTAAAATAGATAAAATGGTGTTTGAAACTGTAAAATGAGTTTTTTTTTTTTTTTTTTTTTTCTGCATCCCCAGCAACTAGTGCTCTAACATGTTCAACTAATAACTAATTTAATCATCACTTATATAATAATGTTTAACAAAACTAACTAAATATAAATCAAATTAAAATATATGTATAACATCTATATTCAAATTAATCAAAATTAAAAGTGATAATACATAATATTTATGCCAAAATAATAATTTATTTCTCATTAGAATTATCATCTTGCCTAATCAACATAATCTAAGTCAATGTTATCATTATTTTCATCATCTTGCAAAAAGTATTTCTTCATTGACATTTTATTTATCATCATCAACATTTACTATCCCTTCTTATTTTTCTATTTCAATAACTTTTTGCTTTATATTTCTTATATGTATTCTAATTTTTTTGACCTATAACAATAATATCAAATCAAAAAGTAGTTATGTTGTCATTTAATATCTTATTCATATTATAAATAAAAAATTGTAAATGTGAAAGTAAAGTGTCAAGTGTGTCATCCAAATTTTGTAGGAGAGAAAGAAAAAAAAAAAGAACTCATGAAACATATTAATTTATTGGAATCAATCTAGTAACTTAATAATTTTGTGTTAAAAACAAGTCTAATAACTTATTGTATTCAAGCCAAAACACAAATTTTAACCAAGTCTAATGTTAGTTTATTGGGCTCAATCATTTATATGTATTGTGTAATATGTACGATTTATATGCTATCCACATCTCTATGTATTGTATAATTCATGAACATATTATGATTTTTTTTTTTTTCATTCTATTCTATGAGTATCTTACGATAATAATAACAATTCATGAGACTTAATAGCCATGTGTGTAAAACAAAAGCCAAAACTCCAACAATTCCAGGTGTGAAACGCAGAGAAGAAGGTCCACAATTTAATGATAAATATGCAAGAGGGAGAAAGTAAAGAATTACTAATATGACAATTAAGTTCATTGCTTCTCTCTCCCCCCACCCCCCGCCCCTCTTAAAACTAGCTACATAGAATTAATTTTAGCATAAAAAAATCATTAAAATAAAATTGATATCCATAATGGTCACAATTAAAATTACATTTAAAATATGTTTAAAATCTTAAATATTATACAAATTCTAATTCTAAGCATATTGGCAGCTAAAGCTTAAGAAATTTAAATTATACTAACAAATTATTTCGAAATATTAAATCCACAAAATGGTAGACTTGTTAGTTTTAATTAAAATAAAATAAAAAATTACACTTTACCCACCTGTGGTTTGGCCTGTTTTAACAGTGCCCATCTGTAGTTTAAAAGTTGTCACTTAACCCACCTGAGGTGGCCTCCGTTAGACCTTTGTTACCCACCTCTGCCCTTTCTGTTAAAAAATCCTCTTTACTATATAAGCCAAAATTAGAACCCAAATAGAACCCTAAAAAAAGAAAAAAGCTCTCTCCCTCTCTCAACCTTAGAACCCCAAACCCATTTCCTCTATATCAACTTGATCTTCGGCCATGGACTTGGAATCTAATTACGAAATTTCCCCCACTGCCGATTTCATCTACTCCCGCAACTTCACCAGAGTCGCTTTACAGGTAACGCTGAATAAACTACCCCCAAAAAAAAAAAAAAAAAAGAAACTTCCTAAAACCCTAGAAATTATCTCTCGTTTTTTAATCCTCCATTTGGTTTCCGAGAAAACCAAAAGGAAAATATAATTTTCTTTTGTGTTAATGGAATTGGAAACAATTTACTAAACAAAAGGAAAAATAATAATAATAACAGAAGCTTTTAGAGAGATTGTAGAAATTCGGTGTCTTTATTCTTTGATTGGTTGCTAAGAAACTAAAGGAAAGGAAAATAGAAAGTTAGTGTGTGTCAATGAGAATTTAAGTTTGATTAGTTTGCTAGTTTCGATCGCTTTCTTCAAAGTTTCTGGGGAGATTTTGGAAATTTTATTTCCTTATTCTCTGCTTGTTTCCTGAGAAAATGAAGGAAAAGGAATAAAAGGTTACTGTGTCAGTGAAATTTAAATGTGATTAGTTTACTTGCTTCAGTTGATTTCGAAGAGATTATTGAAATTTTGTTTCTTCATTCTCTGTTTGTTTGTTGAGAAACTAAAGAAAAGGAAAAGAAAAAAATTGCTGTAACTGAAAGAGACAGATTGCTGGGTTTTTTTTTTTTTTTTTTTTTTTTGCAGATTTTTTTTTACTTGCAAATCTGGGTTTTTTTTTCAGAGAACCCAACAAAAGAAAGAGGGTTAGAGTTTTATTTTGTGATTGTTCTATGAAGAATTATGTAGTCAATTTTTGGATTTAGCAGCGGAAGGCTAGTGAATCTGTGGGTGTATGTTCACATGGATTTGTGGCTTTGTTTGTGACTGTAGATGTATTGGTTTTCTTTTATGTTTTATGTGAAGAAGAAGAAGAAGAAGAAGAAGAAGAAGGGGAGAAAAGAGGAGAGAGACATAAAATATAATGAAAAAGACACATTTACCCCTATTTTTAACGGTGAAAAGAGAGAGGTGGGTAACGGGGGTCTAACGGAGGCCATCTCAGGTAGGTTAAGTGACAAATTTTAAACTACGGGTGGGCACTATTAAAACGGGCCAAACCACATGTGGGTAAAGTGCAATTTCCCAAAAAAAAAAATTTAAACGTTTTATCAGATTTTCAATTTTGGATTTTTAAGCCTACATGGAGGGAACGTGTCATTATACAAATTCTACCTATATTATCATTTCATACAATATATTTATTATATTTGTTAACACCAACACTAGCCAACACCATTATGAAGCCATCACCACCACCTTTAGCACTAATGTCAGCAGCACCATCCCTCACAACCACCACAATTGTCAATTACTGCCACCACCTCAACCCATTGTTGCAACCATCATCCCCCATAATCACTATCCCATGCGTTTACCACCATCACTACCACTACTACACTTATTTACCACCATCTTTATCATCATTGTAATAATAATAACATTGTAATTCTTAATTTTTATAGGTACTTATTTAAACAATGAAAACTTAAATTTATAAGAGTGATATTGTTGAATTTGCATTAATTAAGTCCTTTTTTTTTTTTAAAGTTTTAAGAAATTTTAAAATTCTTCTCCTAAACACAAATTAGTGTTCTTAATGTTAATGTTGTAAATCTGAAGGAGATAGATATAAATCTTTAAACCTTTAATTAAGAAAATAAAGATTATATTGACAATTTAATTGCTAGAAGGAAATTAAGGGATCATTTTGAGGAATATAGCTTCATATAACTTTGCTCAATTTCATTCATTTGAATGAGCTAATTTTCATTTAAAAATAGAATGTACAATACTACATTTTTAAACATCACCTTTTTTAATGTACTGTGTTGCACAATAAACCAAAAAAAATTATGAAAATAAGCTCATCCAAAATCCAAACACATTAGGATTGAAAAATAGCTCCACTATTTATATGCATTTATCTTAGTAATTAACCGCTAGTCTGTTTACTCACCTTACATACGTTTAAAGGATTTTTAAATTACTACTTAGATTTTGAATTTGGCTAAAAAATGAAATCAAATTTGTTGCAACATGCACCCTCATATATATCAAATGCAGCCAAGTTACACATTACTATTTTATTTTTGCTTAAAGAATTTTAAGCCATGTAAATGGGGTTAATATTTTGGCAAAACACAAGCTAGACACTAAAGCATCTTATTCCAATTATACAAATAAATGATAAGGTCTAAACGCAGGGTTAATTAACACTAAATATATAGAAGATTCAAAGGTTTAATATTGTGCATTCTCAGTAGACACTAGACAGTACTCACCACTAAAAAATTTGATCATTTATCTAAACTAGGACATATATAATATATAAGACAAAAAACAAAAAACAAAAAGTTTAGTTTCATGATTATCCAAAAGATTATGTGAGAATTATTTATAAAGATTTAGTGAATTATTCTCTTTGAGGAATGTGCTAAACTTTATTTATTCTCTCTAGAAAAAAGAAAAAGAAAAAAAGTATGAAAGAATGTCTTAAACAGAGTTCATATTTGCTCTCAAAAACACAATTATAATATTTAAACTATATTTTTTCATTGAAACTGTTTGCTTACAAGCTAAATGTCTCGAGCCCTTCACATTTTTGCCTAGGCCGTACATTAATTGAGAGAGGTACAGCACTTAAAGTAAAAAAAATTGCATATTTTTCAGTCATTAGTGATATAACCCATGCAAATTAGCACGATCCATAACCATATTCACTTCCTTAACTTATCGAAATCCACCTTTTTGCTGAATTCATGAAAAATCTTCTTTTAATATAATAAAGGTTTCTTATGCAAATATTAAAATCAAGTGCTAGTGTTGAAGCAAATAAATTTAATAAAATCAAATGCTGGGGTTGAACTTGATGAAGCAAAAAAACCAAAAAAAAAAAAAAAAAAAAAGGATAAAAACCAAAAACAAAGAAAAGACAAAAGAAATCAAGAATTAGTGATTATCGGTAATTGATAGTACAAGTGTACATCTGATCAGCTAGCTAGTATGTTGACGGATCAACTGATCATCTATGGTTGAAATCTGAAGAGCCTAAAAATCCATCTTTCCCACTGAAAGATGCGACATTTCTTACAAATGCATTTATTGACCAAAATTTTTGCACGTACTGCAGAAATGTAAAAGGTTAAAAATCTTTAACTTTTTTCTTAATTTGGTTAGATAAGGTTTTTTTCTTGTTGGGCCAAAAATAGATTTTTCCTCACATCAAAAAAAAAAAAAAAAATTTCCTTAACATGACTCGGTTAGATTTTCTTGGTATGGAAAAAAATGATTTTTTTTTTTTTTTTTTTGGTGTGCTAGAAAAATCTTTTCCATAGAATGGACTATGGAATAAAAGTTTCTTACTGAACAAGAAATTGAGCATTCTTAATTGAAAAATGATATGTTCACAACATTTTTACAATATTTTTACAACAATCCTAAGTTACAGGTTGTTTCTGGTTGTTATTGTTGAGTTAAAAAAGTAATCTCAGTGCTAAATTCAAATTTGAACCAATAACAACTAACCAACCATAATTTGTTGTAAAAATATTGTGGACTTAGCACTTCTCTTCTTAATTTATCTATAAAAAAGTTTTATTTAGAAGCCTTATTAGTAGTTATTGTTGCAAAATTTTTGGTGATTTTTTCCCAAATGTCCTCCCACATAAAAAGAGGCGAAGAGCTTTAGAAAAACATGAAGTTTCTTCAAAGCATAATTTGAGCATTTATCTATTTTTGTGTGAGAGAGTTAATTGGGTATCCTGAGTTTGTATATGTATGGTTTGTGAGTTCGTTTATGTTAGTGAGAGCTTAGTTTATTTTTATTAAATTGGATTGAAAATTGTTGTAATATAGTGAATTTGGTTGGCTTTCCTTGTGGGTCTATGTTTTGAGCTTGATTTTAAAGCTTTGTTTTATAAACAAGCTGAGTGAAAGAATGTTATTTTGTTTGTGAACAAACTCGCGATCGATCATAGCCCTTAAGGATAAACAAATTTGCCTTGCTTGTTACTTGTTATGGATTTGATAAAAACTACAAAATCTAAGCATGTGGCTCGACTCAAGGCTCTAGAATAAACAATTTGAGCTTTGCACTTGTTACTTGTAATGGGTTTCATAAAATTACAACATCTAAACATGTGGCTTGACTCAGCTTATATATAGCATTATATTTATGTGAAAATTATTTTTTTAAAATGCTCGTTTAGATAAAATCTATATCAACTTTTTTTCTTTTTACATGAAAAATTAAAGATTTGAACTTGATTCGAGTTTGTACTCGACTTGAAGAGCTGACTAATAAAGTAAGAAAGTTTTATTTATCAAAGTTGATTAGGATAGATAAAACAGCTACTAAAGCAGCATTAAAAGTTGAAGGTGTTTCCTCCAAGTCCAACCAAAGCAATACATCAGCTAGTGGATGAGTTATAGCATGAAAGCAAACTTGCAGAAACCCTGTTGGAAGATTTAGAAACAAAAGCAAAATTTACAAAAACGATACAGCAGTAAAAATTTTCTGAACATCATCCAATAAGTGAGCTTAAGTCGCAGAAAAATTGCTCCCTGCGTACAAAACCTATTGATAGAATCAGGATCCACGTAACGTACTTTTTTGTAGACACATCACATGGCCTTTTTAGATCAAAAATTCAAACTAGTAACCATCTTTCTGTAACTTTTTTTTTTTTTTGGGTTAAAAAAAATGGGGTCTTTATAGTTATATTACACCTTCGGGCAGGGCGCCAGTCTGAGGTAAGCTCAGGCCGTTCTAGCCAGACTATGCGAGGGGGCCAACCCTCATTAAGGATGTCCACCAACGGACTCCTGCGGACAGCGGGAATCGAACCTAAGTGTGGTGCACGAAGCGAACGAACCTTACCCACTCAACCAAGCCCCGTTGGCATCTTTCTGTAACCTATTGATACTAATAACCATCCTGATTCAAACTAGAATCAGGACCCACGTAACCTATTGATACTAATAACCATCTTTCTGTAACTTCCCATTTCCTGATTCCCTAATAGCTTGACTTTAAATACAACTAGCTACATAACTACCGACAGAGATAAACTCTCCTCTTAATTAAAATGAAAAAAATTAATGAAACTTAAAATATTGAGTTGAGAACATGTTAAAGTTGGGAGGTGTAATTTATAATCTCTCTCTCTCATTGTGTTTAAAAAAAATGAAATGAAAACAAGTTGACACCAATCGACTTCCACTCTTTTTTTGAGATAACCGATTTACTTCACTTGATCTTCGGCTTAATCTTACATAAATAAGTGTACTTAATTTTCATTTTATATAGAAATTAAAAAAAAATATGACTTTAGATAAAATAAAATGAAAGAAAATAATAACATATAACCCACCATGACTAATTTGTTGAAAATTTATGACCAATCCAATTTTTTTTTTAATTAAAGCTTTATTGTTGTTGTATATATTTTCAAAACTAATGCTGCATTACTAATAGAATTTTTTTTTTTTTTTTTTTTTATCTTTTTTGAAAATTTCTTTTTTCCTTGAAGTATGAATATAAACATAGATATACACGAACTGTCTTGGTTATATTTTACCACTGTGTCGTTAAACAGATTGTTAACACGTGTGCTCTGAGCACACTGATGGAGGCTAGTGAGTCTAAAATCTAAAGATATGGTGAAAAGGTCATTTGGGCCTTGTTCTCAAACAAAGAAAAGAAAGAAAAAAAGAAAAAAGAAAAGGCTATTTGGGCTTTGGCAGTGTTTTGAAACACGTTGACACTCACTTACGTCCCGTGCGGCTGTAAATGAACCAAACCAATCATGAGCAACTCGGATTTGGCTCAATAAAAAACGTGTTCATATTTATTTGTTTATAAATAAGCTAAGCTTGAGCCTTAGTTTTAGGCTCGTTTAATAAACAAGTCGAGCCCAAGTAAAAAAATTTGTTCACAAACAAGCTCGTGAGTTATTAGGCTTGATACACTACAATTCAAGCATAGACTTATTTATAAGTTTATATGTGTTAGCTAAATATACTCATTACACATATCTTAATAATGACATACACAACATGAAACCATTAACAATATTACCTTAATTTTTTCCTTCCTTTTAAACTGATAAAAAACCACTTTAGACTATAGTTACATTTAAAAATAATTAATTAATTAAATATGCCACATATGATTCTTCCCTATCAATCATCTAAAGTAAAGTTATGAAACATATTAGTATTTTCTTATTCATAATAGTTACAAACAAGTATTTTTCTAATCCTTCACCATCTAACGTGAATGTAAAAATTATATTTTGAACAATTGCTAAAACTGTAGACAAGGAATGATGAATGAATGAATTTAATTATGTAAATTATTAATTTGAATAATGGCTAATCATAAGTAAGACTAGATACATGATAAAATGAGTATACTATTTTTTTTTTCTTAATTTTAAAGATTTAAGCATTTAATAATATAAGTTTTTTAGATCTCAAGCTCAAAAACTTGACCTGAGCTCAAGTTTAAGCTTGATATTAAGCTTGAGTTTGGCTTGACTAATTAATCAAGCCAAACTCAAGTTTTTTGGCTTTCCCATGAGCTCAAGCTCAAACACTATTTTTAGGCTTGTCACAAGCTCGAGCTTTTGATTTTTCTTGATGAGCCAAGCTTGAACATATACTATTCGATAAAGCTCGGCTTGTTTACAACCCTGCTTACGGGTACACCTATTGGTGCAAAAGTGGTTTGTATCAAATAATACCATATACCATAGCAAAATCTAATAATCAAAATAATCACATCAACATTTCACCACTACTCTCACATTGTTAATGGGATAATTAGTTGGTACACATGTCACTCATTTATTGAATTCAAATATTGACATGGTATTATTTTATACCAAATACCTTCTCGAGTCGGTATATCAAATACGTCATCTGGTCCGTGGCACTGTCAATACAGCCTAAAGATGTCTTCATTTTGAGGACACTAAACTGGTAATTAAGCTTAAGTTTGGTTTGACTAATTAATCAAGCCAAGCCAAGCCAAGCCAAGCCAAGCTCAAACTTTTTGGCTTTCTTGTGAACTTAAGCTCAAACACTATTTTTAAACTTGTCACAAGCTCAAGCTAAGTTTGAGCTTTTGATTTTTTCTTAACAAGCCAAGCTTGAACATGCACTACTCAACAAAGCTCGATTTGTTTACAGCCCTACTTACAAGTACACATGTCGGTGCAAAAGTGGTATGTATCAAATAATACCATATACCATAGCAAAATCTAATAATCGAAATAATCACATCAACATTTCACCAATACTCTCACATTGTTAATGGGAAAATTATTTGGTACACATATCACTCATTTATTGAATTCAAATATTGACATGGTATTATTTTATACCAAATACCTTCTCAAGTCGGTATATCAAATACGTCATCTAGTCTGTGGCACTGTCAATACAGCCTAAAGATGTCTTCATTTTGAGGATAGTAAACCGGTAATTAAGCTTAAGTTTGGTTTGACTAATTAATCAAGCCAAGCTCAAGCATTTTGGCTTTCCCACGAGCTCAAGCTCTTTGGCTTTCCCACAAGCTCAAGCTCAAACACTATTTTTAGGCTTGTCACAAGCTCAAGCCAAGCTTGAACTTTTGATTTTTCTTGACGAGCCAAGCTTGAACATGCACTACTCAACAAAGCTCAGCTTGTTTACTGCCCTACTTACAAGTACACATGTCGGTGCAAAAATGGTATTATCAAATAATACCATATACCATAACAAAATCTAATAATCGAAATAATCACATCGACATTTCACCACTACTCTCACATTGTTAATGGGATAATTAGTTGGTGCACATGTCACTCATTTATTAAATTCAAATATTGACATTGTATTATTTTATACCAAATATCTTCTTGAGTCGGTATATCAAATACGCCATCTGATTCGTGGCACTGTTGATACAGCCTAAAGATGTCTTCATTCTGAAGACAGTAGACCAGTAATACGACAGTCTTGGGCCTCAAGGTTCCATCATCCATGAAAAAAAAAACACCCTAAAAGTACTCTAATTGCTATGGCCAATAATTATCTTCAGCATTGGACGTATCCCTATAGGACATGTACGAGTGAATGACAAATAATGGACAAATTTTGACAGTGTACTGCTGATATTGTTTCAGTTAGAGCTTAAGTAGAACCACAAAGTCCATCTTGGCCTGCATCCCCAAACTCAATTGATGTTTTTTTTTTATATGTGGTCCAGAAGTGATGGTGGGCGGGATTGGGAAATGAACCCAAATGAAGCACATAGATAACACACAATTTTGACTACTTCACTAGCTGAACAATCTTCACAGACGCATTCACAAATATTATCTTTCTTTCAGTAGTGGCATTAACAATGTGGATTAGGAAGTATTAGTGTGGCATAAAAGTGTTAAACGTGATGCCAACGGTGTAAGATGCATTAGGTATATGAGGCAGTGAAATTGAAGGGGTAAGGTTGATGTTGCCTACAAATAGATCCTAAGAGGCAGTGGAATCCACTACTTGATTATTTACAAAAATGTCACCCTTAAAAATTTAAATCTTTTTTTCAGGTGGGGGGAATAATTTGATAATAATAATGAGGGAGATTTGTACCATAAACGTCTCAATTGAAAACAATCTTGGCAAAAATTAAATTTGAAGCCAATGTATCAGGAAATTAAAGAGCTTTCGAGAATCAGAAAAATTAACATGTCAATTCCACAATGTTGCCTCTGAATCACTGAAAGAATGAAGTTTAAACTACTTCAGCAGGGAACCTAATTAGCATTTAAGCAATACAGCAATTCCCTTATCTTTTTCCTTGCACTTTCTGAAATAAAATGGGCCATAATAACCCCAGGTTCACTGAATTCTTTATAAACATTCAGGAACAAACAAACCTGCAGACATAGAACAAGGTTTAAAGAAATATATAGCCACAACAACCGAACCTTAGCACCAAAATTTTAAGGTCAGTTATGGAATCCTAAACAGAATTATCATGTCAGTCACGTATATTCCTTTCACCATTCTATTTGTTGAAAGTAAACAATATGTTACCTTCTTAATTGAAAGACACCAAAGTACCCATACATAATCCAAATGATTGTCATTAAGGAGCACTTGAATATGGTACAAAACCACTTATACACACTAGTATAAACTGTGTAATATATCTTGATAAACAGCATACCTTACCATCTTAATCCTCTATCATTTCTGCTAACATTTCTTTTTGAAACAACACAAAGACCAAGTGTGACACAAGTATACACTGAAGCGGTTAAAATAAGCCAAAACCCTTTCAATCCACATACTATTGGCCACTTCTTAGACCAAAAATCAATCATCCAATCAATTGTCTGTCTTTCCTTCCCAGCACAGCTTCAACTTCAACTCAACAAGAATACAGAAAAATTGTTAAAATAACAGCCTTCTAAGAGCCCTGTTTATCCTCTTCTAAGAACTTCTAAAAATAGAACAACATAATAACAACCATAGAACATGAAAAAGTCAAAATACCAAGCTATCCAATATAAATGAGTGTCTTTTCTTTCCCCCCTTTTCCCCTTCAAACACTAGAAATAATCAACAACAACAGCCAAGCCTAGACTAGTTAGGGTCAGCCATTCTATTCATTTGAAGTCATACTCTCGGTTACTTTTATCAATTGAAGTGTTTGGACAAAAAAAAATCCACAACTTTATTCCGCAATCATCTAAATCCCCATTTCATCAATTGTATCTATCTATAAGAAAGCAAACAGCAAAAACGCAATTGCCAAATACCACAAAAGATCAAAAATGGGTTTCCTTTCACCCTTCAAAATCTTCAATTTTCCATCCCCGTTTCCCCTAAAATTTCTCCCAAATGTTCCAAACCAACCCAACCACAACCCAAACCCCCAACAACAACAACAACAATTACCAATAAATAAAAACAAACAACCAAAAATAAAGCATCTTTATAGGCAAATGAAAGATAACAGGTTAGTTAACATAACAACAACCATATATCTATACCAAGCCCCCAATTAGGCACCAAATTTCCACTAAAGAGTAGATGATATATATATTTTTTTATAGACAATTGAAAGATAACAAAGCAGTTAACAAAACAACCACATATACTAAGCTCCCCAAGAACCAATTTTTAACCCCCAAACCCCTATAGACAGTAATTACAAACCTAAACCAAATCTAACAGATAATACCCATCCCCAAATCGCTACCAATTTTTCATTATCTTCAACCTGACCTAGCAATTGTGCTTCATTCCCACACCATGCTTGCCATGCACACAACCTGGCCTCACAAACAGGTATGGCGACCTCTTCGAATTATACATCTTCGGAAATGCCCTTTTCCCTAACTTCCTCATCCTCTGTCTCCTAAACTTGCCACTCACATCCCATGGCACTAACTCATCATCGAAGTCATCCTCACGATCGTCCTCATCATCATCGTTCTCCTCATCATCGTCATCATAACCATACCCATACCTATAACTCCAATTCCCGCCTTGGAATTTCAAACCCACATCATAATCATGACCATAATCATCATGATCATCATCAAGATCTACATGATGGGTGGTGGTGGTGGTCACCATTGTTTCATCCTTTTCAAACCCTAACGAACCAAACCCATCTCCAATTCGCTCATCTTTATCTTCCTCCGATTCTACTTTCTCTGAATTCTCTTTCTCCGAGTTGTCAGCAACAGAAATGTTCACGAATTCCCAGTGCAACAAACCTTGTTCCTCCACTTGTACAAAATCCAGATCCTCAGCCACGAGAAACTCCATTTCCATGGACAGTGTTGATGTTGATGATGATGATGATGATGATGCCCTAGAAAATTTCGCCATTCTCTTCTCGCTAAAATCTTTGACTCAAGCACAAGTTTTTTTTTTTTTTTTTTTCCTCTTTGCTTGGAAGAAACGCTTTTTTTTTTTGGGGGGGGGGGGGGGTTTGGTGAGTTTCTACTTTGGGGTGCTATGGCTTTGTGTACTTTTTATATGGAAAATGCTTTGGCCTGGGCCTTGCTAAGCACGTAGTGAATGAGATGTCGCTTAATTTGAAAGACATAGTACGTGTATTCCGCCAATGGTGGCTCGCCCCGTGTTATTTTAGAGAGTAGCTTTACAGGTTGGCTCACTCACTTAAACCGTGTATGAATTAATGGAAGTTATTATCTATCATAAATTAAAGTGTAGAATAGTAGATTAAGAAGCTTTTTCACTTCTTAAGGTTCAAAGGATTTGTTTTTGATCATTTTTCAAAATTTTCACTTTATTCTTCAAGTTTTGCACATGGAGTTCCTTTAATTCTAACATTTCTTTTTAAAATTAATGGTTTAAATTAAACCATGTCATTAATCCACTAAAAAAAGCCTTAAAATAAATGCCACATCAACTGTTGAAGACCTTTAAGGCACCTTTTTTTTTTTTTTTTGTTTTTTGTTTTTGGGTCTTCGACACCTTTCTCTCAAAAAAAAGAAAAAAAAGTCTTTAACACTTGTGGGCAAAGTTTTTAACTTTTCTGTAGATGTATTTTGTGGAATAAGTTTGGTGCCATTTAAGTATCACAGTGAAATTAGGGTTCAGATCTTTTTTTTATATATAAATAAAATACATTTAGATTTTGACATGTTAGTTTTAATAACTGATGTGGAGTTTATTTTAAGGTTTTTGTTAACAGATTAATGACGTGGTATAATCCAAACCATTTATTTTAAAACAAAATATTAGGATTAAAAAAAATTTATGGACAAAGTTTAGCTACAAAATTGGTTGTAGCTTAAGGCTATAAACTCACTCAATAAAATAAATACTACAACATATTTTGAAAATCTAACTGTTGAATTGCATGTTCTTTATGCCCTTAATATATATGTTAAATTTTGTGTCAATCAGATATTATTTACTATATGATCTATAAACTTATATTTTGTGTATAATTTTAAATTACAAAAACTTGCAATTTTAAAAAATTTATTGATGACATACCTATTAATCTTTAATTTTCTTGAAATTTTGCAAGCATGGAGGATATAAGAAGAAGATGTAATCCAATGGTGGATTTGTCAAAATTCACATCTAATAAAAAGATATTAAGTAAGTTTGTAGCCTAAGGTTACAACTAATTTTGTAGCTAAACTTTGTCCAAAATTTATATAGTAGAGTACCTTAAGAATTCTAAATAATCTTTTTTTTTTTTTTTTTTTTTGAGTAAAAACTCTAGGGGATCTGAATCATTTTTATTAATATGTATTTACTATATTGAACTTTTAGGAGGTTTTTTTACAGCAAGCCTCTCCGACGGATTACTTGATAAGATATTTTTTTAGTTAACTTGATAAGATTAATTGATAATTATTAGCTAATTAGTAATTACAGATTAGTTGAAATTTTAAATTTGACCCTTCTATTTTGTTGCTTGGAGATGGATTTTATATGATTGGATAAAATAGTATACCGTATACTGCCACCAAAAACTGTTATCGTCAAGTAAATATTGTGTAGAATATCTTATATCATTTATTTTTTCATTGGACATTAAAATTCATATGGCTAGAGGTCCTTGATAAATGATAAGAATCTGAATTGCCATGAAGGAAGTTGATTATGACTCTTCTCTTCGGCTTTGAAAGGTTTGGCAAAAATGAAAAATTATTTGGGAATGAATTAAGATAACCATTCATTTTGCAAATGGGTAAGTCTGATTGGCCTCGCCCACAACCAGTCAAAGAGGGAAAAGCCTTTACAAAGGCATTTCTTTAGATTTTTTTTTTTTTGTTTTGGTAACAATGGAAAATCAAAGAGTGTGCACAAAAGACTTGGTTGACATCTTCGCCAATTGCTGGACTTCTTTGAATATGGGTTCAGGAGCAACTTTGATTTGTAGACTTTGAAACATTCTCTTTTGGGTTCGGATATCTTCTAGGAGAATCTCTACTTCCTTCTTGTTTGTATTTATGGTTGCCAACTCATCAACTAAGTTTTCTGAACTAACAAGTAAGATGGCTTTTCTATATCCTTCCTTCCAAGCAGCGTAGAGCGCTTCGCGAATAGTTAAAAGATTATTGGTATTCTTATTCCTCGTATGCCATGAGAAACATCCCTTCTTGACGAACTATCCTAAGTGATTTTTAATCACAAAGGCTCCTCCATCCCAATTTGTTTTGCCGTGAAGGTTTTTGTTTCTTATGATAATTAAAATCTGCCATTCCTTACAGTTTGAGAAATTTCTGTAATGTCTTTTCTCTTGTGAGTCGTAATGGTGTTGCTCTTGGAAATTCATTGCTTGCATCCATTCACTCTTTAATCTTTGGACTATATGCAAAGCTTGATGGATGTCTGGCTCTAGTTTCTCAAAAATAACTCTATTTCTTGTCTTCCAAATTGTCCAAAGAATCACTCCTTGTTCGGTCAATATCTCTATATCCCCTTGACTTTTCGGTTCTTGAAGGTAGTCCACGATGAAGAATTTTCCAAAAGAAAGTAGACACCCTAAAAGGAATCCCCAGTTTCCATAGATTAAGCCAGCATTTTTTACTTGTGTGGTCATTACGATTAGCATTTTCTTGATTTAAGGCCGTTAACATCTTGTAGCCCTTCTTCACTTGGTATTCACTGCTACTAGAGAAAGGCCAAATTACCTTATCAATGTTTCCAAATTTGGAAAAAGTCGTGCTCAGGATAGCTTCTGCTTCAGTCCTATTATAAACAGTATTAATCAAATTACTATTCCAGTTCCCCTATATAGGATCCGTAAGGTCTTTAACTGTACCATATTGTAGTTGAAGAAGATCTAAACAGTTAGCACTCCTTGGCTTGTACCAAAGGGAGTCTCTCAATCTAATGTTGTCCCTTCTTCCCACTTGCCACTTTGCTTGCGCCAATGAGGAGTTCCTTGTTTACCATATATTTTTCCACATCTTGATGGAGTTTTTAGGAACTCAATTTATTTCCCATATATGGTTGATCTTGGGGAAATATTTGCTTTTCAAGGTTTTGGCTAGTAACAATTGCGCATTTTTCCCTATCCTTCAGAATTGTTTTGCTACTAAGGCTTTATTCAATGTTTCTGTTTTCCTGATTCCAAGACCCCCTTGCATCTTTTTTGGCAAATCTTTTCCCAAGCAATTGTATGAATTTTTTTCTTCTCAATATTATCACCCCACCAAAAATCTCGCATTATTTTATCAATTCATTTGCAAGTATCTTTTGGAAGGAGATGTATCGACATTGTGTAAATTGGCATAGCTTGCATGATTGATTTGATCAAAGTGAGTTTGCCTGCTTGGAACAATAACTTACCTTTCCAGTTTTGTAGTTTACTTTGAATTCGGTCAATGATTTGATTTCCTATGTCCTTCATTTTGGTACATGGATCAATGGGAATCCCCAAATATTTCCCAATCTTGTTTTTCATTTGAATCTTGAACTTGTGTTGCAAATCTTCAATTTCTTCCGAATTGCAGTTTGGACTAACAGTCATGACGGATTTGCTATCATTTATTTTTTGTCTAGACATTTTACAAAAGCTTTCCAAGACGTCTTTCAATTGCTCTGGAGTTTGTTTGTTTAGTTTCATGAATAAAAGGATGTCATCAGCAAAAAATAAGTGTGATATAGGCATTTCTCCTTTTCGTAAGTCAATACCCTATATAAGTCCTTTATTCTCTATATCCAATATCATGCAAGATAGAATATTAGCACATAGAATAAAGAGGTAAGTGGAAAGCAAATCACCTTGTCTGATACTTCTTGTTGGTTTGATGTTTTCAGTTGGTGCACCATTGATTAAGATTTTGTAGGTTACTGTGCTTACACAGTGCATAATAGAATTAATCCATAGTTGGCTGAATCCCATTTTTTGGAGGATAGCTTCCAAGAAATTCCAACTTAGGCGGTCATAAGCTTTACTCAAGTCTACTTTTATAGCTGCAAATCGAGCTTGGCCTTTTTTCTTGGTTTTTATGGTATGGAGGAATTCATGAGCAATTATAAGATTGTTCAAAATTAGACGCCCTTTGATGAAAGCATTCTGGTATGAGGTAGTGATGTCTTCCATAATGGTTTTTAATCTATTTGCCAAAACTTTCGATGCTACCTTGTAGGCAACGTTACATAGGCTAATTGGTCTAAAGTCTCCAACCATTTCCGGACTTTGGCACTTTGGGATCAAGGTGATGAAAGTGTTGTTGAGTTCTTTAAGGGTGAAACTTTATTTTAAAAACCCAAGAGTAGCTTGTGTAATTGTAGGTCCCACGGTATTCCAACACTTTTGGGGAACCAATGCAGGAATACCATCTGGTCCAGGTGCCTTCCAGGCTCCCAACTGAAAAACAGCATCCTTAACTTCCTTTTCTGTGAAGTCTTTGTCTAGTTCTTGCCTATGAATGAAAGATAACCCCGGAAGATTGTAACTGTCCAACTTCCTTAGTATGTTTTCCTTGCTCATCTCTTCTGGCATTTGGTAAAGCTTTTCAAAGTGTTCTCTAATATGTGTTCTGATAGATTCATCGTCCTCCGACCATTGCCCTGAGTCTTGTCTAATGTGAACTACACGATTATTTATCCTCCTTTGCTTTACTAAAGCATGAAAGTATTTTGTATTTCTATCCCTTTTTTGTATCCAATCTTTTCTAACTTTCTGTGCCTAAAATGATTCTTCCATATCCAACAATAGTTGTAGTCCTTGCTATTTCTCTTTCTCTTGTTTGACTATCTTTAGTGTGTAATATTGATTTTGCAAATACGTCAATTGGTTCTTCAAATCTTCTAGACGTTTATGGATATTTCCCAGGTCATTTTATTCCATTCATTACATACCTGTTGCACTCTCTTAAGTTTTTTTGTCAGTATATATGCAGCTGAACCCAATATTTTTTCCTACCATGTCTCTTCAATGAGTTTTTTGCAGCTTGGGTGTAATAACCACATAGCTTCAAATCTTTGGGGTCTTTTATGAAAGGTTTGCCTTTTATGGGTATTTAATATTAAAAAAGCATGATCTGAAATTGATATCGTCCAAGCTTCCAAACTGCTATGTTCATAAGTGTGTAGCCAGTCCAGATTAACAAAGGCTCTGTCAAGCCATTCACACATTAATTCTTCCCCTTCCCTATTATTTTTCCATGTGTATTATACTCCTGTGGCATTCATGGGGATCATACTTGCTTCTTGGAGACAATTGTGTAGGTTTATTGCACCTGGACATGCTTGATTCCTAAGGGGAAATCTATCTTCTTGGTTAAGGACTTGGTTAAAATCTCCAATCCATACCTAAGGTCCTGTTACAGTGCTACGAAGGGATAAAAGATGATTCCATACACGTTTCCTTTTATGTGTGGTTGGATGACCATATATGAAAGTGCAACAGACAAATCCAACATTTGGCATTTTTATTCTAGTGTAGATAATATTCTTTGATGCATCCAATACAACAAGATAAATATTTGACCAACATAACAAAAGTCCCCCTGACATACCCACCCTACTCACTTCTTCAAAATTCTCAAAAGACCATCTACGTGTCCAATATTTGCCTTTACCTTCCTTTTGTTTTGTTTCCATCAAAAACATAATGGATGGTCTTTGTGCTTGGACAATCTTTGAGCATAGAGAAACTGTAGAGGGATTGCCTAGATTGCTACAGTTCCATGCCAAAATCCTCATGGTTGCTTCGGAGGCCTTTCATAGGCTACCTCCAATAGCCCTAGGTTGGACAAAAGATGCAAAATCTGTGATAACATCAAACTAGCTTGTAGCTGCTGAGAGGGTGGTCTGTTCCAGCTGAAGTTTGGTTCCCTGTGTTGACTAGGGTTGTCAGGGATTCTAATTTTAATTATAAGCTCATTATTTTCAATACCAGAACATTGTAGAGCTGTTATTACAGTAGACACTTCCTCTGCTTGATTATAAAAATCTCATTGAGTTTCAGTTCTAGGAATCCATTGATTTTGATCAATTCTTCTTTGGCGTGGGCTGCTTATAACCTGTGCTTCATCACATCTTTGCCGTTTGGGTGAAGCCTTTTTTGGTTTTTGATTTTGTAGCTTATCAAAAGAAGAAATGGAGTCATGCATCATAACCTCTGTGCTTGCATGTTGGTTAGGCAGAGCAGCTATAAAATGAATACTAGGATCACTTAGTTGTCTCACAGAGTGACCATTTACCTACATGAATCGTTGTATCAGCCCTTGGAGATGATTTAGAAGGAAGGCAGGTCTTTGGGTTTTGCAGCAAAGGGAAAGGAGGGTTAATATTGTTAATTGGGGGCTGTGCTCCTAAATATGTGTGCTAAGCTCCATGTTTCCCACAGTATTGTCTCCATACTGGCCAGTGAAATTATGGGAGCTTATATTCTCATGTTGAGCCTCCTTGAGCATCATACTAGTGAAAGTGCTTCAAAAAACTTGTGTGTCTTCATTGTCATGAGTTGTTCCACTGTTTTCTCCTATTTCAAAATTTGAAAATTTTGGCACTTTTGGTAAAGTCTCATCCATATTGGTTTCAGGACTTTTTGCATAAATCACCCCAAAGTCATAACTTGAAAAATCTTCTCTTATAGTCCTTTGGTAGCTAGAGCAAGATGCCTCCCAATCCATGAAGACCAGCTCTGCATTAGTTAGCCCACATAAACCTTCTTCTAGCTCCACCAATTTAATATTTGAACCTTCCGGTGGGTCCTATGATTGGTTTTGTCTATTAGTAGCCTGATTTGAGGTTTGTTGCGTAGTAGTGTTAACGGCAGCATTTGAAGGATCAATTTCTTCATCAGTATCAACAAGAAAATTTGTTTCCCAGAGGCTGTCATTTGTAGGGCTATGAGGATTGTGGGCTTCCAAATCACTTAAATCCCTTACCATAAACCTATCAAAGCTTAAGTGCCCATGCGTTGTCCTCTAGCTTTGAGAATGGTTCTTGCTGGATTCACCTGGATGAGATTGGTTATTATTTCGGGGTGGCTGGTTACTAGGTTGTTGGTACTGGTTGGTTTGGTGTTGGTTGTTTGGAGGTTGAGGAGCACTAGGTTGTTGATTGTTTGAGAGGTTTATTGGATTGGACTGTGAGTTAGCTTTGTATCTGATTTGAGTTGTTCTTCTGCTTGGATGACGTCTAAAGGCTCCTATGTCATCAGTGTACAAAACTTCTGTGATATCCAGAGCCAACTCAATGGGGTAGCGAGATCATGTTCGGAAGGCTTGATCTCTAAGTAATTCTTCCACATTCGCAATATCCATGTGACATTGGTTTTGAGAATGCCCAATCAACCCACGCTTTTTGCAAATTTTGAAAATGCATTCATAACGATACTCTATCCACATGTATTGACCATCATCACGTTTAAGAATGAATCCAGCGACTAGAAAAAGCCATGGATCGATCCTCACTTGCAATCTCAGGAAATAGATGTTTCAAGGGAAATATTTCTTAGACATGGTGTGCAAATCAAGCCCATGTTTGAATTAAAATTGCACTTACCCCTCTCCAATCTGTGTCAGTGGGTTTGATCAGTCTTCCCCATCCCTCCCTAAAATTGAAAAATAAAATAAATTAAAAAATAGAAAGGCGAGATAATGGTTGTTCACACTCCAAACACCGCACAATCATTTACAAACAAAGTATCACTATTACATATTCACATTTTTTTAAAGCTAATGACCCGTGTATAAAGTGTGGACATTGAGAATATGTGACAATAACTATTGTAAGGATGAGATTTTGACAACCCAAGCCCATTAAGAACAATGAAGGTCAGCCCAAAAAGCCTAAAACAATAGATTTGTAAGAGAGTGGATCTTATAAGCAAACTACAAAACCATGTAAGTTCAAGCTGATAAAAATAGACACACAAATCAAATATAATATCTTCCTTGGGTCAATCCGAGGACAATGTGTTCTTATATTAATCAAGCATTTTCCATTTACAAAGTGTTTTTCTCTCTCCTTCCTTTTTCCTCAATCTTGCATGCCCGTTTTTCATGAAGGCAACTTCCTTATATAGTCCCCCCAATACATCCCAGCCTTCTACCTGTTCAATTTCTAGGAAATCTTTTGGATGCTTGTCCTATCAATGCCACTCTAGAGATAATAAGAAGGGCTGTGAGCTGGGAAAACATTGTTCAGGTGTCATTTCTCCATAAATGCGGCCAGTTCAGTTGGCACATTGCATTAATGTGGTGGTGGCAGTCACATTCTCAGATATTTCTTCTTTCCATTATTGATACAGCTTTACTACTTTCCCTAGAGCTGATCCTTCTAGAGTGGTTGACTTCCTAAAGTGCTCTCAAGGTGCCTTTGTTCCTCGGGAACTTCGTTTACCACGTCGGACTCCTCTTTCCTCTTCGGCCTTCCAGACCATGTACGTATGTATCTTTTAGCCATCCTTGGGTATTTGATCGTCCTCAGACAGGGCCCACAGCCCAAAAATGTGCTCGGATCACCTGCCTCCCACAACTATTAAGAAATTTATTACCTCTTTCTCATATTGCAACCATATTAGCATATGAATAAGTTTAATAACCTCTTTGTCTCATGTTGCAATTGTGAAATGGTATTGTTCAATCACAAAGTATTGTGAGATTTTACTTTTAGAACGCAAAAAATAAAAAAATTCTACACCTTTCTTTGTTAGGGTTTCTCTAAAATATGTTTTTTTTTTTTTTTTAATATCTTGGCACTCATCATTCACACTTGATAGATAATTTGACCTACATATTTTAAGATATTGTTGCCATATGTTTCAATGGATATAAATTCTTTTATTCCTTCTTTTTTCAAATTAATAATTCGTATAGGATATATATAAATAAACCAAACTTAAATATTTCATATTACCTTTTTATTAGATTCTTCATCAAACCAAAACTTAGACATAATTATATTTACCGGTATTCAGATTCCAAATGGCATTGAATTCCGAAAGATCTAGATGATGTGGAGTATATAAGATTCATCGAATTAAGTGCTAGGTGCCTAGGTCAATAAATTCTATGAAGATAACTATGAAATTTATTTTGTAATGTTGTTTTGTAGTTACATTCGTAAACATTATTCAAAACTTTTAATCTTAAAACTCTATTGTTTGAATGGAATTTCAAAGATTGAATATGTTGGATTGAAATAGCTGCCACTTATTTCTTGGATCTGTTTTGTCCGGCGAAAATAATCAAATATCACTTTGAATTATTATACTAATAAAAAAAAATTTATTAATATATTTCTAGTGTCTATTACTTCTACGTCTATTTCAATATTTTCTCTATAGTATAGATTGATTGCAACCTTTGATCGGTTAATTGGTCATCAACTGGAGCAAAATGTGAAAAGTTATCATGATTTGCACTCTGTTAACCTCTGAGTAAGGCTAGAATTTTATTCAAGGATGATGCATTGGATTTCTACAGCAAATAGCAACCTTGCTATGGTATCGCTCATTAACCATGTACATAAAACCAAGATAATTGTAATTCATTACAGCCACCCATTCCACTCTCAATTGGTAATTTAGTACACAATGCTATCAAGCAAAACATAATGACTTCGATTACAACACCCAAAAAAACCAAAAACCCATTTCTCATTTGTGATCACATATTCATAAATTGTCAATAATTTGTTGGCAAGCAATGAATATAGATTGCAGCCATACACCAGCATCCATTGATGGCCATCGAGATCAAGTTGAGACTACACTGTGTGGCAAACAAGAAGCAGAGGCAAAAGGAGCAGCAATTGAGATCTGAGTAAAAAGACATGCCATTCTTCTTATAAAAATCATCTGTTGCTTACAAATAATATTACAATCGTTTCACTATCTCTAAAATTAAAGAAAACAAAACCAGAAATAGAAGACCTAGGATATAACTCTCAAAGATAACATAAGGATGAATTTATTTCATTCTCCAAACTTTACTTTTAGGCTGCAGAAGCATGATCCCATGCCTTGGTGGAAAACTAATTCAGCTTTAGACATGAACTGCACCATAGACAAACAAAACAAGGTCAACAAGAAAAAAATAATAAGAAAGTTTAATCAGGTACACCAAAATGATTGATCCAATAAAAAGAAACAATCTTTCTAGATAAGTGAAAAAGGTAAGAAACAAAATAAGTTCAAGACTTTGATATTTGGGTTTCAGTAAAGGAGAGCTTAAAATATTAATCTAGATTCCATGTGTAAGTAAAAACCTATTAACATCAGTATCTATAGGTTCAACAGCAATCTTTTATTCTTTTTTTTTTTTTTTTTTTTTTTTTTTTTTTTTTTTTTTTAAATTTCAAGTTACACACCATATCTAGGTTCAACAACAATTTTTTGTTCTTTTTTTCCATTGGTAAGTTATACGTGCACCGCATAGGTCTTTGCACCCACGACCTCACTCTTCCCTTTAAACTTAAAAGGGAGGAGATTCCAATTGAGCTAAAGCTCATTGGCTGCAATTTTTTCTTTTAACTCTTACCACTCTTGATCAATCAAGAGCAAGATCTATGAAAACATGATCTTATTAATTTCTCAACAGATTACCTTTTTCTTTCATTTGGGATTGTACAACATTCCTTACAACTTTTAAGTATTAGCATAACACAAATTCCTATTTCAATAAAATAATGAAACCTTTTTTTACGTCATCACTGATACCAATGCAGTGAGGGGACTATCAAATTCTTACAATAAATTTTCCAATTCAAAGTGTCATATTTAAAAGCTATGATTGAGCTCATCCAGGATCAAATAAGAACCATAAACTAAACTATACAACAATTCCCCCACCACCCAACTAAACACACAACCTATTTTATCCCCACCCTCCTTGCAGCCCAAAAGAACATTACACTACTTATAGGTTCTCCCAAAAGAACATTACACTACTTGCAGCCCTTGTAATTCAAATAAAAAAAAAAAAAAAAAGAATCAATTATTTGAACTGGCACAATAATACTTTACTAATAACCAATTAAACCCCCAATTCATACAGAGAGAAGAAATTTGCCAAATGGCATCATTATACATTGACATGTAAATGGTCCAGCTCATGAACAGCATCTAATTCTATGAACAACCAACAAGAATAGCCCAAGTCAAAATTTCTGAATTTTTGTTATTACATTTAAAAATCACAGTTAACTAAACAAAGGGGAAGAAATATAAGAAAGGCTTGATAAGGAAAGAACAAAAACAATTCATTAGGAACTGAACTCTTTCTTTAGTATTTCTTACCTTTACCTACAGATGTGAATCAATCGACATGGTTGCTTCTGCTGCCAAAAGGATGCGGAAAAAAGATCAAAAAATGCTCCTGGTCTAACCGCTTGATCATCGTATCTGGGAAGGAGAACAGAGCAACCCCGAAGCATCTGCACCAACCACTGCAAGATCACAAACAGTACAGAGCTGCCCTTCCTGACTTGGCACAAACCGGGAACTACAGTATGGGCAAGAGACATCCTTCTGTCCTCGGTAAATGGGCACATATGTTGCCCCACAAGTCACAAATGGGTTTCTGAAATCATAGTTCAACTGGGCAGAATCTGTCATATTCCTCTCCGCAGCCTGCAGCACTTGCCTGGCTGTCCTTGCTTGGCTCTCTAGGGTGGGGTTGGTCTCTAGAAGCCGCCTGGCAAAGTTAGCTGCAGTGGCAAGGTTCTTTGCCTTGAAGCAAACGGTCATTGCATTTTGCAAGGCAAGCCTCAAGTGAGGCATTTGAAGGTTGCAGTGAGTGAAATAGGCTGCAAGCTCTTGCTGACGTACTGGATCATCCTTGATTTCCCTCCTCTTAAGCTCAATTTGCAAACCCAAAACATACTCTTTCACTATAATGATCAACTCCTTGACTTCATCAACTTCCCTCCTTGACTCAACAACAATAAGAGGAATAGTATGGAGAATGCTAATAAAAAGTCGAAGCGCCTCTGTGAATTTGCCAGCCGTTGTGGCCTTGTAACCTGCCTTAAGCTTCTCCTCCAACTGAGAAAAATTGAACACAAGTGCTGGTGGACCCCTAACATTTGGGCTAGCAGACTCATTCCATCCTCGTTCAACTGCCAATGATATCACTGGAGCAGATGAAAATGCACGTAAATAGCTATGACTGCCAGTGTGAAGATCAAGAAACATGGGTCTCAATGGAACAAAGTTTTTTATTCCAAGTTGCCTGCTCAGTAATCGCATTGCAGTATCAAAATTTCCAGCAGCTGCATGTTCAGCAGCAAGTGATGACCTCTGGACCCAAATTTGGCTTACAGGCATGCCAGGAGTTGGGGCCACAAAAACTGAAGAGCGAGCATTGACAGATGCCCTTGGAGTGTCTGCTTCAGGGGGGAGCTCCAAATCTTCAAGTTCCCATCCCGCCTCTTCCTCATTCTCTGCAGCCTCTTCGCCATCTTCCAGAATTGCTGTAACATCCCCATTCTGCAAGCCATCAACATCAACCATGTCCAACTCCTCACCCCAATCACCATCAGCAGCCTCATCCTCTTCATCTGCAACTCCCCTGCCAATATTATCCAGCCCTCCTTCAAATATTCCTTTCATAACTCTCAGAAGGGGCCAATCACCACTACACATAACCGGCGCTCGGGGCATCAGAAGGGAGGCTGTTTTCCCCTCTGGCAAAGAGGGAACATTATCTCCCAACTCAGCTGCTAGACGTTCAGCAACGTCCTGTAGCCCATGGGTTGAAGCTGTAATGTAAGCAAGTGGCAAGTGGCCAACATTTTCCAAGATCTTAACACGTTCTTTGACATCACCCAGATATAGGGCATTATGAAACTGACCCATGACATCATTCTTGACTTCAGCAATTTTCATCATCTTGGACAGCTTTTCAATATTACCAGTTATTAGATAAAGAAAAGACAGCCTCTCAAAATTTTTGGTCCTCTGGTAGGCATATTCCACAATACCTGCATTACCCTGGCGAAGAGCCTCCACCCCCAATCTATACCAGTAGTCTTTCTCATCGATTGCTGTAGCTGATGCGACCGCAATTTGGATATTCCCACTTTCTATAGCCAAATTGAATCTAGTTCTCTCATCTTTCACAAAATGGAGAGCAACATCTGGGAAGCCCTTCTGTTGAAGATAAGCAATCACAGCCTCCCCACAAAGCTGTGAGTTCCTTATCATGCTCATAACATGGTCATATCTCTTTTTCAAAAGGGACAGCTTGAAAATATATTCTGTTGCATCAATAACTATAGATCTGTTTTTTCCATCACGATCCAAGCAAAAGATAGTATTGCCAGATACCTTTGTAATGTATATTGGGACATCAAGAGTTCTGATTATCCCACTATCTCCATTTGGGAGGCAGTACTTAATGTGATTTAGAGTCGTATAAATAAAAACACCATTATCATCCCAGGCACCACTCTTTACACGGATTGTCTCATGAAGAGTGCATTGGTGAACAAGCTTCTTGCTAGCAATGATAATGGCATGCTTGCTGAGTAAAGCAACATTCTCCATGTCATTAGACCAAACAACATATTTGACAAAAGGGGTTTGAAGTTCACCAAGAACAAGCCTCTGCTGGAGATCAAAAATAACCACTCTATCCTCGGCCCTACAAAGCAAGTTACCTGTTCCAGCATAAAAGATTGCATCTGCAGCTATAGGAAGGGCACTCTTTTTAACAATCTCATTTTTCAGATTCTTCACCAAGACTTGATTGTTGCTCTTCTCAAGCACAGCGAACCTATTCCGGGCCACAAAGACAGCTGATCCCCCAGGACCTCTCTTTGCTTCTTGCAGGCTATCACCCCTACCAATGCTATCTTTGGGTATAAAATACAACTCATAAGATCCCCCATCAACATCCGAGCAGATTAGAACAGCATTTTCAGTGGGACTATAGGAAAGAGTCCTTGGACTCTGATTCAAGCTAGTGGAACCAGGCCGTCGAATTGGCATTACTTGTGTATCCTTTTGAGCTGAAAACTCATAGAATCGCAAAAAGCGATCTTTGGTATAGAATAGAGAATCACCACTTACTGCAAAGGCAGGCCGTTCTCTCTCCAACTTGAAGACAATCATGCCGCTGTCATGACCAGCTGCCAATAGATTCATCTCAGGGTGAGATGCAAGAATCCAGAATCGATCATGCTCACGACGGAAAGTTTGAACTCCAGTTCTCTTTGTTACATCCCACACACGTATACTTCTATCCTCTGAGTTGGATACAATTATGTCCTGTTTGGCATGGAACATAACACATGAAACATTATTCATGTGCCCTCTCAATGTGTCCACTTCCCAAGCCTTTGTATCTGAAAAAAAAATGAACAATTACCTTACCAACAGGGTGCATACAAACTTTCTCTTTTTTATAAGTGAACAAAATTCATCAAAAGCACAAAGGGGCACAATCCATGTACAAGGGCAGTATTCAAGAGATACACCAAAAATAAAAAGATGTGTATATACTAATAATAGTATGATAGCAATGATAAAGGATAATTTATGAGTTTCCCATTTCTTTCCCCCTTAGGCAAAAGAAGCTTCAAATTTTAAGCCTACCAAACTAGACTTGAAACAAGGTTGTTCCAATTGCAGACCACCTTGCAACAATTCATACTCAACAGAAGGGAATTTTTAAAGAAAACAATTTAAGGATTTTTCTAAAACCCATAATACTACTACAGTGTTTACTCTGATCAGCAACCAATAATTACAACAAATGGTCAATTCCCAAAAAGGAACTAAAAAAACAACTGTATGGATAGTATAAAGGAAATGGAAAGAAAGGGTTACCATTCATTCGCCATAATTTGACTTGGCGATCATCAGCTCCGGAGACAATCAAGGGCAGACTGGGATGAAATGCAGCCCAGTTCACCCCACGGTCATGACCTTCCAAGACATACTTAACAACAGCATCAACACCACCAAAAAGATCAGTGTTCATCTGACTCAGCCGCAAGATGTCATCTGCAGGGGAAACGGTCTTCTTTCTGAGAGCACCAATATCCCAAACACGAACAGTCTGATCTAGGGAGGCTGACACAACCAGGTCTTCTTTGGGGTGAAATGATGCACACATAACATAGTGATTGTGTCCCGTCAACACAGATATACAAGTGCGTGACTGCCAATTCCAAATGCGAATGGTCTGATCATCACTGGCACTCACAATCCATGGGTACTCATGGTGAAACTGCACTGTACGGATATAATCCAGGTGTCCAAGAAGAGTGAAAAGGCATCTGTGCAACTTGTAGTTCCAAACTTTAATCTTGTAATCATCCCCTGAAAAAAGCCAACAACTTCATTGGTGCATACACAGTGCATCAGAACCCCTTCACCTTGGAAATAACTTTACTACTACATGTACTGCACTCCTCTCTCTCCCAGAACTAGTTACATTTACTGCATGAGGAGCACCTGTCCCCCATATTTACAAACAGTAATCATACTCTAACAGGTTTATTCAATAAGATTCCATTGTTTTGTCAATTCTATTGGGAGCCACAAAAAATTTCCCTAATTTGCTAAAAATTCAACTAAAAAAATCAAATCAGATTTAATTCAGAATTTTTATTTAAAACCAAAGGGTCTTGAACCAAAGGTAATAATCTAAGTGTAAAACTAGTAAAGTTAGTTCAAACTGTTCAGGAAATTGTGTATCTACCCTGCTTGACTGCTCATAAAAGAGAAGAAGCATTGTTTTAAACAAGTCAACTATATTATAAGATTCTTCATCGGTTTGGAGTTGGAGAATTAATTTGCTGTAATCAACTGATTCCAATACCCCAAAGCAACCATTTGGGTCACTTAAAGTAAATGCTTTCTGCTATAGTAAAACTCAATAGGCATATGAAATAAAGTGCAACTGGATATAAGAAATAAGGAGAAATCTCAATTATTAAATCAGATAAGGTATGGATATACAAACTTTTACGTTAGTAAAATCTTACAAAGAATAAGTATTCCTGGCATTAATTTTTTATTATCTATAACTAATAGAAGGAGATTCCCAGAGTTTGGTGCAATCTTTCTATTTCTTGAGATGCCTCAATTAAACAGTTCAAAAAAGTGCTAAATAGTGAGGTAAAAATAGAAAAATCAAACTTATTCTTATCAGTTGCTTGAAAGGACTATGATCATAGATTGTTGAGATTATCCAATATTAGATAACCCAGGTTACATATTTTAAGATGGCAGAGACTTTTAAAAGAAGATTGCAGCAAGTGGAAAATCATACACTCCTCTAATTAGATAGTTTAGGGGAGCAATTTAAACCAAAAAGAAAAAGAAAAAGAGCTAATGAGCTCTAGCTCAAATGACACCTCCCTTTGTAATAAGAAGGTGGAGGGTGAGGTTGTGGGTTCAAGATCCAGCAAGTGTATGTGTAATTACCAATAACAAAAGAAAGGGAAAGGAAAAATAAATGTGGTAATTACTGACTATTTAGCAATAGTGTATAATTTATTTGTTAATTTATATTTACAATTTTTTTTTTTTTATGATTCTTGGGTAGAGGAAATCTTGGACACAACTTCTCATAGCTAGAAAACCATTTTTCTACATAATAGTTTACATGTCTTTCATAATTCATAGTACAAGATTTATATTTAATATGTTTGCTACATTGAGAGACACAATCTTTAAATTCTTTATTTTTTTCATCTAAAACTAACTCTATAATGTACCGAAGCCAGTTTGGTTATAAGTGAAAATTTTGTTCTTAAAAAAATAATGTTAACATACTGGAATTTACAAAATTAGTTGAACATATTAACAAAGGGGGAAAAAAGCTCCTATAAACATGCATGAAACATGTTCAAAAGGCTACTGAATAATTAAGCAAGTCTTATTTCAGAATTATTCTTTGATTTATTTTATTGAAGCAGAGTGATTAATAAATTATCTTTCCTTCGTCACTTTTTACCCCCACAACTTCAAACCTTTTTTTTTTTTTATAGGTAGTACAACTTTTATTGAAAAATGAACATCATGTTCATGATGATGAACACTCTGGACATGATGAAAATACATAAAGCAGAAGGGCTAAAGCTAACAGCTAACAAATTGTAGAAAGCAGGAATTGAAAAACATTGTGTAAGACTCCAAACACCCCACAACTTCAAACCTTAATAAATATATGGTGCTAAACTTTATACAATCAAATCAGAAATTTATGCCAATAAGCCGTGGCTCAAATAGCACTTCCTCTCTCATTAGTGTAGGGTGGAGGGTGAGGCTGTGTGTTCAAAATCCATTGGGTTTATGTGGAACTTCCCAATAAAAATAATAACTCATTCCAAATTCTCCAAATTCAGATTTTCATTTCCTTTCTCATTTATGCAATTCTCTTGGTGCCCTAACGGCACATACTAGCCTAGATCTACACAAATTCAACGATTACCAACCAAAGGCATTCCAATTTCACAGTTTCAATTCATGACATACAGCTTACACTTACTAATCACAACCATAATCCACAAATCAATCAACAATGACATGAATGGCAATAAGATTCACAATTCCATATCAAAACTAAGCCAAAAGCAGGTGCAATTTTGATACCTCCAGACACGAATAGTGGCTGAGATTTGTGGAAATGAACACCACGAACCGGTCCATCATGCTCGTCAAACCTATCAATCAGAGTCCCCATCCGGTAGTCCCATAGCTGGATCACACCACTGTGAAGACTGGCGAGGATCCACGGCCTCTTACTGTGGAAACTCAGTCCCTTCACTCTATTACTCTTCGTCTCGAACTTCGTCAACATCTTCTCCAATCACCGTGACTCAATTTCAATCACTGTCCACAACCAAATCGCATCAAAAAAACCCTACACACACAAATTGCCACAATCCACTACCAGATCAAAATCCAAATCCGAATTCACAAATTACATAACACACAGCCAATAAAATTGAAATCTAATAATCGAATTTCAAAAACCGCGAGATTCAAAAATTTCGCGGCGTTTTTTGTTTTTTCTTTCCTACAATTTCTTAACAACCAAACAGAAAGCTAATTGTTCAGCAAAACGAAAAACAAAAACAAAAAAACCTAATGATGCGAATTGAAAACAGATCTACGAATACCTTAGATTTCGATTCAAAAATTGAAAAAAAAAAAAAAAAAAAAAAACGCATAAAATTTTTACCACAGATCTGATCAGTGTAGGAAATGATCAAACGGAGCTACTATCGCATCCACAATCACCGACACTACCAGATTCGCTTATACACATATATGTATAGGTTCATATAGAGAGAGAGAGAGAGAGAAAGAGAAAGAAAATTTTCACAGAAAGTTTTAGAGAGAGAGGTAGATCGGGAAGTAAGAGAGAGAGAGAGAGAGAGGGGTTTTTTCAGTTCTCTCTTAAATCTGAGCCTCGTTGAGTGGTTTTTTTTTTTTTTTTTAATAATTATAATTATTTTTATTGTGCTTGACAAGTGAGTGTGTGAGAGAGAGAGAGAAATGAAGAAGGGAGAGAGAGGGAATATGAGAAATTTATTGAGGGTACGGAAGGGAATCAGAAATATTCCTGGTGATTTTTGGTATGGTGGGTTGTTTGGTGTGGGTTATTATGTTGATGGTAAATGATGGCCGTTGGATTTAGATTTTTGATGGTTGTGATGTTATGGGGTGTGTTGGCATAGTAGTTAGTAGCTAGACTTGAACCTAAAGCAATATTATAAGAAGTCAATTAACGGTCTAGATTTGTGAAAATTACGTCAATGATATTTTATTTTGGGAAAATTTAAAGGATGGTTCAAGCCCTAAAGGGAATTTAGTTTTAGAAATATTTTTAATAATTTTTTATGGAAAAAAAACTTTTCTTAATTTTTTTAATATTTCTTAGTTTAATTGGTAATTTTTCTGGGTTTAAAACTCTCTAAAAAAAAATACAATATTAATTTTTTTAAAATTACCACAGGACATTCTTAACGTAATGGTCATTCTATAAGTGCAAAATTCTTGTGAATTAAGGGTAACCGGGTAAGTGCCAAAATTTATAAGGCATATATGATCACCAAATTTACACACGCACTTTCTAAAATGAGCTGGGTTAAGCATGATAATGAATCTTATTTGGAAAAAAAAAAATTTTGACCAAAATGTGTAAGGCATTTAAATTCAGACTGAGTGTGTCGCATTCCAACTTGTAGGAGCTGTATCTTCTTTGTTGTTATTGAGCTGGCAACGTTGTTGGCACCCATAACATGAGAATCCTCTGTTGTACACTGAATTGTTACTTGTATCTGTATTTATTTGTTAGGTTTGTTGCTTCTGTTATTTATTTACTCGTGCACTGAACTCTCAAGCTGGTCTTATGCTGGCTTGGTAGAGAATTAGGTTGAAATGTCCTTCAATCATTATTTACTAGCGTCACCCGTTCTATGGTTGTCCTCTCTACTATATATTTCGTGCTTCATCTTTTCGGCCAAGAGGATCATCTTATCGTCCGATTTTGCTACCTTACAGGATCTTATCAGCAATGGAGTGGGGTTATTTTTGGTCAATGTTTCAATCAGCCATCTTTAGCATGCTTGGTGAGCAACTGGTACATTACCGTTGCAGTCAACTGGTCTACATGGTAGCAGCATCATTTGATTGTACAATCTCACAAGATCTTATGCCATAGTGAGATGTGGAATTTTTGTGTGAACTGGTTTTTTTGTCAGATTACCATGCACAGCAAGCAGATGGAAATTCCACAATGTGGTTCTTTAGGTTTTGGGGTTTTTTTTTTTTTTTAATTATTATTTTTATTTAATTTAAAAAAGGACCTCCATCTTCCTGATGTTTTCATGGTTTCATGTTTAGCCTACATTTGTCAACAAATTGTAGACTATATTGCGATCAACCAAGTTATATTGGCTTCATCATACATGTATGCGATAGTGTCATTTTTGTTTCAATTTTCAACAAGTTATCCAATGGAACTATCGGAATCTTTTGTGATTAACATGTTTTAGCTCGAAAGAGGGTCTTAAAAAGTGGCAAATGTTGCACGGGAAAAAGAATACCCAACAAAATCTAGGCAAAATTCATGGCAAAGAACCTTCTTCCGGGCGGTCGGATTAAGATACAAACTCTTCGTCAACGTGCTCCATCATCTCTCCAAACTCTTGAGCCTCCATCAACCGGATGTGAGCCGATCTGGTCATGATATGATAGAGAGAAAAGAGATCGAGAGAGAGAAGAGATACAGAGAGAGTTCCAAAATCTTTCGCCTCTCTCCCTTTAATTGTTATTGTTTTATTCAGCTAAACGCATCGTTTAGCCCCCCACAAACGAACAAAAAAGGAGGACTCACGGAACCAAAAGTGGTACTATAGAGGCATTGCCTTTTTTTATATAGTTAATAGAAAGAGTTTAAATTCAGTCTGGAGCTGGCGTAAAACCAATGTTTTACGCTAGCCAATAATAATGCAACACGTCATTATTTCAGTAAGAGTTTAAATAGACCTTACCACATGCACTAACAGCACTCTTAAACCCCATATCACAATTGCGTATCAGACCAAATTAAAAAATATCCTCTGCTTCCTCTTGCTCGGACCTCCACCCACCACACACTGCCACACAAGTTGCCGATTTTGTTGCTGGAGCCGCCGTGAGCATGGTGTTTTGATCCTAAGGTTTGTTTTCATGATTTTCCATTTTACCCAATTTGGATTTCGAATGGTTGATGGGTTTGGATTTTTTTTTTGGGACATTAATAACTTGATTTGTTATGGTTTTTTCTGTATTTTGGTATCTTTGATGGGTTTTGGTTAGACTCTTAAGTGTTAGGGTTCAAACCCAAAGCAAATCTAATTGTGGTTCTTCAATGATGGGAAGGAGGCTGGATTTGTATACACTCTAATAGTTGTTAGGGACTGTATTCTTACGAATATGAGCATCCTTGCAGATTGGAGTTAAGAGGGATTTCATTATTTGTTAAATTTGGTTGATTTTGTTGGTTGGAATTTAATTTGACAATTTCTGGATTAGTTTTTGTCCCATGTATTAGATATATAGATTAAAATCCTTGTCTTTGTCATCTAAAATATTTTTAGTTGTCACTTCAATGATTTTGGGTATAGCTTGATTATTGGATTTTGAGCGTTTTGAATTTGTGGCTAATTTTGAGAGATGCCTTTTGTGTAATAGGTTTATTAATATTTCATTCATTTTAGCTAGTTAGTTCTTTGCCAAAAAGACAAGGGTGGTGGAAAGGATACGCATGATGAATCTAAATTTCTAATTCACTGTTATGTTATGTTTATTTGGAACTTATTAATTGTTTGATCCTTGCAGGGTTGGCAAAACAAATTGCATGTAATATTTTGAGTTTGATTAAGAAGGCATCAAAAGACCTAGATAACTTGTTGATGAGATAGAGTGGGTGTAATCATTAGAATTTGGCAGGCAAAAAAAATTCCTATCTCTCTTGGAGCTCTAGAAGTTGAAGCAATAGTAGTGGACACATGCCTTATTTTTGCAAAAGATGTAGGGATTAGAGATGTTATTGTCGAAAGCGATTCCTGTTTAGCTACAAGGGCAGCTCTTGGACCAGCCCTACCACCCACAACCATATCTAGGGTGATCTCTAGTATCCTACCATTTCACGTTATAGCAGAGAAGGTTGTGTCTAAGGTTTCTTTTGGCTATACACCTTTAACTCTTGTTCAAGAGATATCCAAGGTTGGAAAGAAGGAGACTCAACATCTGCTCAACATAAATAAGATTCTTTCTTATTCCGTTATATAGGATAAAAGAGTTTAGTTTTGTCTAAATTTGTTTGCTTCTCATAGTACTATGTGCTATGGAAAATTAAGTTTATCGTGGTGGAAAATGTGTGAAGTTCTAATTGTAAATGAGATCCACTAGTCTTTCAACTCCTTTTAAAGTATGAATGTGTGTGAATGGTTTTAAATTTCATTTGTATATTGTTCTGTTATGGATGTGTGTGAATGGTTTTAAATTTTTTTTGTGTATTGTGCTTTTAAAGTATGATTGTGTGTGAAAGGTTTTAAATTTCTATTGTGTATTGTGCTTATAATTAAGATGGGTATTTTATGAGCGCTCTTGAATAGACTTTGGTTCCCCTTACTATGACTTGCTAATTTGATTCTGCTCCCACACCTTTTAGGTTTTCCATTAGCTAAAAACTGAATTTTAAATTTTGTAGTCATATTACATTGTAACGACTAAGGTTGGCTATCTCCATACCAAGAATTTGTTATTCCTTGAATTACTTCCATGTTGCCAATCACTTACCATCTTTGACATAAATGCTTTTCTGAATTAAATGTAATGGTTAGAACAGTGATCACATATGAGGATTAAACAAAATTGTAGCCAGAACATATACTTCCATGCCGCAAAGACTCAACCAAAAGCTTCTTGAAACAATTTTCAAATGGGATAACAAGACCTTTCAGTTAAGCAATATAAAAGACATTTTAACAATTCTTTTATAGAATCAAAATTACATGGATACTTATTTAAATTCACAAACATGTCATGAATTTTCAAATAATTCAAGCCAACTAACACCCCTGTACCATACAAACTAAAATTTGACATAATAACAAGATCAAATTTCTCCTCACTAGCCTCCAGAAAAGCATATGAGATTTTTACATTGGTCTTATATCTGATCCACTACAGTGCCTCTCATACTTGGATGCATATAAGCTATGATATTGGCTCCATAACCAACCAAAGAAGCATCTACTGGTTTATCAGCAATGACAACAGACTAGGGAGCGTGATCTTTGTACAAGCATTAATACGTTTGTTAGCCATCTTTCGTACTACTAAGCTGGCACCCACTTTACCAAGCCGAGTCAAGTTGCCCCCTCTACTAGCATGGTTTCTTCTGGTTTGGTACCTGTTGGGAAGTGCATATTAAAATACAAGCATTAGAAAGACAAAACCAAACTAGACAATGGGCTGTAACAAAACAAAAATTATAATAGGCCCTATAGAAAGGTGCAACAAACTAACAAATTCCTATATATTGTATCATTTCATAAAAACTAGAAACTTAAAGGCAAAATTCCCCAAGAAGAAAACTAGAAATTTAAATTTATAAACAAAATTAACTTCAAATTCTACATACGGAATGTGATGTTATGAACACAACAAATATGCGAAACTAGTAATTGTTTCAGTTTACATGGATGAACCAAAATGAGCGATGAAAAATGATAAAGCATATCAAATCCACAAGTAATGAGCTAGTATCCTTGAGGGTTGGACAAAATACAATATACAGTCTATGGAAAGTACCCCAACCATATAGAGCAAGGACCAAAGACTTGGAATCAGAAAATATGCACTACCTACAAGCAGTGTTCACTGCACTCTGGTCTATTTGGAACCATAGAAACCGGGTAACCCATGAAGGGAAAACTCCTAACCCCCTAGAGGTCATTCTAACTGTTCAATCTCTCATATGCAGGTACAAGGAGGCCTTTAGCAACTGTTTTGTTACATCCCATAGAAGCACGGATGAGAAGAGATGTGATCAAAATATTAGAGGTCCTTGGCAGCTCATCATCAAAATTGTTGGTGTCAAACAAAATAGACTCAATAGAGCAGGGATTGCCTATGAAGCCAAAAGCATGAATGGAGATACCATTATGCAGGGAGTTTCAAGCTGTATAGCAAAACCAGTTCCAGTTACCATTCAAGAAGCTATGCTAGAGGCAACTATTAAAGCTAGGAATTTGGGCTACACCCACTTTTTGTTTCTCAGTGATAGTAGGAGAGCAGTATAGGTTTTCAATAGGGAATGCATTCCCAACTGGCAGGAAAAAATTTTGTTAACAGGCTGGACTCATCCTAGCCTCAAGGACTGCACCTATCACTCTCTGTTTGTCCCAAAATTTGTAAATAGTCATGTCAACAAACTAGCTAAATTGGCAACTATAATGCCAATCCACAGCTGTATGTCAAACCAGAACTTTTTGTAACTTGAATCTTCTTGAAAGGTATAAAATAAAAAATTAAAAAAAGGACCATTTGACTTCTTGGTCTTGCTTAATTTCTAACCACCAAAACCAAATTTTTCATAGCAAAAAATTAGTGCTATATTCAGTAAAGTACAAAATTACTTTCTTCAATATTCAAGATTTCCTTTAATATGCGAGTAAGTGCAGAGTCCTAAAATAGCGGCAAGACAAAGAAACAAGGTTTTCTTTTATAAATCAACCATTTTTCTTTTTAATTGTAACCAAAAATTAAGAAAAAAAATCTTCCATTGCACCTTTAGAAAAATAAAAGTTTTAGATTTCATATTGATTTCTCTATTCCCACATTACTCAACAGTCAAAACTTCAATCATACAAGCAGCTAACATCGTTCTGAATTTTCTTAAAGTAGTTAGGTAATGGCCTTCTCTATGCCTCTATAAAAAAATATCAATCCTCCTTCCTATCACTGAAGAACCACAATCAGATTCGTTTAGGGGTTGAACCCTAACACTTAGGAATCTAATCAAAATACCAAAATACAGAAAATCCATAACAAATCAAGTTATTAACGTCCCAAAAAAAAATCCAAACTCATCAATAATTCGAAATCCAAATTGGGAAAAAGGGCAAATCATGGAAAAAAAACCTTGGGATCACGACATTATACTCAGAGACTCTGGCATGTTTAAAAGCTCCTCGGCGACTTGTGTGGCGGCGTGCATCGGTGTGCGGTGGTGGTGGTTCGGGCAAGAGGAAGTAGAGGAGATTTTTTATTGAATCTGATATGGGTCTCATTAGATGACGTGGCACGTTTTCATTCAATGGCGTAAAATTCCGGACCCGAATGTAAACTCTAATAGAAATAGAAATAGAAACAGAAACGTATAAGAGGTACAACACCTGGGCTAAATACCAGCACCAGGGAAAGAAAGCCCATTCACCTGGGCTAAATACCGTTCGTTTGAAATCCAAAAATCACCATTCATTTGAAACCCAAAAATCCAAACCAAAGTTACAACCACAACACAAACACACACACACACACACACACACACACACACAAGCTCTCCATCAAACAGATATTCAATCACAGCACATTCAGCCATACCCAAAACCCCCACTTTTCAAACCCAAACAAAATCATACAGCTCTAGTCATCAAAAATTAAAACTGAAACAAAAAGAAAAATAAAAGGGAAAATAAATTTGAGAGGGAGAGAGGGGAGACCCGGTAGCCACCAGTGGTGGTGACACCGGTAATAAGCACCGCCAACGGCAGTGGTGTGGGTGCAATGAGAAGAGAGAGAGCTACAAGAAAACCTTGAAAGATGAGAAGACTAGACCGGGAAGCATCACCGGTGGTGGTGGTGTGGGACGAGCTGAAGCCCACGGAGATTCGGCCATGGATTTACAATCTCCAAGAGAGAGTTTTTTTTCCGAAATTCAAATTTGGGAAAGCTGAACTGCTGAAGTGAGAAGAGAAGAGAAGAGAAGAGATAGGAGAGAAATTAAAGCATGCAGATTGCCAGCGTAGAGATATGACGTGTCAATTTTTTGAGCATTAGATTTGATCTATGGCTGATGTTAAAGCTATTGCACGGGATGTGAATCCCCCAAACGAAGCCCAAGTCCTAAACCATTTAAAAAAAAAAAAAAAACCTCAAAATACATTCTATATAAAACCCTTCCTCAGCCCCTACTTCCAAAAATTCTCAACTTTTCCCTCTTTTCATTTCAAAATTCTTCTCTACAAACCACCAAAAACCCTAATAGAAATCTGAAAATCAATTTCGATTATTATGGAGTGGAACCCCGAAACCCTACAGTTCCTCTCCCAATGCTTCCTCCATACACTCTCCCCAGCTCCCGAGCCCCGCCGCCTCGCCGAGTCCTCACTCTCCAAAGCCGCCGACACTCCCAACTACGGCCTCGCCGTCCTCCGCCTCGTCTCCGAACCCTCCGTCGACGAGCAGATCCGCCAAGCCGCCTCCGTCAACTTCAAAAACCACCTCCGCGCCCGGTGGGCTCCGGCCTCTCCCGACGAATCAAACCCCCTCATCCCCGACCTCGAAAAGGCTGAAATCAAAGCCCTAATCGTCCGCCTCATGCTCTCCTCCACTCCCAAAATCCAATCCCAGCTCAGCGAAGCCCTAGCTCTCATCGGCAAGCACGATTTCCCCAAATCGTGGCCCACATTGCTCCCGGAGCTCATCGCCGAGCTCCAGAAGGCGTCGCAGGCCTCCGATTACGCCTCCATTAATGGTATCCTAGGCACTGCTAACTCTATCTTTAAGAAATTTCGTTATCAGTATAAAACCAATGATCTCTTGCTTGATTTGAAATACTGTTTGGATAATTTCGCCGCGCCTTTGTTAGAAATCTTTCTCAAAACCGCGGCTTTAATTGATTCCGCCGCCACGGTCAGTCCCGCCGCGGTGATTAAGCCGCTTTTCGAGTCTCAGAGGTTGTGTTGTAGGATTTTCTATTCTCTGAATTTTCAAGAATTGCCCGAGTTTTTCGAGGACCATATGAAAGAGTGGATGACTGAGTTTAGGAAATATCTAATTACTAATTATCCTGTGCTTGAGAATAGTGGGGCTGATGGGCTAGCCATCGTGGATGAGCTTAGGGCCGCAGTGTGTGAGAATATTAATCTTTATATGGAAAAGAATGAGGAGGAGTTTCAGGTGTACTTGAATGATTTTGCGCTTGCGGTTTGGAGTTTATTGGGGACTGTGACTCAATCTTCAAGTCGTGATCAATTGGCCGTGACTGCGATTAAGTTTTTGACCACAGTGAGCACGAGTGTGCACCATGCTTTGTTTGCAGGTGAGGGAGTGATACTGCAGATTTGTCAGAGTATTGTGGTACCGAATGTGAGGTTGAGGGAGGAGGACGAGGAACTCTTTGAAATGAATTATGTTGAGTTCATTCGGAGGGATATTGAGGGTAGTGATCTTGATACTAGGAGGAGAATTGTGTGTGAGCTTCTTAAAGGGATTGCGACCAATTATAAGCAACAGGTCACCGAGATAGTTTCTGCACAGATTCAGCATTTGTTAACTTTGTTTGCTGCAAACCCAGTTACAAATTGGAAGGATAAGGACTGTGCCATATACTTAGTTGTCTCCCTTGCTACTAAGAAGGCTGGGGGTAGTTTGGTCTCGACAGATCTTGTTGATGTTCAGAGTTTTTTTGCTTCAGTTATTGTGCCGGAGTTGAAGGGTCAGGACGTGAATGGGTTTCCGATGCTTAAGGCAGGTGCACTGAAATTCTTTACAATGTTCAGGAATCAAATATCAAAGGATGTTACAGTTCAGATTTTCCGAGATTTGGTTCGGTTCCTTGTTGCAGAATCAAATGTAGTTCATTCTTATGCTGCAAGTTGTATTGAGAAACTGTTGCTGGTCAAGGATGAGGGGGGAAGATCTAGGTATACTGCAAACGACATTGCTCCATTTTTTGTTGAGCTGATGACCAACCTATTTAATGCCTTCAAATTTCCAGAGTCCGAGGAGAATCAATATATAATGAAGTGTATCATGCGGGTTCTGGGGGTAGCAGAAATATCTTCTGAGGTTGCTGGAACTTGCATTTCTGGACTGACCTCTATTCTCATGGAAGTTTGCAAAAACCCAAAGAATCCAATTTTTAATCACTATCTGTTTGAGTCTGTGGCCATTCTTGTTAGGCGGACGTGTGAGAGGGACCCCTCTCTTATATCAGCTTTTGAAGCAGGCCTCTTCCCTTCCCTCCAGCTGATATTGGCCAATGATGTAACTGAATTCTTTCCTTATGCATTTCAGCTGCTGGCTCAGCTTGTTGAATTGAATAGACCACCCATTCCTCCAAGCTACATGCAGATTTTTGAGATTCTCCTATCACCTGAGTCATGGAAAAAAGCTTCAAATGTCCCAGCACTTGTCCGTCTGCTTCAGGCCTTCCTTCAGAAGGCACCCCATGAGCTTTTGCAGGAGGGGAGGCTTATCAAGGTGCTTGAAATATTCAACACACTTATCTCATCGCCTAGTACAGCTGAGCAGGGCTTCTATGTTCTCAACACTGTTATTGAGAGTCTTGAATACGATGTAATTGAACCCAGCATTCGTCATATTTGGGCTATCCTTTTTGGACAGCTCCAAAAATGGCGAGCAGTAAAGTTTTTGAAGTCTTTTTTGATACTTATGTCACTCTTTGTAGTCAAACATGGTTCTATGAAGCTTTCACATTCAATGAATTCTGTTCAGGCCGACATATTTTCCGTGATTGTGAAGCAGTTTTGGATACCTAATCTTAAGCTGATCACTGGAGCCATTGAGCTTAAGTTGACTGCAGTTGCTTCAACCAGGCTTATATGTGAATCTCCAGCTCTTTTGGATGCTGCAAATGTTGAACTGTGGGGAAAAATGCTGGATAGCATTGTTACTCTCCTTTCACAGCCAGAGCAGGATAGGGTTGAGGAGGAACAAGAAATGCCAGATATTGCAGAAAATGTGGGTTATACTGCTACCTTTGTCCGTCTTTACAATGCTGGGAAGAAAGAGGAGGATCCTCTGAAAGATATAAAGGATCCAAAGGAGGTTTTGGTAGCATCATTGGCTGGGCTTTCCTCCCGATCTCCTGGGAGATACCCCCAGATCATCAATCAATATCTTGATCCAGCAAATCAAGCAGCATTACTTCAGCTTTGCAACACTTATAATTGCCGAATAGTTTGAGTAAGTACTTATTAGAAACAATTTTCCTCACTTTTATTATTTTACTATTGTGTTGCAGCCATCATTAGTACATTAAAATGTTTGTTTTGATTTCTATTGGGAATACTTGATATTAAAAAAAAAAAAAAAAAAAACATATGTAAAACACAATGGGGCTTATGCTGAGTCAGTTGTGGACTGTGAGATCTGTTCAGATACAGGAAAGCTTTAGTTCTTGTTTCATGTTGCCTGATAGTTACTTGCAACCATTATGTATATTGTTATTACACAAACTTTGTATAGTGTTATGATATAATCAGCATGATCCTCTTATTTAGTGCATTGGTATTCTTCTCCATCCCTCTAAAAGTCTGAGTTTTGTGAAAAAATATTTTGAGATCCTCTCTTTTCCATTGTGTACTCCCTGCCCTCCTGTTTCTTTCCCAGCAAATGACTAAAAATACTTTATTAGAAAAGATAGATATTAAGAGAGAAATCAAATAGTACAAATGAAAATTTCTCTAGAGAACATGAATCTTCATCAGATATTTAACATCAAATTTGAGAGATTGACAAGTAGAAAATGAACTAATTTTCTAGAGACATAATAACATTGTATTGAATCCATGAATCAGGTGTGAACTGAATTCCTGTATTATGATTCTAGTGATGTCCCAAAGGCTAGCTTTCATCTCTTTGGCTGTCGTTTGTATTGTGAGCATAAATTAAGAAAATGAAGTAAATTGGACTTTTAAACTGTATGGTAGAATGAATAAGTTGTCTAATCAACATTAATGCTTATAAAAAGTGAAACTCTTTGCTTTATTTTTTTTTAGAGTTTCAAATTTCAGCTTCATTCTTTTGGTTTAACTTAAAACATGGAGCAAGGGAATTGTTGTAATTTAGCCACCCTGTTTAAGTGTTTATATACTTACTAACTGCATTATTCTGTTTACCCATTCTTTTTTTCTTTCTTTTTTGATAAGTATGTCTACCCATTCTTCATTCTATTGATAATTGTAGAGAATAGAAAATAATAATCGAGAAGTTGTCTCATTTCCTTAATGATATGAGAAATAGATGTTTTAGGTTTACTCCCTTACATGTTCATGCCTTCGATAAAGATCTTATGACTTGAGAATCGTGGCAACTTTGGCCTTTGACTTTACCTGTCACTCAAATTAAATACTAAGATATGCTCCCTTGGGACTGTGGATCAGTTACATATGGTGGCAATTGCATGATGAACATAATTCTTGCTTTTTCTGAAGAGATGGAGAGTTTATGGTAACATACTGTTTTGTTTTGAAGTCCTACTGGGATTTGAAGTAAAATGCAAAATTTTCAAATATAATCCCAGTTAATATATTTTCTAGTGAAATTTATTCTTTAATGATATTCTTAAATTCTTTTTTTTTGGGATAGGTTTTACTGATATTCTTAATGAAGCTTCCCTAACATTTTTAGGACAGATGCATGCATACAAATGTGTGTGCATGTTAATGTATAAATGTGTGCGTGTTCAATATGTTTCCATATATTGTCCAGCCTTCCCCAAATAAAAATTCTTGACTTCACCCCTAGATTGTAAATAAATTAGTTTTGCCTATTTAAGGTATAGATTGTAAATACGGAAATGAGGATAGTACACTATTTTGTTTGTAGGAGCTATATCTTCTTTGTTGTTATTGAGCTGGCAACGATGTTGGCACCCATAACATGAGAATCCTCTTTTGTACACTGAATTGTTACTTGTATCTGTATTTATTTGTTACGTTTGTTGCTTCTGTTATTTGTTTACTTGTGCACTGAACTCTTATGGCTTGTTTGGAAGTTTAGAGAGGGAGGAGAGTAGAGAGGAGTAGAGGGGAGGGGAGTAGTGGAGAGGAGAGTAGAGGAAAATGATTTCCTTCCACCTTGTTTGGATGTTTTTAAAATTACTAAGGGAGAAGGGAGTAATTAGCCTTTCTCCTTGTGTAATTTTGTTAATATAATAAGGGTAAATTAGATAATTTACTTGGTCAATAGTTTATGTACTCTACTCTCCCTCCAAATCTCTCCAATTTGGGGGAATTAAAAATGGGGGACTAGAGGGAGTTGAAATCCCTCCAAACCCCTCCCCCTCCTTCCTTAAAAAATTTCCAAACAAGGTAATTAGATTACTTTCCCTCCCTCTACTCTACTCCCCCTCCTTTTTTAAACATCAAAACAGGCCATTAAGCTGGTCTTATGCTGGCTTGGTAGAGAATTAGGTTGAAATGTCCTTCAATCTTTATTTACTAGTGTCACCCGTTCTATGGTTGTCCTCTCTACTATATATTTCGTGCTTTATCTTTTCGGCCAAGAGGATCATCTTATCATCCGATTTTGCTACCTTACAGGATCTTATCAGCAATGGAGTGGGGTTATTTTTGGTCAATGTTTCAACCAGTCATCTTTAGCATGCTTGGTGAGCAAATGGTACATTACTGTTGCAGTCAACTGGTCTACATGGTAGCAGCATCATTTGATTGTACAATCTTACAAGATCTTATGCCATAGTGAGATGTGGAATTTTTGTGTGAACTGTTCTCTTCGTCAGATTACCATGCACAGCAAGCAGATGGAAGTTCCACAATGTGGTTCCCTAGGTTTTGGGGGGTTTATTATTATTATTATTATTATTAGAGGGCCTCCATCTTCCTGATGTTTTCATGGTGTCATGTTTAGCCTACATTTGTCAACAAATTGTAGACTATATTGCGATCAACCAAGTTATATTGGCTTCATCATATATGTATGCGATAGTGTCATTTTTGTTTCAATTTTCAACGAGTTATCCAATGGAGCTATCGGCATCTTTTGTGATTAACATGATTTAGCTCGAAATAGGATCTTAAAAAGTGGCAAATGTTGCACGGGAAAAAGAATATCCAACAAAATCTTCGGGCAGTCGAATTAAGATACAAATCTTTTATTTCTTAATCTGTTTCGTCCAGCGAAAATAATCAAATATCACTTTGAATTATTATACTAATAAAAAAAAAATTATTAATATATTTCTAGTGCCTATTACTTCTACGTCTATTTCAATATTTTCTCCATGATATAGATTGACTGCAACCTTTGATCGGTTAATTGGTCATCAACTGGAGCAAAATGTGAAAAGTTATCATGATTTGCACTCTGTTAACCTCTGAGTAAGGCTAGAATTTGATTCAAGGATGATGCATTGGATTTCTACAGCAAATAGCAAACTTGCTATGGTATCGCTCATGAACCATGTACATAAATAAAACCAAGATAATTGTAATTCATTGCGGCCACCATTCCACTTTCAATTAGTAATTTAGTACACAATGCTATCGAGCAAAACATAATGACTTTAGATTACAACACCCAAAAAAACCAAAACCCAATTTCTCATTTGCGATCACATATTCATAAATTGTCAATAATTTGTTGGCAAGCAATGAATATAGATTGCAGCCATACACCAACATCCATTGATGGCCATCAAGATCAACTTGAGACTACACTGTGTGGCAAACAAGAAGCAGAGGCAAAAGGAGCAGCAATTGAGATCTGAGTGAAAAGACATGCCATTCTTCTTATAAAAATCATCTGTCGCTTACAAATAATATTACAATCATTCCACTATCTCTAAAATTAAAGAAAACAAAACCTGAAATAGAAGACCTAGGATATAACTCTCAAAGATAACATGAGGATGAATTTATTTCATTCTCCAAACTTTACTTTTAGGCAGCAGAAGCATGATCCCATGCCTTGGTGGAAAACTAATTCAGCTTTAGACATGAACTGCACCATAGACAAACAAAACAAGGTCAACAAGAAAAAAATAATAAGAAAGTTTAATCAGGTACACCTAAATGATTGATCCAAGAAAAAGAAACAAACTTTCTAGATAAGTGAAAAAGGTAAGAAACAAAATGAGTTCAAGACTTTGATATTTGGATTTCAGTAAAGGAGAGCTTAAAATATTAATCTAGATTCCATTTGTAAGTAAAAACCTATAAAAATCAGTATCTATAGGTTCAACAGCAATCTTTTATTCTTTTTTTTTTTTTAATTTCAAGTTACACACCATATCTAGGTTCAACAGCAATTTTTTGTTCTTTTTTTTTCATTAGTAAGTTATATATGCATCGCAATAGGTCTTTGTACCCACGATCTCACTCTTCCCTTTAAACTTAAAAGGGAGGAGATTCCAATTGAGCTAAAGCCACTTATTCAACTATTTAAACTTAAAATGATTTTTGAGTGAAGTTTCAACTTTCAACTTTGGAATTGGAAACTGGCTAGAGTGAGTGTGAGTGTATCAGTATAACTACAAGTACAACGATCAAATGAGGAAATCTCGTTGACTTAAGCCACTTATTCAACTATTTAAGGAGGTGGTAGTCTTTTGGTAACGACCATATATATATATATATATATAAAAAGTTCTAAGGCTCTTTTTTTTTTTTTTTTGAGGTAAGGCTCTTTATATTGACTATTTTTCACATTCTCTCTTTCTATTGTTGTATGGAACTAACTTAAACATCAGTGCTCTCTTCTCTTTATGCAAAACCTAGATTGCATCAACTTTTAACAATGTCAGGCCTAACATGTGCTTATGTGGAATTATGTGCTTACATGGCGTAAATGTACTTTTAGTTCTTATATTTTGACTTTTCTTATTTTTTTTTTATATTTTGGTCCCTATATTTTCATTTCACCACTTTTAGTCTTAAAATCAATTAACGCGTGTTATTTTAGTCCTATCCGTCAGTCAATAGACGAAAATATCTGAGATGACTAATGGATTGATTAAAATATTTGTAGGATCTAAGAATTTGGCGACCCCAGCCCACTTTATATTAGGCACAAAGGCCCACGCTGAGGAAGTAGAAACGTCCAAGGATGAAAGTAGGAAGCCCAAGTTCCCAAGAAACATCGCCGAGGACGATCCTGTCCTCGGCCAGCTGAGATCATAGAAGGAAAGAGCAGCACGCCACCAAAGGCAGCCTCCCAAAGCATCCCAAGAAAAAGACAAGTACAATGGGTCAGTCATGGAAGCATAGTGGAGGAGCAATTCAAGGAGAAACTGTCACCTCCACATTAAATGTTCACAACTAACATTCTGGCTGCATTAATGAGGAAATAACCCCTGAACAGTGTTGCTTAGGTTGCTGCAGCTCACAGAAAACTGAAGAAGGTGGCTCATGGGACAAACACTCAAGTAGTAACCTGCATGATCAACAGATGGAGGGCCAGGATCAACTGAGAGGGAGTATATAATGTAAGAAATCCTCCAAAATGAGGGATGGAAAATTAGAAGCGAAGAGAATATTGTAACAATTGGAGTAATACTTGAGACCTTTGTAACCAGACGCGGAGGCAATAATAAGAACTACTAGTTCCTCAAGCTAAGGTCGAGGAACAGAATTTCATACTTTAGTCCAAGTCCTTCTTATTCAATCCACTCGTAGCCATGTTTAGTTGTTGTAATCCTTACTAGGGTCTAGTTCTTAAACCCATTTTCTACAAATTTATTTTATTGGACTAGTTGGGTCTGAGTCTATTCATCTAATAAAAGAAGTGCTTAAACCCAGTCCCTACAATTGGCGCCGTCTGTGGGGAGAACTTGTGTGTTAGTAAGGGCAGCAATCAAGCATGGTAGGATCAGACCCTCATTAAGCAGGCTCCCATCAACCTGAGTTGGCTAGATCCCAACAACAGGGTAACTTTCCCAACCCTGAGCGTAAACGAAACGAAGAGAATGAAAGGTTTCGAGAGGGAAGTGTGCACACCATATAAACCAGCAGAAGCCACTTTCGTGGGGGCAGTCATGTGCTCCAGAGACAAAATAACAACCGGGCCATGCAACCAGAAGAAGTTAAGAGCCACGTATCCTAGAGACAGGATGATAAGCTGGCCATGCAGCGAGAGATAGACGACTTGAAGAGAAAGTTGTGCAATGCACAACAAAGGCGGTCTCATTCTAGCCTTGACGTGCCCTCCGATGATGAAAGCGATGATGACTATAGGCAAAGATCGAGAACCCCTCAAAGCGAGACCTTCTCTCACGAAGAAGAGCATTACCGGAGGCGTAAATGTAAAAGCCTATCTCCTAGGGGCTTGGGAAGCGATGCCATGAGCAAGGCACTGGATCAACTCTCCAAGTTGCCTTTCACGCGCCATATAGAAGAGGCTATACTTCCTCAGTGGTTCCAGCAGCCAACCTTCGCTGTTTATAACGGAAAAACAGACCCTGTGGAGCATGTGAGCCAGTTTAAACAGAGGATGGCTATTCATTCCAAAAATGAGGTGCTGATGTGCAAGGTTTTCCCATCTAGCTTAGGACCAGTGGCAATGAGGTGGTTCAATGGCTTAAAGATGAATTCCATAGGTTCGTACAGGTAACTAGCCTAAGCCTTTGGCTCCCGCTTTGTTACCAACAGCAGAGCTCCTCGGCTCTTAAGTGCGTTATTGTCCTTATCCATGCATTATGGAGAAACTTTAAAGGCCTACTCGAACAGATATTGGGAGATGTATAAGGAATTGGAGGGCAGTTTTGATAATGTCGCCATTAGCACCTTCAAAAGTAGTTTCCCAGTTGGGCACGACTTGAGGAAGTCTTTAACTGGTAAGCTTGCCACCAGTATGCACCAGCTAATGGACCGGATCAATAAGTACAAACGAGTAGAGGAGGACCAGCTGCAAAACAAGGGAAAGGAGAAGGTTATCCTTCAGGAGAGGAAGGATTTCAGGTTGGACTGATATACCAGCAATCGCCCGAGAAAAGATTTCATAGGGCAATCCAGAGCAACCAACACACAGACTGTCAATGCTGTATTCCGAGAACCAGTACACCGGGTGTTGGAGAAAATTAAGAACGAGCCATACTTTAAATGGCCAAATAAGATGGCGGGAGAGCCCACGAAGCGCAATCAGAACCTTTATTGCCAATACCACTAGGACCACAAACATACCACAAAGAACTACAAGAATCTCTGGAACTATCTGGATCAATTGGTCCGAGAAGGAAAGCTGAAGCATCTTCTGCACTAGTCCAGTGGTCATCAAGAGCTTCAGAAAGACATTGCACTGAGACCACCTGCAAGGACGATCAATGTAATCTTGGCCGCATCAAGAAGAACAGGCACGCGCCCTTCACGAGTGTTGTCTATGGCTCAGATGCTCACCGAGGAGCCCCAGCTTGAACCAAAGAAGGCCAGAAGGAATTTCCACCCAATCTTGAGTTTTTTAGAAGAAAACAAGATTGGGACCACCCAGCCCCATGATGATGTGCTGGTGATCACCCTTAGAATCGGGGACTATGATGTGAAGAGAGTGATGGCGGATGATGGCAGTGGGGCTGAGATTACATACCCTGACTTCTACAAGGGGTTGAGGTTGAAGTCAAAAGATTTAATGTCCTATGGCTCTCCCCTGATGAGTTTCGACAGAAAGCTTGTTATTCCAAAGGGCATGATTAAGCTACCCATTCAGATCGGGCCAGAGATAGTGGAGGTGAACTTTATCGAGGTGAATACCTACTCTCTATACATGGCCATCGTCGGTAGGCCATGGCTCCATACTTTGGGGCTGTTGCCTCCTCCCTGCACCAGAGGGTGAAATTCCCGTAAGGAACCAGGTTCTCGAAATCTGTGGTTGCTAATCCATAACAAGGCAGTGCATGGTGGCTGCCATTTCACATTGGCTTGATGCAAAGTCCTCGACATCTGCTGAAAAGAGCTTATAGCAATCAAAGGCCCCAGTGGCACCTCCTGATGCAGCTGCTGAGGAAGCAAAATGCGAAGATCTAGAGAAGGTGGTCATTGGTGATGATCTAGAGAAGTTCTTTCAGGTCGGGGCCCAGCTGCCTCTTCAGGAGAAAGAGAAGTTGATTGAGTTCCTCAAAAGGAATATTGACGTATTTGCATGGGATGCCTGTGATGCTCTAAGGATTGATCCAGCCTTCATTTGTCACCATCTCAATGTCAATCCATCCATCACTCCCAAGAAGTAGTCACCCCGGCGCCCGTCAAGAGAACATGCTAATGCGATCAAGGAAGAAGTGAAGAAGCTTAAGCGTGCAGGGGCTATCAAAGAGGTTTTTTACCCCGAATGGTTGGCCAACACCGTGGTGGTCAAGAAGAAAAGTGAAAAATGGCAGGTTTGTGTAGATTTCACAGACCTAAATAGGGCATGCCCAAAAGACCCATTCCCCATACCTCGGATAGACCAATTGGTGGATGCGACTGTAGGCCATCCTCAGATGAGTTTCTTAGATGCCTTTCAAGCCTATCATCAAATACCACTAGCCCTAGAGGATCAGGAGAAGACAACCTTCACGACACCTATTGGAAACTACCACTACAAGGTGATGTCGTTTGGCCTGAAGAACGCAGGGTCTACTTATCAAAGGATGATGACGAGAATATTTGAGCCACAGTTGGGTAAAAGCATCGAAATCTATGTTGATGATATGGTGGTGGAGAGTAAAGTGGTATCTGAGCACTTAGAAGACCTTAGCTGCACCTTTGATGTCTTGAGGAAGCACAAATTGCACCTGAACGCTTCCAAATGCTCATTTGGCGTGGGATCTGGCAAGTTTTTAGGTTACATTATTACTCACAAGGGAATTGAGGTTGATCCTGACCAGATCAAGGCTATTAAGGATTTAAAACCACCGCAAAACGCCAAAGAGGTCCAAAAGCTCACTGGAATTATCACGGCCTTGAATCGATTCATTTTCAGGTCGGCTGATAGATGCAGAGCTTTCTATCTCCTGATCAACAAGTGGAAAGGATTTGAGTGGTCCAAGGATTGTGTCGTGGCCTTCCAGTAGCTCAAGGGATACCTATCTCGGCCACCTATCATGTCTAGTCCTGAGGCCAATGAAGTCCTATACGCATACATTGCTGTGGCTCTTCATGCTGTAAGCTTGGTGCTAATATAGGACGACAATGGCATTCAAAAGCCAGTATATTATGTGAGTAAGTCACTACATGAAGCTGAGGTCAAGTACCTACCCTTGGAGAAAGCCATACTAGCTGTGGTCCATGCTACACAAAAGCTTCCTCATTATTTCCAGGCCCACACAGTAGTTATTCTAACCCAACTACCATTGAAATCTGTACTTCGGACTGCTGATTACACGGGAAAGATCGCCAAATGGAATACAATTCTGGAGGCTTTTGACATCAAGTACCTGCCTCAAACCTCCATAAAGGGCCAGGTCTTGGCTGACTTGGTGGCCAAATTTGCTAAACCACCAGTAGAGATGGTAGCAGAGAAGTGAAGCATGGATGGAAAATCAGTTGGGGCAATCTCTATTCCAAGGCCCCCATGTTGGAAGGTGTATGTTGATGGCGCAACAAATCAAAGAGGGTCCGGAGTAGGGCTGGTCCTAGTATCCCCTGAGAAGGCTATCATAGAGAATTCCCTGAGACTAGAGTTCTCGACCACAAATAATGAAGCCGAGTATGAAGTATTGTTGCAAGGGATGGTCATGGTACAGAAAATGGGAGGAAAAGCAGTAGAGATGTTCTCAGACTAGAGATTGGTAGTGGACCAAGTAAAGGGAGAGTTGGAAGCCAAAGTTGCGAGGATGCAAGAGTACTTAAGCCAGGTCAAAAGCTTGTAGTCAAACTTCGACCTTTTCAGCTTGTCACATGTCTCCAGAAGTGAAAACACCCATGTAGATTCATTGGCCACACTTGCTACATCCTCGGCTGGAGATCTGCCTCAGATTATTCTTGTTGAGCATCTGGAAAGAGCAAATGAAAGGGCAAAAGGCATGGTTCATATCCATTAAGTTGGAGTGGGCCCTAGCTGGATGGACCCTATAGTGAGATTCCTCAAGGATGATGTTTTGCTCGAGGAAAAGTCAGAGGCCGAGAAAATACGAAGGAGCGCTTCTCGGTTCTGGCTGTCTGAGGACCACAAATTATATAAGCGCTTCTATTCAGGGCCATATTTACTGTGTATTCACCCTGAGGCATCAGAATTACTACTTGAGGAGCTGCATGAGGGGATCTGTGGGATTCACACAGGGGGAAGATCTCTGTCACACCGAGCCATTACCCAGGGATATTAGTGGCCGGGGATGCAAAAGGAAGCCCTGGAATACGCTAAGAAATGTGACGAATGCCAAAGATTTGCCCCAAATATTCATCAGCCAGGAGGGGTCCTCAACCCTTTGTCCAGTCTATGGCCGTTTGCCTAGTGGGGCCTAGATATTGTAGGTCTTTTCCGTAAAGCGCCAGGAAATAAAAGCTATCTGTTGGTCGGCACAAATTATTTCACCAAATGGGTCGAGGTTGAGCCATTAGCCAACATCAAGGACGTGGATGCTAAGAAATTCATCTGGAAGAATATTGTTACACGATTCGGGGTCCTTTATACCCTCATTTCAAATAGTGGACTCCAATTTGACAACAAAGTTTTCAGAAGATATTGTTGCAAATTGAGGATCACAAATAGGTACTCAACTCCAACCTACCCTCAAGGAAATGGACAGGCCGAGGCTGTCAACAAGGTCATAGTCAATGGACTTAAGAAGAGGCTGGATGACGTGAAGGGAAGATGGGTAGAGGAGCTACCACACGTCCTATGGACTTACTGGACTAGACCACGGCGGTCAACAGGGAAAACACCTTTTGCCATGACCTATGGGGCCGAGGCTGTTATCCCTCTAAAGGCAAACTTCCCAACACTGAGGACGAGCTCCTTCACTCCTGTGAAATGTACTCCCCCCTAGATCGAGGGTTTTACAATGGAGTCGCCACTTACTTAATTTAAAAGGGAAAATAAGAAAACCTTTAATAAAAAATACTTCTGTTGTATTAATGTATATTGCAATTTACATCAAATTTTGTAACAAAGATTTACAATGCTTTTTGTCCTAGATACAATCTAAGAAAAGTAAATTACATTGCTTTATTTCCTAGTTACATTCTAAAAAAAATGTAAAATTACATGTGTAAAAGCATAGTCTAGAACCCTTGATCTTGGTTCGGAGGCTAATTTACGAGATGGGAAGGGATTAAGCACCCATCTCGCCCGGTAAAACCGGTCTCCTAGGTTAAGGTGGCCAATGTCATGTCATGTCAAACAAATACAAACAATATGTCATATAAACATGGTAATCTATAAGAATTGAAAACAAATATGTGTTAAGAGAATCAAATATAAAAAGGACACAAAAAAAATGAAACTTGTTAGATAACAATTTTAATGTAAAGAAAACATTAAAGCAATGGCATGTTCATCCAAGAAATCAAAGTAAGCAAAGAATCCCTAGCCTAGACATGTCTATCTAAGCATATGAGAAAAAGAAAACAATGTTGTCATGTTATTTGTAATCAACATAATTGCACAGAGAACCAAATAAAAATAAGACCTTTGAGCATATTTGATCATCCAAACAATTATGAAAAGAAGTAAAGGAAAATCCCTAAACATGTTTATCTAGAGAAACTCAAAATACTTAGACATGTTTGTTCAAGCATTTTTTTTTATTAAAAAAAAAAGTAAAACAATTACCTAGACATGTTCATCTAAGTATTGAAGAGAAAGTTGTGTTTTAGCCTAGAAGTGTTCATCTAAGCATTCAAGAGAAAAATTGTGTATTAGCCTAGAAGTGCTCATCTAAGCATGTAAAAGAAATAATAATAAGAAATATAGGCATGTTCATCCAAAAAAAAACAAATAATGACATGTTAAACATTTATTCAAGCATGTGTAGAAAGATAAGAACATGATTAATTACTTACCAGCATAATACATAAATTAAAAAAAGGGAAGTGATCACTTAAAGGGCTAGAGAGAAAGCAAGGAAGTACTAAACTACAACCAAAGTAGGAACAATGGTTGCACAACAGCGTTTCTTTTCTGCTTTCTCACTAGCTCTCTAGAGGGAATTCGGGGTCCAGAAAATGGAAGAAGTCTTCTCTATTTATAGGAGGAGGGATGGCTTAGCTTTAAAGCTAAGTTGTTAGCTTTCTTCTGAAGCTAAGGGGAGAAATGAGCTGAAACGGATTTGGTTTTGGATCTCCATTTGAATTTTGAAATGATGCTGCACCTGCTTCGTATTTTGGCTCTAACTTTCCGCTCAAAATTCCAATTGATTCAAGATGGGTGTTTTTTGAAAGGAAATTCAATTATCTACAACTTTGTCAGAAATAGAGAAAGCCAAATTCCAACGTTATCTAGGCCAAAAATGTGTTTCAAATTGCTGCTGAAACTAGTAACGTTTTTTGAGCATTTTTTGAAAATTTTCCCAGGATGTATCTGTTTCTTATCCTATTTATTTTTCAAAAACCTTTCTTCTGAAGCTAAAGGAAGGGATCAGTCTATTAGACAAGCTTGAACAAATTTGAGTTTGATCCCCATTTGAAATTTTGAAAGATGAGTGAAGATAATGCTGAATTTGTGTTATCTTCTGCACCCATTTCGTATTTTGGCCATAACTTTCCGCTCAAAATTCCAATTGATTCGAGATAAATGTTTTCTAAAAGGAAATTCAATTATCTACAACTTTATCAGAAATAGAGAAAGCCAAATTCCAATGTTATCTAGGCCAAAAATGTGTTTCAATTTGCTGCTGAAGATAATGACGTTGCTGAGCTTTTTTTTTTGAATTTTTCCTATCTCCAAATTTTTTCAAAAGAGCAGATAAGATGCCCTAAAGGAAAACATTTTTTTTTTTAATTTTAAAAATGAAATATAAATGAAATCCAATCAAAAATTACACTTAATTAATTTTAAATTAATTCTTGTGAGAACCAATCAAAATTAAGTGTTTAAGATAGGACGTGACCGGACTCATCGTGTAGGTGAGCCATGATCATTGAAAATTGTTTGTATGATAACTTTTGATCAGATGGTCCGATCAAAACCCATGACATACCATTATGATCGTTAGAGCATCAAGATTTGTTTTGTATCACAAATTTGAAGATCTAACGGTTGGTTAAATGCAAGTTGTAAAATGAGGTGTTTACAACTCCAAGCAGTAATGATGAACTACTAGGGAAGAGCCTAGATCTGATTGATGAACGAAGGGAAAAGACAATGATCCAGTTGGCCTATTACCACCAGAAACTCAAGCAAGGATATGATGCTAATGTGAAGCTAAGACCACTAGCACCGGGGGACTTAGTGTTGAGGAAAGTTGTGGGGGCTGCCAAGAATCCTTTCTGGGGAAAGCTGGGACCCAATTGGGAGGGGCCATACCGAATTACTTCAGTAGTAGGGGTAGGTGCATACTACTTAGAAGACTTAGATGAAAAAGTTGTACCATGTCCATGGAATGTAAATAACCTAAGAATATATCATTATTAATGAAAGCATCTCTCTATTTCAAACTCTAAGTCTATTATGATTATATGTCTTGTGTTTTGACAACCACCTAAGTACTAGACAGAACCAAAGTCTTGCATGGTTTTTGGATTTAAACCTATGGGGAAACTAGTTACTTCAAGAAGAATCTAAGTACTAGATAGAATCAAGGTCTTGTATGGTCCTCGGACTCAAACCTATGGGGAAATTAGTTACTTCAAGAAGAATCTAAGTACTAGAGACTAGTTACTTCAAGAAGAATCTAAGTACTAAAGACTAGTTACTTCAAGAAGAGTCTAAGTACTAGACAGAACCAAGATCTTGCATGGTCCTCGGACTCAAACCTATGGGAAGACTAGTTACTTCAAGAAGAATCTAAGTACTAAAGACTAGTTACTTTAAGAAGAGTCTAAGTACTAGACAGAACCAAGGTTTTGCATGGTCCTCGGACTCAAACCTATGGGAAGACTTGTTACTTCAAGAAAAATCTAAGTACTAGACAGAACCAAGGTCTTGTATGGTCCTCAGACTCAAACCTATAGGAAAACTAGTTACTTCAAGAAGAATCTAAGTACTAGATAGAACCAAGGTCTTACATGGTTCTCAGACTCAAACCTATGAGAAAACTAGTTACTTCAAGAAGAACCTAAGTACTAGACAGAACCAAGGCCTTGTATGGTCCTCGGACTCAAACTTCTGGGGAAATTAGCTACATTTAGCAAAGACGTAAACAAACACAAGCCCATGAACATCACTTAAGGCATTTTGAAGTACCTTGAACTTAACTCCCGAGCATAATCAGTAGCTAACTGTTTTTTTTTTTTAAGGTCAGTAAATTTTTAGAACATACTTATGAGTACCTTTGTGCATTGTGCCGCGGTATTTGATCTTAGGGTTTAAAGGCTTATCTTTAAGAGTGCTGTGTACTTAGCATTTTTTACCATTTATGTTAATCAATTCATGAGGTACAGGATTAATATTGTAAAGTTATTCCCTTAGTATTAAATTCAGCAAAAGCAAGTCATAGTACTAAAGTGGCTCAATTATTAACCAAAATCTAAGTGGAAATTATCACTATGAACTTTACATTTTTTGGTTGTTGATTCAAAATTGAAAGCAAGTCACCCTATTGAGATTGTTTAGCTAATAATCAAAGCACAGATTATGTAAATAGAAAAACCCATCATAATAACAATAAACACATAATGTAAGAAAGAAGTTTCATACACTTGATCTAAAAGTTACATTACAATGTTCACAAAAATAAATAATAAAAAAAAAAGAAACATAAGGCAAAAATACAATTGGAGCTAGCTAAGGAGGCCTATTTCTTCAGCTTTATTTTGATCCCTTCCTTGGGGAGCTGAGCAAGAGGGGTCTTAGGATCCTTGGAGCCCTCAGTTGGGGGAGCAACCTGCAGAGGATCAACTAGAAGAGATGCCTCCTCGGCATCAGGGGCTTGGGCACCAGCTGAGGACTTTGTAGCATCCTAGGGTGCCTCCTTGTTTGGACTTTTGTCTCTTTCAGTCACCCCAGCAGGCTCAGCTTCCTTAGCAGGCTCATCAGAAGTGGTAACAACCATAGCAGCTTCATCTTGAGCAGTCCCAACTTCCTCAGGAGCCACCTCGGCCTCAGAGTTAGAGGGAGCGGCCTCACGGATGGTAGGAGGGTAATATACATTCTCTACCTTCCACAGGTCAAATGAAGTCTCAACTCCAACTTGTTTTAAGACTTCATTCCAGACCTGGGAACAGTAGAGCCTACATATCCTAGGCACTTGAGTTTTGAGAGCGGCCTTTGTCTCGGCCACCCTCAAGGCATAAGCCTCCTCCTCGGCCGTCTCCTTGGAAGCTTGAGCCTCTGCCCTGGCAAACTTTGCCTCTTTCTTGACCCTCAGAGTTTCGTCCCTGGCAAACTCTGCGACGTTTTTGGCCCCTTCTGCCTCAGTCACCTTTTTCTTTGGGTCGGTAATTTGCTCTTTGGCAATCCTCAGTTGATCCTCCGCTTCAAGCAGGCGCCTTGTCTGGTTTTGGACCTGTTTTTAAGCGCCGGCCAGGCCTACTTCAGCGCTGTCTCGGGCCCTTGTCATCTCCTTCAGCTCCTCCCTTACTTTTGAGAGATCTACCTCGGAGATTTTAAGAGTCCGAGCAACATCTAGACGCTTGTCGCGTTCAATATCCAGGACCCTGCACTGGTTGTTGGCCACCTTTTCCAGCTTGTAAGTGGCCTGGACAACCTGCCAATTGAAGCAAACACACGGTAAGTTGGGAACCAAAGAATGAAAATCAATCAAGTCATAAGTATTAGAAGTCTTACCATTTCCAGGTATCTCTTAAGGTTAAGGAAGACTTCCTGCCTCCTCAAGTTCCCCAACTTAGTTAGATCGACAGGAAGTAGCAGGGACCTCTCCAATGCGTCGGCCACATACGTGCCTTCACCTCCTCGGAAGTCCCTAAGGGAGGCGTCGTCCATTAGAGGTTCCCCATGGAGCATTGGGGCAGGGAGCCAGGCCTGGGCCTCGGACTGAATGGCAACCTCTTTGTCTTGGCCTTAGTGCCCTATTTTCAGTTATTTTGAAGGCCACCGAGCGTCCTCCTCCTCCTAGGAGGAACGAGATTCATTTGCTCCCATGAGCCGTTTGCATTTGTCTTTCTTCTGTTTGGGATCAGTGGGTTCGGGCTTTGGTGGCAAACTTGGCTGAGGTGGAGGAGGTGGAAGCCTAGACTGGGCAGAAGATGGCCTGGTCTGAGCAGGCTGAAACTTGGGTGAAGGAGGAGGAAGCTTGGATTAAGACTTCCCTGGCATATCCTTCCTCGGCTGGCCCTCAACCAGGTCAAGCAGGCTGGTCTAAGGATGTCTCTTGAAACCCATCTCGGCCCGAGGAGAAGTTCCTGTTGACAAGAGGTCTGCTTCAGTTAAGTTGGGGTCACCCAAATCACCAAAAGGATCCTCGAACAGGTTAACTTGGTCGACGACACCAAATTCATCCTCGGATGGACCCAAATCAGCTACTTCTTCTTCCTTTTCTGTACTTCCTCCCTCAGCCTCTGCAGCTTGGTGGGATAAAGAAAGGCTTACCAATGGAATGCTCTCCGGAATAGGAGATCCTTCAGGGAGCAAGAACTCGTGCTCTGCTATAGTGATTTTATGTAGCCGAGGATCTTTTGCTCTAATCACGTACTTCGAAGCCGAGAATGACGTCTAGATTGGATTGTACTCGAGGATCTTATGAGCAGCTTTAACTTGATTGTCCGTTTCGTTCACAAAGACCTTCGCCCTAAGGATGGTCTCCAAATCTTCCTTGTTGACCAAATGGAAGTGTCGTTCAAAAGAGTGCGGATCTGCTAAAAAAAAAAAAAAAAAAAAAAATCTTGTTAGCACCAAGCAATGCAAACTTTGGTAACACAGAAGATTAAACTCTCTCCTACTCTAAATACCCCATCTGGTGTCCCCTCCTCTGTTGGGCAATGAAGGCCATCGTGCCACTCCCCGGACACGATGAGGAAATCCTTATCTAACCCCTTGCTGGACCTAGGGACTCACTGAATAAGCCGAACCTTATCATCCCTCGTCTTCATATAGTAGGATTTACCCTTTAGATGTTAGAGGTTGTAGCACTAGTTCACATCATGGTGGGTTAACCTCAACCCCATTTTCTCATTCAAAGCATCCACATAGCCCAAGATCCTAAACACGTTGATGGCACACTGGGTGGGAGTTAACCGGAAGTGCTTAAGGTAGTCCCTCATCACTGGTCCCATAGGGATCCTCATACCACCTTCTAAGAAGGCGATTATAGGAATCACTACTTCACCCTTCTGCCTCCTAAAATACCCCTCCCCTTCTTCACAGTATCTCAAGCCCACATTGCTTGGTATCCTGTAATCTGCGATGAACTTCTCCATTGCCTCTTCAGACTCAACCAACTTCTTAAACTTACCAATTTCTAGAAACGACGAAAGGACTCAAGGAAAGACAAAAGAAAAAGAGGAATGAAGCTTAGAGAAAGAGAGAGAGAGAAGAAGAAGAAGAACTTACAAAAATGAGGAAAAGCTCATCGGACATGCTTTTTATGTTGAAGAGAGATGTGAATTTTGCTGAAAATTTGACTGAACTCAGGATAAGTGTGCAAGAACTCTTGAATGCAAAAGTAAAGAAGCGAATCGATTCAAATGTGTATTTATACCTCTAGTTAAAAATAACCGTGTACGTTTTCTCGCCCATAAAGTCAAAAAGATCCCCATCGTTAGATTATCATCGCACCGTTATGCATGGGGAAACATAAAGTCGCCAGAATTTAATGAGGGCGCGCTCCATATACCGAGGCACTAGGAACGTGCCCTGGATAAATGAAAAGATTTTGGCACTGATGGAGGACAAGACTTGACAAGCCATAATAAGGGCCCAAGGACATCAAAATCCTCCTCCTCGTCCGAGGAGCCAAACAGCAGGATTTTGAGGGGCTATTGTGGGGCCTAAGAATTTGGCAACCCCAGCCCACTTTATATTAGGCCCAAAGGCCTACATCGAGGAGGTAGAAACGTCCGAGGATGAAAGTAGGAAGCCCAAGTTTCCAAGAAACATCGCCAAGGACGATCCTATCCTCGACCAGCCGAGATCATAGAAGAGAAGAGCAGCACGCCACCAAAGGCAGCCTCCCAAAGCATCCCAAGAAAAAGACAAGTACAATGAGTCAGCCATGAAAGCATGGTGGAGGAGCAATTCAAAGAAAAACTGTCACCTCCACATTAAATGTCCACAACTAACATTCTGGCCGTATTAATGAGGAAATGACCCCTGAACAGTGTTGCCTAGGTTACTGCAACTCACAGAAAACTGAAGAAGGTGGTTGATGGGACAAGCTCTCAAGTAGTAACCTGCATGATCAACAGATAGAAGGCCAGGATCAACTGAGAGGGAGTATATAATGTAAGAAATCCTCCAGAATGAGGGATGGAAAATTAGAAGTGGAAAGAATATTGTAACAATTGGTGTAATACTTGAGACCTTTGTAACCAGACGCGGAGGCAATAATAAGAACTACTAGTTCCTCAGGCTAGGGCCGAGGAACAGAATTTCATACTTTAGTCCAAGTCCTTCTTATTCAATTCACTCGTAGCCATGTTTAGTTGTTGTAATCCTCGCTAGGGCCTAGTTCTTAAACCCATTATCTACAAATTTATTGTATTGGACTAGTTGGGTCTGAGTCCACTCATATAATAAAAGAAGTGTTCAAACCTAGTCCCTACAATATTATTAAAATTTTACTGTAGCACTCATCAGATTAAAAAAAAAAAAAATCAAGATCTATGTCCATCTTTATCAAAAACACCAAAGAACACAAACCCTTTACTTTAATATTATAATAGGAAATTTGAATATATAAACCAAATCAACAAAAAAACATTAAAAAAAAAAAAAAAAAATCAGTCTTCCTCAAAAATAAGCATAGATCATGAGAGAGGGAGAGGGAGAGGGAGAGATAGATTGAGAGGCGAGATTGGTGGGTGGGTCTGAAGGAGGCAATGGCGATGAGATTGGTTTGTAGATCAGAGATCGGGTTAGCTTCTCGGCTTTGAGGATTGGTGTTAGCTTCTCGGCTTTGAGGATCAGTGTTGCTTCTCGGCTTTGGTTGGGTTTGTATATCAGAGATCGTGTTAGCTTTTCGGCTTTGAGGATCGGTGTTGCTTCTCGGCGGTTGGGTTTGTAGATATCGTGTTAGCTTCTCGACTTGAGGATCAGTGTTAGCTTCTCGGTGGTTAGGTTTGTAGAGATTGGGTTAGCTTCTCGGCTTTAAGGATTGGTGTTAGCTTCTCGGCGGTTGGGTTTGTAGATAGCGTGTTAGCTTCTCGGCTTTGAGGATTGGTGTTAGCTTCTTAGCAGTTGGGTTTGTAGATATCATGTTAGCTTCTGGGCTTTGAGGATCGGTGATAGCTTCTCGGCTTTGGTTGGGTTTGTAGATCAGAGATCGTGTTAGCTTCTCAGCGGTGTAGATCTGTGGCAAAGACGATGATGGTCCGGACAGCTCTATCTCGGCTTTATGATTTTTTATTTATTTATGGTGTTTTTATGCTAAATTTTCTGGGTTTATGAGTTTGGTTTTTGGGTTTATGAATTTTATTTGCTGGAGGTTTCGTTGTTGATTGAAAGATGAGAAAATCTGGGTTTGAGTTGTGATTTTGTATTTCTGAGTTTTGTGGTTTGAGAAAATCTGAGAAGAGCTACTGCTAGGTTTGTGTTTGTGTTCTTGTTGGATATCGATTTGTGTTTGTGTTTGGTTGACAAGAAAGGGCAAGAAAATGCAAATAAATTTGGGCATGTGTTTTTATGTTTAAAATCTGGGTCTGTGTTCTTTGGTCTTCTTGTTGAAGATAAACATAAATCTTGATTTTTCTTTTTCTTTTTTTTTTTTATAAAAAATATGATGAGTGCTACAGTGAAATTTTAATAATATCTTAATCAATCCTTTAGTCATTTCAGTTATTTTCATCCGTTGACTGACGAAAATGACTAAAATAACACACGTTAATTAATTTAGGAACTAAAAGTTGTGAAATAGAAATGTAAGGATCAAAATGAAAAAAAAAGTTAAAATGTAAGGATTAAAAGTGCATTTACGCAATCATGATATTATCCTGCCACATCCTCCCTAAAGGTTGCCACCACCTACTAGTTGCACATAGCACATTGATCGTATAATTTATGATTTTCTCCCTAATCATGTTATCCTAATGTATTCAAACGGTGTCAGAAGAGTCTGTAGTAAATATATTTAGTGTCAATGTTCCCCCCCTTCTACAAAAAAATGATTATAATTGATGATAGGGTTGATTGATGGTCTTGATCTCATACATTTGCAAAAAGTAAAACAAAATATAATAAATCCAAGGAATTATGTCGACAAAGGACTCTCTAATACTTAAATCAACAAAGAGTTTTTTTGAAAGTGGAGAAGGATAATTGAGTAGGGCTATTTGTTCTTACCTTTTCCTAAAGGTCTTCCTTCCTTTTATATGCTACTAGGGGAGTGGAGTTTTTTCATAACAGTGTCAGTAGTATAGGATTTAAATTTGAATTACACCACGTTTTAGGGATATGTTGTGATAAGAGGTATTGGATCTAGGAAGTGGGGATTTAGGTTGACTTGGACATATTTTCTTTTGGAAAACCAATTTACTTTTGAAATTTCCCATTCAAGAGAACTTGCCCCGCTAAGGACTCCTCTCACGCTCTTGTATTGTATCTTATTTTTGTAAGAGGCCTAGCAAGAAGTTTCCAATAGGCCATGTCAGCATGATTGAGCCCACCCTTAGTAACTTAAGCATTGGAACATCCCCCGTCGATGCAACCCCAATGGATCTCTATAAATTTGTTTAACTTTTTGTAGGTGTCTATCAACGAGGTTGGACCATCAATCAACCATATCTGTATATCATCAATAATAATAAAGGGTAAACAATTTCTTTACATGGTTTGGTTTTAAATTTTCAAAATGTCAATTGTTACATATAATCCTTAAGGTTTGGGTTGAAATGAAAATTGTAGTGTTCCATCCAAAATGAATTTTTTTGTCATGTGTTGTGAATATGGCTCAATAAAGTTTTTAGGGTCTCAAAATGTAGCAATTAGAAAATTTGTGGGACTAATTTATAATAGAATCAAAACCATAAATGGGCAAATTATAGCCTACCTTAATAAGTATTAAAGAATGAATTTGTTCATAAAATGATAACTATGTTGATTTAGACGAAATCCTTACAATTTCATGCATCAAATGATCAACTTGGTTCTTATCTTTTAGTAACACTATTGTGGTTTTCAGAGGGAACTGGGCCTCCTTGCCCTTGGTAAGAGAATTAGAGGAGGAATTAGAAGACTAGAGATTAAGAAGCAAATGACAAACAAATGACTTGTTATTTCTCAAGATGATTATGACAAGAATGAGCTAAATAATATAATAGGTTACTTGGGTACATGCTTCTATTTCAATTGCTTAATCACTAATTCTGTTACTAACAAATAACTCCTAGCAGATTAACCACCCTACAATTGATTTCTCACATGCTCAATTAGAATTTAGGCACATGGTAAACATGTGGGAGCAGTAATTAACTTCACAGTAGGTAGCAGCAGTAAAGTAACCACTTATAGCAGCCAAGTGATTCTTCTGTTATTCCTAGGATTGAACCTGGTAATTGGCTACAGCACTTGCACTCCTACAAGCATTCTAGACCCTCATCATGACACATAAGCCTTCATAACAGCACTAACGCAGTAGCAACATGCTTCCTTGCAGCAGTAATGCAGCAAATTCACTAATTACAGTCGCCACTGCACTACTCAAGCACTACACAAAGATCCTAACACTCTGATGCAACATGGTCTAACTGTATATGTGTGTGTCTCTAACCCCCATTTTGTCTAAAATCAGCAAGTATATGCCATATTGGGTGTGGTGGGGGATCCCAAATTGAAAACATGCTTAATAAAAATAGCATAACTAAAGGAGATGGAAAATACAAATTAAACCTTCAAGCATTTTTCCTCTGTAACATGGGAATAAACCCCAACGTAGAAAAGATGGAAAATGAATTACACAGACACGGACCTAACAAGATATGCATATAACCATGCCACAAGATATTAAATCAAAGCAGGAATGAACCAAATGCCACATTATTTGAATCATATAATTGAGAATCTTGAAATGATTCGTGAAAAGTCCCCATACCATTCATAGAAACATATTTGCAACAAAGACTATAGTGATTAAACTTATAGAGAAGCTAGAGCACGAAGTCTCCAGACACAAGTGAACTAAGACAAGAATAGGGTAAAAACTATAAACAAAGTAACAATAGCAGCCATCAGTAGAGACATCCGCAAAGGCCACAAAAGTTGTTCCACCTTTGAGACCATTAGGAACAAAACTTTAAAATAAAAGAGAAGCACATGCCACAGGCTTGGGAAACTAAATTTTTCCCACCAAATTTCTCAAACTAAAAAACAACTAGATAAATATAGATTGAAATCTTAACAAAAGAGAATCCTGCTCTACCAGACTACCACCATCAATAACCCTCAAAGCCAAATTGAGTTCCCACCATTACAGTTGAACTCGCTCCAACATCAACAAAGTTCAGAATTATAAGCTAAATGAGATATCCACATTATATAAATGTTAGTGGAAGCAAGCACTATATATTCTATGCATTTTTTTTTCAAAAGAAAACACAAGTAGAGAGAGAGAGAGAGAGAGAGAGAGACTGCAAATAGAAATATCCTTAGTCAAATGCAATTTGACAAGACTGAGAGCTCCTTTGGTACTCACTTAATTTCTCGTGAACTTGAAGCTTCACCTCTGAATCTAGAGTTCTTTTAACAGTGATTCTCATAGTCTTTAACACTCCTGCCGCCATTAGGAGCTGTCTAACAAATTCCATCTCATAGTAATTTCCTGAAAATTGGTTATAATGAAAGGTTGTAAGGTGTGACGACAGGCATTCAGGAACAGTGAGTGGCTCCTTCAAGTAACCATCAGTTCTGATACCATATTGCACATAATTTCGAAGCGGTTTAACGACAAGTATTTGTAGCTTTGGAGCCCGATGAAGCAAGAGTTGTATCGCATGCCACTCGATAAAACGAAAAACAGAAAAACTCAAGGAAGACAAATTATGAAACATGGGAATATCATCACGATTAGAAGCATGGGAAAGTATCTGCACGAAAACGACAATGACAATTGGGCAAAGTCACAATTCACTCTTGACAATATTATTAAGTAGTATTTTGCAATTACCTCTGCGGTATTTGTTATCAATTCCATGGATATAACATTACAGAATTGTCCCATGTTTTAGAGAATTGTAGGTTTAGTTCGAGCTCTTGCAAACAAAGCCGAATGGAGGCGGCGACCCATGTTTCGAGATGGGTTGAAACACAACATTGGAACAAAAAGATGCGCAACTTGTGTATGGGCGCGGGATCGGGACCGGTATTGCGAAGAGTCAAGACACTGGACACTATGTCCTGTAAAGGATGAGTGATTTGGGGGATATCTCGATGGTTAAAATAGAGAATTGGGAGGAGAGTCCAGAGGGACCTCCACCTGCTCGACAAAATGCTTGTGCGAATGGCGTCTGGGGTTGGGAGAAAGGAGAGGATGTGGCAAAGTAGAGAGTCCGGTAGAGTGCTGATAACGTCTCTGGCATTTCGTCGAGCAGAAGATATGCAATTCTCTGCTCTTTCACTTCCACTTTCAGTTCTGTCTCTCTCATCGAACTCTGTCTCTCTCCTCTGGCCTTTCATGTTAATGTATGCTACCCCACGCTCCAAATCTCCAATCTGCTTCCGATTTCAGTGTGTGGAATTTTGATTTTTGAGTGAAGTTTCAACTTTCAACTTTGGAATTGGAAACTGGCTACAGTGAGTGTGAGTGTATAACTACAAGTACAACGATCAGTATGAGGCAATGCCCAGCATTTCGCATTTGCATGCTGGAACGATGTCGTTTAGAGTAAGATCCGATCCGGAATGGGAAAAGGGGTTTGCTTCCCCTTTATAGGTTTTGTTTTAAGAAATAGTTGATTACTTTTGTCACAAAGTTATAGAAAAAGAAACACAAACAAGGGATAAACACAATTTTTTGTCCTCAAAATTTCTCCCATTTTTTTATTTGATTCTTGAAGTTTCAAAAGTAGCAATAAAATGAATAAAGTTTATAACATAATTCAATTTTGTTCACGCACTATTTTCTTTAAAAGGTACAATAGAATTTTAATCTCATAGCATCTCAACTAAACTAATGGGAACATAGGTGCATATTAATATAAACATTAATGTGTGTGAGATACATTTATAATAAAAGGTGTTTATATAACTTATTTTTTTTGCTACTAGATTCAAATTTGAGAGCACACTCAGTCGAACCCGGTTCAAACACCTTAAGACCGAGTGTCCAACCAACTCTGCTAATCCCCTGGGTTGTTTATATAACTTATATAGCTAGTAATTTAAGTTAATTAAAAGGGTCACGTTATCATCATTATGAGTCAATATATACTAAAATAATGTCAAAACTCCTAACTTTACAATAGTAAAAACGTTGAATAGAAGATTTGCATCCAATTAGAAATGGTTATACTTGGTTTTTTAATTAAAAAAAGAAGCAAAAGAAAAAGAAGAAGAAGAAGAAGAAGAAGATATGGCTATACTCAGGCAGAACACGTTCAATGCTCCAGTGCACTAGATAGCACACAATCTGGAGACGTGGTCAATTTTGGACATGTGAGGTCCAATGCACTGAAACTCTAAACCCAAGTCAAACCCACTATACTCCACTATGTTAAGGGGGAAAATCTTACAGAAGCTTGTTTTTGTGGTGATGGAATTAGTACACATCTACGGGCCTAATTGTACATATTGTATACACATACTGATCAAGAAAAGAATGATCAGTGCTACATGAATAATGTTGCAACAAAGGGATATACTCAGGTGCTCAAAGCAAAGTTCACTGTCTCGTATAGGAGTTGTCTGGAAAATTGTATCCACAACAAAACTCCTTAACTTCTCTGAGGTGTTCTTTTCTTCACTCCCTGATTTACAGTATACACTACAGACCACATTTTGTGCAGCACTGATACTTTATGGTACCAAATCAGCTTCAATTCTAGGCAGCTTCTACTATGGCTTGCCCTGAAGTACTTGGACGATCTCCTCCGCTCTTGATTGGATGCCTTTCAAATACTCTGTAAGAACACGCTGCTGGTAAGATCCTCCCTCCTGCAGCAGTTTGAAGTGGATACCATCAAAAAGAGAAAAGAAGAAACAAAATCAGCTAAATCAGAAGTGAAGTGACTAGCATAAAATTGTCTGACATGATTCAAGGACAAAGGTGTCTTACTGTTCGGATCAAAGTCCGCTCAATTCGTTTTTTAATGACAGCGTAAAACTCATCTGGTGAAATGTCCCCTTTGCCAACAGTCATTCCATTGATCAAAAGCTTGTTCCATTCTTCCTCTGGAGCTGCCACCCATATAAGGTCTATTAGTAATGCAGATCAGCAAGCTTCTCTCTTTATCAGAACAAGTAGCAGTGATTTATTAACACGACAAATTCTACTTAGTAAAGTGTAATGTATCAGTAGGTAATAGGAACCTTTTATTATGGCTTCGAGAAACTGCTCAGCCTTCAAAACTTCTTCTCCTGCACCAGAAATATCACTAGGGGCTGGGTCTCTATATCATCAACTTTATAAGCAAAAGCAAGCCAAAAGAAAATGAATATAAAATTTATTCATAAAGAATTTTTAAAAGGGTATCATGCTAGGGAATTTTAACCCAGGAAGCTATATTCATAAATAATAATGAATTTAAATTAAATCCACCAGTATAAATATATAATATGTATGAACCACAGTCAAATGTTTTTTCATAATAGAGTGATTAAATTTTTTGTTGGCTGTCAACCTACAGAAACCCTCCTTTTTCCGGGCTTATGACTGGTTGTGAACACAATATATGACAATAAGTGCAGACACAATACAGGACAAGGTCAAATGTATTCATCTTAAATTCTTAATGCTGTGAAAGGCCAACATAGCATCATTTGACCTACGTAAGGTTTTGAGTAACTAATATTTAGGTGATTTAGCTTTTAGTGTTTCTATCACCACAAAATCAGATTGTTTGCATGACATTACATCTAAACCCAGAAAGGGTAATACCTTTCTTCGCATAACTACGTTTGGAGAGAACTCTGGAAGCATAAAGTTGCAAAACCTTTTGCAACATAGCCTCCAGCCCTGGCTTATCCCCATCTTCTTTTGCCTACAGATGATCCATGATATATTTTAGTAACTTAATCGTTTATTATCTCAAATAAGGACTAGCATCTGAACAATGTTGCAAGAAAGATTTATGAAAATCCAAGCACTATCATATGTAATATGAAATTTATGAATACTGATGACAGTCAGTCACATTATTTTTTTTACAAGTAACAGTCAGTCACATTATAAAAATAAACTTCTTAAATTATCATTATAACATACATGCTCCAGTATGCCTTTGTACATGTATAGAAAGATTGCATAGCTAGTTTGATGCTTGATGCTCAAAAAAATTAGACCTGGAATTATGCAAGAAGACAGTATAACTTTTACTACGAAAATATGGCAATGTTGTTTGATGGAAAACATGCTTACATTTAAGTTCTGGTGTTTGACTACCATTCAGATTGAGTAAAATATAATTTACTGGCAGTAGTTCTAGCTCAATGGTCTTTTGCTACCAATGCAGGCAAAGATAAAAGAAAAAGACAGACTCACTTGCCGTAGCTGTGCATTGACCTCTGAAAGAAAGCCTTCATCTAGTTGCCCTTCTTGTTCCCTTTGGCTTATCTCCTAAAAATCACAAGATGTAATGATAAGTTACATAAATACAAATCAAAGAGATTTACAACGCTCTAAATTTGCACTAGCAAAAATGAAAACACGTATTAACTAATCTACATGTACTTCAGCACAGCTGTCCAATCAAATAGGTAACTCATCTAAACAACAAAGCAGCCGAAGCTACCATCTCCAAGTTCTTATTTGCTTCTTTTCTTTCTATCACTCCATCCATGGCTATATGGCATTATTTCCATTCTTCTAAATAGCCATCAGTGTCAACGAAAACTATAATGGTTGAAATGAAGTTTTCATGTAGACGAAGATCTATAGGTGAAGGGCAGTCATTCACAAGCTAGGTTAATAAGAACTTCATTGTCAGCTCACATGATAAGATAATACAAGGAGCACATGAAAAGGGTACTGAGAAAAACTTCTCCATGAATAATACAGAGTACCCAACAGAACAAAGGAAATCAATTTAAAACCAAATTTAAGAAAAGGTTTACTTTCTCCATCAATACTAGGGCCTCGGGATCTCTAGGAGGCCAGCGAACCTCTTCCACTTCATCAACGACTGGTTTTAGTATCTCCTTGAGAACATCAGTGGATGACTCTATTTTTTCCTGCAGGAGAAAGATACAGGGAAATAAATTATGAGAGAACTACTAAGAAGAGGAAAAAAAGGAGGGGGGGAGGGGGGGGGGGGGGGAGGAGGAGAGAATAAAGTGATATAACCGAAGCATACAGGGAAATCAATAGAATTTCACTGATGAGAGAGAGGGACAGAGACAAAGAGAACAGTACCTTAGTCTTATGGACAAGGCAATCCACTATGCTCATTACAGATATAGCCAATTCTTCATAATCTTTCTGCGAAATGACAAAAATTATATCAGTGTGTTTTTGTGCAAAGCAGGGATCTGAAATAAGTCAAACATCAGAATTTCATTAAAAATTAGAATTAACTAAGTAAAAAAGCATGCTTTATCATCCTCTGATTTGCAGGTATCTGTTCTTGCTGCAAGGCGTATCCAAAAACCTTCATTGAAAGCAAGGACATTTTCAACAACAAGCTTCTGAAGCTGTTCACATAGCAAAAAAAAAAAAAAAAAGTTTATTAAAATAGATTAATAGTGGAACCAAATAAAAGATATTTGCAGTTTCAAGTAAATGGAGAGCCACATTTACTCAATATAGAAATTTAATGAGCATCCCACACTTCAGAAGAAAAATTGAAAATATTCATGTGGAAACATTGTGGAAAGAGTTTCTTGCTTGATTTATAACATTAGAAACTCCATGAGTGAAATGTCCAAGATACTTTGTCATCTATATGAGTAAAAGCACTGCCTTGTATGGTCTAATAATCATTGATCCTTTAATATGAAATAAAGCAGTTCTCATCCAACAACTCACAAGACAAGAATAATTTGTTATCTTATCACAATAATAGGAGAACAGCAAACCAAAGCCAATTTACTGAAATTAAATTTAAAATAGATATTTTACCAAAAAGGAAGAGAAACAGACAAAAAAAATAAAAAATGATTAGCACCAGCACCATCTTTTATTTTCCCCTGGAAAACACCTCGTACTTACTTCATTTGGATTTGCATCCCTCAGTGTATCTATCAGCCTATCCACTTCAACGGTCTTTTTGAAAGCTTCCTCAGCACCTTGACTGGCTGCATAGATCAAATTTCTCCTGTTTTATTAGATGCAAACACGCAATTTTACTACCGATAACTCCACCAATCAGATAAAAAGAATACTAGAGCTGCGTGACTGTAAAACTTGAACTAATCATTTCAGCATAGGCAAACACAGTTAAATCACACCTATTGGTCTCGGATGATTGATGTAGAGAGAGCTGCAGTAATTCAAAAGACTAAAGGGTAGCATTCCACTTAATTCTCTAAAATTAAAATACCCATCTAGGGAACACTCTTTTTCCCAATTGAACTCAATAAACAAGTTATATCTATAACATAACTTAATCTACTCTACTTAAGCTATTAATAGTTCTAAAAATTCTTATATTACCAAGCACGCTTATCATAAATCCAAATTAGGAAAATGCCCACGGTTTTTCTTCCACTATTTTCTCTCTTATATGCCTTGAGACCATTGCATAGCATAAATCACCAAGTCTGTTAGAGATAATCCAAGTCCAAGCCCATTGTAAAATCCTAGTCCAATTATACTAGGAATCCTAGTCCTAATTGTAAATGCTGTCCTAACTATACTATTGTAACCCTAAGGTTAGTCAATGTTAGCATAGGGTCAGACTATTATGAGTCCTTTTGGTAGTGTTGTAGGAAGTAAAGCTTTAATTGTAGAGCTCTTATGATATAAAGTTTTTACTGAAAAACTCTTTAGAATTTTGAGCATTTGGCAAATTATAATGTAGATTCGTTTTTCTAAAAACTCCAAATTTCAACTTTTCTCGTAGAGCTTTACGAAGATCATAGTGCTCTTATTGGTGGGTTACCAAATGTTACATTTTTTTTTTGGTTTTAAATGCTTGATACATTTTAATACGGAGAGAACTCAATAGTAAATATGTAGCAATCACTAGGATAAACAAGTTTCATCAACAACATAACTTAATCCACTCCGCTTAAGCTATTAATAGTTCCAAAATGTTCTTGCATTACCAATCATACTTACTACAACCAAAAATATGAAAATTCCCACATTTTTTTTCGTCCATTATTTTCTTTCATATATGCCTCAAGACCATTGACACAACATAATTCACCACCTCAAAGACACTCCCAATGGGTCATACTATGCTAATCAAGTACCAATGCACAGAAAAATCACTTGGTACCACAAAAACATTATCAGATAATATTTATTTATTCTTTTATATAATAAAGTACCTCCTCTTCCAATGCATTAAAGTGTTAGAAGAAAACGGCGTCAGCCACCGCAATCTAAAAGCCCCAACTTTCCAGCTTTGCAACAATAAACTCTGCACCACAAAGCAATCAAACATCATATATATAATTGAAGATTATCCATAATACAGAGCAGTTTATCTTTAAGAAATTACAAGTTTTATAAATAAATAAAGTAAAATTATTGATTCCAAGTCTCCAACAAGTCCATTTAGTTATAGAACTCATAAACAGCGACCAAAAAAAAAAGGAGTACCTGGTTATGGTGGTGGGAATGAGAGAAGCTAAGAAGAGATGGGGGTGATGACGTGGCAAAGAATGCAGCCATTTTTGTGTAGCCAGTAGCTGTACGGACTAAGTTGGCGGGAGAGAGATAGAGAGAGAGAGAGAGGTGTCACTGATAATGAGTAGTGACCGTTCAAGTTTTTGCAACCAAATCTTTTTGAGTTTTTTAATTTTATATATTTGCAATATTTTTATTTATTTTTAATTGATGGAACAGTCCAAATAAAATTTTATTGGGCCAAACCTGGGCCTTGTTTCCACCAAGACTGTGATGTATGAGAAAAATCTATGCCAAGCATATGTGTAAGAACTAATTGGCTGGAAAAAAAAAATATATATATATATATATATATAGAGGGATGCTACGTCTACAACAATTTTACAACATTTTTACAACAAATCACAGGTGGTTAATTGTTATTGGTTCAAATTTGAAACTAACACTAAGATTACTTTTTTGCCCTAACAATAACAACCAATAACAATCTGCCACTTAGGAAATGTTGTAAAAATGTTGTAGAAATGTTGTAGACATAGCATTTCTCATATATATATAGGCCCATTATGTAGCAAGAGACTAAAAGCACATTTGGTTTGTCATTTTAAACATTAGTGTTCAGTGTTTAAACACTGAACACTAGTGTCCAAAAACAAAAAAACGTGTTTGGTATGCCATTCCTGTTTAGGGGTTGTTTGGAAAACATTGCTCAAAAATCAGTGTTCAAAATGATGATTTTGAAATCACTTTCGGCCTGTTTTCAAACAACAAACACTAGTGTTCAGTGGCAATTGTGTAATTATGTTGAACACTGTATGGCCCACTTGGTTAGACATCAAAAGATGTATTGTCTCCTCTCTTCCTCTGTCGAATCCAACTGCACCTGATGAATCCATCAAAAGCTTTATTCAAAAATGTTTATTTCGGTCAAAGTGTCAGCTTTTTTTTTTTAATCAAACACACACATACTAAACACATTTTTATGTTTTTTGAACACTGAAACATGTTATTTAAACCATGATACCAAACACATTTTTTTTGTTTTATAAACACAAAATACGTTTTTCAACAACACTTTTTAAACCACAATTTTCACATCTTTTTAAACAACAATTTTTAAACTTCATGACCAAACGGGCTCTAAATGGTTACTAATACCCATTGCTTACATTCGAGAGTGGGCTTAACTGGGAGAAGATATATCATGTAGTAGTTATAATTGAGCAAGATTTAGGTACAGTACTTAGGTGTTGTTTCTTAGGTTCTTCTGTTAAGATTCTGCCATGTGGATTTTTTTTCATGGAATGAAAGTGTATTTTTTAATTAAGTAGCCATATGGCTGAATTTTAAGAGGGAAACCTAAGGAACAGTACGTAAGATACTATATCTAAGTTTTGACCGTTATAATTTTATAGATATGTCATGTGTTTTGATGAGAAGCATCTACAAAACACCATTTTTTCTTACTATATTATAATATTTGCATTATCTCATGCAAAAATTTATATCTATTTTAGCATTATAACCTAATTTTAAAAAAAAAATTATATACTTACTTTTCAAAATACCTTATATTTCATTATTTATTTTACACTACATTTCATTAGAATACTATTTCTTCCCCAATCAAAATTCACTGCCCTCAATTTAAATAATTTCTAAAACATTCATTTGCACAACTACAGTAATTATGTAAATTTGTCCAATCAACCCCAAAATACACCAAAATCAATTTATGTATCATTGTACGAAAATTCATTAATATTATAATAATTGTGTAAATTTGCAAAAATACATTTGTGCTATAGTAATTGTGTAATTACACAATTATTGTAGTACAAATGTAATTTTGCACAATGATACGTAGATTGATGGGGTGTATTTTGGGGTTGATTGGACAAATTTGGAACCTTATGCTATTTTACAACTAATACAAATGCTATTACAATCAAATTAATGTAAAATTGTAGAGGAGGGAGCCCAAATTTTTTGAAAGAGGAGCCCAAACGTAAAATTGTAATATATATATATATATATATGTATATAATATTTTTTTTAGACTAAGGGGGTATAGGCCCCCTTCGGCCCCCACCTAGTTCTATCCTTGAATTGGCATGGGCTACGTTCAAGAGGGTGCCACAGCGTAAATTCAAGGTTGGTTTTGATCTTAAAGATTTTAAGAGGCAAATGGATCAGATATTTAGTTTAATATTGTAATATTTATAAACTCTTTTACACAATATTTCTCATTACATTTATAATAAATGATTCATAATTCTGTTATTGGTTTTTAAGTTCTCTAATCATCCTAAGTCATATATACAAAATGACATCTTGTATCACTTCTTGTGTCCTGACTATTAATAACTTGGAAAATGACTCTTGGATACTCAAGATAGGTTTAATGCTAAAGTTTCTCCAAGTTTTTCTATTGAAGAGATGTCCAAAACTATTGTGTTAGTTTTGTAAAATAGTATGTAATCTAACTTAATATCATAAATTTCATTCTTAAAAATTTTTCTTTTTACTTCACAAATAAAATTTTTAATAAAAAAAATACTTTGTATCGCAAATTAAAATTCTATAATTACAAATCATTTTTGTAATTAAATGAGTTTTATATTCAAGTTTTATTTATTATTATTTCCTTTTATTAGTAGTTTGATGAACTATTACTTAATATTTATTATTATATATAATATAAAAGAGACTCAATATGAAAAACTAAAAGTGTAACGGGTACATAAAATTTTGAATTATTATTTGAACATATTCTTTAAATAAAATTAACACAAACATAAACATAAACACAAGAAAATATTTTTTTTTTAATTTTTTTTTACCACAATACATGTAAATTCAAATTTAAACATAAAAATATATAAATTATTTGTCAATATTTGACCTAATTAGGTTATTTATAAACTAAACCATTTAGTAAAGCTTGCTATAGGTGCCCTACCCTCTCTTTCCTTTCCATGACACTTGAATCTTCATTTACTTGTTTTAATCAATTAATTAATTAGTAGCCATTGATAATTTATTATAGAATATTATTGGAATATTATAATTACTTTATTGTTACCAAATCAGGGTTAATTTTAGAAAATGTCCTCTCTTTGACATAAAGCAAAAAATAAAATATCACAATTTGATGTTAGTTGCACTATCTTTCTTAGAGTCCTGATTTGGGTTCAATGACAATATTGTGCTTTTCTACCAATTCTCTGTAATTGTAATCGGGAAAAGTGACTTTTGTCATGCCTATTGTATTAAATATAGTTTCATGTGTAGTCCCACATTAATACCCAAGAGATTCTCGAGATTAGAAAATGAAATTCTAAAAGTTTTTGGACGACTCTCTCTCTCTCTCTCTCTCTCTCTCTCTCTCTCTCTCTCCTAAAATGACTAAAAAAGCGTTTTACAACCCATTTAGGAAAACATATTTCTTACACAAAACCAATCTAACTAGAATCTAACTTATGGGGGCCAGATAACCAAAAGGTGTTGTTAAAATTGTATATATTGGGCCTATGGCCAATCCGAGAATATATACTTGTCCGAGGATGATCAAGCAACGTTATTATGGGAATGATATGAGAGGAAGAGATACGAATTGTACATGACAGTCCAAAAGATGTCCGAGGAGAGAAGTCATATTAGGATTGTGGATCCGAGATCAGTAGGAATATCCTACCACCCTGAGCATCCTACTAGGTAGCATCACGGTTAGAAATCAGATGCTGGATAAGGAATGAGTAGATGAAGGCTACAAATATCTACTAAAATTGCTACCTCCGCATTAAATGCTCTTCATCTCACTCTCTGGCCACATTAATGTGGAGGTGATATTTGAACAGTGCAAAGTTGGCTACCCCAAAACCTACACAACCAGAGAGGGTGTCTAATAGGACAGACACTCAAGTAGTAACGCAGGTGATCAACAAGTGTAAGATCAAGATGCTTGAAAAAGAATTATATAAGAAAGAAGACCCTTCGTGAAGAAGGGACTAGGAATTTAGAAGAGAAAAACACTGTGATATTGGGGGATAAGACTTGTCACCTAATTTTAGTACAATATACATGAACAAATCACTTCGGATAACGCCAAGGACGATTTTTCTTCAACGTAACCTTGTCTCTTTGCATTATTTTATCATCCAAACCTAATCCAATGTTGGTTTAATCATCTAGAGCCCAATTTTCCAACTCATTCTCTACAAATTCATTGCTTTGGGCTTTTTGGGCCTAAGTCTATCCACGTAGTGGGTTAGGAACTCAAATCTAGTCCTTACAATTAGCGCCATCTGTGGGAAAGACTGGTGTTTCAGTGAATCCAACTTTCAATAATGGTAGGTTCAAGCCCACATCAAACAGAGTCTATGGGGTCTCAGCGTCAAGATCACTTCCGTGATCTCGAACGGTAGAGAGACCAGGAGGGAAGTGTGCATACTACTCATACTAGTAGAAGTTGTGCTAAGGGTAAAAGCCATGTCTCCCAGGAGGAGAATGTTAGAGACATGCAAAAGGAGATTGATCATTTGAAGAAGAGCTTGCGCCATGAATGGCGAAAACGAGCTCTGATGGGATAGCAAAAATTACATCTCCAGCTCGTCCAGATGGGTCGTCCATGACGAACTGTTAGCCAAACGACCAGACCGTCTCCTATTCGTCCAGACCTCTCGTCCTTGAAGAAGTTGACCAATTGAGTAAACCTCATAATCAAGTCGAAAGGGTCGTCCATATGCGAAGCAGATGGACGACCAAACAACTTCATGACAAAGGGTCGTCCATAGACATTGCAGATGGACGACCACACAACACTTAACAAATTCTGGAGCGAGTAACCAACCCGTGTTCATCGCCAGCAATTTCTCCTAAGTATTTAACTTCCGTCAGCGGTTACTACTCCTATAGCCGTTGGGGAAGTTACCTCCGTAAAACGAGTCATTCCATAAATCTTGGGGAGGTTACTAAATCAAGTAACTGCCCCAAGGTTCTCCATATAAAAGGACCGGTCTGAAACAGGCAAAGGTCAGAAAAATAAATTATGAGAAATTATTCCCGAAAAGTTGGAACTACGTTTTTCTTGATTAGAAAACTAACTTTACCATCGGAGAATATTTGGCCGGTCCACCCCGGTCACTCCCTCACTGTTTCTTCTTTTCAGGCCTTCGCTACCGGCCTTCGCTACCGCCGTAGCCCACCGAAGCCGAAGTGTTCAACCAATTGATTTAGCACATCATCAGTTGGCGCCGTCTGTGGGGATAGTTATAAGAGTGGTGAAGAAAATACTAGTAGTAGTAGCAGTTCCTCGGACGAGCAGTACTCGTCCGGAGTCCCTGGCATTTCTTTAGAAGAATTTCAAGAAATGCAACGCAGGATGGCCTCTGGAACTGGGGCTAGCTCGTCTAGAGCGCCACCCAGCCCTTCTCAGGACGAGGAGGAGGAAGAAGAAAACATCATATATAGCTGTGCGCCTGAGGTTGCATCCACCTTAGACGCTCCTAAGTTAAAAACTTTAGTAGATAGATACCAAATTCCTGCTGAACTTGAACCTCGTCTACCCAGGGAAGGAGAGTGGTGTTGTTCGCCTTCCTCTGGTTTAGGAGTATATTCATCTTATCTCTTAGCTGGTCTTAGGTTTCCCCTAAATTCATTTTGTAGAGGTCTTCTTCATAGGTTAGGTATTGGTCCTAACCAACTTAATCCCAATGGTTGGAGGACGATAGTTGCCATGCAAGTGTTATGGCGTGAGGCATTAGAAGGGAACTGTCCTTTAACGGTGGACGAGTTCCTTTACTGTTATAAGCCCTCAGAGATTAAAAAATCTGCTGGTTTTTACCAGTTCTCGTCCAGAGGCTCTCATTATAGTTTAATAACGGGCCGTAGCTCGTCTGATAGGCTCTGGAAACAAGACTAGATGACGAAGCCTAGACGAGAGTCTTGAACGAGATGGCAGAGGAGAGATTATGAGAAAGGTGAAGGGCAAGAAAGAGAATGTGCCTATTTATAGGGCCCAGGAGTAGGGTCAGCGAAGCGACATCATCCACTAAGAAAGTGACACGTGGCAGTCGCATGGGGAAATGTGATTGATTTAACTGCTCAACATATTAAACCGAGACACGTAGCCGTGTGAAGGGGATAAAATCTCTATAATGTCCCTAGACGACACCCTGGACAAGGGGGCAACTGATGGGATAGCAAAAATTACATCTCCAGCTCGTCCAGATGGGTCGTCCATGACGAACTGTTAGCCAAACGACCAGACCGTCTCCTATTCGTCCAGACCTCTCGTCCTTGAAGAAGTTGACCAATTGAGTAAACCTCATAATCAAGTCGAAAGGGTCGTCCATATGCGAAGCAGATGGACGACCAAACAACTTCATGACAAAGGGTCGTCCATAGACATTGCAAATGGACGACCACACAACACTTAACAAATTCTGGAGCGGGTAACCAACCCGTGTTCATCGCCAGCAATTTCTCCTAAGTATGTAACTTCCGTCAGCGGTTACTACTCCTATAGCCGTTGGGGAAGTTACCTCCGTAAAACGAGTCATTCCATAAATCTTGGGGAGGTTACTAAACCAAGTAACTGCCCCAAGGTTCTCCATATAAAAGGACCGGTCTGAAACAGGCAAAGGTACGAAAAATAAATTCTGAGAAATTATTCCCGAAAAGTTGGAACTACGTTTTTCTTGATTAGAAAACTAACTTTACCATCGGAGAATATTTGGCCGGTCCACCCCGGTCACTCCCTCACTGTTTCTTCTTTTCAGGCCTTCGCTACCGCCGTAGCCCACCGAAGCCGAAGTGTTCAACCAACTGATTTAGCACATCATCAAGCTCCATCCAATTCTGACTTCTCTTCTGATGGTGAGAAGGACGTTAGCTTTAAGCACAGATTAAGGACGCCCCCCAGCGAGTCTTTCTCATTTGAAGAAGAATATCATCATGAACGTAAACAGAGGAATTCATCCTCGATTGGTCTACAAAATGATGCTATGAGCAAGGCACTTAATCAAATTTCTAGGTCGCCTTTCACGCGTTGGATCGAGGGTGGGATACTTCCTCAGCGATTTTCACAGCCCACGTTCACCATGTACAATGGTAGAACAGATCCTGTAGATCATGTCAGCCACTTTAATAAAAAAATGGCCATACATTCCAAGAATGAGCCCTTAATGTGCAAGGTTTTCCCTTCCAGTTTGGGACCTATAGCGATGAGGTGGTTTGATAGCGTAAGGGCGAGTTCCATAAATTCTTACAAGGAACTTACTCAAGCATTTGGATCTCGCTTTATAATGTGTAGAAAAGTTCCTCGGCCCTTAGCCTTTTTGCTATCATTATCCATGAAAGGAAGGAGAAACCCTAAAGACATATTCGGATAGGTACTGGGAGATGTTTAACGAAATCGATGGTAATTTGATGATGTTGCCATTAGTACTTTCAAGCTCGGCTTACCTACTAATCATGGTTTAAGGAAGTCTTTGATGGGAAACCTGTTTTTAGCATACGTCAACTCATGGATCGGACTGACAAGTACAAAAGAGTTGAGGAAGATCAACAGCGTGATAAGGGGAAGGGCAAGGCTATCCCTCAAGAAAATAGGGATTTCAGGTTGGAATGTTGCAACAACAATAGACCCCGGAGAGATTTTTTTGGACAATCTGAATCTGCAACTCCTCAAGTGGTAAACATTGTGTTCAAGGATCCTATGGAACAAGTTTTGGAGAAGGTTAGGAACGAACCATATTTCAAATGGCCGAACGAGATGAGCGGTGATCCCTTGAAACGCAACCAAAGTCTTCATTGCCAGTACCATCAGGAGAGGGGACATGCCACCAAGGACTGCCAGACGTTATGGAATCATCTAGAATAGTTGGTTAAGGAGGGGAAGTTGCAACCCCTCCTGTGTCACCCTAACAGACAAGATGACCAGTCGAAATCCGGAACACAGGGGAGTGCTTCTACAAGGCCCCTAATAGGCACTATTAATGTCATTTTTGTTGCACTTGGGAGGACTGGGTCACAACCTTCCAGGGTGATGTCTGTAGCTCGGTTACCTTGCCGAGGATACGAATATGGGGCCAAAGAGGGCTAAAGTGGAAATTCGACTGACTTTGAGTTTTTCGGATGACAATAAAGCAGGAACCATTCAACCACATGACGATGCCTTGGTAATGACCCTCAGAATAGGAGGATATGATATGCGAAGGGTGATGGTAGATTAGGGCAATTGTGTAGAGATCATGTACCATGATTTGTACAAAGGGTTAAGCTTAAAATCTAAAGACCTTACCGCCTATGATTCACCCTTGGTGAGCTTCGATGGGAAGGTTGTCATCCCAAAGGGTCAAATCAGGTTGCCCGTGCAGGCAGGCTCAGAGGTAGTGGAGGTGGCCTTTATAGTGGTAAATGCATACTCTCCCTACACAGCCATCATGGCCAGGCCATGGCTTCACGCTCTAGAGGTTGTTTCTTCAACTTTGCATCAAAAAGTGAAATATCCGTCAGGAGATCAGATTGAATAGCTGATTAGGGATCAATCTGTGGCTAGGCAATGCCTTGTATCCACAATCTTGCACCAACCAACAGTTGAGTCCTCGGCCTCGGTGAATGAAAGCTTATAGCAATCAAAGTCCACGGAGTTGCCAGTGAGGGAACCAGCCGAGGAAGCTAAGTGCGAGGACTTAGAGAAATTTATCATAGGTGATGATCCAAAGAAGTTCTTCCAAGTCGGAGTCTAGCTACCACCTCGGGAGAAAAGGGAATTTGTGGAGTTTCTTAAGAGGAATGTAGATGTATTTGCATGGAATGCCTACGAGGCTCCGGGGGTGGACCCGAGCTTTATCTGCCATCATTTGAAGGTCAATCCATTGGTCACCCCCAAGAAGTAGCCTCCTCGGCGTTCATCTAAGGAACATTCAGATGCTGTTAGGGATGAGGTCATGAAACTCAAACAAGCAGGGGTTATTAAGGAAGTTTTCTACCCTAAATGGTTGGCCAATATAGTGGTAGTAAAAGAGAAAAATAGGAAATGGCGTGTATGTGTAGATTTTACGGACTTGAATAAGGCCTACCCAAAGGATCATTTTCCTATGCCGAGGATTGATCAGTTGGTGGATGCAACTGTAGGTCATCCTCGGATGAGCTTTCTAGATGCCTTTCAAGGGCACCATCAGATACCATTGGTTTCTAACGACCAGGAGAAGACAACTTTTGTCACTTCCACTGGAAATTATCATTATAAGGTGATGCCTTTTGGTTTGAAAAATGTAGGGGCTACTTGTCAGAGGATGATGACTAGGATGTTTGAGCCTCAGTTGGGGAAAAACATAGAGATTTATATCGATGATATGGTAGTGAAGAGCAAGGTGGAGTCCGATCATGTTGATGACCTCTGAAATATTTTTGATGTCCTAAGGAAGTATAAGCTTCGGCTTAATGCTTCCAAATGTTCTTTTGGTGTTGGGTCAAGGAAGTTCTTGGGCTATATGGTCACGCACTGTGGAATTGAAGTTAATCCTGACCAGATTATGGCAATCAACAATCTTCAACAACCTCGGAATCCCAAGGAAGTCTAGAGGCTTACAAGGATGACTGCGACGTTGAACCGATTCATTTCTCGGTCAACAGACAAATGTAGGCCTTTCTTTTAGTTATTGAATAAGTGGAAGGAATTTGAATGGACTGAAGAATGTGTCCAGGCATTTCAACAATTGAAAGAGTATTTGTCTCGGCCGCCTATTATGTCTCGGCCCGAGGTGGATGAAGTGTTATTTGCTTACATCGTTATGGCCGCCCACGCAATAAGTTTGGTGCTGATACAGGATGATAATGGCGTGCAGAGGCCAGTTTACTATGTGAGCAAGTCCCTACATAAGGCCAAGGTTCGATATTTACCATTGGAAAGAGCTATTTTGGCAGTGATGCATATTACACGTAAGCTTCCCCACTATTTTCAATCACACACAGTGATCATCCTAACCCAACTACCGCTAAGATCTTTGCGTTGGAGTGCTGATTACACGGGTAGAATTGCAAAATGGGGGACGATTCTAGGGGCTTTTGACATCAAGTATATGCCCCGCACCTCAGTCAAGGGTCAGGTCCTTGCAGATTTGGTAGCCAAGTTTGCTGAAATCCCAACAGAAGAAAAAGTAGAAGAGCAAAACATGGATAAAAAATCGGTTAAAATGATCTCCATGCAAGAACCTGTATCCTGGAAAGTCTATGTTGATGATGCAGCGAACTATAAGGGATCTGGTGTGGGGCTAGTCTTGATATCTCCAGAGAGCATTACGATCAAAAAATCCTTGAGATTGGGATTCTCGGCTACAAATAATGAAGCTGAGTACGAAGTTCTACTAGAAGGAATGATTATGGTACAAAAAATGGGTGGAAAGATAGTGGAATTGATTTCTGATTCAAGATTGCTCATTGGCCAAGTCCAAGGGGAATTAGAAGTCAAAGATCCCAGAATGCAAGAGTACTTAAACCAGGTTAAACATTTATAGTCTAAATTTGAATATTTCAACTTGACACAAGTCCCTAGAAGTAAAAACACACATGCGGACTCTCTTGCTAATTGGCAACTTCCTCGACAAAAAATCTACCTCGAGTAATCCTCGTAGAAGACTTATGTAGACCTACCGAGGCAAGAAGTATTGTAGCTCGTGTTAATCAAATAAGGGCCGCTCCAAGCTAGATGGACCGTGTTTTATTGTTCCTCAAGGAGGATGTTCTGCCAGAAGATAAATCTAAAGCTGACAAAGTGCGAAGAAAAGCCCCTAGGTTCTGGCTGTCCGAGGATCAGAAGTTGTATAAAAGGTCTTTTTCTAGCCCATATCTGCTGTGTGTACATTTGGAAGGAGTTGAGTTAATCCTGGAGGAATTGCATGAGGAATTTGTGGAAGCCATACAGGGGGTAGGTCACTATCTCATAGGGCCCTCACCTAAGGCTATTAGTGGCCGAGGATGTAGAAAGAAACAAAGGACTATGTAAAAAAATGTGATCAATGTCAGAGGTTCGCCCCAAACATTCACCAACCAGGGGGAGTTCTCAATCCCATCTCTAGTCCTTGGCCTTTCGCTCAATGAGGCTTAGACATTATTGGCCCTTTCCCTAGGGCAGCAGGGAACAAGAGGTACTTATTGGTCGGCACAGATTATTTCACCAAATGGGTGGAATCTGAACCATTGTCCAATTGGCTTATTATCAACATAAGCTCAAACGAGGGTATAACGCTAACGTGAAGTTGAGGCTATTGACAGTAGGGGATTTAGTCCTAAGAAAGGTTGTTGGAGCTGCCAAAAACCCAGCATGGGGAAAATTGGGACCCAACTGGAAGGGCCCATATCGTATAACATCAGCGGCTAGGATCGGCGCGTATTATCTAGAAGACTTAGAGGAAAAGGCTGTACCTTGTCCCTGGAATGTAAATAATTTTAGAAGATATTATTATTAATACAAGTATTCTTCTTTTGGTTTGCTATATTCCTCATCTTGCATCCTTGCTATCATTCTAAGTGTTAAACAGAGTCTTAGCTACGCCTGGTTCCTCAGACCACCTGCTTTGAGAAAATTAACATATTTTGACAACTATCTGAATATCAAACTGAACCTTGGTCATGCCTGGATCCTCGGAGCACATACCTTGAGAAAATTGATATCTCTCGGTTAATTTTCTAAGTGTTAAACAGAACCTAAGCTATGTCTGGTTTCTTGGACTATCTACTATAGGAAAATTAACACATTATGGCATCATTCTAAATATCAACTGAATCTTGGTCATGCCTGGATCTTCGAACCACATACCTTGGAAAAATTGATATCTCTCAATTAATTTTCTAAGTGTTAAACAGAACATAAACTATGTTTGGTTCCTCGAACCATCTGCTATGGAAAAATTAACACATTATGGCATCATTCTAAATATCAAATAAAATATTGGTCATGCCTGGATCCTTGGACCACATACCTTGGGAAGGTTGAAATCTTTTAATCAATTTTTTAAGCGTTCAACAGGAATTAAGTCACATTAAGATTACTCGGACCATAAACTCAGTGGAAATTAATACACTATGATATCTATTAAAGTGTTGGGTAGACATTGGCCCAAGCACTAAAAAGAAGTAAACTCCTAATTCTCTTCCTGGGTTACATGGTTTGTTATCACCCAATAAAGATGTAAACCAAAGTCCATGAGTACCACTTAAAGCATTTTAGGGTGCCTTGGACTTGGCTGTTGTTTGATCAGTGTTGGAATATTTTTCTTAAAGTTAGAACACTTATCAAAGTTTGTGAATCCAAGGTATGTATTGAAAATACTGTGAATTTACTAATCTTGATCTACTCTGATCCTCAATTATAAATATGTGAAAGTTGTGCACTTTTATAGCACATGGCTATGTTCAATCAAGGAATAATCAAAATAAAGATTGCACAAGAGAATAAAATGTGCATTCCATTAAAACATGTCTTAAAAACAAAAACAAAAAAGAAAAAAGAAAGGGGAATTACATTACAGATAATGCAATTACATTATAAAAATAAGGAGTCATCGTTTTAACTTTATCTGAAGCCCAGTCTTGGAGGTCTTGTCATCTTGATTAGCTGCTTTAGTAGGAGTCACCTTCTCTTTATCCTTAGGATCTTCCTTGGCAGGCATGGTGACTGAACCTAAGACCAATTCAAAACTTTGTGAAGCTGCCCCACTTTGTGGAATCTCCATAATTTTACCCGAGGACTTATCCATATTAGAAGAGGTCTCCTTGGGAGCTTCAGATTCTTTTACTTGCCCCTGTTGATTAGGAAGAGGAGGATCTTGAGGCTATGTCTCTCCAGCAGGGTCAGCATCAGTAGAAGCTGCTTCACCTTGAGTGAAAGAAAGGTCCGAGGCACGTATGGCTGGAAGGTAATAAATTTTCTCTGGCTTTCTCAGCTCAGAAAAAGCCTCAACCCCAGTTTGGTTGAGGGCTTCATTCCAAGTCTGAGCGCAGTAGATTCGACACACCGCTGGGACCTCCGCCCTAAGGGTTTCCTCGGTCTTGGCCACCCTAGTGTCGTAACCGTGCTGCTCTGCCGCATCCCTAGCCTTCTCGGCCTCCCCTCTTGCTTTGTCAGCCTCAACCTTAGCCTTCTAGGCCTGATCTTTCTGCTTCTGGACTTCAACTAACTTTTTCTGCAGAGCTGCAACTTGCTCTTTAGAAGAAGCCAACTGTTCCTTGGCATCACGCAAAAGCAGCCTTTGATCCTCGGCCTGCTTTTGAGCGCTCTCCAGAGCCGAGTCAGCACTTTTTCTTGCTCGCTTTTCCTCTGTCAATTTTTTCCTTAAGTCCTTATTAGATCGGTCGGCAATCTTAAATGACTCCACAGCTGTCACGCGCCTAGACCTCTCATCGTCTAGCTGACAGTAGCAAGAATTGGTTATCTCCTCAACCCTAAAAGTAACTTAGACAGCCTAACAGAAAAGGGTGGTCACCTTTTGAAATTAAAAAATAAAAAATAAAAAAAGAGAAAAGAAGTGAGCTGCGTACCATGCCCAAATATCTTTTGAGGTTAAGAAAAACCTCTGGCCTCCTGATAGACCGCAGCTCGGCCATATCAGTTGAGAGTAGCAAAGCCTCCTCCAAAGCCGAGGCCACATGGCATCCAGTGCCTCCATGGAAATCCCTGATGGATGCATTATCCCTCAAGGGCTCACCATTGATCATCGGAGTTGGAAGCCAAGCCTGAGGTTCGGATGGTTGATTGTCTCTTCTCTCTGAGCCTCTTTGCCCTGCTTGTCCAGTTTTTTGCTGCTTTGCAACACGTTGGGTTTCCTCTTCAAGCGAAGGGTAAGATCTCCCAGCATCAACTACATCCTTACCCTTCTGCTCTCTTTTTCTCTTTGGATCAGTAGGTTCAACCCTAGGTGGCAAAGATGGTTGGGGAGGAGGAAGAGGAAGTTTAGGTGGGGGAGGAGGAAGTTCGAGCTGAACTGACCCCCCATGTGCATCCTTCCCAGTCTGGGACTCTATTAACTCCAACAAACTTTTCTTAAACTTCCTTTGGATGCCCATCTCGTCCAAAGTGTTAAGGCCTACTTCTTGTTGATCGTCAAAACCAGCTCAAGTACTCTCGGGGGATGGAGATCGGTTAAACACCTCAAATTCGTCTTGGGAGTCTCACAAATTTACAACTCCCTCCGGTTCTTCTTCTTTTTCTTCCTCTCCTTCCTTAGCAACAGATTGGGATGAGGATGCTCCTACTAAAGGGATGCCCATAAAGAGTGGCTGAGTAAAGGGTGTACCCTCTGGGATTGGAACGCCCTCAGGGACGACAAATCCTTCAAAGGCCACAGTGATACGAGGAAGACGAGGATTTTGTCTAGATTCTTTCTGTTGACTAACTTGAACCGAGGTATAGTAGTACATTTGTCTGCAAAATCATTAAAACAAAGGGAAAATTTGTCGGAAGCAGAAATATTGTGGAACAAAGGGGAAATGTAAGCTAAAGTGCATAAATTTACGACTAGACCCCCACTTGGTTTTCCCTCCTTAGTTGGACAGGGTAGGCCATCATGCCATGCCCTAGAGAAGATTAAAAAAATCTTCCTTTAACCCCTTGTTTGACGTAGGGAGGCATTGGATTAGTCTTGACACAGGCCAGTAGTCCAAACACTGTTAAAGAAAAGAACAGCTACTAGGGGAGTGAATTTTAGCTCTTAACCAACACATATCAACATCCACACTCTAAACAAAGTTCTAAAAGCCATGCCCTTTGTAGAACCACTCCAAAAATACACTAAGATGTTCCCAAAGAAGGTTTCAGAACACAGATGTGATACGCTGGATAGCACCTAGAATATATGGTCTTAAAAAAAATTAATAACAATAATCCAGCTCATTCTCCTATATACAAACAGACCAGCCGGAACAGTTTTTGGTGGCTGGTCCTTGTTGATGTACGGTGCAGAAAGAATATAAGTTTTACAACTACTTTGGATGGAGAAAGTTCGGGATTGATGGAGACTTGAAGCACATGTTACATATATAATGCCAAGATTTGTTTCTAAGCTTTTAGGCTGACATTATTATGATTAAAACTAGTAGCTAAAAAGGTGATTTTGAATGTATCACCAATTCGATCACCAACCCATGGGGCCTTCCTATTGACTAGTTTGCTGAAGAAATTTGATTCTATTGGTATTTCAATCTTGAACAACTTCATGATTGATTTTTGGACCCCAAAAACTATAGGGTACCCCTTTCATTTATTGTTATTCTTTGTGTTAGAGCTAAGAGAGCAGACCTAACCACATTGTTTAGAGTGTTATTATCGCATGAACGCATTGATTACATACGTACATATCTTTTATTGCCCTAACGCAACACTACTCAACGGTCAACCGTGCGCCGAATTACCTATCAATTTTCATCGAAGACATTTATATATATGGTTGAGTGTTTAAAGGGTTATTTGACTCATAACCCTTTAAACACTATCAAGTTTTTTTTTTTAGATGGTTTCAACATATGGTGTCGGTGATAGCTTTTTATCGTCAAATCAAGACACCAATTAATTTTTTGTGTAGGCAGGAATTAAATCTCAAATCTTTTACACAATCATCAGAAACTTTACCAGTTAAACTAACTAGAACCCACTAAACACTATCAAGTGGATATCATTAAAACCAGCTCAACCCCAAAATTTGATGCCACAGCTTTTCAATTTCATGGATTAAAAGTACACTAGTGCCAAGCGCCAACATTCTAGTTTACGATTTTCAAGGGCCTTCTCATAAAAGACCTTATTTAGGCCTAACCATATTAACACGTACATGATACACCCATAAGAAAGTATTTATGATCTCTGATAAATAAATAAATAAATTTATAATTCAACAGTTAAGAAGAGGAATTTGAACATTGAACGTCTTCATTAGAAACATCAATATATATTAGTTGAATTACAAGACTTTTGGCAAAACATAAAGAATATCAATATATACAATATTACAATCTACAAATCTTCAAATTGGTTACTATTGCAATTGCTCAACCAATATGGTTTGCTTGTTTGCTTGCTCCACCCTCAATCCTATCACTCCTAGAATCAGAGACAGACGTACTAATCACCAACCAACTTTGTCCAAATATAATTCAATAATTAAGAAGCATAATTTAAACATTAGACGTCTTCATTAGAAATATCAATAGATATTAGTTGAGTTATAAGACTTTTGGCATAATAGAAAGAAGGGTATGATTAACAAGTGTCCTTAGAACATTTGTTAATATATCATTTTAGGAAACTTTTGATATCACGAAAGACTTTTGGCATAATAGAAAGAAGGGTATAGTTAACAAGTGTCCTTAGAGCATTTATTAATATATTATTTTAGGAAAGCCTTGATACCACTTTTGTGAAAAATATAAAAAATTATAAGAAAAAAAAAATATATATATATATATATATATTTTTTTTTTTTTCTTTTTCCATAAAAAGTTTTTAAAATTTTTTTTCTAAACCAATACCCTAGGGGCAACTCCACATTGAAGGTAGGGTGGGCACAGGACCACCCTAACCTAAAAAGAATAATTACTATATATAAAGTTTAAAAATTTATGATTTGTCTACCCTTAAAAAAATTTGTGACCACCCTAAATTTTTTAAGGCCTAACAAAGTTAAACTTTGATCACCTTAACAATGTAGGGACCGGGTTCGAGCACTACGTCAATGGGGTGAGTGGACTTAAGCCCAGTTAGCCCGATACAATGAATTTGTAGAGTATGGGTTCAAGAACTGGGCCCTAATAAGGGTTGCAACAACTAAACATGGTAGGGAATGAGTTGGACGACAAGAACGTAAGCTAAAGCGTAACATATGGTTCCTCGGCCCTCCTCTTAGGGGCTGAAAGTTCTTATTTCTTTTTCAATGCTTGGTTACAAGGTTGATACAAGTGCTACCATATTTTCTTTCTCTAAAAATCTCGTCCCCCTCTCTGGGGGACTTCTTACATTATATATCCCCCCTTTAGTTAATCTTGGCCCTCTATTTGTTGGTTATGCAGGCCACCACTTGAGTGCTTGTCCCATCAATCACCTTCCCCTTCTTTCTGTGGGTTGCAGCAACTACGGCAGCACTGCTCAGGGACTACTTCTCCATTAATGCGGCCAGAACGTTAGGTGTAGGCATTTATTGTGTAGGTGACAGTTCCTCCTAGAATTGCTCCTCCACCATGCTTCCGTGACTGACCCATTGTACTTGTCTTTTCTTTGGAGACGTTCTGAAAGACCACCTCTGATTGTGCTTTGTTCTTCCTCTCCATGGTCTCGGTTGGCCGAGGACATGATAGTCCTCGGTAGTGCTTCTTGGTAACTGAATCTTCTTCGGTTCATCCTCGGACATTTCTTCCTCCTCGGCGTAGGCCTTGGGCCTAGTATGAAGTGGGCCTGGGTTGTCAAAACCCTATCCCCACAATAGCCCCTAAAAATCCTGCTGTCAGGCTCCTCGGGCGGAGAGGAGGATTTTGATATTCTCGGGCCTTTACCATGGCTTGCCAAGTCTTGTCCTCCATAAGTGCCAGAGTCTTTTCATTTGTCCAATGCACGTTCCTGACGCTTCAGTATGCGAAGCACGCTTTCATTAAATTTTGGCGACATCATGCTCCCCACATTCAACGATGTGATGATGATCGAACGGTGGTAATTTTCCTGACTTTATAGGCAGGAAAACTCACACTGTTATTTTTAATTGGGGTTATAAATACCCATTTGAACCGGTTCACCTCTTTACTTTCGCATTCAAGAGCTCTTGCGCACATACCCTGAATTCAGTCAAATCTCCAACCAAACTCACGACTCCCTTTAGCACAAAAAGCCTGTCCGATGAGCTTTTTCTCATTTCTGTAAGTCTTCTTCTCTCTCTCTAAATTGTGTTCTCCCCTCTTCTAAACTTCTTTCTTCGTGTCTCTTAGTTGTCTCTAGGGATGGGTAGGTTCAAGAAATTGGTTGAGTCTGAAGAGGCGATGGAGAAGTTCATCGCTGATTATAGGATACCCAGTAACGTAGGGTCTAAGGTACTATGCAAAGGGAGAGTAGAGACTTAGGAGGCAAGAGGGCGAGGTGGTGATTCCCATAATCGCCTTCTTAGAGGGCAGTATGCGGATCCCCATGGGTCAGGTGATGATGAGTTACCTTAGGCATTTCCGGCTAGCCCCACCCAATGTAGAGTCAACATGTTTAGGATTCTAGGCTGTGTAGATGCCTTAAACGAGAAGATGGGGCTGAGATTGACTCATCATGACGTGAATTAGTGCTACAACCTCCAGCACCTAAAGAGCAAGTCTTACTACATGAAGACGAGGGATGATAGGGTGCGGCTTATCCAGTGCCTTCCTTTGTCCAGCAAGGGTCTGGACAAGGACTTCCTTATTGTGTCTAGAGAGTGGCACGGCGGCCTCTACTGTCTGACAGAGGAGGGGACACCAGGTGAGGTGCCTTAGAATAAAAGGGGATCTAATATTTTGTGCTAGCAAAGTTTGCAGTGCTTGATTGCTGACACACATGTGCCCTATTTTTTGCAAATTCGCACGCTTTTCAGCGGCACTTCCATTTAGTAAATAAGGCAGATTTAGAGACGGCATTGACAGCGGAGATCTTTATAAACGAGGCCGACAACCAAGTTAGGGCCGCTCACGTGATCCTGCGATACGACCCCATTCAGAAGTCGTTCGGGGCACTGAGGTACGTGATCAAGGCAAAGGATCCTTGGCTTTGAAAGATTACTGTATTCGAGGACAGTTTCTCGATTCCGGAGGAATCTTCCACTCCAAAGGGTACCCCATTGGTGAGCTCTTTTGCCATCCACCAGGCCGCGGAGGTTGGGAGGGAGGATAGAGAAACAAAAGAAGCTGCTGATTTGGGTCCGACCAAGGATGAATTTGGCATGTTTGAACAAGTCCACCTGTAATAGGATCCCTCTAGAGACTTGGGTGATCCCAACCTAGCCGAGGCAGACTTCTTATCCGTGGAGACTTCTCATCGGTCAGAGATGGGTTACAAGCGGAAATCCCAATCCAATTTACTTGATTTGATTAAAAGGCAGCCAGGGAAGTCTCAGCCCAAGTTTCCTCTCCCTCCTCCCAAGTCTCAGCCTGCCCAGACTAGGTCAACTTATGTCCAACCTAGGCTTCCACTTCCTCCACCTCAGCCGAGCTTGCCACCTAGGCCGAAGCCCACTGGTCCTATGCAGAAGAAGGACAAAGGTTAAAGGACTATGGAAGGTGACAAGTCTCGTTCACCCCAGGGTGAAGACGACACTCGACGGCCTTCAAAACAATTGAAGATAGGGCCCCACGGCCAGCAAAAGCAAGTCTTCGTCCAGACCGAGGTTCAAGCTTGGCTTCTCGCCCCAATGCTCCATGGGGAGCCTTTGAGGGACGATGCCTCTCTTAGGGACTTTCGAGAGGGCGAAGGCACATACGTGGCCGACGCATTGGAGAGGTCCCTGCTGCGCCTTACGGATATGGCCGAATTGGGGGGCCTGAGGAGTAAAGAAGTCTTCCTCGACCTTAAGAGGTACTTAGGAATGGTAAGATTTCTGACACTTGACTCTTTGGATTTTATTCTTAGGTTTCAAACTAATTGCGTGCTGGTTTCAATTGGCAGGCTGTATAGGCCACCTTTAGGCTGGAGGAGGAGGCCAACAGCTAGAGCAGGGCCTTGGATAGTGAGCGTGACAAGTACCTGGACGCCTCGCGGACCCTTAAAACCTCCGAGGCCGACCTCAAGAAAGCCAAGGAGGCTTTTAAGGAGATGACCAGGGAAAGGGATAGCGCCTTGTCAGGCTTAGAGGGCGCCCAAAGGCAGGCCAAGGACTAGACGAGGCGCCTGCTCGAGGTGGAGGACCAACTGAGGATCGCGAGAGAGCAGATCACCGATCTGAAGGAGAAAGCGATGGATGCGGAGAAAGCTAAGGGCATGGTGGAATTTGCCAGGGACGAAGCTCTAAGGGCTAAGGACGAGGCAGATTTTGGCAGAGCAGAGGCCTTGCATTCTAAAGAGGCGGCCGAGGAGGCGGCCTATAACTCAGGTGTGGCCGAAACAGAGGCCGCCCTCAAGGCTCAAGTGCCTAGTGTATGCCGACTCTACTGTTCTCAGGTTTGGAATGAGGCCCTCAAGCAAGCTAGCGTTGAGGCCTCATCTGACCTGTGGAAGGTAGAGAACATGTACTACCCACCGGCCATCCGTGAGGCTGCCTCGTCTAGCTCCGAGGCTGAGGTGGTTTCTGAGGAAGTGGGAGCTGCCTCAAATAAAGAGGCTGAGGGGGCTGTGGTGGCCACTAAGGCGACTACTACCACTTCCAAGGATCCTGCTAAGGAAGCTAATCCTCCTAGGGTAATTGACACAGCCGAAGGTCTTAACAAGGAAGCACCCCAGGAGGCTGCAAACCCCTCTTTTGACGCTTAGGCCTCTACCGCCGAGGGGACAATTCTCTCCGTGGTGCCTCTGCAAGTCATTTCTTTAAGTCAGAGCCTTTAGGACCCTAATGTGGCCAAAGACCAGCCAAAGAAGGTTAAGCCGAAGAAGTAGGCTCCTTGGTACTTTTGCCTTATGTTATGTTGTTGTTTTTTCTTTTTCTTTTTTTCGAACAATGTAATAGCACTTCGCCGTATGTTTTTTTTTTTTTTTTTTTTTTTGAAGGTTGTAATGTGACCCCTGTTGTGTAACTTTTGTGGACCTAATGTAGTGCGTGTTTTATTTTCCCTTACTTGCGTTATTTATCATCTTCGCTTACCCAATCGTAATTCCAATTGTGCTTCAGCCTATCACAGCTATAATTATGATAACATGGGTATGTTTATGTCAATGGAAATCTACTTCTCTTTTGCTTTTGAATTATGGAAAGAGGGAACCCTCCAGGTGTGGGTTCAACTAAGGCCAAGTCCATGGCACCCTAAAATGCTTTAAGTGATGCTCATGAGCTTAATTCCTTAGATTTCGTTTTAGGAAAGATCATCATTATTTGCAATGATCACGACGGGCATTAAAGTAGTTAATCAAGTCAGACTAACCTGTTCATGGGCTTTGTTTGACACCCAGGCAGATTTTGTATGGTGTAAATTTTACCAAGGCTGATGATCCAAGGATTAGGCACAGCTCTGATTCTACCCCGCAATTAAGTTATTCTTGAAGTAGTTAGTTTTCCCATGGGTTTGAGTCCGAGGACCATGCAAGACCTTGGTTCTGTCTAACACTTAGAATTTTCTTGAAGTAACTAGTCCCTCCATAGGCTTGAGTCCGAGGACCATGCAAGACCTTGGTTTTGTCTAGGACCTAGTTTTTTTTTTGAAGTAGTTAGTTTCCCCACAGGCTTAAGTTTGAGGACCATGCAAGGCCTTGGTTCTGTCTAACACTTAGCTTTTCTGAAGTACCTAGTTTCCTCACAAGTTTGAGTCCGAGGACCATGCAATACCTTGGTTCTGTCTAGGACCTAATTTTCTTTTGAAGTAGTTAGTTTCCCCACAGGCTTGAGTCCGAGGACCATGCAATACCTTGGTTCTATCTAGGACCTAGTTTTCTTTTGAAGTTGTTAGTTTCCCCACAGGCTTGAGTCCGAGGAACATGCAAGGCCTTAGTTTGTCTAACACTTAGCTTTTCTGAAGTACCTAGTTTCCCCACAGGTTTGAGTCTGAGGACCATGCAATACCTTGGTTCTGTCTAGGACCTAGTTTTCTTTTTGAAGTAGTTAGTTTCCCCCACAGGCTTGAGTCCGAGGACTATGCAAAGCCTTGGTTCTGTCTAACACTTAGCTTTTCTAAAGTACCTAGTTTCCCCACAGATTTGAGTCCAAGGACCATGCAATACCTTGGTTCTGTCTAGAACCTAGTTTTCTTTTGAAGTAGTTAATTTCCCCACAAGCTTGAATCCGAGGACCATGCAAGGCCTTGGTTCTGTCTAACACATAGCTTTTCTGAAATACCTAGTTTTCCCACAGGTTTGAGTCCGAGGACCATGCAATACCTTGGTTCTGTCTAGGACCTAATTTTCTTTTGAAGTAGTTAGTTTCCCTACAGGCTTGAGTCCGAGGACCATGCAAGGCCTTGGTTCTGTCTAACACTTAGCTTTTTTGAAGTACCTAGTTTCTCCACAGGTTTGAGTCCGAGGACTATGCAATACCTTGGTTCTGTCTAGGACCTAGTTTTCTTTTGAAGTAGTTAGTTTCCCCACAGGCTTGAGTCCGAGGACCATGCAAGGCCTTAGTTCTATTTAACACTTAGCTTTTCTGAAGTACCTAGTTTCCCCACAGGTTTGAGTTCGAGGACCATGCAATACCTTGGTTCTGTCTAGGACCTAGTTTTCTTTTGAAGTAGTTAGTTTCCCCACAGGCTTGAGCCCGAGGACCATGCAAGGCCTTGGTTCTAGCTAACACTTAACTTTTCTGAAGTACCTAGTTTCCCCACAAGTTTGAGTCCAAGGACCATGCAATACCTTGGTTCTGTCTAGGACCTAGTTTTCTTTTGAAGTAGTTAGTTTCCCCACAAGCTTGAGTCCGAGGACCATGCAAGGCCTTGGTTTTGTCTAACACTTAGCTTTTCTAAAGTATCTAGTTTCCCCACAAGTTTGAGTCCGAGGACCATGCAATACATTGGTCCTGTCTAGGACCTAGTTTTCTTTTGAAGTAGTTTGTTTCCCCACAGACTTGAGTCCGAGGACCATGCAAGGCCTTAGTTCTGTCTAACACTTAGCTTTTTTGAAGTACCTAGTTTCCCCACAGGTTTGAGTCCGAGGACCATGCAATACCTTAGTTCTGTCTAGGACCTAGTTTTCTTTTGAAATAGTTAGTTTCCCCACAGGCTCGAGTTCGAAGACCATGCAAGGCCCTAGTTTCGTCTAACACTTAGCTTTTCTGAAGTACCTAGTTTCCCCACAGGTTTGAGTCCGAGGACCATGTAATACCTTGGTTCTGTCTAGGACCTAGATGGTTGTCAGGGCGCGAGACATACAATCATAATAGACTTAAGTTTGGATTAACAGAAGTGCTTTTATTAATAATAATACTTTCGCAGGTTATTTACATTCCATGGACGAGGTACAAGTTTCTCAACTAAGTCTTCTAAGTAGTATGCACCCACTCTTGCCACTGAGGTAATTCGGTATGGTCCCTCCCAATTGGGTCCTAGCTTCCCATAGGACGGATTCTTGGCGGCCCCCACAACTTTCCTCAACACTAAATCCCCTAGCGCTAGTGGTCTTAGCTTCACGTTGGCATCATATCCCTGTTTGAGCTTCTGGTGGTAGTAGGCCAGCTAGATCATTGTCTCTTCCCTTCATTCATTAATTAGATAGGCTCTTCTCTAGCAGCCCATCATTATTGCTTGGAGTGAAAGAGCTCGTCTTTAGCATTGGGAAGTTTGCCTCTAGTGGGATGACAGCTTCAGCCCCATAGGTCATGGCAAAAGGTGTTTCCCCTATCGACCGCCGTGGCATAGTCCGATAAGTCCACAAGACGTGCGGCAGCTCTTCTACCCATCTTCCCTTGGCGTCATCTAGCCTCTTCTTAAGCCCATTGACTATGACCTTGTTGACAGCCTTGGCCTGACCATTTTCCTAGGGATAAGCTGGAGTTGAGTACTGGTTTGTGATCCCCAGTTCGCAACAGTACCTTCTGAAGGCTTTGCTGTCAAATTGGAACCCATTTTCTGAAATGAGGGTATGTAGGACCCCGAATCGGGTGACAATGTTCCTTCAGATGAACTTCTTAGCATCCACGTCTCTAATGTTAGCCAGTGGTTCAGCTTCGACCCATTTGGTGAAATAATCTGTGCCGATTAACAGATATCTTTTATTTCCTGGTGCCTTGGGGAAAGGGCCCACAATGTCCAGGCCCCATTGGGCAAACGGCCATAAGCTGGACAAAGGGTTAAGTACCCCTCCTAGCTAATGGATATTTGGGGCAAACCTTTGACATTGGTCACACTTCTTGACATACTCCAGGGCCTCCTTCTGCATCCCCAGCCACCAATATCCCTGAGTGATGGCTCGGTGCGACAGGGATCTTCCTCCTGTGTGGCTCCCACAGATCCCCTCGTGCAGCTCCTTAAGCAGTAGTTCTGATGTCTCAGGGTGAATACACAGTAGGTATGGTCCAGAGTAGGAGCGCCTATATAGCTTGTGGCCCTCGGACAGCCAGAATCGAGGAGCATTCCTCCGTATTTTATCAGCCTCTGATTTCTCCTCAGGCAGAGTACCATCTTTGAGGAACCTCACTATAGGGTCCATCAAGCTAGGGTGAGTCCCAGCTGGATGGACGTGAGCCATGCCTTTGGCCACCTCACTCGTTCTCTCTAGGTGCTCAACAAGGATAATCCGAGGCAGATCTCCTGCTGAAGAGGTAGCTAGTGTAGCCAATGAATCTGCATGGGTGTTCCCGCTTCTAGAGACATGTGACAAGCTGAAAAGATCGAAGTCATATTGTAAGCGTTTGACTTGGCTTAACTACTCTTGCATCCTCACATCTCTGGCTTCCAACTCTCCATTCACCTGACCCATGACCAGTCTCGAATCTGAGAACATATCTACTGCTTTTCCTCCCATTTTTTGTACCATGGTCATCCCTTATAACAAGGCTTCATACTCGACTTCGTTATTTGTGGTCGAGAACCCAAGTTTCAGGGACTTCTCTACAATAGACTTCTCAGGGGATATTAGGACTAGGCCCACTCCAAATCCCCTTTGATTCGCGGCGCCATCAACTACACTTTCCAGCATAGGGGCCCTGGAACGGAGATTGCCTCAACTGGTTTTCCATCCATGTCTTCCTCTTCTGCTACAATTTCTACTAGCAGCTCAGCGAATTCGGCCACCAAGTCAGCCAGAACCTGACCCTTTATAGAGGTCCAAGGCATGTATTTGACGTCAAAAGCCCCCAGAATTGTGTTCCACTTGGCGATCCTTCCAGTGTAATCAGTGGTCCGCAGCACAGACTATAAGGATAGTTGGGTTAGGACAACTACCGTGTGAGCCTGGAAATAATGAGGAAGCTTTCGTGTAGCATGGACCACGGCTAATATGGCTTTTTCCAAGGGTAAGTACTTGACCTCAGCTTCGTGCAGTGACTTGCTCACGTAATAGACTGGTCTTTGGATGCCATTGTCATCCCGTATTAGCACCAAACTCACTGCATAAAGGGCTATGGAGATATACACGTATAGGACTTCGTCGGCCTCAGGACTAGACATGATGGGTGGCCGAGACAGGTATTCCTTAAGCTGCTAGAAGGCAGTAGTGCACCCCTCAAACCACTCAAATCCTTTCCACTTGTTGATCAGGAGATAGAAAGGCCTGCACTTGTCAACCGACCTGGAAATGAATCGATTAAGGGCCACAACCATTCCAATGAGCTTTTGGACTTCCTTGGGGTTTTGCGATGGCTTTAGGCTATGAATAGCCTTGATTTGGTCGGGATCAACCTTAATCCCCCTGTGGGTAATAATGTAGCCCAGAAACTTGCCGGACCCCATGCCAAACGAACATTTGGAGGCATTTAGGCCCAGCTTGTGCTTCCTCAGGACATTGAAGATACAGCCGAGGTCTCCTAAATGCTCAGATACCACCCTACTTTTCACCACCATGTCGTCAACGTAAATTTTGATGCTTTTGCCTAACAGTGGCTCAAACATTCTCGTCATCATCCTTTGATAGATGGACCCTGCATTTTTCAGGCCAAACGGCATCACCTTATAGTGGTAGTTCCCAATAGGCGTCACGAAGGCTGTCTTCTCCTGGTCTTCCAAGGCTAGTGGTATTTGATGATAGCCCTGAAAGGCATCTAAAAAACTCATCTGAGGATGTACCCCAGTTGCATCCACCAATTGGTTTATCCGAGGTATAAGGAACGGGTCCTTTGGGCATGCCTTGTTTAAGTCCGTGAAGTCTAAATAAACCCTCCATTTTCCACTTTTCTTCTTGACCACCACGGTGTTGCCCAACCATTCAGGGTAGAAAACCTCTTTGATAGCCCCCGCGCGCTTAAGTTTCTTCACCTCCTCCCTAATTGCATCGGCGTGCTCTCTTGGTGGGCGCCGAGATGGTTGCTTCTTGGGAACGATGGATGGGTTGACATTGAGATGGTGACAGATAAAGGCTGGATCAATCTCCAGGGCATCACAGGCATCCCACGCAAATACGTCAATGTTTGTTTTGAGGAACTCGATCAACTCCTCCTTCTTCTAAGGAGGCAGCTAAGCCCCGACCTGGAAGAACTTCTCTAGATCATCTCCAACGACCACCTTCTCAAGATCTTCACATTTTGCTTCCTCGACAGCCACGTCAGGAGGTGCCACCAGGCTCTTTGATTGCTATAAGCCCCCTTCAACAGTGGTCAAGGACCCTACATCGAGCCGATGCAATATGGCCGCCACCATACACTGCCTTGCTGTGGACTGGCAACCACGGACTTCAAGAACTTGATCTCCCAACGGAAACTTCACCTTCTGGTGTAAGGAGAAGGACACAGCCCCCAGGGTGTGGAGCCACGGCCTGCCGACAATGGCTGTGTTCGGGAAGTAGGTGTCCATCACTATAAAGTTCACCTCCACTACCTCTGGGCCAATTTGGATGGGCAATCTAATCATTCCCTTCTGGGTAACTAGTTTCCCATCGAAGCTCATCAATGGGGAGCTATAGGGTGCCAAGTCTTATGGTTTTAGCCCTAATCCCTTGTAAAGGTCGGGGTACATGACCTCGACCCCGCTACCATCATCCACCATCACCCTTTTCACGTCGTAGTCCCTGATTCTAAGAGTGATCACCAGTACATCGTCATGGGGTTGGATAGTCCCAACCTTGTCTTCCTCTGAGAAACTCAGGGTTGGGTAGAAGTTCCTTCTAGCCTTCTTCGGCTCTGGCTGGGTCTCTTTGGCAGGCATCTGGGCCACGGACAATACCCGCAAGGGGTGCGTGCTTGTTCTCCCTGGCGCAGTTAAGATCACATTGATCGTTCCTGCGGGTGGCCTCAGCACAGCGTCTCTTCAGGGCTCCTGATGAGTCTGGCCTTGATGACCACTGGAATGATGCATGAGGTGTTTCAGCTTTCCTTCTCGAACTAGTTGTTCCAGGAGGTTCCAGAGGTGCTTGCAGTCCTCCGTCGCATGTCCGTGGTCCTCATGGTATTGGCAATAAAGGCTCTGATTGCGCTTTGTGGGATCCCCCGCCATCTTATTTGGCCACTTAAAGTACAGCTCATTCCTAATCTTCTCCAGCACCCTGTGCACTGGTTCTCTGAATACAGCATTGACGGTTTGAGCATTGGTCGCCCCAGATTGGCCTGCAAAATCTCTTCTCGGGCGATTGTTGTTATACCGGTCCGACCTAAAATCCCTCATCTCCTGAGGGATAACCTTCTCTTTTCCCTTACCTTGCAGCTGATCTTCCTCTACCCGTTTGTACTTGTCGATTCGATCCATCAGTTGGTGCACACTGATGACAGGCTTACCAATCAGAGACTTCCTTAAGCCGTGCCTAGTTGGAAGACCATTCTTAAAGGTACTGATGGCGACATCATCGTAATTGTCGTCCAACTCATTATACACCTCCCAATACCTGTCTGAATAGGCCTTCAAAGTTTCTCCATCATGCATGGATAGGGACAGCAACACACTCAAGGGCCGAGGAGGTCTGTTGTTCGTAATGAAGTGGGAGCCGAAGGCTTGGGTCAGCTGTCTATACGAGTCTATAGAGCACGTCTTCAGGCCATTGAACCATCTCATTGCCATTGGTCCCAGGCTAGAGGGGAAGACCTTACACATCAGCGCTTCGTTTTTAGAGTGGACGACCATCCTTTGGTTGTATTGGCTCACATGCTCCACAGGGTCCATTCTGCCATTGTAAATGGTGAAGGCTGGCTGCTGGAATCGCCGAGGAAGCATAGCCTCTTCTATATGGCGTGTGAAAGGTGATTTCGAGAGCTGGTCCAGTGCCTTGCTCATGGCATCACTTCCAAAGCCCCTGAGAGGTGCGTTGCTATGTTTACTCCTCCGGTGGTACTCTTCCTCATGAGAGAAGGTCTCGCTTGGAGGAGTTCTTGATCTTCACCTGTAGTCATTGTCACTTTCATCGTCGGAGGGCATGTCAGGGCTGGGACAAGGCTACCCTCGCTATGTGTGGTGCAGCCTTCTTTTCAAATCGTCTATCTCCTGCTGCATGGCCACCTTATCATCCTTTCTCTGGGATGCGTGACTTTTAACCACGTGGTCGCCCGAATGCCTGGCCTGGCCTGGCAGCTGTTTTGCTTTCAGGGCGCATGACTGCCCCCACGAGTGTGGCTACCGCTATTTGTGAGGTGTGCACGCTTCCCTCTCGAAGATTTCTGTTCTCTTCGTTTCGATCTCGCCCAGGGTTGAGAAAGTTACCTTGTTGTTATGACCTACCGGTTCAGGCTGGTGGGAGCCTACTTGATGAGGGCCTGACCCTGCCATGCTTGATCGTTGCCCTTACTAACACACAAGTTCTTCCCACAAACGGCGCCAATTGTAGAGACCGGGTTCGAGCACTACCTCAATGAGGTGCATGGACTCAAGCCCAGTTAACCCGATACAATGAATTTGTAGAGTATGAGTTCAAGAACTAGGCCCTAATAAGGGTTGCAACAACTAAACATGGTAGGGAATGGGTTAGACGACAAGAACGTAAGCTAAAACGTAAGATATGGTTCCTCGACCCTCCTCTTATGGGCTAGAAGTTCTTATTTCTTTTTCAATACTTGGTTATAGGGTTGATACAAATGCTACCATATTTTCTTTCTCTAAAAATCCCATCCCCCTTTCTGAGGGACTTCTTACAATATATATCCCTCCTTTAGTTAATCTTGGCCCTCCATTTGTTAGTCATGCAAGCCACCACTTGAGTGCTTGTCCCATCAGTCACCTTCCCCTTCTTTCTGTGGGTTGCAGCAACTACGGCAGCACTGCTCAAGGGCTACTTCTCCATTAATGCGGCCAGAACGTTAGGTGTGGGCATTTAATGTGGAGGTGACAGTTCCTCCTGAAATTGCTCCTCCACCATGCTTCCGTGGCTGACCCATTGTACTTGTTTTTTCTTTGGAAACGTTCTGAAGAACCATCTCTGATTGTGTTTTGTTCTTCCTCTCCATGGTCTCGGTTGGCCGAGGACATGATTGTCCTCGGCAATACTTCTTGGTAACTGAATCTTCTTCGGTTCGTCCTCAGACATTTCTTCCTCTTCAGCATGGGCCTTGGGCCTAGTATGAAGTGGGCCTGGGTTGTCAAAACCCTGTCCCCACAAACAATATATTAGGTCATTTCAAAAAAAAAAAAATTTATTGAACTAAAATTTAAAAGAGATGTAACTTGCAACATTGATAATGAAACTCGTTATAAAACTTTATGTATTTGCATTTTTTTTTTTTTACTTTTTTTTTTTTTGTGGAGAAGTTGTTGTTATCAATCTATGAAATTCTCTTTTTATTAAATTTTGTATAATTCAGGACCCGTTTGGTAATGTTGTTCTAATAGCGCTGTTTAAATGTTGTGGAAATACGTGTGGGTTAAAAAGTGTTGTGAAAATACGTATTGTGAAAATACGTATTGTGTTGTTTAAACAACGAAAACTATTGTTTAAAAAACACAACCAAACAGACCCTCAAATTTCTTAACAATTACCTTAGAAAAAAAATTCTAACAAAGTCCATCTATACAATATTACAATCCATAAATCTTCAAATTGATAATGTGGGGCCTGAGTATTAAGCAACCCAGGCCCACTCCACATCTGGCTCAAGGTCCGTGCCGAGGATAGCACAAAGTCCGAGGATGAGTGGGAGAAACTCAAGTCCTCTCGGACCTTGCCGAGGATGCTCACGTCCTCGGCAAACCGACATTGAAGGAAGGAGCTGTCACTCACTCATTAAATGCACACCACCAACACTCTGGTCGCATCAGTGGTGAATTGACCAGCCAACAGTGATGCCTTGGTTGCTTCAACTAACAGAAAGCCTGCAAAGGCGACTGACGGGACAAGCCTTCAAACACAAGTCCAGATGGCCAACAAGTGGACGGCAAAGATCAATTGAACAAGACTATATAATAGATAGAATCCCCAAAGTAAATGGGCTTTTTCTCTGCCCCCGAAGGGGTGAAAAGGAGGAGGAGAGTTTTTTCTTTCTTTTAGGGGGTCCAAAGGACAACCCTTGTATTCATTAATTTTGAGGAAAAGGGGTCCTCGGACTGGGCCTAGGACGAACTTTCCTCAAGAACACTTAGCCAAATTTGAGTTATCTTTCTTGCAAGCCCACACCGACTGTTGTTTTTCTTGCTATGTGTCTGGCCCTTCTATCCACTCTCTACAAATTTATTGTACGGGGATCGCCCGAAAACGAGTCCCTACAATTGGTGCGTCTGTGGGGAGGACTTGTGCACTAGCAAGTGCGATGGTTGGTGTGAAAAGGTCAAGTGCAACACTTCTCAAAAAAAAAAAAAAAACAATACAGTCTACAGCAACAATATTCATTCAGAAGGCAACAATCACAAGAAATGGAAAGATGCGAGAAATAAAAGAAATGAAATGGGTCTACTTTTTTTATTAATTTTTGAAGAAAAATTACATCTTACAGCAGATGCCCGTGCAGGCTTGTTCTAAAACTAACTACAAAGAAAAACGCCTAAACAGGCTGGTTGTAAAGCAAGAGAAGAGGAAAGGGTGAGAGGCCTAGGCAGGCTTATTTTAAAGCCAAGGCAAGCGACGGAGGGAGAGGTGGAGATAGGCCTACGCTAAGACCGTCCACAGCTCCCCAACCAACACTTGCGGCGTTAGGTAGGGGAAGGAAGAAGACGCCGCGGCGCCTGACGATTCCACCTCAAGGTTCCGCCTGGTTTCCCTCCCAATCCCACAGCAACTGGGAGCTGGCGAATCACTATCAGCTTGGAGAGCTGACAGATCCAAATCTGGAGGGGAAACATTACGTTCCTTTCAGATCCCCCTCCGAACTGCAAAGGGAGCTCCATCCCTGGTTAGGTTGAAAAGAAGTAGGATCTTCGACCTCCTCCTGCCCCACCCCCAGCATGATGTCTAGGGTCGGGGTACCATCCTCGGCTCCTGAAAAGGGCTAGGCTTCCTCGTAACCGCCCTTTCCAAAGGCCACTCCATTTCGTGGGGCACAAGCTGCTATTTTGGCAGAGCCCTAGAACAGTGTGTTTGTGAGATCTGAACTCAGATGTTTGTGAAGTTTGAAGAAAAGAATTGTCCCAGAAATGCCTTATATAAAAGGCAAAAACTGGTGAAAGCCAACCCACACAGAATCCTAAGGAGAAATTACAGGAGGCAATAACTCTGCCCAATTTCCAAGAGGCTTATCCGTGGCTGGACCTTCGTAAATCTACAAGGACATTAATGAAGAGGCGCCTCACGCACCGAAACGTCAAGCACGTTACTCGAATAGCCCAAAGGACGCCTCGTAATCAGAAGAGGCATGCCAGACGAAGAGACTAGACCAAAACAGGGTCCCCTCCTCGACGGAGCAAGTCCAAGACAAGTGTTAGACAGAACCTAGGCCTTGCATGGTCCTCGGACTCAAGCCTCAGGGGAAACTAACTACTAAAAAAGAACTAGGTACTAGACAGAACTAAGGCCTTGCATGGTCCTCGGACTCAAGCCTCTGGGGAAACTAGCTACTTTAGAAGATAAGTATTAGACAGAACCTAGGCCTTGCATGGTCCTCAGACTCAAGTCTTAGGGGAAACTAACTACCAAAAGAGAACTAGGTACTAGACAGAACTAAGGCCTTGCATGGTCCTCGGACTCAAGCCTCTGGGAAATCTAGTTACTTTAGAAGATAAGTGTTAGATAGAACCTAGGCCTTGCATGGTCCTCGGACTCAAGCCTCTGGGAAAACTAGCTACTTCAGAAGATAAGTGTTAGACAGAACCTAGGCCTTGCATGGTCCTCGGACTCAAGCCTTTAGGGAAATTAGCTACTTCAGAAGATAAGTGTTAGACAGAACTTAGGCCTTGCATGGTCCTCAAACTCAAGCCTCTAGGGAAACTAGCTACTTCAGAAGATAAGTGTTAGACAGAACCTAGGCCTTGCATAGTCCTCGGACTCAAGCCTTAAGGGAAACTAACTACTAAAAGAGAACTAGGTACTAGACAGAACCAAGGCCTTGCATGGTCCTCGGACCCAAGCCTCTGGGGAAACTAGCTACTTCAAAAGATAAGTGTTAGACAGAACCTAGGCCTTGCATGATTCTCGGACTCAAGCCTCAGGGGAAACTAACTACTAAAAGAGAACTAGGTACTAGACAGAACCAAAGCCTTGCATAGTCCTCGGACACAAGCCTCTGGGGAAACTAGCTACTTCAGAAGATAAGTGTTAGACAGAACCTAGGCCTTGCATGGTCCTCGAACTCAAGCCTCAGGGGAAACTAACTACTAAAAGAGAACTAGGTACTAGACAGAACCAAGGCCTTGCATGGTCCTTGGACTCAAGCCTCTAGAGAAACTAGCTACTTCAGAAGATAAGTGTTAGACAGAACCTAGGCCTTGCATGGTCCTCGGACTCAAGCCTCTGAGGAAACCAGTCGCCCTAGAAGAACCAAGCCAATGGAGAAACCATCCCCCCACGAAATACCAAGTGTAAAGCAGAGCATGGGTCTTGTATCTTCCTCGGCGTTAAACCTATGGGGAAACTAGTTGCTTCAAGAGAATCCAAGTATTAGACAGAACCAAGGTCTTGCATGGTCCAAGGACTCAAACCTATGGGGAAACTAATCACTTTAGGGGGACCTAAGCACTGGACAGAACCAAGGTCTTGTGTTAACCGTGGGCCCAGACCTACGGTGAAGCTGACCACTTAGGTACTAATAGTAAGTGCTGCAGGGGGCGACGATCAGTGTAGTCGGCCGAGGCGTAATTGAAACCAGTATCGTACAAGCGATGTATGCATACATGTATAACATAACACAAACAAAGCGAATAAAAGGAAACGAAATATGCACTTTACTGAGTCTTAAAAAAAAAAGAATTTTACAAGGCAAACACACTAACACAATAAAAAAATTAAAAAAAAAAAAAAAAAAAAAGGGGAGAGAACAGAGAACAGGCAAGGACACAATGGGGGATCATTCTTTCAGCTCCATCTCAACTCCCCCCTCAGGGGGCTGGGCAGAGGAGGTCTCAGAAACCTTGGAGCCCTCGCCTGGGGCTGCAACCAGGGAAGGTTCAGCTGGATGGGACACCTCCTCTACAAGGGGTGCTTGGACGTCAACCGAGGAGTCCGCAATCTCTCCAAGCACATTAGTAGTGGGACCCTGGCTTGCCTCAGCATTTCTAAGAGGATCAGCTTCATTGGAGGGCTCGCCCGAAGTAGGAGCAGCTAAGGTGCCTCCCTCAGAGACAACCCCAACACCCTCGGCAGTCCCCTCGGCCTCAAAACTTGGAGGAGCAGTCTCACGGATGGGAGGAGGAAAGTATACGTTCTCCGCCTTCCACAGGATGAACGAGGCTTTAACCCCAGCCTATGTAAGAGCCTCATTCCAGACCTGGGAGCAGTAAAGTTTGCACACCTCAGGCACTTGGGCTCTAAGGCTGTCTTCTATTTCAGCCACCCCTTCCTCATAGGCCTCTTGCATGGCCTTGTCTTTGGAGGCCACAGCCTCAGCCTTGGCAGATTCGGCCTCCTTCTTGGCTTTCACAGCCTCAGCCCTGGTAGACTCCGCAGCACCTTTAGCCCTATCTGCCTCAAGCACCCTCACCTCCAGGGTCATTATCTTCTCTCTGGCTGTCTTCAGCTGATCCTCAGCCCCGAGCAGCCTGTTCGTTTGATCTAAAGCCAGTTTTTCAGCAGCAACAAGGGCCGAACCAGCAGCGTCTCGAGCCGCCTTCATCTCCTTCAACTGGTCCATAGCCGCTTTAAGATCAGCTTTGGAAGTATTGAGGGCCCGCACGGCGTCTGACAGCTTGGTACGCTCTGAGCCAGCGACCTGGCTCTGGCTACTGGCTATGTCTTCCAGCCTAAAAGTAGCCTGAATAGCCTACCAATTGAAACCATTGTGCAACAGATAAGGAACCACAAAAGGTCAAGAAAATCACAAGCAATCAGAAAACTTACCATGCCCAAGTATTGCTTAAGGCCAAGGAAAACCTCCTCGCCCCTCAAAGCCTCCAGTTGGGCCATGTCCACAGGGAGCAGCAAGGACCTCTCCAATGCGTAGGCTACGAGCGCACCCTCGCCCCCTTGAGGGTTCTTAAGGGAGACGTCATCTGTCAGAGGCCTCCCATGGAGCATAGGGGCAGAGAGCCAAGCCTGGGCCCCGGCCTGGATAGAAGCTTGCTTCTCTTGGCCTTGGCGCCCTATCTTCAACTATTTTGACGACGGCCGACCATCGCCGCCACCTCGGGAAGGATCAGACTCTTCTCCCCCCCTAGGTCTCTTGCCTTTGTCCTTCTTCAACGGAGGACTGGTGGACTTGGACCCAGGCGACGAACTTTGTTGGGGTGGGGGAGGGGGAAGCTCGGAAGAAGACTTACCTGGCGCATCCCTCCCCGGCTGCCCCTCAATCAGTGCCAACAAGCTCTTCTGAGGCCGCTTCTTGAGACTCATCTTGGACTAAGGAGTGGCTCTTTCAGACAGAAAGTCCACTTCAGTTAAGCTAGGGTCACCCAAATCACCAGCAGGGTCCTCGAGCGAATGGGGCTGGTCGAACACGCCAAACTCGTCCCCGGATGGACCTGAGTCAGCAACCTCCTCTTCCCCTTCAACCTCGGCGGCTTGAGCTAACGAAGAAGTACCTACTAACGGTACGCCCTCGGGAATGGGAGACTCTTCGGGGATGAAAAACCCTTTCTCGACTACGGTGATGCTACGCAGCCGAGGATCCCCAGCTCAAATCACGTGCCTCGGAGCCGAGAACGATTTTTGGATCGGGACGTATCCTAAGACCACGTGGGCAACTCTGACTTGGTTGTCGTCTCTGTTCACAAAGATCTCTGACCTCAACACCTTTTCCAAGTCTTCCTTATTAACCAGGCTGAAGTGACGCTCAGAAGCACGCGGATCTGCATAAAGAAAACAAGTTCCTGTCAAAACCTAAGTGAAGTAGGACACTAAAGCACAAAGAACTGAAAGTGCTCTCCTAGTCTAAATGCCCCACCTGGTGTACCCTCCACTGTTGGGCACGGAAAGCCTTCATGCCATTCCCCAGACACAATGAGGAAGTCTTTGTTTAGACCCTTACTGGACTCAGGGAGGCACTGGATGAGCCGAACCCTGTCGTCCCTCGTTCTCATGTAATAAGACTTCTCTTTCAGGTTCTAGAGTTTGTAGCACCAGTTCACATCATGATGGGTTAGCCTCAGCCCCATCTTCTCATTCAAGGCATCCACACAGCCTAAAATCCTAAATACATTAGTAGCACACTGAGTGGGAGATAAGCCGAAGTGCCTAAGATAGTCCCTCATCACCGGCCCCATGGCTATCCTCACTTCGCCCTCCAGAAAGGCGATTATAGGGATCGCCACCTCACCCTCTTTCCTACTCGAGCTCAATTCCCTTTCTCCGCAATACCTCAAACCCACCGTAGCGGGGATCCTATGATCGGCGACGAATTTGTCCATCAACTCCTTAGACTCAACTAACTTCTTAAGCCTACCCATCCTAGAGAACTGACAAGGAACTCAAGTGAACAGTACGAACTAGAGAGAGAAGAAGACTTACGGAAATGAGGGAAAGCTCCTCAAGCAGGCTTTTTGTGCTATGAAGAGTTGCAAGTACAGTCGGAGGTGTGACCAAATTCGGGGTAGGTGCGCAGGATCTCTTGAATGCAAAAGTGAAAGGACGAATCAGTTTGATTGGGTATATATATATACCCCCAATTAAAGATAACCGCCTGGACTTTCTCGCCCAATAGGCCAGGAGAATCCCCACCGTCCGTTCATCATCACACCGTTGAACCTAGGGAGCACAGAGCCGCCAAAATTTAATGAAGGCACGCTCTAGATACCGAAACGCCAGGAACGTCCCCTGGGTAGTTGAAAAGATTATGACACTGACAGAAAGATAAGGCTCTACAAGCCAGGACATTGGCCCGAGAACATCAAAATCCTCCTCCCCTCTCGAGAAGTCGGGCAGCAAAATTTTGAGAGACTATTGTGGGGCCCGAGTGTTAAGCAACCCAGGCCCACTCCACATCTGGCCCAAGGTCCGTGCTGAGGATGGTACAAAGTCTGAGGATGAGTGGGAGAAACTCAAGTCCTCTGGGACCTCACCGAGGATGCTCACGTCCTCGGCAAACCGACATTGAAGGCAAGGAGCTGTCACTCACTCATTAAATGCACGCCACCAACACTCTGGTCGCATCAGTGGTGAATTGACCAACCAACAGTGATGCCTTGGTTGCTTCAACTAACAGAAAGCCTGCAAAGGCGGCTGATGGGACAAGCCTTCAGACACAAGTCCAGATGGCCAACAAGTGGACGGTAGAGATCAATTGAACAAAACTATATAATAGATAGAATCCTCAAAGTAAATGAGCTTTTTCTCTGCCCCCGAAAGGGAGAAAATGAGAAGGAGAGTTTTTTCTTTCTTTTAGAGGGTCCAAAGGACAACCCTTGTATTCATTAATTTTGAGGAAAAGGGGTCATCGAACTGGGCCGAGGACAAACTTTCCTCAAGAACACTTAACCAAATTTTAGTTATCTTTCTTGCAAGCCCATACCAACTGTTGTTTTTCTTACTATGTGCCTGGCCCTTCTATCCACTCTCTACAAATTTATTGTATGAGAGTCGCCCGAAAACGGGTCCCTACAGATAAGTATTGCAATTGCTTAAGCAACCTGGTTTGCTTGCTTACTCCACAACCCCCCTATCCTATCACCCCTAGAATCAGACACAAACATACTAATAATCACCCAACTTTTGTCAAAATATATGTGAGGGTTTGGATAGCCCTCAAACCTGCGTCTGCGTTTTCTCAAAGCGCATTTTCTCCTCTTTTTTTTTTTTTTTTTTACTTTGAGGGACAAAAAGTACTGTTCATGAACAATGCGTACATTGTTCATGCACTGTTCACGCATTAAAAAATATTAAAAATAGGTCTATGTTACTATACATACATTTAAAAATTATTTTACTACAGTATTTTTAATAATAATCAATTTTTAACAACAATAAATTATATTCAAACGGACGCATATATGTTCCTCACACATGGTCTTTTCTCAAACACACCTATATCCCACCCACCAGCGTTGGGAAGAAATGGTCTTTACTTATCACATGATTTGTCTAAACAATTTGTGAGGCTTTCATCATTACTTCATATGCTTCAACAACCCCATCCACGTGAGAAGTATCGAAACTATACAGCATACACAAAAATAAAATAATTTAAAATGGTTGAGATGTTCCTTTCTCATCTGCTTATGACCTTTTTTGTGCTATGCTGACAACTTGCATATCTTTTATAATTTTTTTTTATTCTATAAAAGATCAATCATATCGAGGTCTGAAAAAGTGCTATTTGTCGTTTAGCTTTGGCGGCCTTTCCTTGATTCTTTAATCAAAGTCTCTTTCCTCAAATTTCTTGCTTTCCCATTTTTCATTTGAACGTGCATTAGTCTTTTCATTTGAACGTGCATTAGTCAACGAATAATGAATGATACAAGGAATAGCCACCAAGCTTTTTCTTGATAAAATGAATTATTTGATGGCATGCAATTCACCAACATGTTCCTTTCAATCTTTCGTTCACAAATCTTTTCTTTTTTTTTTACCCCAAGATCCTATGATCTTTACATTCATTCCAAATCAACTTGTACAATTGAATAAGAACCAATATCACAATAATTCATTCATAAAAAAACAAAAAACAAGTAGGGGACATTTGGTTCGTTGTGATGTGTTCTTGATGTGATACACATTACGATGATGTGATATTCAGATTTTTGGTTTATTTTATTTTTTCTAATATTACCGTAATCTAAAATTATAAAATATATCATATTACTTTAATGTAACATCACAGCAAACTAAATGCCCCCATAATGTGTTCATAGTACATAGAAGTTGCAATTTACAAGTGAACTCAACTAAAAAAGCTACCATTTATAAGTTAACTCGACTTTAAATTTGTGATTGAGAATCAAGAGTTCTCTTGTAAACTATAGTTGTGTGTATTATTTGTCCTTGATGTGATGCACATTACGATGATCATAGTTTTCAGAACCGGACCAAATCGGGAGGTCGGACCGTGAAAACCAGGAACCAGGATGAAAATCGGTTTTTTAAGCCTAAAGAACCGAATTTTTAGTTAATTCCGTGAACCCCTAAAACCGGGGTTGGACCGCACAAATCGGTGGCAAGAACCGTGCGGTCCAACCCCTTAGCAACTTTTTTTTTTTTAATATAAAAACAACTTAACACAATTTTATTCTACTTAATTAAATTATCCATCTCTTATACAAGGAATAAAAAAAATTATAATTAAAATCCTTCAAAAATATTCAACTTTACTTCAAAAATTAATCATAAATTTTAATGTTTTCATGGTTATTATTTTATTTTATTAACTTTATTATTTAATTATTAAATATATGCTTGAAAATCATTAAATTTTCCTCACATATATAGATATATTAGTCAATTTTGCTAGTTTTATAAATTTAATATCTATATTTAGGCTTTAATTAATTATTAAATTAATTATGACGTCATCACGGTTTGACCCCTGTTCGACCTCAAAAATCTTGAACCTCTCCTTTTTACGGTTCAATGAATGATCCGGATCTGAAAACCTTGACGATAATGTGACATTAAGATTTTAAGTTTATTTTATTTTTTATAACATTATCATAATCTAAAATTACAAAATATATCACATTACCTTAATGTAACATTAAGATGAACCAAATGACCCCTGCACTGTATTCATAGAACATAGAAGTTTCAATTTACAGGCGAACTTGACTATAAAAGCTACCATGTGAACTTGACTTTAAATTCGTGATGAAGAATCAAGAGTTCTATTGTAAATTACAATTGTGTGTACTATTTGTACACTTAACTGTATGCACTAGTAATTTCCCCAAAAAAACCCAAAAGAAAAAACCTATCGGCAATACATTTTTATTTAGCTTGATGCAACATTTGAGGTACTACTTATGACACACTCCTCTGAAAACGAAAATCACGTTATTCACATCCAAAAACTATCTGCCGAAATCATAACAATTCTGAAATTTCCATCAAATGAATTAAATATTTACAGCTGAATTTTATACAGTATAATTTATTTCTTAAACAAAACAAACCTATCACGAAGTAATAATTGTGACAAGATGTTCCTTGTCTGAACTAAAGAAAACACTAAACGTGGCAGAGACATTTATGGTACAATTCATTCATATAAATTTCAAGAGAGTCGGAACCGTAAATTTTGACTAAAAAGTAGCTTTCATCAACTTCGATGCTGCCTTATTTATTAGGTACGATTCTTCAAAAAACTCTGTGCACCAGTTTTAAATATTTCTAAATATCTTTTTCTTCTCCTAGGATGTTACGGGTGTATTTAGATACTATTTATTTATTGAAAATTAAAAATTTAGTACCCGTTTGAATCACATTCAGCACGTTCACATTTGGCGTTTTTGACTTTTTTTTTTTTTTTTTTTTTACCAACGCCTATTGCATTGTTCATGTCCTATGAACAATGCAAATAGGCAAATGAACATTATTTTTAGTGTGAATAGTAATTTAAAAATTATTTTTTTATTATTTTCAGTTTTCAGCAAAATGAGCAGTATTCAAACACACTCTTATAACTAAAAATATTGTAGCAAAATAATTTTTAAAAAACAAAATACTGTTCACGTGTTTTTATGCTTATGGGACCAGCCAAAAAACGTAGACGCAACAGCAACGCAGACGCGTTGCTAAACAAACGCACATTATAGTCTAGTTTGGATAGCGGCAGGTTACACGTTTTGCACATCCACATTTCTTTCCTAGGTACCGTGCAATATTCACAGGACTCGCAAGTATGAAATCTGGCAAAATCAACTTTAAAATTGAGTCTCACAGTACCATTCACACATTTAAAATTATTAGGTTACAATGTTTTCAGTTTTCAATTTTCAATTTTTAGGAATAAGCGGTATCCAAACAAACTCATATATACGTTTCCTCTTTGTATAAGTAGAAATTCTTAATTTAGCAGCAAAAAAAAAAAAGTAGAAATTTTCTTAAAACACAATTCTTTTATACTTCACTATCCATGTTACTTTGAATATAAAATATAATATAATTATTGCTTTTTTATTACTTTTCTTTCTTTATAATCTTGTTATTGCAAATGAAGATATTTAAGTTGGGGGGGGGGGGGGAATAATTCTTTTAAGCAATTGCTTCTAATAATTGAGGATTTAATTAGGATGTACAAAACTACAAATATGATAAGGAAAACATGATTTCTACGTTAAGACATTACCACACTAAGAATCCATGAGCCTTGTTAGAAAATAAAGAATAACTACAAGAACATATAATTTATATAGGTTTTAAGCAGCACAAATTTGATCATATTTTGAATTAAGTCTCATGAACTCAATCTATTAGAACATCAACATATGTCCTATAATCTCCTCTATTTTATAACGAGATTTCTTAATTGTCATCACCCATAGATGTGAATCCTAAGATGTTTGTCTTAGCAAAGAAGAAAAAAGAATTATGTGTGTTTAGATTAACTTATTTTTATCAATTTAATTTATTTTGTTTATTGTGTTACTAGGAAAAAATAATCAGTTGTACCTTGATATCCTTTAAGTAATTGTACATTACCTTTTAGGGAATGAAAATAGACTCAACAAAATAAACCAATAGTTTATTGCTACATAACAATGTTATTGAACCTTTGATAATTCCAATCACCTATGTATCCAACACCTCAAAATCCAATTATTTTGTAGTTTTCCAGCTTGCTTACTCAAATGATTCTCAAGCACGCCAAAGACAATTTATATTATTTCAAATTGATTGATTTGATATCATGACCTAGGACCGACCTATAAAACAAAAGCACACTTATTCAAATTTCTTGAATTTTAAGGTAGATTCTGGTAACCAAGAGTAGAATAATAAGGTCAACCTCTTTTATTGAGAAGAAGGAAAAGTATTACTAGCATTTTGGAATTATTTTATTAAACTCACAAATAGAAATTAAATTGATTTTTTTTTTTTTAAAGATAGTTACAATATGCTACTAATTATGCAGTTCGAACTTTTACATTCTTAGACTCTCAAGCACTTTGTGTATAAGGAGGTATAAAGTAAGTTACAAGGTTCTTGGTTAAATTGATTATTTCTAATCTATGCTTAAAAGTAATTATTCCAGCATGTGTTTCAAGGAAAATACTTACGTACTCTCAGAATATAGCAAAATGGTACTTCCTTCTTTCATATTTATGATGAGCCTCACCATGAATTTAATGAGTAGACTTTATCATAAATATGAGAGGATGGAGCATCATTCACTATATCTTAAGAAGTACTTGTGTTTCAAACGGTTGAAATGCGGTTGAAATGCAAGCACAGTAATGAAAAAAAACTATGTGACTTATACCAACATAAGGTCATTACTCATCACTAACAAATACTGAAAGTAGAAATAAAGAGTTTGTGTTTAAATATGTCAGATTGAACTTTTCCCAGCAAAGCCTTCAATCTCGCTTTACTGAAAAACAACACAGTTGGGAGTTGGGACTCTTAATTATGAATTAACTATCAATCTCCTTTATTCAGCCAAAAAAAAAAAATGCTGTCAATCTCCTTTGAGTTGGGTAATAATTGATTGCATGTAGATAAATTAAAATATAACTAAATGATATCCAGCGTGATGCGCGGAGTACTTTACAATTTTATATGAAATCATTTTTATGTATATTAAAATCTACATATAATACTTAATACTTTTTTTTGTATAATATTTATGTTTTCCCGCAATATTGTTAATTTTGAAACTTGATTTTCTTAATTCATATTTTCTTTTAAAAAAAATTTGTGTAGCACTGTAAGATTATAATATATTATAATATTTACTATTAAAAATATATTTTATTTTTCAAACTAATTAAATGATTTTGAAATCTACAAATAAGAATTTAAAGTATATAATACTTTTATATCCTAAAATTACATAATTTTTAGCAACCTATCAAACACTTTCTCAATCACTCTATTCTCACAACCAAATATAGAGACCTTGATCACAAACACCCAATTAATTATTTCAATGAAATTAAGGAAATCATTTGTAAGTATCAACATAAAGATAACGTGATTAAACAAAGAGAAATTTGCTAAAAACACATTCATTTATCAAAATTCAATCATCTTTAGTTGGGCTTTTGTATCCTTAAAAAAAAAAAGCGAAAAACACTTTTAAATCACTATTGATTTTTGTTTTTATCACTATGGCTCATACCACACAAAATAGCAGTAAAATAAACTTACAAAGAAACCTACAAATTATGAATTCTAACACAAAATTTAAAAAAAAAAAAAAAAAAAAAAAAAAAAAAAAAAACTAACTTCATAAATAATCAATTAGAATGTTTCTTTTTCTTTTTTCTTTAGTTCTAAAAAAATACATTTATAACTTTTCCAAACCAAAATCTCAAACACCGAAAGACTCCAAGCGAATCATAATCTTCACAAAATCTATAACGTCTAACTTCAACATCAAAACCGTAAGCTACCATCACTGAATAAAAAACGCAAGCCCCGTTCCTTGGACATAGCCTACTCATACGGGTTATGATAAAATGATACTACAACGTTGGAGTTATGTAGGTGTCATTGAAAGGTTGAAGGTAAATGACATCATTTTTTGTCTAAGCACATTTGAGATGGGATGATATGAAAGGCTATGGACGTGTATATAAAGGAGTAGAAGTTTCATAAATAATCAATTAGAATGTTTCTTTTTCTTTTTTCTTTAGTTCTAAAAAAATACATTTATAACTTTTCCAAACCAAAATCTCAAACACCGAAAGACTCCAAGCGAATCATAATCTTCACAAAATCTATAACGTCTAACTTCAACATCAAAACCGTAAGCTATCATCACTGAATAAAAAATGCAAGCCCCGTTCCTTGGACATAGCCTACTCATACGGGTTATGATAAAATGATACTACAACGTTGGAGTTATGTAGGTGTCATTGAAAGGTTGAAGGTAAATGACATCATTTTTTGTCTAAGCACATTTGAGATGGGATGATATGAAAAGCTATGGACGTGTATATAAAGGAGTAGAAGTGAAATGGGTAAATATAAATGCAAAGAATTTTTTGTGTGTGTGAGAGACGAAAAGTCTTGAAACATTGAACCAAATAAAACAAATAGTAGTCTTAAAATATTGAATAATAATGTAATAAAAATAGTCTTGAAACATTGAACCAAAAGAAATAAAGAGTTTTTACTTTTAAATTGTTTTTATCTCTAATGTAGCTTAAGGGTATTTCAATTTTCTTCATAGAGTGTGTCATATGGCAGAACCTCATACTCTCTCGCATGAGGTCTCTGTTTTTATATATATATATTGATTGATTGATTGATTTGCTTGCACCTAAAAAAAATGTAAAAATAAATCATTATAACAACCTAGTTTCTAATAAGAAAAAGATATGCTAAATTTAGGAAAATGCTAAACTATTATAAAAATTTTACTATAAATCATTTATAAATTGATGTGAAAAAATTATGATTGGTACCACGTAAACAATATAGTAAACAAATATTTGAATCACTTTTATTTATTTATTTATAATACATCAATTTGTAAAAACTATAGTATGTAGTCAAATTTCTAATATTCCTAGTAATTCTCTAAAATTTAACTATATAGTTGGAAATTGTAACTTTACACAAGAAAATGTATCGACCAATAAGCTACCACATAGTTTCTATGTATACTTGTTGTGAGGTACAGGAATTTAAATAAGGTAATAATGCCACATGTCATAATCATGGACAAGTAGGCCATTATCGTGCTGAGAATGTCACACCCTTGGACAGTAAGGCCACATTAGTGGCACGTTATCAGAGGAGGTCATGCTGTTGATGAAGAAATTTGGAGAAGGGGTTAGCCCTGACATGACTGAAGAGATGATGGCTGCCACCACATTTAATGCATCCCACCAAACCTTCTGACTGCATTTATGTAGAGAAGACCCCTGAACAGTACTGTCTTGGCTGCCGCAACTCAAAAGGGGTTTGGAAAAGTGTCTGATGGAACAAGTACTCAAGTAGTGGCCTAAACAATCAACAAATGGAGAACCAAGATCATTTGAAGGGTGCTATATAATGTGAAAGACCCTCCAGAGAGAGGGGATCGAAAAATCTGTAGAGAAAACACAGTAGCAAGAAGAACTGAAATTGTATCCAAGTTTAAAAAAAATATACATAAGGACCACTCTTCTCAGATTTTGTTGAGGAAGGTTTTTTTTGCATAGGGCTTGTTTTTCTTTACTTTCTTATTATCTTTGATATACTGTGCATATTATTTAATTCATTGAAACTTAGCTTTTAAGCCTACTTTTTATAAATTCATTGTATTAGGCTCTTTGACCTTAATCCATTCATTTTTTAGGCATAGGAACCAAAACCTTCCCTTACACTTGTATATTTGTATTACATTATTTACATTGACTAATAAATCAAATTGTTGAATTAATTAAAGAACGTAACATATAACAAACAAATAACTGTGACTAACTTTTACTTATAATTAAGGAAATTGTCACATATAAATCGATTGTGGAAAAGTGTATTTATAATGGACAAGGCAATCATCATGTGGCCCAAAGAAAAAAGAAAAGAAATGCTATAAATGAATCGAATGGGCTAGATTCCAGATCAGTGGGGAATATTATATTGAGTTTAATTTAGCCCATCCCAGAAAAGGTGATGGCAATAAAAATCAACCAGCTCTGGTCTCCCCATAAGCTGACACTGCTCCATCAACCTCTCTCTCTCTCATTATGATCATATTATTCAGTTTTGAAAGAAGAGCACGGATCAATAAATAGACAGATAAATGCTTCCCATGCTTCCAATTTCAGACAGAGTCAGAAGGAGAGTGATAGCTTTAACCTTAAAATTACAATTAATTTTATAGACATGGTAAAATCTCAGTCACGCACATTTGGGTGTTGCATATAATCGTACGTATATCTTGCACCGAAATCGTAACTTCAGTAGAAATTATGTGCGTAAATTTGTATGCAACTGTTAGCGTAAACCAAACGTTACTCTTTTTAAAATAAAAAAATGATAAAATCATAATTTTTACCGCAATTTATTCATGTGACAAGGTATAAGTAGTTTAGTAAAAGTGTTAAGTTCACAATTTTACTACTCATAATTTATCAGATGAACAAGTTATAATCTTAATATTATTCTTTACAATATTCTTGTTTTTAATTATGATTCATCAAGTTTAATATTTTATTATTTAATTTTGATATATAATAACTACGTCTTTAACTATTGTAAAAATGTGGTGACAATTATTTGTTACGTCACTGTCACAACTCTAAAATTAAAGCCTAGAAAGCCAAGTTGGTACCTCTTACTCAAAGTATGTACATACTAGAGAGAGTAGGAAGGGGGGCTTTGAAATACTGGCCAATGGCATATATGAATAGCTTTCTTGAAGCCAGACAGTTCAAAGGGTTAAGATCTCTGAGAGCTAATTGACTGCTATCTCTGGCCCCAAATGCCCAGTAGCCCACAACACTTTGTCTCTTTCCCTTATCAGTCAAAGTTTTTGTGTAGATTAGAGAGAGAAATCAAGAAGGAGAGTTGCTGAAAAGAGATCATGAAGATCCAGTGCGACGTGTGTGACAAAGAAGGAGCCACTGTATTTTGCCCTGCAGATGAAGCTGCTCTTTGTGATGGCTGTGATAATAGCATCCACCATGCAAACAAGCTCGCCAGCAAACACACACGCTTCTCTTTGGTCCACCCCTCCTCCAAAGAATTCCCTCTTTGTGATATCTGTCAGGTACTCATTCCTCATCTCCTTCCTCCTAGTCAATAACAAGAGAGAGACAAGTCATATATAATGAATAAAGTCTCTTTATAATTCCTTGACCCTGATTAGTCTGTTCAGAATTTATAGCCGACCCAAGAATTCTGGGACTAAGACTTTGCCATTGTTATTGTTGTGTAATTTTGGTTGAAAAAAAAAAGGTTCAAAACAACCATTAGAAGAAGAAATTGATGATATTGGACTACTGGTTATCTTCTCTAAATTGCAGGAAAGGCGTGCCATTATTTTTTGCAAAGAAGATAGAGCAATTCTTTGTAGAGAATGTGACCTTCCAATTCACAAAGCCAATGAACATACCCAGATACACGATAGGTTTCTTCTCACAGGTGTAAAGCTCTCTGCCTCTTCTTCTTTATATCCAACCTCATCATCTTCCACTGCCTCTGATGCAAACATTGGTACTGAGAATAGGAGCACAAAGTCATCCATAAAGAGACCAAAACCAATTCATAATGAAGCTTTGAGCTCTCCTTTAAGTGCAAAACCGACACCACCAACTATCAAGATCAATGAAAATGAGAATAGCACGGTTTCTATTTCAACCAGCAGCATATCAGAGTATTTGATGGAAACCTTGCCGGGTTGGCGAGTTGAAGACTTTCTTGACCCTTCATCAGCTAATTACAATGGTTTCTGTAAGGTTTGCAGTGCAGCCTAAAATAAAATATGCCTTTGTTTTGTTTGATTTGTGATAGGTTTTATTTTCAAGAACATCAAGTTTATTAATTTGCTAATATTAGCCACCTAATTATTGGTGCAGTCCTATGGTGATTTTCTTCCATTTGTGGATCAAGATCTTGGAAGAAATATTAGTTCATTTCCATCAGAAGAAGGTTTGGCCAACTGGGTTCCTCAAGTTTCACCTCAATCCTCTCAATTTCCTTGTCTTCCCCACACTGAGTTTCTGAACCCATTTAAGGAATCAGAAAAGACAACTAACGTGAAAAGAACTAGCCGGAAATGGAGCAATGACGCTTTTACAGTACCTCAAATCAGTTCTCCGTGTCTCAAGAAATCCAGACACTTTAGATAGGATTTTACATATTAGATGTTTCTTTTTGCCAATTATGGTTTGATCTGTTTGTGATCTCTAGATCATCTCTTCTGTTTGTTTTAAAATGGGGTCAGTTTTTCTTCATTGTTTTTTGCTGGTCTTCAGTTCGATTGTTTTGCAATCATGTAAACACTTTAAATGTGAAGTAGTTCCATTTTCCTCTGCAATTATCCTATTCCGTTGTTTTTCATTTAGCTTTTTTATTCTCCTACATCCATTATTTCACATTTCTTTTTTCACATTGCCTTCATGCGGTTAAAATATGTACATCCTTACATTAATTATGGATATTTCACCTTTCTTTTTTCACAGTGCTTTCGTGCATTAAAATATGTACGTTATTACATTAATCATGGATGCCTGTGTGTATAAAACTTTTAATACTATATGTTAAAGCGTAGACATTCTCACAACCATTGTGGATATATGCGTGAAAGTTTAATCAACACTCATTAGGCTTAAAAGTTTTTTTCTTTTTCTTTTTTATAACTAAGGCTTAAGTGTTAAAAGTAATTTTTTTTCTCTTTGAATTTTATTAACATGTGCTCTTAGGGCATACAATAGTAAACTATTTTAGAAAACTTTTTTATGAAAAAATTACCAACTTTTTTTTACCCTTTTTTTCAATTTTTAATAAAATATTTTTAAAAATAAATTATTAATGTGTGCCCTTAGGGCACATTTATTGAACCTTTTTCTTTTACAACAAAAGCCCAAAGTTCGGAAAATAAAATATTTAGAGATAAACTTAATGGCCCACCATGAGAGGGTAATATAGTATGGTCTACAAAAACTCTTGATTGATCCTGTTGTATTGCATAAATGGAACTGTCATATAACTATGGCTTTTAAAAGTTAATAGTTTTTTTTTTTTTCTTTTTTTGCAACAAAAGCACAAAGTTTGAAAAAATATTTACAGATAAATTTAATGGCCCACAATGAGAGGGTAATATAATATAATTGAGAAAACTTTTGATTGAGCATATTGTACTGCATAAATGGAATGGTCATATAAGACCTTATTCTCAATATATGGGTCCCATAAGTTATGAGAGAGTGGTTTCGTGAAATGCCACCTTCTCGTGTTGAGAACTTAATTAATTTTCTTTATCTCCATGGAGAGTGGACCATCTCAATTATTATCGATTAATTTTCTCTATCCGTGTGAAGGGTGGACCATCCCCAATTATTATCGATTAATTTTCTCTATCCGCGTGAAAGGTGAACCATCCCCAATTATTATTTTATTTATTTAGATAAAACCATCCTAATGAAATGCTCCTAAAAGTTAAAACAACTAATTCTTCTTTTTCTTTTTCTTTTTATCCTTTATGTTTAGGGTGTTTTCATTTGATCGCTCATATTTGAAAATTATCATTTTTCTCCTCATATTTGAAATTGCTTTCAAATTAGTCATTTCGTTCATCTTCGTTTGTGACATTGATGCTAATTACCAACTAATATTCCAGACGACATAGTTTCTATTTTTTTTGATAAACCAACGTCACCTTTGAGGAAGTAGGGAGAATGGCAGAGGTGGACGTACGATGGCTTAGCAATGGAATTGGAACCACACAGAGCAAACCTCAAAGATCCCTTTTAGAGCACCAAATGCCAATCCTCTCTCCCTCTCTCTCACACATATATTAGTCTCTAATAAAGTAAATATTTTATAAAAGGGGGAAAAAAAAAAACTTAATTTTTAATTAATGAGTATTTAATTATTTTTCCTTTAGATTGGTTGACGAGAAGACAGTAGAATCTAACGCAATTGGAAGTGTTGAATATAAAGATATTTATTAGTTGGGGTCCAAAAGACCCAACCTAATCACTCTAATTCAAGGCCAGTCACCTCCCCAACCATATATTGAGGTAAGGTGGGAAAAGACTAGAGAATCAACCGCTGCAGTGCGATGCAAAAACCTACTCCTAAACTGGTTCCGATGAATCAACCTCTATTCATAATTATTGACTTATATGGCATCTAACAATCAAATCACTCAAAAATGAACAAAAAGACCATTTTAAAAACGATCTCAAATATCAAGGAAAGAAACAAAAATTTCGAAAATGATAAACCAAAAATGAAAACATTCTAGTATATAGAAACTAGAAAGTTCAACAACGTAGTTTAATCAATCAATAATGTATATAAGAATAGATGGAAAGATGAAGATATGGGATGAGACATATACTTGAGAAGATAATATTTTCTGTAAAGTTGGCCAATTATACAAAAAGTGAAAGTGACAGCCTCCGCCTGGCGCGTGGACTTTGTTGCAAGAATTAAATTTATCGAGTACTGGGTTGAGTATAAAGGTGTCGTAAGAACGTGGGAACGTGTATATGTAATGTCAATTGAAAAGATCATATCAATTTATTTTTTGATAAAAAAAATCACATCAAACTAAAAATTAAATAGAAATGGAAAACTTCAACCTACAGCAATGGTGACAACGTTGTGAGAACAACAATTTTTGGTCTATAATACTAATACTTGTGGCTTTGGCAGTTGATGCTTTGGAATTTACATCATTCTTTAAAAGACTGCAGTACAGTAGGTGGTATAATTAGAGGCAGTCTAGACTCTAGGACTGAGATGGCATGTAATAAAAGTCTATTTAATGAATTGCTTTGCATAATGAAGCTTTTTTTTTTTTTTTTTTTTGGTAATAAATTGTGAGAAGTAAATATGAACTAATTCAGCAGTTGAGAAGAAAAAGAAAAAGAAATATATGCTTCTTGTGGAAGCTTACATTGTTTATATATACAAGTCAATGAGTTTTGACAGATATCAACATTCTGCTACTTGCTAAAAAAAACAAAGCAAAATCCTGCATCTGAAACTTCAAATTTACCATTCTTATCTCTTTTGTCTTTCTTTTCAATTGTGTTATTTTACAGCCACTAGAGGATGGATACAGAAACAAAGTATGCATATACCTTTGGATAGTTACAAACAGGCAAACTAATAAAAGAATCGCAACCGCTATTGCACGGAAAATAGCAAACATATTAATGATGACAAACCTGCAAATTAAAATGGGATACAGACAAATAAAAGATAGGTTAAAACCCAACTGTATGCTATCAAAGAAACTGATGTGAAAATTTTATATCATGTCTGGCATGGGGAAGGCAAATTATGTCATTTAAAAGGTTCCATGATCATATTTAGCTCAATTGATCCACTTATCGGGATTTAGGTTATAAACAGAACAAACTTGCTTACCTTCATTTGGAGGTTTAAAAAGCATTGTGTCAAGAAGTAAATGCAAAAAGTCTATCTGCAATATCTGTGCGACAAATTGGACACTCAGAACAAGCAAGCGAACAAGATTTACACACTGCAATGAAAAGTACAATAGAGGTTATTTTGGGAAAGGGCAATGGAGAATGGAAGGAGGGAACTTGTGGAGGTTCGAATCACTTACAACAAAAATGCCGACAAGGGAGAAGAATTGCTGCAGTTGGTGATTCAAAACATACTTTACAAATGTGGGAATTTACATCACCATTTCCTAGGTACTTGAGCTCCTTTTCCTTCATCTCTTGCATTCGCGCCTGAAAGCATAAAGAAGAGATTAGCACATAAGCATCTCCCAAGGTAATAAAATCACTCATGTAGACTACACTTAAGACAGACTCTTCTAGAAATTTAAAGATTTAAAAAATTGTCCAAATCTTCTGGAAACCACCTCAGAAAGTTTCATCACCCTCTAATTTTCATTAGAATTAACTACTTGGAATATTTATTATCCAGTAAGATAATTATGTTACCATCCTAAGGGTTTTTTTAATTATTATTATTATTTATTTATTTATGTAGACCATTCTAAGTTAATAAGCTATTTCATTGCTACTCTTACATAGCTAACTTGGAAATGTTAGACAGCTTAGCATATTGACACAGGACCAACCAAAATGAATGCAACACAATTGAAGAACCAGACAAAAATAAAAATAACCTAGGAATCACACCTTGACTTGCTTGGAATTGAAACCAAGTAAGAAAGCAAAACTTAGGAATCAGAACCAAGGGTTAACAGGAATCAACACCAAACCATTGAGAAAATTTTAATGGAAGTTTACAAATCAAGTAAACTTGTCTCCATAGGAGAACAATAGCGTGTTTATATAGACTGCTAGGACTAAACCCTAATTCTAATTGACTTAGGAACCTATTATTGAGTGACAAAAATATCCTAGACTCTAGGAAATTAAATACAGTAATAATAACCTAAATAACTAATAAAACATAAAATAAAATCCAACGGACCTATAGTGAAAAAAAAAAATACAATGAATTCTAAAATCAACCTAAGTTAAAATTAAATTGTCCTCACACTTCCTACATCACATAAGATGGGAATGAAATGAGCTTGCACGAGAGAAGGATTTCAAGCAGCACAATATTTTGTTGAATAAAAAAATGCCGCCCTACTCTTGGTCTAGACAAACTAACTATACTATCAAACATAGGCTTTTCAAGATCAAAATTTAAGGAGATTAAGAAGTTTGGCACAATCATGTTAGCAGCTACATGTAGAATACAGTTTACCTTCAGGCGAACAACCAGGGGTTCTTCCTTAGGTATTTCATCAGCTGGTTTTGAAATATCCAAAACTGTTCTATCTTGAAGGACAGTATTACTTTCAATTTCATTGGTTTTGGGATCACTAATATAGTCAGTTCCATCACCATGCCTCTCATCAGTGTTCAACTCAGGGATGGTTCCCCCCTCTTTCTTCAACTTGGCAACAAGCACCCACATGTTTGCTAAATCATTTTCCAGAGCCTCCTCCCTTTTCTTTGCCTCGTCAGCCTTTTTCCGATATTCATCTTCAACAAATTCCTTTTCAGCTAAGGCAGCTTCAAGTGCTGCCTCCCTTTGCTTCCTTGCCTGCAATTCCATCTTTAAATCATCTGGATCAAGATTCCATGTCTCAAAGTCATCACAGACCAAACCAGAAATCTCATTAGCACGGCCAGATAGCCTTCCTTTCCTTCCAAGTTTTGTTCCATCATTGTACTTGCGGTTGACACCATTCACAGTTTGCATAGCAGTGCTTCTAGAATGAGCCAACTCTCGAGCAGACAATACTTCTTTTTCTAGTTTTGCATTCTGTAAAGAGAGCTTTGTCACTTCACCAGCCAAATTCTTCAGCTCCACAGCAGCAGCAGAAGCCAGTTCTTTTGCATAAGAAGCTTCTTCGGCCAATTTCTGATTCTGCACACGTAACCCACTATTCTCCTCTGACAGCTGAACATGTTCCAGCTTAAGTTTCTCATTCTCAATCTCCTGTCCAAACAAACAAACACAACAATGAGTTCCAAAATTGCAGGCACTCGTCAAAATGTAGAATGACACATAAACAATGTGCTTTAATAGCAGACAGCTGTGTAGTATATTTTGCAGAAACCAATCACATAGATTTTTTTTTTTTCACCTAGTAAGTTAAAATAAAACCATTCATCCACTAAAACTTGGCATAAGAAAATCTCTAATTACCTGTAATTTCAATATAGTGACTAAGTCCACTAAGTGATCATATCATTGATAAATTAGTAACGAAAGAAAGAATTTACCATGTACCAGTCAAGTCATATAGTGACAAAAATCAGGGACTGTAAGACAACATGAAACTATATGTAAACTAAGGAAACAAACTGATGCATATGAGTTTACTTCGATTATGGCAGAACACTTATAGATGCCAACCTATCAACCACCAGCACCTTTGAATCCATTAAGCCATTCTGATACAAAAGCAAGAAATACAAAGTAATCACCTGAGACTGAATTTTCCTTTTTAACTCATCGATATAATCATCAGATATGCACTGCTCTGAAGACATTGATGATTTATCAACTGAGGACAAACGCTGCTCAAGGATATTCACTTTTTCATGCAATTCCTTGTTTTCTGAACACTGCCAATAACCAAATAATTAAGTTTTGCTAGAACTTCATACAAAAAGGAAAAAGAGTCAGCATGATCAACACATCTATTGACTTAAGTGGCTAGCAGCATTTCCAAGCAAAGGAAGATAAAGCCGCAATAGATTAGGATGAAATGAAAACAAATTGACTTTTTCAAAGAATAAAGAAAGTAGGAAGTGGAATTCTGACCTTATTCTGGAGCTGTTCCTGGAGTATTCGATTGTCTGCTGATTTGATCTGCAGTATCAATCAGAAATTATTTTAATCAAATGATAAGAGAGAAATATCTTGCTCCATGATATTCCACTCATATCATCAGAAGGTTTCATATGAATGGAAAATTGAAACACTTGAGTTATAACAAGTTCAGGGATTGAAACAACACTCCCCAAACATCCTATATGGTGGCATAAATACTAACCTCCAGCTCAAAACCCTTCTCATTACACTGGGTCATCAATCTCATAAGCGTCTGTCACAACACAAAGAATTACATACAATTAATTATCTCTTAGCAATGATAAATTAACTGAGATACCACGTACAATAAAAGAGCATTTGAGAGGAAAATAATGACCAGAAGGATGAAGAGACTTGAGAATTACCTGCTGCATTTCAACCAATGACGAATTAGAAATTGAAGCCTCGCCACTCTCAATAATACGCTGCTCTAAGGCCCTCATTTGCCTCCTCTTTTCTTGGATCTCACGTTCCAGGTTTTGAATCTGTATGAAAGAAAGCACAACAGCTTGATCAGGGTCTTTGGGAAAGATGCTAAAATACAAAGAATTTGGATAGTTTACATATTGTTTTCATTAATTAACTTTCCAACTGTAAGAATTTGTATACTGGGCAATAATAAAAGCAAAGCAAATAAGGCAGCTTTCTGGCCTTAATTAGGATGACACAGAACTACAGGGGAACCACGGACAGACACAGTTATATACTACTATATTAGAGGTGATATATCAAGCCAAATCAAATATAAGTTAAACCAAGAATCACCGGACAACTAAAATATTAAGGTAGCAGGAATTGGAGAAAATAATGTCATTGCTAAGTGCAATAATTTCTCTGTATCATACAGATAAAGAAGCTCTTATCCCAGAATGCCAAGGGAGAGAGGCAACAAACAGACTACTTACATTTGTCTCGTGATACAGAAGAGAAGAAAGGTATACCTGAGTTTTTGAGCTATCTGGCTCATTCACGGACTGCTCCACCATGCGCTTCAAGGTGCTGGTACTAAATGCAATTTCCCCAGCAAGCATCTTAACTTGCTCAACAAGAAGGTCCATCTGATCTGACATTGTTATCCCTCCCTAGAAATCAGTATAGAAAGCAGCCATATTCATACATTAACTTCAAATAAGATAAATCAATGCAAATATAAAATACCTATCAAGCAAATAATCAAAACAAGCAGATATCACATAAACCCAAGAAATTCTATATTACCACATCAACATCATTTAAAGAAATTACTTTTCATCATGAGGTAGAATCCATGGAAAATTGACAAGGGGCCTAAGATTTCCTGGTTTGATAAATGATAATTGTAAGTTACAGAAGGAAAACCTGCCCTATTCTAAAAAGTAAGTGAATGAGAGAGAGTTAAGATTTGTTATGGGTCTTCACCAAAGGGGAAAACTTCAACAAAGTTTCCTCAACAGGGGTGAATAGAAATAATTTGAAAATAAATGGGCAAAGAAATGGGAAAGGTGTAGAACCCTTACTATCTTACTCCAGCAATAGAATAATCTCACCGTCATAGTAGACAAGGAATTTAGTGGAGTCTTAATCCAAGATGTCCAGAAATATTAACTCTCCAGGAGTTCTGGAGGAATCAGTTATGCCTACACAACAAAATCCCTTCCTGTTGGGCTCAACAATTCTTCAAGAAAACCTATCTACAGTAGGGTTCACATAAAAGAAGGCAAAATAAAAATGAAATGTGATTCTAAACTAAAGGCATGTAAAGGAATATTTTAAGCTAGCTAAACAGGAACCAAAAGGAACAAACAGGCCTTTCATATTTCAGCCTAAAACCTGCCAAGATGAAACAAGTAGCAACACAAATTTTGCCCAGACAAAAGCATATGGCATGGATCCATGGCCCTTCATACATGCGAAACAGTGCCAGAAGGGAAAACAAATGGACAAATAGTGAAAACTAATTTTTCAATTGAAAACTATGCTTCATGTGCTACATACAAAACAAAACAATGAAATAAAAACAAGACATTGCACAACATACAGTTGGCAGTTTTGATCCACTGATAAGTTCACCAGCTTGAGTTGATTCAGTTATTGTACTGCCAGATGGTGAGAGTTCTTCATTCCACTTGCTGGACTTGCTGGAAGATCTTCTGTGTTTAAAATCATAAGGAACATCTGCTGAAACTGCTAAGGCAGATGATGCAGAATCCTTCTGATTCTCACCTTCTAGAAGCAAAGAACCCTAATTTGAGCAAACAAGCAATTATTAACATAAACTTGAATTGTTACAGAAAAACTTGATCCAAACCTTAAGAAAACTTGGCAAATTTCCAAGATAAAAAAAATAGGGTCATATTTGGTTGCTTTTTACATAGAAACAAACATTATTCACATTGGATTGCAGAAAATATTTGACAAGTTAAAAATGGAAAGACAAGGAAAATGAACACGCAAGCAAAAATTTGTGCATTTACACAACTATATATATATATATATAGAGAGAGAGAGAGAGAGAGAAGGAACTCACGTCATCCTCACCAACAGAGTGACTTCGTTGATGATTGGGAATGTCGCTCGCATATCCAGGAATTGTATTCTTTGAAGAGACAAGTATGAGTTTGGTTAGTCTCTGTATTCTACTCATTAGAGCCACCTTGGCATCCTCCTCTTCCTCCAATCTTGATTGCATTTTCACTTGACCTTCTTCCAACTATCCAATCAACAATAGAAGATGACTAGTAAATAATAGTGACAAAATCATATTAACTAGTACAGCATCATATAACTTGATAAGACTACAGGAGAAGGGTGAGAAGAAACCTTTTGCCTTAAGGTCAAAATCTCCTCATGATTAACACCAACAATCATCCCCTTCTTTAGCTGATCAAGTTCTTGTTTGAGGACTGAAATTTCTCTTTGATACTTCTTAATCAAAGATTTTTCATCGATAATCTGGAATATTATTTTTCAAAAAACACTAAGAGTGAGATTGAATAGCCTATTACTGTACATTGCCATGAAAAATCTCTAAGATCTGCAACACACCTTATTTCGTGAGGCATAGATTTCCACTCGCTTTGCCCTGCTTGCAAACTTCAATGTATTATGAGTTTCCTCCATGTTGCTTGATGCGGGAGTAACTGTACATATAAGCTGGGAAAATACACAATAATATTTGTAGAAATGGTTCTATTAGTATCATTAGATATTGATTCAGGAAAAGCAGTTGACAATGTGCATTCCACGGTGAGACTATATTTAGTACTCCGAAAATCATCTAAATAAGAAACAAAGAAATATGCATAACACAATTCAACTCATAATGGTGCAACACCATTTTTAAAGACTGATATATAAGTTTCCAGCAAAATGTAAAAGTATAAAAGTCAGTGTATGTCAATAATATAAAATTTTGCATCTCAAACTTACCGAAACATGTCCATGCCCACTCAGTGAAGATTGCAAAAGGCGGGTAAGCTTAGAATCTCGGTAGGGAACATGAGATGCCTTCCCCTCACTCAGCTTTCCAATTACCTTCACATTGCAACCATACAATCAAGTCAAGAACTTTAAACTTGAGACGCATATGCATAGAACCATTGACAATGGAAGAAATGCAATCTCTCTCAAACAAAAGTCAATTGCAAGGTACTTTTTTTTGCAGTCACACCTACAATATCTAACAGTTTCAGAAAGATTTTTTTTTATTTTTTTTATACAAGGAAAAAAAATTGAACATTTTGAACTTTGAAAGCTAGAAGAACATAAACCCATTAGCAACATTATTCTTGAATGATTAAAGGGTTGTGTATCAAGAATTGACATGGCTTTTACAAAGGGATAAAGAATGCAATTTATGCAGAAAATTGACCAACAGAAAGAAAAACTAAGAATAAGGTTAATTGATATTTTATAACATTCAGAACAATAGGGCACAAACCGTTCCAAGAGTTAGAAGACTTTTGTTTATGTAAGATCCTTCCTTTCTCCGTAGTCCAGTTGTTTCAGTTTTTGAGCTCTCAGATCCAGCAAGATCAATCAAATTCTGAGAGAGAGAGAGAGAGAGAGACCAATGAGTCAACCATGTACTTAAAAATAAAGTTCTATCTTCTTGAAAAAACAAAAATAAATAAATGCTCTTATCATACAAGTTGAGAGAAGATCACTCCATCATACTCATCACCGTGGGCACTACTTTCAATCATCTGCAAATGCATTGATGAGTTAGAGACAGAAGACAAGAAAGAATTGAATCTGAAGATGGAGTATAGCACCAATGATGAAATAAATAATTTTTAAAAAGAACTTGAATGTGTACTTTCATAAAACAACACCAGGTATTTCCTCAAAATAATACCACATTCATTTAATCATGACCAAATTTCCATGAACAACACAGCTTATAGAAATTTTATTTCGTATAAAATCACATTCATAAATCAGCCATTGAAAATGCTAACTTTTACATATTAGGACCTATAGCCACCTCAAGATTCACAAAGTAGCACCCAATTTTCAGTTCCGATTTCCAAATAGGTACTCAGGATGCCTTCAGGAATATAAATAAATAAATATATATATAAAAGAAAATATGAATTGAATGTCTATGTGGCAGTGATCGTGCACACATAAGCAAGAGTGTGAAGTTAGTCCTTAACATTTCAAAATAATAATATGAAGTACTAACTTCGACAATGAACTTTAGCTCAATCAAAACCTTCCTTTAAAAGAATAAGGTGGAGGGTGTGACCATGGGTTCAAAACCCACTACATAAGTGTGTAACATACCAATAAAAAAAAGTACTACAGCTCAAACTCAAAGATTTATCAGTAGTAGCAACTTAGTCCTATCGAGTTTATATCAACATTCAATACTGATAAAGCAACAGATATCATTCATCTACATATGGAGTGTTTACCAGTGTAAATATGGTGTGACTTCGGCTACTCAACAGATTGAAATTATTTGATCCAACATGACGATGCTCTGCCATTGCCACACATCATTTGAGAGATCAGTGATGAATACCTTAAGTGGTCACCGATGTAATACAAAAGATTGTTTGAAAAAAAATAAAACAAAAATCAATGAACATAGCAACAGGAAGAGGTATGAGTACCTTCCCCAGCAGCAATGAAGGAAAGTGCATGTCCAGGAGACAATACCACTTCTTCTTTTATACCCTCGACATAGGTGCCCTGAAAAGATAACACTCAAATGAGACCAGAAAATATGAAATCAGACAGTCATGAATAAGAAGTAAGAAATTTTTAAGAAAGGAAAAGAGAGAGACCTGTGCATCTTCTCTAACACGCAAATTCTGACCTGTTGGATCAAGCAAGTCATTTATCACCTGATATCAGAAGCACAAATAGACCACAAATCAAATAACTTTCACATAAGAACAAACATTTTCTAATAGATTACTTCCACGCAAATGATGATAATTGTTCACGAGTGAAAAACTCCATATTCAAAAAGATATAAATAAACATGCTCCAATAGTATTTTAACAATAAAACTTTTAAAAGTTCTGGATGAACAAAATAACATCAATCAAATGTAAGAGAAACACATTCAGACTCAAATCACTGTTGATGGAAATTTTAAGCTTCAACTGTAAAATGCAATCCCAAGTCTCAAACTGGGAAACTCATCTTGGTGCTACTGACCTCATTATAGATTTCAAGATAAGACACGCGAAGTAAGAACTCTCTTCCTGGAGTCTGAAAAGAGAATGCATTGAATCAGGCATGCAATGGTTAGTTACAAAGAATTTAAAAATAAGAAATTATGATGCAAAGGAAATGTCAACCAGAAATAGAGAATAGTACTTCAATGATCGTAAATGACACAGTTACTGTCTACAGTGATAAACCAACATGTCAAAAGAAAAATGAGGCAAACAGAACCTTGTTTCTGAAGAACCAGTAGGTACAAGCTTTTAAAATAAAGTAGAATTATTATGAAGCACAACAAACAAATCTTATTCTTAAAAAAGGCTATTTCACAGTGACAGAAGGAGAGTGCAACTATTCAATTAAATTAGTAAGAGAATAACATCTAGAAAACCATCCTTCAATTAAACTGTAATACTAGTCTAGAATATAATGCACATCGCTAAAATGAACCTCTATTTCAAGGAAGATACTAAAGAAACCAATGAGTATGGGAGAAGTGCCCTTTTAAAAATAACGGCAACAAGAAAACTTGGATAAAAGGAGGAAAAATACAAAGCATAGTACTAATTGTTAAGAACACTTACATCTTGGATCATGCTGAAAACATCCTTTATAGCCAGTGGTATAACGCCTGGAGAACTTTGATCTCCCTGTGCAAATTATATACGAGAAATGTCAAAAACATTTAGTTGTAAATTAGCATATCTTGCTTGGTGCCATTCTGAAATAAGCACACTGAACATCCAGAAGAGTGAAAATATAAGATCATCAACATCTCATACGGCAATGAGCATGCATGCTGCTCTATTACAAGATCGCCAACTACAAAATCATAAGCATGACATTTAACCAATTACATTAATGCAGTTTAAGCACAGTTCAGACCTAAAAGCTACCTCACATCCTCCCAAGTAGCATGTAAAATTCCAATAGAAACCCTAACTTAGACTTCTAATAATCCACAAAGGGCCCAGGAGGAATTAATATTGACTTTCTTGATGGTAAGATCAAATGCCAAAAAAATAATTCTAATGTGTAACATTTCTTTCCAGCAAACTCAATAAAATTGAAACAACGACAGAAACAATAGTTCAGTCTTCATTTTCTTCATATATTCACTCCCGTAATGCAATTTCAACAAATAATTATTGAGTAAAAACACAAATAATTATTCAACTCTGAAAAACCCATCCCCTGGTTACCCAGTCAATGAAGAATGATAAATTTAAACCTCGTAGAAATATGATTAACATTGTCAACATTACCCATTAGTTACAGTCACAATTTTACTCAACAAGATTGGTCAACAAATACAGTACACAGCTAGAAATTAATGCAGTTCATTATGTTAAACGATGATGCTTACATGCATAGTGTGTGTCTTGCCACTACTTGTAACACCATAGGCAAAAACAGTTCCTGCATTGTCCAAGAGCAACATTTAAGATAAACCATTTTCTGTATCCAATTACTAACCACATTGATTCAATAAAGTTAATTTTATTCACTAAAACCATTCAAATTTGGACACATTGCTTATAAATAAAACAGTAAATTAGCTTTTGATAGCCTAAAAAGTAATGCATACCATTAACGCCTTCCATTGCGGCCTTGACTACCGGCTTTGCCGCTACATCATACACTTCCTGTGAAGCCGTATGTTGTCCAAAAACCCTATCTGCCACAATTAACCATCCCCAAAATCCAAAATCAAAATCCAACAAATTCCTACATTAAATGCCAAAATTCAATTTATTAAGCACTAAGAACATTTAATTTTTTATTTTCAATTGTACTAATTTTAGCTGAGAAGTTCAAATTCAAATTTGCCAAAATCCAAAGCATTCAATACCAAATGCATAAGCCGTAGCTGGATTATACTGGTTCCTCACAATCTTATCTCCATCTGCGTACCACGAGATCTCATCCCCTCTCTGATACTCTCTCTCACTGCAAACAAAATTGAACAAAATTCAAATCACATTACCGATAATCACACAACCCTAACACAAAACGACTTCGTTTCGCTCAAATTGAAAACTCCATGGATCTGATCTGATCCAATACACTCAGATCTATCAATACCTCAACGGTCTGAACCGAATCGTCACCGAAATGCTATCCCCTGACCCGGACCGAACCACCTCAAGCGGCTCGGCGATCAAGTCGTCGGAAGGAAAACCAACCGGCGAGCGACCGTTGTAGCCACGTGGATCGGAGTACATTGAATCTGAACGACTCCGACTCGGAGTCATGGATCGGGAGCTACTGGCTCCGAGTCCACCTCCCGAGTTGAAATACGACGAAGCTGAAGAAGAGCAAGAGCGAGGAACTATACGGCTGCTCATGAAGGAAGAAGACGACGAAGTTGAAGAGTACGGTGTCGAGGGTTTGCGATACGAGAACGGCGAGCTGCTCCTTGCTCGGGAGGACGAGGCCATTCGAGTCTCGGAGTCGAATCACTGAGTTAGTGACTCGGACGAGTCAACACAAAGCGATTCGAACTTAGCACTAGTAGAAGAAAAAAGAAAGAAGAAGAAGAAGTAGAAAAAAAAAATAGAGAGAGAGGAAGAGAATGTGTCAGATATCTCACATGGTTTTCGAATCAAAAGCGAAGAACATTGTGCTTTTAGCTATTTCTCAGTGAGAAACACTGAGAGGAGAGAGAGAGTTTCGTCTTCTTTAAGACAAAGAGTTGCAGAGAGAGAGAGAGAGATGGTTTATGAATTAGTAGTATTGATTAAGTTTAAGCTTGGTATTTAATTTTTTGTTTTTCTAGTGTGAGAAATTTGAAAATTTGGTTTCTTTTACTGTGTGGGAGTGACGTGGCAGAGTGGGGGTTGGGAGGTTTAAATTTTTTGGTGGAAGAGAGAGAGAGAGTGAGCTTTGAAAAATAATGAACGGGAAATTGAGCGGGAATAATAGTGGCCGCCGATACAAACAAATTGAAAATAGCAATAGAGAACAAAAAAAAAAAAAAAAAACTAAGTAATAAGTGGGATATTAGTTTTACTCTCTCGCTTGGCAAATTGTTTGTACGCGCTGTGCATTGAGTCGGTGAATTATGAGAATGTTGGGCTTTTTTTAAATAAAAAATTAGTGTAACTGTGTCTGTGTGTGGTTGCAAGGAGGAGCGTCATGTGGGAAAAAGTGGAGTTGTCTGGACTCGTTCAGACGACTGCACGTTGCAAAATAACTGGTAATCAACTTCCCTGTGGGTCACCAATTCTTGCTTCCTTCCAAAATTTCAGGGCTTTTTTGGTTTTTAGTTTAAAATTTCTTTTTTTTTGTTAAATTAAATCAAAAGGATTTTTAGAATTTTGGATGCAGAAAAGTTGAGAAAATTCAGGTATATTTGATACTGTTGTTTAAACAACCACGTATTTTCACAACATTTATAGCTTCATAGTTTATTGTTCATAATTCATAGCATCATTAAGTCACAGTAAATGTGAAATGACCAAAAAAACCATTCCACCGAGTGATTCATAACTAGCCGCCTCCTTCTTTCTGGGCAAAAACATCCATTTACTTTAAAAATCAATGTTTTTCTTTTGAATGAGTGAAATAGGGAAGAGGCCAGTAAAGAGTGATGATGATGGCGTAATTTATACATTGAAGATTAGAGTAGACAGGTAATTATCAAAAAAATAAAAGCTAGACAGGTGATTAATTAAAAATAAATACTAACTAAAAGAAAAAGGAATATGAAGTTGGCCAATGATTTGGTTAAAATTTGCAAATTTTATAGATTGTTAAAAATAAAATTAAAAAGTTTTAAAATATTTGTGAAATGAGGCACCTTTTAAAATTGCAATTCAAAGTCATGATTTTTAGATTAAACTATGACATCAATTCATGATTTTAAGATTAATTTATGGCTTCAACCTAATGCCAACTTGAGTCTAATAAGAAAAAGTCTAACCTCGTGGATTTAATATATGCTATACGTATATGTGTGTGTGAATAAATTGAAGAGGCGACAAAAGAGGAACAAGGAAAAACTTGTTCATCAATATCAACAAGAGCCCAAATAAAGATAGAGTTGATGGATTGAAATCCCCAAATTTGACAAAAGGAAGCTCAATATCCAAAACAATATACTAAAATTCCCAACTAGAGCATGGAATTGGACTCAACTAAAGTACAACCTTGGTTGATAGCCTTTTAAATTGGACTCAACTGAAGAACAACCTTGGTAGATAGAACATATGCAAGGGAGCATGGGGGAATCATGTTAGTAGTAACAAATATAATGCTACCATGAGAGTCCCTAAAATAGAGCCTAGGAAATATCCCACATTAGTATAGTAACCAAGGCATCCAAATTTAACTAGGAGATTAGCCTGTGAAAGGAGGAGACTAGGGAGATAGATTGATTTGGATATTAGAGGCCCAAGCTTCTGCTAGTAAGTCAAAGTATTTATTAATCTTAATGGCTAAGTTGATGGGAGTTGTTGACTCATTATCATTAATAAGCTTCTTTAAGTGCCACCAAATTTGATTGCAAGCACTATAAACTAGAAGGGTGAAGGGTTTTGCCTCTAAACTTACTATTTAATCCAAGAAGTTTTGAAAGGTCTAGTATGCAATGGACCTAGTCAGGAGCTATCTTGCTAAGGAGGGAGGAGATGGTGATTGAGAACTTGGTTTGTCTCCAAACAATCATGATGAATCGACACTCAAAAAGAATATATACCAGGGATTCAGATAGATGGTGAAACCTTGGGCAACTTATGTCACCAATTTGGAGTCGATGTGCAAGGAATTCCTTAGTAGAGAGAACTTCCCAAGCAATTCTCCTAAGAGTGAATTTGAGCCTTTCATTGAGTTTTTAGCCTTCATAGCTTCTTACATTCATTAAGGCTGAGAGGGCCAAAGTTGGGAAATTCTGGTTCTTGATTGTCTAATAAGCAAGTTTAGTAGAAAATATCTCACTTTTGTTTTGTTTTTTGTTTTTTGTTTAAAAAAAATAAAAAGAAGAAGAAGAATAATAATAATAATAAATTTTGGGACAAGTCGAGTGTTATATTCACGATTTCACAATGCACTCATGGACTCCTAGTTCTGAGACTTCTAACCATTGTGGCAAACCAACTCAAATTTAAAATCATAACCTAACGTCAAGATTTTAAAAGGTAGCATATTTTCAAAAATAGTTTCAACTCTATTGTTTTTTTTTTTTTTTTAGAACTAGTTATTAAGATTTTAAAATACAACTTGAGATACTTTGAAGTAGACATAGATTTAAAATTAATGTTAACCAACTATACATTACATATGAATTGATTATAATATGATTAGGTAATTGATAGATTTGAATACATCAAACAAACAGAAAACAACAATACAAGAATCTGCAATATATTATCAAGGTTGGTATAGCTATGAGAAGATAGAATCAATTAACGTCTAGCTAGGACTCTAAAAGTCACCTATAAAAATCAAGTGACGTTTCACATTCGTATCATGACGACAAACTAACATAGTCATTTCTTGTAATTAAACAACCAACAACAAAACCATGTTTTTCTACCCAATTTATTGTTGATAATTTTACCAGGTCTATGAAATCTATCAACACATAAATCACAAAGCATGTACATGCTAATATGTAGTATATTTTTCTGGACGTTCATATATATATGCTACCATGAGCAATTCTGTAGTAAAGGGAGTTTGTATGCTAATATAAGTACAGTGGCATAAAAATATTTCACAATTTTATTTTTCATAATTTTGAAAGTGACATGTTGTGATTTGATTTGTTTAATAAATGTTTTAGATTTCAATTGATTAAAATGTAGTGTATCTCATTGAATCACGTCCAGTATAAAAGTCAATGGTGTCTCCTATCCAAACTCTCTCCTATTTTGCATTTAAAGTATATTTTGCTAACTCTAGTGCAATCCCATTTGTACATAGATGTGAAAGAAAAACTACCCAAAATAAAATTGAATGCAAATGGTGTCAAAAGCTTTATAACTCAACTTACACGTTCTAGAGTTTTTAACAGAGATGTCCATGATTCAATCTCCCCTCCTTTAACTATTAAATTATTTACAATAATAATTATATAAAAAGAAGAAGAAGATTTTAACAATTCTTTGCCCCTTCAACCACATGCCTCATTAGGGTCTTACATTTCTTTGGTTATCGTAGCGCTCTTATGAGTCACTCATCTTCAAAGTCCAACACAAATATATCTCTATCCCCTAAATCATATTTGCATATGATTTGGTATACAATTAAAGTGATATTATGAGGTTAAAGATCAAGAATCTTATAATTTAATTACTCAGTATTTTATGGTATTTTTAAGAGAGCGTCCATTATTCAAATTTACCTTCCTCGAGTGAGGTTATGGAAAGCTATATTATCTAAATTAATATTGCACAAATCATAATTTATCACTTCAATAAACTTAAAAAGATTTGTGAACAAATTTATATCTTTAACACATGGCTTCATGAATGAGCTCATTAACTAGCACATATCTAATGTGTGTGTGAGACACGCGCAGGGTTGAGATTCATGTTTGTTTTGTAAATGGACGGTGAGGATGCGGGGAGATACTCTCCCATGTGATGGGTGTCTTTACGAATCGCGCTTTACACGTAGGACATAAACGATAGCCGATTCATATGACCCAAAAACCTTCGTAAAAGATTTCGATGTCCCCGTGGGGCCATTTCCGTCTTTTCGCATCCTCCGTGGGTGCCTTGCCCACCAGCACACCACTTTGTTGGACACGCGACCTAAAGAGATGGAGTCTATAGATTGACCAACTAACTACCATATCTACCCCTCGGGAATTTAATATTGCCATGGATGTGATTGCTTAATTTTTTTTTTTTTTATAATGAATAATAAGGATGTCATTGCCTAAGATCACAACTAATCTACACGTATTACCATTTGATCTTAAAATAATATAGGAAAATTGTGGAGTTGGAGAACAGTGGCCAAGATCACAACTAATCTGCACGTATTACCATTTGATCTTAAAATAATATAGGAAAATTGTGGAGTTGGAGAACAGTGGTGGTGTATTACTTATAATATGGATATTTCCAATCATAATTACCAACCGAGTCAACAGTCAATACTCATTATTATTTACCAAGAAAAGTGGTAATAGGACCCCTCCTATCACACTTCACACTCAAAGTCATTCTTATATTCCCATCAAAAAAAAAAAAAAAAAGTCATTCTTATACACTAGCTTGTTGGGTGTGAGTGTGATTCTTACTCTTAGCACAACATTTAGATTGAATGCGGTGATTGGAATCAATTAGTTTGTTTTTTCTTTCATCTTTTTTACGCTAACAATATTTGAACTAATCAACCCTTGAATTACATAATATTTACATATTCATTAACTATCTACAAAGTTATTTAAAAGTACAATTTTCATATATTTTAAAATTTCAGTAAACATATTAGTTTTGGATTTTATGAAAATGTCATTCTTTTATTTTATTTTATTCAATTTGATAGTTAGAGAAGAGAAGATTTAAACTCTCCATATATTTATTGGAACACTAAGAGGTGTCAATTAATTGAATTACAAAATGCACTTGGCATAGAAATGTTATATAATTGTACTTAGAAAAAAAAAAGTGAAACTTTCAACAATATTAAATAAATGACTAAGTTAAAACGTTATAAGAAAATGGTTAAACAAAACTCACTTAGAAGAGGAACGATGGACATAAGTTCGATCTGCTTAGGGGAATAAGTTACTTAAAAGAAACCCTTATAATTTACTAAATTGACCACCAAAATCATTAATCATTCCTTCATTTGAGGGTTTAAATTCACTCACAAAGGCCACATTGTTGAGCAAGGAGCACTACAAATGAATAGGTCATTTTCGTAATGGGCAATGTTCCAATTTTTGCTGTTCTTACAACTTCAACAAGTTTTAGATCCTTCGCACAATATTGCCAGGCTAGCATAAATGGATATTAGTTATGGAATCCAATTGTTGATATAAGTTCGTTTGGTGTTATGTTTTGTGCTAAGCAGGCCCATTTGGCTCAGTTCTAAAAAACTAATCTACATTTCAGCATATATGAATAATTTGAAATTTGGTTGGCGAATGTCCACTATTATACCTACAATGATAGTGCCACTCTCACATTTGGATTGCAAATAGAGATTATTACTAGCATTGTGCATGGGTTAAATTGGAAGGTTTTTAAACTCAAATCGAAATTGTTGGACTTAGAAATTCACAACCCATTACATGTTTAAACCCCTACAATCTTGTCAAAGTTATACATGACCATGAAATGTGACATAGACATGATTAACTTTCTTGATATTACTTTCCTATGCTATAGTACTTGGCAAAAGAGCGCACGCAGAAGGGTATGAATATTGACATATATAAAAAATGAAAGGGTATCTTTTGTGCTAGGTTTACGGAATATAATCCACATATCAGTAAAAGAGATGGTACATAAACCCAGTGAATATGAAAATTTCGCCCCTAAGATATAGTTTGCCCAACACAGAAAAAAGTTAACCAGCAAATCAAATGGTATATACAACCTCCCTTTTAAGTTTTAACCAGTCCATTTTCATTACTTTAAACTTTATAAAGTATGAACCACCGATAATTGTCTAAACACCACCAAGATGATGCAGATAAAGGACCTTAAAATAGACAGTGAAAAAGATGTAACATAACTGTGGGTCCTAAAGCAAAATAATCCTAAAAATAAGTTATAGTTTAACTGATCAACTACCATAAGAATAAAATTTAATAGGAGGAAAAAAAAAGATATGCAAAGGCGGCCTTTGCAGCTTTGTTCTTTTGGTTTAACTTTTTTCCTTGGCAAACCTCATATTCTATATATCTGCAACTCTGCAAGAGTACTAGTAAAGAATTCATATTCTACTTCTTTGAGGGCTTGATTGGCAATTTGGCACAAGCATCTTTATTTATGTGGTCCTAGTCTATTTCAGCGGCTAGTGATCGCTTGTGTGAGTTGTGACTGTGAGGAGAAGCCACTTAGCTGTCACCTCTGTTTTGTGCTGTTCCTGGCTCACGTGCAACTGGGACGTGTATCATTTGCTTTGTGATTGTGGGTTCCATTCTAACCATATACACACCACTTTTTCTGGTCATGTTCAATATGTGCAGGCTCGAGCTGGTCCATCTCACCGATGATTTATGGGCTCGCACCTTGTGGGCCGAGTTAAAAGGTCTTTACATTCTTTTTTTTCTTTTTTTTTTAATCAGCAATTTTATTAACATAAAAACTAGAAACACTTAGAGCGTTAGTATCAGAAAATACTACTCTATTCTATTTTACCATCTCAAAAAATTACTTTATCAATTATACCATCTAATTATATAATACTCCTAGTATCCCAAACTTTTATTTTTCTATTCTACTCATAAAATAATATATCTACACAATAAAATAATATTTTCCTCCAATCACCATTATTTATTCTTTCTTTCTCCCAATCACCATCACAATAAAATATTTGTTTTGTTTTTAGAATTGTGCTATAGTGCAATTCTATCTTTAGAATTGCACTATAACAGTATTGTAAAAAAATTTGCAATACTTAGCAATAGCATTTCCTGATACAATACATTTTGGGGCTTGAAATGCCAAATATCCTTTACATTTGGCATTAGCATTCTCCAATGCTAATGCTCTAAGAAACCAAAATCCTAACTTGTTCAAGAGCTGATATATCACATAAAACAAAAGGAGCAGATCTAAGAATAAAACAACCTGAATACTTGTTTTTGAAAGATCAGGCAACCAAAACATGGGTTGCTTGATTTGCCTCCCTAGGAGTTCATTTACATTCTATTAATCCAAGTTGATAGAGAGATTAGTATAAAATGAAAAAGGGTAATCCGGAAAATTTCAAACTATTCTCCCTTCCCTATGGGGAGAGGAAGGCACAGCATAGTCCAGGAAATATGTTTTTCCCAATTAGTTGTCCAACTGGATTGTTTCTAAGATGATTCATAGGAGTAAGAGCCTTCCAAACACCACCAGCTTGGTTAGTGTCTAGACTCCACAATTGATTGGTGTAGTAGTCTGGGCCAACAATAGAATACAGTTAGGAGCCAATGCGTGCATGGTGCTGATGATGATGGATTGGGCTAAGGGGGGCGCAAATGCTCTTAAATTGAAATTTTCTAATTTAGTATTAGGTTTTTGAATCGAGCTCCATTGGTACGATGTATGTATGTCAGAAAAATATTATGGGATAAATACGAAATTAACTCTTAGTATGCGTTTGGATAGTGCTGAAAAGCACTATCTATGCGTCTGCGTTTTCTCTTTTAGATTTTTTTTTTTTTTTTTTTTTTTTTTTTTTTTTTTTCATGCGTTTAGGGAGTAATGCGCCTATTGTTCATGAACAGTAGCCGCATTTGTTGACTTTTTCACTGTGAATAGTGCACTCGTGCACTGTTCACGGACTCATAAATTCCACTTTTCAGTAACTTTTTCATTAAAAATGGGTTCCACAGTACTATTCACACATTTAAAAATTATTTTACTACAATATTTTCAGTTTTAACAAAATAAGTTCTATCCAAACAGACCCTTAATATGTCTACTTGAAAATGATATTGAAGTGGTGAGACTCCTTGAGTTCCACATAAGAAATGATGGAAAATAGGAGTTTATATACTTATGGGTTGGACATTGGGTTGAGTTTTAGGCATCTGTGGACTGGGTTCTTTTGTCCAAATAATAATAATAATTTTTTTTAATTTTTGAGTCAGTAAGTAAAACTTTGGAAAAACTTTCCAAGAGAAAAAAACATTTTGTGCATTAGCATTTGAGTTAAAGAGAGAGAAAGAGACATAGATTAGTTTGTAGAACATAGATCTTGTGTGCTTCTTCTTTTTATCTTGGGAAGCAAACTTTTGTAAATCTCAAAACATCACAGATTATGCAAGGGACGAAATCTACTTTAAGGAGATTGTCAAATACAAGACTTGATCTATAACATTTATCCTTCACGCATTTGGTTTGTAAGTTTTTAATTATATTGCAGATTTCTTTTTATATATACAATATATATTTATTGTTTTTGTCTATCACACCTTTTTTGTGTTATTACTTATAATTAGATCTTTGTGTTTTTCCTTTTTGCTTAATCACAAAAGTAAATTGTTGAAATATATCGAACAAGAAGTTCAAGCAATGTTTGAACTCAATTAAGAGTATATTTTGTTATGGACAACGTGGAGGTGGAGCACCCCTACCCACAACGTGGTGTAAAGAGAGTACCCAAACTGGTACAAGAAGAATAATAAGGAGATATTGTAATTATATTAGCAAGAAGGTCACTCCATATAGAAAGAATAGTGGTGTAGCTTTGTTGTTTACGTAGAATTAGGAGAAAAGTTGTCTTGTGAGAGAGTTAAAGACTAAGCTTTGTCTAGTGTGATAGTATGAGGGCAACTCAAGGTGTATTATGTTTGGGATTAGTTTATGTTAAAGAATTTTTTGTGAGTTGATGTGTGGTTGTAATTCCTCTTATTTATAGTGGATTTTAGTCAGTGTTGTGTATGGATGTAGGCTTTTAGAGTTAATTGAACCACATTAATTTTATTTTTCGCAATGCTTTCTATTTTACTTGGTGTGTATTTTGTAACAATACTAAATCATGTTCTCCACGAGCTGGTATCACATGCCCCTGACACATAAGATATTTTTCCGCTCCTCACATAGAACTCTGTCTCTCTCTGTCTCTCTCTCTCCCTCTCTATAGTACATTGAAAATCTTCTTTTACACCTCACATTCCTTCTTTCACTCCACTTCACTAAATGCCCTTCTCAAATAAGGAAAATACTTATCATTAAGAAGATCTAAGCTGGTTGATAAGCAAGAGAATTTGGCCAACTCTTTGTTGTGCACAGCTGAACATTCTCTCTCTCTCCCTTCACCAAAATACCAAGTTTTCCTTTTAATCCAAAGGGCACATGGAATCATGATTGGTTTACTATTCTATTGTAGCTAGAATCATGATTTTGTTATTGTTTAGCTCTAAGTAATTATTGACCTTGTATTGTTGGATTCTTACATGCATTCATTGTTAAGACTAATTTGCTTCAACTTTTAACACGCTGATATTGAATTGTTGGATTTTCATACGTATTAATTATCAAAACTACTCTGTTTCAGCTTTAACATACCGCTAGACACATATTATCATGTATTATTTTACTACAGGATGTTGTCGCTATATATTTCTCTATCATTGGACATGTATTAAAGAATTTATAGTTCACTTATCATTTGTCTTCTTTGGGCCAACGTCGAGTTTCAATCTCTACCCACAAAAATTTACCAGTCTATGGACCTCACAAGACATGTTAGCCAACTGTTTTTATTAATCTGTGACTGTCTTTAAGAACTAACAGTTTCTAATTGATTAGTTTTGAAGAAAAAAAAAAAAGTTTCTGATTGGCTAAATTGTACAACCCAATTCCTAATTCTCTATGCTGTTATAAATGCCAAATATTTCACAGATTGCATAGAGCTAATAAATATTACAATCTTGGTCCAATTTTGTTTGGTATAAAACGAAACGAAGGAAAATAAAAAATTATTGATAAAAATCCCGAAGTTGTGACCTATATCTCTGACTAATTGATTTCGTTTTTCCCAATTTACTAGTTCTTTTTTGGTAAACCAATTACTAGTTCACATGTACATAACAAGAAAGAAATACCCAATTTATAGAACTACGACGTTTTTAATTCAAAACAGTGACCAAAAAGAAGAAGAGGAAAATCGAAGAACACAACAATTAAGAGAAAAGCTATCCGATTTCATTTCTACCATAGACATAATTTGGATCGAGAAATCCATATTGTTCAATTACAAAAACCACATATTATAAAAAAAAAAAATAAAAAAAAAATCATTCATTCAGCTACGAAACCCTAACCCTAACCCTAGTCACATATTGAAATTCCTTCACTTTCAAGCGCTAGTAAACTTAGTCACCGCCTTGGTCCCCTCAGAGACGGCGTGCTTAGCGAGCTCACCAGGCAAGACCAAACGAACCGCGGTCTGGATCTCCCGAGAGGTGATGGTTGGCTTCTTGTTGTAGCGAGCCAATCGCGAGGCCTCCTGAGCGAGCTTCTCGAAGATGTCGTTGATGAAGCTGTTCATGATCCCCATGGCCTTGCTGGAGATCCCGATGTCTGGGTGAACTTGCTTCAGCACCTTGAAGATGTAGATCTTGTAAGTCTCCACGCTCTTCTTCACGCGCTTCTTCTTCTTGTCTCCAGCACCGGCTCCGCCTTCCTTTGGCAGCTTCTTCCCTGCCTTCGGTTTCTTCTCCGCTGGAGCCTTCTCGGCCACCGTCGATTTCTTCTCCTCCGCCGGCTTCTTCTCGGCTGGCTTCTTCTCAGCTTTGGGAGCCATTGGGAATTTTCTTGGAAAGTGAAAAGGTAAAGAGGACTTTTGAATTGAGTACTGAGAATAAGCGGTGTGAGATTTTTAATTTTTCGGTGGTTGTGAAAGGTTTATATAGAGAAGAGAGTTGGATTCCTATTGGATAATAGGGTTTTCACGCGGATCGGTGACGTGGAATGTGTTTTGCGCCGTTAGATTGTTTGTGAAATTGACGGATGTGGGGCAATGCGGAGTTTGGGGGTGTGGATCGATGACTTGGATAATTTTATGACCGTTGGATGGAGGATTTGAAAATTGACGGCTGAGATGATTATCTTAATTTCGTGAATTGTTTGGTCGCGCGGGCACATCCTTGGTTTTTGGTCTTTGGGTTGCTTTTTGGTCTTTGGGTATTTTTCAGTTTTCACCAATAAAGCAAAATTAGCTTAAAGAACTTTGAACTGAAATTATCCGGGAGGCTATTTTGGAAAAATAAGAGATCATTTGATAATGTTGTTCTAGTAATGTTGTTTGTATTTTTTAAAAATACGTATGGATAAATAAGTGTATGAAAATACGTGTAATATTGTTTAAACACTAAAAATTGTTGTTCAAAACATCCTACCAAATAGCCCCTAAGAGCATTCACATCAGCTCATGTAAAATTTGTGTCTATTTTACACATAAAAACTTACTTTTTCTATTTTACACATTCACTTTTATAATACAACCACATCAGTTCATTTATTCTATCTCCATTTTTATTTAAATAATCAATTTTTTCAATTATTTTATTATTTCTCAACAAACCCTTTTATACGCGCTTTATCTCTCTCTCTTTATCACTTTCCATTTTTTCTGATTCTATTTCTCTCGGTCTCCCTCTCAGTCTATCTCTCTATACCCATTTCTCTCCCTCTCGGTCTAATCCACACTAGCTCCGATCACAAGCTCAATCCACAGCTCCGATCACAAGCTCTGATCCACGGCTGCACCGATCCACAGCTCCGATCTCCCTAACTCCGATCCACAAGCTCCGATCAAGCTCTGATCTCTCCCTCTCAATCTAATCTACAAGCTCCAATCTCTCCCTCTCGGTCTAATCCACAAGCTCCGATCAAGCAAGACCCACAAGCTCCGGCGATCCAGATCCTTTCTTCACCGGCCGATCCACGCTCCACGCTTCACCGGCCGACCCACGAGCTTCGGCGACCCAGATCGTTCCAATAAGCACTAATATCTCTGTCCGTTTGGGTTTGTTTGTGTGTGGGTGTGTTTGTGTGTGGGTTTGTTTTAGTTAATTTTTAGTTGATTCTGGCCGTTTGGGTTTGTTTGTGTGTGAGTTTGTTTGGGTTCATTTTCTGTTGATTCTGGCGCTGGATGTTGGGGAAGAGAGGTAGGAGATGAGAGTCAGTTAGGGAGGAGGGAGAAAAAATTATTAAAAAATTAAATACACGAGCTACAGTGCAGTGTAAATTTACACGGGTACTGTGGCTCGTTTATAAATTTCCACAAGTTTACATAATTTTGAAAGAACTGATGTGGAGTGTTTTTTGGTTCAAAATGTGTAAAAGTGATCAAAATGTGTATTTTACACATTTATATCAGAGCTGATGCGAATGCTCTAAAAGTGAGAATAACACTTGGTCATTGATATATAAATTTTAATGAATTCCAATTCATTGGACTATTGGATTGAAAAAATCATTTACTGTTTAATAAAAATCTAGCACCAAAAAAAAAACAACCTATAATTGAATCTTATTTACATTGGAAAAAAAAAGACTATTAGTATCTTGATTTAATGATGAAAAATAATTATCATAACCCAATTTGACCTTATTGGATTTAAAAATTCACAACTTATCACATGTATTGATCATTCAACCTTTGTACGGTCTTGTCAAACTTATACATGTTCTCAAAGCCATGACAAAGACATAATTAACTCCCTTAGTGTCTGTTTGAGAATAATTTTTGCTAAAAACTTTTTTATTGAAAGTATGTTACTTGTGCTTTGAAAAAGTAATAAAATATGAAAAAAAAGTGAGGTTATAAAAAACTATACATAAAAGTTAAAAGCTAACCTTATAAGATAATACCAAACTGACACTTAATGTTGCTTTCTATGCTACAATACTTGGCAAAAGAGAGCATAATAGAAGTGTCTAAATATTGACCATATCCCTAAGGTATTGTCGATTTAGGTAACTCGTATGGATGTGGTCAATTTGGGTAACTTGTATGAATGGAAGGAGAGACTATGTCAGATATGAATGCCCTATGAGATTAGTAAGTTCGTATTAAATGAAGAGGGGTAGTGCCAGGATTATTTGTGATTATTATAACAATTTTGCTACGACCATAACTTTTGCCATAATGTTGATATGGTTGGTTGTGAGTGTGAGTGACTTGCCTATCACTTTTACAAATACCTACCACTTTTCTTCACCACCCATAATCAACTACATCAAACTTGTAGCAAAAGTTGACTCCATAGAGTTTCTCTTATTCTAAACGCAATTGTGGTTAAATTGTCATTGTCTATAGCAAACAAACAGGGCTATCATAAAATGACCATTTTTTTTTTTAAAGACTAAGAGCACTAACATTGGGGAGTGTAACACCCCTAGTTGTTATTTTACAACCCAAAACACCCTAAACCCACTCCATCCAGGTTTGTAAACTTAAAAAAATTTGCAACCTATGAACAATAAGGTTGCATATATGCAACCTTATTGGTCATAGGTTGTAAAGAAAAAAAATATTATTTTAATATTGTGGTTGTGTGAAGAGAAAAAGAGAGTGGGAGGAAAAAGAGAGAGAATAATACTTTTATTATTTTATTAGGTAATTTATATTATTTTATTAAGTTGTATGTAAAAATAAAAACCAGGATATAGAGTGAGTTGTAAAATGGATTGGTAAAATAGATAAAATAGTGTTTGAGAGTGCAAAACAAGTTTTTTTTTTTATCCCCGGATACTAGTGCTCTAAGCACAAAATTGGGTAACTCGTATGGACCTTTCTTTATGGAACAAAAGCCTATGCCGTCAGTTCTTGGAGAAGTTAAGAACCCCCAAACATTTTTTATGTTTTAAAACCCTCAAGATGATTGCTTGTAGGGGGGAGTGGGAAAAATGTACAAAGCTCACTCTGTGTTCTACTTGATTGCCTGTCAATCACAAATTCCCACATTTTTTATTTTATTTTCTTATAAGTAGGGATGTCAATATTCGACCCAATTTGCGAACACGACACGAACCTGACACGGATTTTTTTCAGATTAGAGTTGGACCTTAATGGATTTGGGTCATAAACGGGTTGACCCAAAAGCGACACGATAAGAAACATGTCATAAGCAGGTCAACCCGCGTAACTTGCAATAGATACGTTTGACATGCCAATTTATTTGTGTTAACCCAACATGACCCACTTAACACAACTCGTTTAACTCGTATAACAAATAAATAATCATTTTATTTTAGATTTATCAAATACTTTTTATATCCAACATATATTTTAAATTTAAAAAGAAAAGTGAGTAATTACAAAAATTTACAAGGGATATAATTGGAAATTGGAAATTGAAACTTTACTTACCTTAGATCTCTAAACCCTACAAATCCTAAATCTCTAAACCTTCTTATAAATATCTTTTTTTTTTTTAAATTTTATTTCAGCCGTACTACTCTTCTCACGCTCAATTCTCAAATTCAAAGTGTCAACTCTCAAACTGGTTATTTCTCTCTCTCTCTCTCTCTCTCTCTCTCTCTCTCTCTCTCTTTCATGTGTTTATTTTTTCTGCATAATGCTTTTGTACAATAAACTTTGAACCCATGTGCCTTGTGTTTTTCTTGATTTCATGATATGGCCCACTTGTTTTTGTTGAACTATGTTATTTTATTTTTGTTAAACTATATTATTTTGAATTTGGGTTGAAATGCATGCACTTCTTTTGGAGTGTAAAGAACTTATTTATAGATGAATGTCATATTTTTATTGAACTATATTATTTTGAATGTGGGTTGAAGACTTGAAGTGTATGCACTCCTTTTGGGATGTAAAAAAAATTATTTCTAGATGGATGTTATATTTAATATTATGCAGGTTGAAATAGGTTGTGTTACATTCGTGTCAACCTAACACGACTCATTTATTAAGCGTGTCAAATGGGTTGGGTCAAGTCAACTCGCCTTATTAACAGGTCGAATTAAAGTTGAAGGATCATGACACGATTATTAAATAGGTTGGATTAGGGTTGAGCCATTTAGATGAATATCCCTACCTCGACACGACACGACACGAACCCGACACGCTAACTCGAATTGACACCCCTAGTTATAAGTCCTCTAACTTTTTTGAGCAGGTTTGTTAAATTTTAAAATAGGAAAAAAATGACATATAGCAATTTTTGATTGTGGAGCGTAAATTTAGGAAAAATGATTTCTAATTTTTAAGAGAACTAAACAATGCTATTGAGAATTGCAAATGAAGTGATGAGTTTAGTTTTTGAGAACATAAAAGCACTCCCAAAGTGAAGTCAGAGTTATAGATAGATATTAGACAAAGGTGATAGTGATGAAAAGACCTAAACTAAATACTTCCTAAGTGAAGTTAGAGTTATAGATAGGTAGTCGACAAAAGTGTTAGCGATAAAAATGGTGGGAAATCAATAAAATTACTGTCAAAATTCACAACAGTGAATTTACCTATCACCTCACCTCACACATGTATACCAACTTCAATCTACCATTTAATTTTTTATTTTTATTTTTTATTGATGACCCATGTTTAAAGTGATAGACCAAAAAAAAAAAAAAAAAAAAAAAAACTCAATTTCTTGGCCGAATTAGATTTTACAAATTAAAAAGTGTATAATTTGCCATGTTTTTTTAAATACATTTCTTTGGTGCTGTTCCTTAAGTTTCTTTCTTAAAATACTGCCATGTAACTACTTAATTAAAAAATATTCTTCCATCCCATAAGAAGAAAACTGTATGATAAAATCTTAAAAAGAGAATCTAAGAAATAATATCAAAATATTGTACCTAAGTCTTATCATTTTAAATAATATAGTAGTTGTTGATTCCTATTTTGGTGATGCAAGCAAAGCCCAATTTTTTTTTGGACCCATTTCATGTATTTCATCTCATTTTATTTTCTTCTGCATGGCCCAAGCTTAAATGTAAGCTAAGCCCAATTATTGTGAATTTCAATAGTGAATCAGTGATCCAAGCATCTCAAGTGTGAAAATAATATTAAACTTACTTCTAACAACGACACCGTTTCATTGTTTTCCATTAATCTCCTTCCTTATCTATCCTTATTCCTTGGGGAGAGGAAGTCACAGTGTAAGAGATATGCTTTCCTCAATTAACCATCCTTTGCTCTGCCCTTCGTTACCAAAACATGGTACCTTCTTTCCCAACATAGTGTTTATCATATAATAATAATCTATATTCTATTTTTTGTATAACTTTCACTCTTTGCTAAATTTAGCTTAATTTTCATTATTTAGCTACAATTATGACCACCAAAATCATTATCTAGTCACAACTTGAACACAGTTATGGGTTTTTTTTTGGTTGTTGTTGAAATTAGTTGCTGCTCTGCTGAAGATATAAATTCAAATTGCTGCAATAAAGTGCCACTTGTTTAGTTTTTAAGGTGTTAAACATATATGATATTGTTGTGTCAGGATATTGTAGTTCAAGAACTAGGATATGTAGTATTGTGAGGAAAAAAAGAGCAAGAACAATGGTTTTTGCAAGCAATGAAGGTAACTCAGAAGTGGGTGTTCAAGTTGGCGAGCAGCTTTATCTTGGGTTGGACTTTGGGACTTCTGGTGCTAGGTTTGCACTCATCGACAAGGGAGGGACAATTCATGCCCAAGGGAAGAGAGAATATCCGCTATATAAGGTATAATAGTTTGTTGGAATTTTAGGAGTGATGTTAGAGATACTACAAAAACATAATTCTTATGTTTCTTTACTATGTTGTTGAAGTGGCACCAACCAATCACATTTATTGTCCCGTTAGTTTGTAAGTTTTTTGTAAAAGTTGGTAGTTGCTCTAGTATTTGCCTTCATAGAGCAATGCTAGGGATAATCTTTTTCACAACTTGTTGAGATGGTAAGTTGTGATTAGTACAAAATCGCATTTATATGGACCCATTATTGACACCATTTTTATTAGGGCAAGGATTTGCTGCAAACTAAGTTACAGTAACTCCTGCAAAAATGCACACGTGTCAATGCCTCTGATATACACTTGTCCAAGCTTATATTTAAATAAAAACTTTCGTGTCAAGATTGAATTTTTCACCAAATGGCCATTTGAAATGTGTGCATTTTGTAGGAGTTGCTGCAACTTAATTTGCAACAAATCCTTGCCCTTTTTATTGTGCTTCAGTTACATGTCAAGTAGCACTTGCAAAAAAGGTTGTGAATTTTTTTTTTTTTTGTATCACTTATTGATATTCATATAGTGTGTGCTTGCCTAAAAGTCTAGTCCCATATTAGATTGTTTCTGGGGTCTTAGTGCCACATAGGATAATAATGGGTGATTGGTTGATATAATGTTGTTGGGCCTAAATCTTTTGGGTTAAGGCTTAAGTTACTGAATTAAGGTGGTATCCTAATATATTATGTGAAATCCTCGCAAAGAGACTATCCATGATGTTAACTCCCAGTTAATTGCATTTGTTGGATGGTGAAACTTCAAACTTAGTTGTACAAATGGACAGTCTAACACCATCCTTTGTGAAAGTGAGAACAAATGAATATTTGTGAGTACATTTTAGCAATCAAATTTTTGAGTATTAGTGTGTGTGAAGTTGAGTGCCTTAGCATCTAGACTGCACAATATTCGTCATGGTAGTGTCCTTAACATTTGGGTGAATTTTTATTACAGAATAAAATGGTCTTAGATGTTTAGTAATGAGGACCAAGTAATTTGTTGGATAAAAGATCATGCCGGATGTTGTCTATTCAATATGAATTTTGCATAAAAGTTGCATGTATTAACGAAGCTTCCTACAGCTAGAATTTCTGATTATAGTAGAATAGATTTTAAAGAAGAGCATAATGTTATTTTTACTACTGCAACAACATTCATTGCCTAGGTAAATTGAGATTCTTGTTTCTGTTGTCTAGAAAGAGAAAAGAAACAGTGGACTGGGTGCGTTCTTGGAAACAGACACTTTTCTTGCTACTTGAAGATGTTCCATTTCATCTTCGCCAAATTATTGCTTCCATTTCCATTGATGGTACTTCTGCAACTACCATGATTATAGACAGGTGGATACCTTACTGATTTGTCCCATATCATTGCGTTGTTCTCCTTTTCCATGTCAAGATGCATTTGAAGTAGGCATCTGAATTTGGTACTGCAGCACAACAGGAGAACCATTATGGAGACCTTTTCTCTACAATGAGAGTTGTCCTGATGCTTTGCCAATAGTAAAGTCTATTGCTCCTGAAAACCATACAGTTTGCTCTGGGTCCTCAACTCTATGCAAGCTTGTCTCATGGTGGAACACTGTCGATTCAAATAAAGAATCTGCAGCATTGTTGCATCAAGCAGATTGGTTATTGTGGCTTCTTCATGGAAATCTTGGAGTGACTGATTACAATAATGCTTTGAAGGTATTTGGATTAATTCTTTCCAGTTTGGACCTTCTACCTCTACCCCTTGTCAATAATCAAATTTCTGTGTTGGAAACTTTATATTGATTGTTCTTTATCTTTCAAAGGTTGGCTATGATCCTGAACTTGACTCTTATCCACCTTGGCTGCTCTCTCAGTCGTATTCTCAACTTTTACCTTCTGTTAAAGCTCCTGGAACTCCAATTGGTATCCTAAAAGAAGACATTAGAACACAATATGGTAAGTCTTCAGTCCTTTTTAGTAGCCTGGTAATGAAGGCTATACAGCATTGTACTTTGCTTCTTAAGGCACAATTTTTCTATACACAAGTATCAATTAGAAGCTTGGTCAAATTGTTATTTGCCCGGAACTAACAATTTAGGTAATACATTTCATTTGAAGAATGTCACTTTATATAAAAAATTTCCATTAGAAGATTTCATGTAATTCAATTTTACAAAATACATCTATGCAGGTTTTGCAAAAGATTGTGTTGTATGCACGGGAACCACTGATAGCATAGCTGCCTTTCTTGCAGCTCGTGCAACAAAACCAGGGAAAGCTGTGAGATATCTGCTAGACTTACCTTTCTCCTTTATTCAGTAAGGAAATTGTAACACATGTTTAGGCTTGCCATACAGGCAGGATTCTATTGGTACAACTCATGACCTGTACCATATCTCTTTAAACCTGCAACTAAAACATGACATTTCCTCTTAAAAAAGAAGGCATTTCCCAGGAAATACATTTGAATGATGATTGTCATTGAATCAGACAAAGTTTTGCCATTTCCTTGTTTTAAACTTTGCATTTAGTTCAGCATTGTGAAGCCAAGTAGTGACTCACTCTGTTGCAGGCGTTGCATTTCACAGTGCTATTATTCTGTCTGTACAGTTGTTGTATCTACTACTTTCCTAAGAATTGCATTTTTTTTTGGGCTTTATAATGATGCAATTAAACTGTTATCTGAAATTTTCATGAATTTTATGTATGTAATTTTTGTATTTAGGTCACTTCTTTGGGTTCAACACTTGCTATAAAACTTCTGAGCACTAGTAGGGTCGATGATGCCCGATATGGAGTGTATAGTCATCGTCTTGATGATAAGTGGCTTGTTGGAGGTGCTTCAAATACTGGTGGAGCTGTTCTTCGACAAATTTTTACTGATGACCAGTTGGAGAAGTTGAGCGAACAGATTAATCCCATGAAGACCTCTCCACTAGATTACTACCCTCTCCCAACAGTTGGAGAGAGATTTCCCATGGCAGATCCAAAGATGGCCCCTAGGTAATAAATATGTTCCTAACTTCTTGATGAAGCCTTAGAAGTGTAATCTGAAAGCTAATAGAATCTCATATTTGTATCCTAATACTTTTTGTATGTGTGAATCTTAACTTTTGAGAAGCATTCTCTAATAATTTGCACATTAGTGTATTTACATTATTGCAAGTTTTGACTAACAGCACAGTATGTTCAGGATAATTTGTGACTACACAAAGGTTCATGGTAGGAAATATGAATAAAAAACTGTAAATTGAAAGGTCAGGAAAATATTCACAAAATTAAGAAACCTACTTGGAGCTTGGTCATCTGCCATTTAAGATTGATACTTCTTGTTCTTCTCTCTCTCTCTCCCTCTCTCATTTTTACAAATTTTTTTTTTGAGAATTTATATGTCATATTCTTGGTACACATGTTTGGGAGTCACTGCCCTGCTCCCTTCTCATGACTTTGGCAGATATTGGATAACTAAATCTTGCTTTTGAGTATAATCTGGCTGAAAAAAAAAAGACGTAGGCATGTAGCTGAGAGCAGACATCTGAATCTGGTGATTTCTGCGTTCTAATTCTTTAAGTTTGTGGATTTTTGTCTGTATTAAAGCAACCATAGCTGGTAGACCTAAAAGCAAGGGGGCATTTTTGTTTGATGTTACCAGGGTGTGAACTGCAAAATATTAACAGAGGGGGAAAAAGAAGACAAATTGGCTCAAGGTCTTCTGTATGTATTGATTTGTTGGTGTTCTACCATTATTTTTAAGACTATTTCCACGTCCTGATTATAGGTAAATTTCTGTTGTTTTTAGTGTAATTTAGAAGGTCCCTAGTTTCACATGATCTTTCGAAAAATGAAGTATGACAGAAAGTAATTTGAGATGAGGTCTCTTACCGAAATAACCACCCAAATTGCATGGGGTTTATTACACATTTCTTTAAAAAGATCAAAGATTTTTCAGCTCCTAGTTCAACATTTGTATGGCCATGCCAGATGAGATTTTTGAATGTTTCTTGAGTAATTGTTTGCTGTGGCTGTGGGAAATACCTTTATTTTCCCTTTTTTGTAATTAAAGTAATCCTTTTAATGATATGATTCAGATTTGACAAATTGGACTTTGTTACTATAATATAATTCCAGAATGCAACAACTAACAAGTAGAAGGGATATGTTTCTACATCCAAGTATTTATATACTGTTTTGAATGTGTTTAGAATAATAATAGGCATACATGAGTGAACTTGAATTACTTGGCAGTTCCATAGGATGCAGTGTTATATTGATTTGTTAATTTCTATGTTGTAAATGAGATATTTCAGTTGTGGGACATTTGAAACAATAAACAATGAAGATAGTGAATTGATTATTGAATGTTAATATTCCGTGGTCTGTCCATTGATGTGATGCAGTTAGACATTGATTTGTTTTGGGAAAGCTGAGATAATCCTCTGGAGCTTTCCCTGCCAGACCCAGTACACGCACTAGCACACAGTCATCTCTTTGTGCATAAGCAAGCTCCTGAATTTAGGTTGATTGAATTAGTTTTCATTTTTGTGCAGGTTACACCCTCGACCAGAAAGTGATGTTGAGTACTTGCATGGGATTTTAGAATCAATTGCACGTATTGAGGTATGAGGACTCCCTTCTATTTGTTTTAACTTTCTTGCATATTGGTAAAGAGGAAACATGTAATCTTCAACTAGAAACTAATGACGTGGACGTGTATTATTATATAATATTCAGGCAAAGGCTTATAGCTTATTGAAGGATCTAGGAGCAACCCAAGTTGAAGAAGTGTTCACGGCTGGAGGTGGTGCAAAAAATGAGAAATGGACAAAGATTCGAGAGAGGGTACTTGGTTTGCCTGTGAGTCGTGCAATTCAAACAGAGGCTGCTTATGGAGCTGCTTTATTGGCATTGAAGGGTGCCCAACAATGTGCCCAGTGAGAGCAGGTTGGAGGAGATAGACCAGGTAGATGGCAATGGAGTGAAGGCAACAGAGGAGAAACCCAACATTAAGGGATGATTCTTATTAAGTTGTTTATTGCTCATGTAGACATTGCTTCTGGCGAATAGCACCGGTTTATGATATCATGATGGATTTACATTGTTGTGATCAAATCTCATATTTATTGAGCATAAATTTGCACCATTTTTCTCGAGATAAACTCATATAAAAAGGAAAAAGGAAAAAGGTTACAAGTTTTTTTCTTCTTAAAATTTCATATTAAAATAGGTGGAAAAATATTTATTTTTGGATATAGGGGAAGGGTATAATTTACATCCTCATCTTCAACTTTTTTCCATTATGGACACACATCATACTACACAATTATATGGAGATTATAGAGATTCTATTTTTCTTCCAACAAGTAGGATAAGGTATTCAAATCAAAGTTTTCTTTATCCACACATTCTACAGTTCACATAAGGTGGCTTGGGGGGTTGTTAAGTGTAGAGGGAAACTTTTGGAGCCATGGGACCCCTCCTCCAGGTTTTGCTAAGATCAACTTTGACACAACTGTGAGACACTCCTCGGTCACTTTTAAGTTTTAACTCTTTTGTGAAAGTCTCTTGTATTTGAGATCTGGTAATTCCTTGCATGTTATATTGCCCGTTGGAATCCTTTTTTTTTTTTTTTTTTTTTTGAGAGGAAGGATTTCCCTCTCTTTCATTCCAAGTCTTATTTTGTCCCATTTAGAAGGAGATTGTGACAACACATTTTCAACTTTTTTCCAACACACATCATACCTATACAATTATATAAGGATTATGGATACTTTTTATATTTACAATAAGTGGGATAGAAGATTCAAATCCAAATTCTTTTTCATGGAACAAACTGAACGATATTACTAAATCACAAGATTCCTGACAAGATTATAAGAAGTTAAATTAATATTCATGGTAGCCAAAAACTATAATGTAAAAGTTGAAACCAGAGTCCCAAATAAAATTGCTTTATTTGGGTCTCAATAAAAATTTTCATTAAAATAAGAATTCATTTTCCCCAAATATTAATTGACAACATTATAATAATGTATTGAATGGTACATATGCCATATATTACAATCCAACACACATTGCATCCTTTACAGTGCAGGTAACAAATTATGAACAAGCATAAATTCAATCAACAAGGCTCCTGTTGTCTCTCAAGCTCGTCAAGGAATCATTATTTTTGCCCCCACTTTTTAGTCCCAACTAAATGCACATTATTATTTTTATTTTGACAAAATAATGCACATTAAATTATGAACAAGAAGTGCACCTACGTAGTTAATAAAGACAAATCAATATCAACCGCAATGGATCCGAGCACTTTAACGCTAATAGTTGGAACCCCAATAGATCTTCCGAGCACTTTAACGTTAACATCTGGGAAAGTCTCTTGTTCATCCAAGCACTCTTACCTTCCCATTGGCATTTACCTTAATAGGGTATATAAGGAGGTGCCCCTGCAATGGCGTAAAGTCCTCGATCTTGTACCTCCTCCAGTTTTCTTCAGCAATCTTGTTCACACTCTCAATGCAACCCAAAGTTTCTGGCTCAATAGTGTAATCATCTAAAGTCCCCAAATGTTCTGCCCACAGTGACATTCTATACCCTGCCCTTTGAAAGGCCTTTTTAACCTATAGTAACCGGTTTTGGGCTTTTCAAAATTGGGCCTAGACTTGATAGCTTTAGTTCTCCAGCTTTTGTACCCGTGTTAAAAAGGCCCAAATCCTGATGATTCAATCCAGGCGAGCTTGGAAGCCTTATGTCTTCGGTTGAGTCCACATGAGGCCCATTGGAAGACTGAGCAATGCTATTCTTCCTTTTACTATCATGCACACGGTCTTTGCTGGAGGAAGTGCCAGGATGTAAATGTCCTTCCTCAAGGCAGTGGCTCGTACTAGGACTCTTGTTGTACCTGCTGAGTTTGTGCCCATTCCTTTTACGTGTCACAACCAGCCAAGGGCCGTATAGGTCGTCCTGGATCGTACTAGAACCTGAATGGTGGTCCTCTGCTGACTCAGTGATGAAGCCAAAAATTCACCGGTGAGCTACACGATATTTGCACACTCAAATGCGAACCTGCAAAACAAAGGAAAGAAAGAACCTAGCGAAGAGCACCGGTGTGGTGTCGGCCGAATACCCTCCGAAGGTTAAGTTAGAAATATGCTCACAACTCTAGAGTGCTAGAGAGGGTAAAATTAAGCGTACCTTGATGAGTGAGGGTATTGAAGCTTTTATAGTTGCGGTTAGTGGACCTCTTCAACTTGGAGTCGAAGTCTTTCCTTGTAGAAGTTCTCCTAAAAAGTCCCAAACGTAGTAGACAAGTATCTTTTCCTTATTGAGAAGATCCTTCCTTAAATAAACGTGATCATCAGAATCCTATTTGTATTAGGACTCCATTACGTGGTGTGGGCCGCAAGTATCCCATTTTGGGCTTATTGGAGACAAAGAAACATCAAGATTAGATTTCCCTTGGGCCCTGCACCCCTCTAAATTGAGTCTGTTCAGTATCGAATCATCAGTCCGTCTAGTAGATACAAGGGAGAAGTCCGTTCATATGAGAGACTAATTTCTTCCTCTTCAGTTGCCCCCTCACACTATGGGTCCGTCCAGTATAAGCAAACGGACCCAGGGGGTGACGGTAGAAAAAACTTCTGATGGAAAGCAACCGTACATGCATCCTGCTACGTGTGCCACTCCGTACCCTGACAGACTATTAGAGCTCATTTATGGCGACCGACGCATGTCACTTTCTTAATGGCTGTTGTCTCAGAATGAGATGTCGCTTCGTTTTCCGTGCACTTCTTCTATAAATATCGTTCCCCCTCCTTTCATTTCTACTCTTTCTGCCAAAATATATATTGTCAGAGCGCATCCGTCACTCCTGTCAGAGATCCATCCGTCCAGATCTTGCACCCGTCGCATCGTTTGTTCTTTCAATATCTTGGTAAGCGATTTTCATTCGTTCTCACTTATTTTTTGGTCTCTGCATTTTGGTTGTATTTTAATGCCCCTATCTCCCTTTCCAAACCCGTCAGAGTCTTAGGTTTTGTCATTATACATGTAGGCCATGTCTAGTGCGTCAAGTAACCAGTCGGTCGTCCGTGATGGGGCGGACTACGAAGAGGTATATCCGTCAGGTCATAAAGACCAAGACGATCTGAGCGAGAGGAGTTCATTTTCAACTTCCCCGTCCTCAATAAATGAGGATATGGAAGTGGCTGAGATAGAAGAGGGCTCCGATGACGACGACGAAGAACAGGCAGTTAGGTCCGTCGTGGGAGCCAATGGACTTAGGGAGTTCATCATGCTTCCAGAATGGACGGTGAACGCCTTCACATCCACCATCAAGGAAGCACATTTTAACACCCTTAGGGCCAATTACCAAATCCCAGACTACATCCCCATCCGTCTACCCTATAAGTCAGAAAAATGTTATTATGAAGGGGTAGACGATGTAGGAGTGTACGAGCAGATGCTCAAGGCAGGCCTTAGGTTTCCTCTTAGTTCCTTGCACCGTGAACTCCTTAACTACCTGCGTTTATCCGTCAGCCAGATATCCCCAAATGCATGGAGGGTCTTTATAGCAATGAAGATCCTGTACGGAGCCATGTCTGATGGTAGCAGAAGGTTGACGATAAGGGAATTCCTCCACTGCTATCGTCCGGATGAGATAGATAAGTCCAGGGGGATGTATAGCTTTGTCCCTAGGAGCTCCGTCTTAAAAGTGATTTATGAAACTCCAGACTCAAATAGAGACTGGAAGAGTAGATATTTTTTCCTTGAGGGAGACGGTTGGATGAGTAATCCAAGGGAGACGGATTTCATGCCCGTCGACAAGGTTTGGGGCATATTAAATCAGTCTGGTATGAATCCGTCACACAATAATTTTTTTTTTTTTTTTTTTACTTCATCCATTAACCTTTGATTTAATGTCCGTCTACTCTTTGTGCAGTCCGTCGACGCCCACAAGTTACTCTCGAGGAGTTTGGCTTTCTGGAAATTTTTTTTTCCAAGACCACCCTAGAGGAATGGACCTGGGCCAAGCTCGTCAATCTCAACACCATTCACTGGTATTGTGACGGACTAGAACCAACTCAAGCGGCAATTAAGTACGAAGAGCGCACCCATCAGTGTAAGTCCGTCGTTTTTCGGTTTTCAATTTCTATTTATCCCTTATTTGACACTCCGTCTGCATCTTCAGAGATGGACGACGCCAAAAGGAGAGCGGCCATTAGACTACAAGCAGCTAAAAATAAGGAAGCTGGTATGGACCCTATGGGGACGGGCTCCAGCAAGCAAAAAAGAAAGCTGCCGTCCAAAGGAGATCGTGCACCTAAGAAACCAAAAGTGCCCCTAGAGCCCGTCATAGGCTTGCTAGCCGAGGGGACTAAGACGGTCGTCCCTGTGAAGCACAGTGCTGGTGAGGGTTTGATGACTGGTCCGTCGGGAAGTCAAAAGAAGCCTCCCGTTCTCCTCCATGAAGACTCCAAGTACGCGCTTGAGAAGCTCTCGTCTATCATAACTTCTGAAGATTATGAAGACTTGTGCAATCATTCGATGGAGGCGATGGGAGAGACGGCTCTTTTTAGCATCGCTCAGGTAACATGTCCGTCATCCATTGATCCGTCTACTTTCTTATTCTCTTTCCTTTTTAACTTGTGTTTTCTTTCAGGCTATGATTATGGCGAAGGGCATACTGGGACGATGCCTTAATCACGAAACGACTATAGATCGTCTTCGTGATAAGGCTAAGGCGACGGAGGATGAGCTGCTTGAGTTGAAGTCTTGGAAGGTCGTCCAAGAGAAAAAACTCAAGATGGCAGAGTCGGCTAGGGACGAATATATGAAGCTGGTGGAGGACATGAGGAAGGCTCTGGAGAAAAAAGACGCGGAGGTCCGTCAGGCAAAAGAGGTCGCTATAAGGGAGTATCGCGACTCCGAGGCCCTTATAACGGAGCTTAGCGTTTCCTATAACGACGGCTTCGACGATGCCATCCGTCAGGTAAAGGCCTTGAATCCAGAGCTGGACTTGTCAGCCTTCAACATTGATGCCCCCGAGCAAACATCTGCCCAGCCTGCCCAATCAGATGATACGGACGACCTGTTCGACGAGAACCCTCCTAATCTTGAAGCTCCCAAGGACCCTAAGGATAGCTAGACGGTGGTAAGCCAGACGGTGGATCCTAAGGATGATCAAGCTCTTGCACAGAAGAAAGACGGCCATGCCATAGACGGATAGTTTGTAATAGTTTTAATTTTTGTTTTTAATGTAAGCTTTATGATTTTCCCGTCATGTTTTTGGGGGTAACAGTAAAACATTTATTTTGATAACTCCGTTGACCCCCTTTTTTTGTATTTTTAATGAAATGTATCCGTTCATCGATGTTCTGTCTATTTTGCTATTTTTATCCGTTCACCCTTTGGAATTAGTGTATCTTCATTAATGTTGAAGACTTGGAATTTATCATCTTTTGGGTGATCCGTCCACCTGATGGGTTTAGCGAAATATCCGTCCACATTTGATTGGTTTTATCCCTTTTAGGTTGATCCGTTCATCTAGTGGATCTGGGATTTGTCCCTCTTGGGGTAATCCGTCATCTTTGTGGACTTGGTTTTTAACTATAATGAATTGTCCGTCCACTCTGTGGAACTGAAATTTTTTTTTTCTGCTAGGTAGTCCGTCCACTTTGTAGATTTAGTTTTAATCATGGTGAATTATCCGTCTACTTTGTGGATCTAAATATATTTTAACCGACAGGTAGTCCGTCCACTTTTTGGACTTTGTTTTTATCCGTCCACCGAAGGACTTAAGATTTTCATCCTCTTGGGATGATCCGTCCATCATGTGGACTATGTTTTTATCCGTCCACCGAAGGACCTAAGGTTTTCATCCTTTTGGGATGATCCGTTCACTTTGTGGACTTAGTTTTTATCCGTCTACCGAAGGACTTAAGGTTTTCATCCTCTTGGGATGATCCATCCATCATGTGGACTATGTTTTTATCCGTCCACCGAAGGACCTAAGGTTTTCATCCTCTTGGGATGATCCGTCCACTTTGTGGACTTAGTTTTTATCTGTCTACCGAAGGACTTAAGGTTTTCATCCTCTTGGGATGATCCGTCCATCATGTGGACTATGTTTTTATCCGTCCACCGAAGGACCTAAGGTTTTCATCCTCTTGGGATGATCCGTCCATTATGTGGACTATGTTTTTATCTGTCTACTGAAGGACTTAAGGTTTTCATCCTCTTGGGATGATCCGTCCATCATGTGGACTATGTTTTTATCCGTCCACCGAAGGACTTAAGGTTTTCATCCTCTTGGGATGATCCGTCCATCATGTGGACTATGTTTTTATCCGTCTACTGAAGGACTTAAGGTTTTCATCCTCTTGGGATGATCCGTCCATCATGTGGACTATGTTTTTATCCGTCCACCGAAGGACTTAAGGTTTTCATCCTCTTGGGATGATCCGTCCATCATGTGGACTATGTTTTTATCTGTCTACTGAAGGACTTAGGTTTTCGTCCTCTTGGGATGATCCGTCCATCATGCGGACTAAGTTTTTATCCGTCCATCGACGAACTTTTTCATTCTCTATATTGTGCTAAGTAGATTAAGTAGAAAAATTTAGTAGAGTCTGAATGAAATTATATTGGAAAGTGGTGCTTGCCCCCTTGGGCTTAAAAAAGCACTTGTAGAAAGAATTGTTTAATGCAAAGTAAAATAGCTGCCTGAATTAAAAACTATTGAAAACTCGGAAATAAATTGGAAAATCGGGGGGTGTTGATGCCATGTTCGCCTTTATTGGTAGTATCTCCGTAGGTGTTTTGTGTTCCACGGGTGCTGCAGCTTTTGTCCGTCCAGAGTTTCAAGGTGGTAGGTCATTTTCCTTTGCTAGGATGAGATCTTGTATGGTCCTTCCCAGTTGGGGCCGAGCTTTCCTTGAGAGGGGTCTCTAGCAGCTCCCATTACTTTTCGTAGCACAAGGTCCCCGACTTGAAAGTCTCTATGTCTAACATTAGAGTTGTAATATTTTGCCATTAGGTTCTGGTATCGCGTTAACCTCTGCTCTGCCGTAGCTCGGACCTCGTCCACCAAATCTAGTTGGAGTCGCAAGGCTTCTTCATTCTTATGCTCGCTGTAGTTCTCCACGCGATAGCCTGTTAGTCCTACCTCCGCAGGGATGACTGCATCAGTTCCGTATGCCAGCCGGAACGACGTTTCCCCAATGGGTACTCTTACCGTTGTACGATATGCCCATAAGACGCTTGGTAGTTTGTCAGGCCAGATGCCCTTTGCCCCCTCGAGCCGGGCCTTGATTATCTTGAGCAGGGTTCGGTTCGTAACCTCGACTTGTCCGTTGGCCTGTGGGTGTGCGGGCAAGGAATAATGATTCTTGATACCCAGCTCCGAACGGAAGTTCCTGAATGCGTTGTTATCGAACTACTTTCCATTGTCGGAGACAAGCACTCTTGGTATCCCGTACCTACAGATAATATTTCTCCAAACGAAGCTTCGAACGTTTTTCTCCGTGATGGTGGCCAGGGCCTCTACTTCCATCTATTTGGTGAAGTAGTCGATACCAACCACTAGAAACTTTAGTTGCCTTATCGTGGTCGTGAAAGGGCCCATGATGTCTAGTCCCCATTGGGCGAAGGGCCAGGGGGCCGTCATGGGTGTCAGCTCCTCGGTTGGTTGCTTGATCAAATTACTGAACCTCTGGCATTTGTCACACGTCTTGACATAGCCTTGCGCGTCCTTTTGCATTGTGGGCCAGTAGTATCCTGCTCGGATCAACTTGTGCACTAAGGATCGCGCACCTGCATGGTTTCCACAGATACCCTCGTGGACTTCTCTCATTACATAGTCTGCCTCGTCGTGATTCAAACACCTAAGATGTGGGCGTGAGAATCCCCTTTTGTATAAAATATCCTTGATCAGCACAAATCGCGAGGCTTGGACTTTTAGCTTTTTGGCTGCCTCTTTTCCGTCGGGTAGCGTGCCCTTCCTCAGGTAGGCTAATAGTGGCGCGGTCCAATCGTTCTCCGAACCTACCTCAAGCACTTCTGCTCCGTCGTCAATAATCGAGGATGTTTGGACGAACGACAATACTTGATCAGGGACTACCATGGATTCTGCTGAGGCTGCTTTTGCCAGGCGGTCGGCGCTTTCATTCTCCTCCCTTGGGATTTGGATGAACCGCACTTGGAGGCCATGGATCCGACTTTTGACTCTCGCAAGGTATTTCTTCATTCTTTCATTTTTGCCCTCGTAGAGGCCGTTAATTTGATTTGTTATTACCTGGGAGTCGCAATGCACAACCATGTTTTCAGCCCCTGTTGTTATGGCGAGATCTAATCCTGCAACCAATGCTTCATATTCGGCCTCGTTGTTCGTCGTTGGGTAGTCCAACCGAATCATGCACTCAATATTATCCCCGTCTGGGGCTTTGATTACAACTCCAGCTCCTCCCGCCTGCTTGTTTGAGGATCCGTCCGTGTAGATGGTCCATAGGGTGTGTGCCCCCTTTCCTTCTAATGGGGTATATTCTGCGATGAAGTCTGCCACAGCTTGGCCCTTTATGGCAATTCGCAGGCGATACTGTATATCAAACTCGCTTAGTTCTATTGCCCACAAAGCCATTCGTCCAGCCGCTTCAGGGCTACTCATGGCTCTCTTTAGAGGTTGATCCGTCAAGACAATGATGGCGTGGGCTTGAAAGTATGGCTTGAGCTTTCTTGCCGCAGTTACCAGTGCGAAGGCCAATTTCTCCATCTGGGGGTATCTCTCTTCTGCCCCCCGAAAGCCCCTACTTACGAAATAGACGGGTAATTGAGTACCTTGTTCTTCTCTTATCAAGGCCGCGTTGACGGCTGCTTGTGAAACTGCTAAGTATAGGTAGAGTTCTTCCCCTGGTTCGGCCGGGCTGAGGAGTGGTGGAGAGGCGAGGTACTTCTTCAGGTCCTCAAATGCCTTTTGACACTCATCCGTCCATTCGAAAGATTTTCTTAAGGTGCGGAAGAACGGTAGACATTTGTCCGTTGCTTTGGAGACGAATTTGTTTAAGGCCGCGATTTTTCCATTCAAGCTCTACATCTCTTTCACTGTCTCCGGCGGTTTTAGCTCCATGATGGCCCGTACCTTCTCTGGGTTGACCTCAATTCCTCTATGGGATACCATGAATCCCAAGAACTTCCCCGCCGTCACTCCGAATACGCACTTGTTCGGATTCAACTTCATATTGTATGACCTGAGGGTGTTGAACGTCTCCTGCAGGTCTCTAAGATGGTCCCGTTCCAGAAGGCTTTTTACAAGCATGTCGTCGACGTACACCTGTATGTTCCTCCCAATCTGGTGTGCGAACATTTTGTTCATTAGTCTTTGGTATGTTGCTCCTGCATTCTTGAGCCCAAACGGCATTACGTTGTAACCAAAAAGCCCTTGGCTTGTGACAAAAGAAGTCTTCTCCTGATCAGCTTCGTCCATCTTGATCTGATTATAGCCCGAGAAGGCATCCATGAAACTTAAGAGTTGATGTTTTGCCGTTAAGTCCACCAAAGTATCTATCCGAGGTAACGGATAGCTGTCTTTTGGGCATGCTCTGTTGAGGTCCGTGAAGTCGACGCACATTCGTCATTTTCCGTTAGCCTTTTTGACCATCACAACGTTTGCTAACCAGTCGGGTAATACACCTCTCGGATGAAATCTGCCTTGAGTAGCTTTTTCATTTCTTCTGCTATTGCCTTGTCCCGTTCTTGAGCGAAGACTCGCTTTTTCTGTCTTACCGGCGAAAACGTAGGGTTCACATTCAGCTTGTGGACCATAACCGAGCGACTGATCCCGGGCATGTCTTCGTGGCTCCAAGCGAAAACGTCCTGGTTTATCATGAGGAACGCTCTGAGGGCCTGCCGTATGGGCTGGCTGGCCGAGGTTCCTATCCTAGTCGTTCATTCGGGCCTTGATTCGTCTAGAATAATTTCTTCCAGTTCCTCGACGGGTTCTGTAGTGACTCGTTGTTCTTCTATGCACATCGTCTGCTGGTGATCCTCCATTTCTAACGCGGCTAAGTAGCATTCACGGGCGGCCACCTGATTCCCCCGTAACTCCCCGACCCCGTACTCCGTGGGGAACTTAATCATCAGGTGGTATGTTGAGGTTACGGCCTTCCATGCGTTAAGAGTAGGTCGTCCAAGGATAGCGTTGTACACGGACGAGCAATCGACTACTAGGAATGTTACGTCTCGTGTGATCTGTTGAGGGTAATCTCCTACCGTCACAGAAAGCGTGATTGCACCCAACGGGAATACCCTAGTTCCTCCAAACCCTACCAGCGGGGCGTTCGTTGGTACCAGTTGTTCCTTGTTAATCATCATTTGCTGGAACGCGGGATAGTATAGGATATCCGCTGAGCTGCCATTGTCGACCAAGACTCGAGGCATGTTAAGCTCCTCGACTTGTAGGGTGACGACAAGTGCATCGTCGTGTGGGTGATGAAGTCGTCGTGCATCTTCTTCTGAGAACCCAATTATTGGGCTATCTTTTCGGGCTATCTTCGAAACCGAGCCCGTCAGTTGGACGTTTTGAACCATTCGGAGGTAGGTTTTTCGGGCCTTCTTGGATAAGCCTGCTGCCGCTGTTCCTCCCACGATCATCCTTATGTCTCCAATTGGGGGTCTGGGGCACTCATTCTCTCTCTGGGGTTGCTGTTCTTAAGGTGGAGGATCCGTCCTTTCTTTCTTGACAAACTTTTGCAATTTTCCTTGTCTGATAAAGGCTTCAATCTGCTGTTTCAAGTCGTAACAATCAGACGTATCATGACCGTGGTCGCGATGGAAACGGTAGTACCTGTCTCTGGACCGCTTGCTAGGGTCGCTCTTGAGCTTTCCCGGAAAGGTCAGAGCCTCTTCGTCCTTAATCTGCATTAGGACTTGGTCTACCGGGGTATTCAGCGGGGTGAAGCTTGTAAACTTTCTTCCTTGGGGCCTGGATCGTCAGTCGTCCCTTCGGTCCCCAGTTTTGGGTCTTTTCCGCTCTTGGTCCTGTCGGGTGTCTTCCTGCCGTTCTCTCTTCCTCGGCTTCTCTTCCCTCGCCAGCAATGCGTTTTCCGCATTCATGTACTTTGTTGCCCTGTAAAGTACTTCTGTCATGATTTTTGGGTCATTTTTGTATACAGAGAACAAAAATTTACCCTTTCGCAACCCATTTGTGAAGGCTGCTACCAGTATCTTACCGTCGGCCTCATCAATCGAAAGTGCCTCCTTATTGAAACGGGTTATGTAGGATCTCAGCGTCTCGTCTTCCCGCTGTCTGATGCTCATTAGGCACGCTGTCGACTTCTTGTACCTATGTCCCCCGATAAAGTGAGACGTGAACTGGGCGCTCAATTCCTTGAATGTGCTGATGGAGTTTGGTGTCAACCGATTGAATCAGATCCTTGCGGCTCCCTTCAACTTGGTGGGGAAAGCCCTGCACATTATTTCATCCGCGACCCCTTGAAGGTGCATCAAGGTTTTGAACGTCTCTAGATGATCTAGAGGGTCTTTTACTCCGTCATAATTGTCGATCTGTGGCATTCGAAACTTGTGCGGTAAGGGGAAGGAGTTCACGGCCGCAGTGAAGGGTGAATCAGTGCGGTTGACTAGATCGTCAAGGTCACTAGAAACTCGCCCCTTGAGTGCGTTCATCATAACCTCCATTTGCTCTCTCATTGCCTGCATCTCTGCGACAATGTGTGGTGGAGTCGCATCCGTGAGGGATGGCATGCTCATGTTCTGCCTCTCTGGTCTGCTCGGGGCATGGCTGCCTTTAGGTTTCTCCTGATTTCTTCTTGTAGCGCTGGTCCCTTCTTGGTCTTCTTGTTGGTCATTTGATACTGCATTTTTCTGGCGCAGCTATTCCTCCAAATCGAGGTTTTGTTTGGTGAGGCGCTCTACGGCGGTAGCAAGAGTGCGAACTTGCCTCTTAAAGGCAATCGTGGGTGGTTCCTCCCCTTGAAGATCGTTGGTGGTTGCCATCGAGCGTGTGAGTACCATGCAACTCTTTTGTCCGGGAAGCGATAATATGGCTTAGGAATCGCGTAAAGTAAGTTCCCCACAGACGGCGCCAGCTGATGAAGCCAAAAATTCACCGGTGAGCTACACGATATTTGCACACTCAAATGCGAACCTGCAAAACAAAGGGAAGAAAGAACCTAGCGAAGAGCACCAGTGTGGTGTCGGCTGAATACCCTCCGAAAGTTAAGTTAGAAATATGCTCACAACTCTAGAGTGCTAGAGAGGGTAAAATTAAGCGTACCTTGATGAGTGAGGGTATTGGAGCTTTTATAGTTGCGGTCAGTGGACCTCTTCAACTTGGAGTCGAAGTCTTTCCTTGTAGAAGTTCTCCTAAAGAGTCCCAAACATAGTAGACAAGTATCTTTTCCTTATTGAGAAGATCCTTCCTTAAATAAATGCGATCATCAGAATCCTATTTGTACTAGGACTCCATTATGTGGTGTGGGCCGCAAGTATCCCATTTTGGGCTTATTGGAGACAAAGAAACATCAAGATCAGATTTCCCTTGGGCCCTGCACCCCTCTAAATTGAGTCCGTTCAGTATCGAATCATCAGTCCGTCTAGTAGATACAAGGGAGAAGTCCGTTCATATGAGAGACTAATTTCTTCCTCTTCACTCAGCAACGTGTCCTTCGCGTGAGCTCTCTTGGGACTTATCCGTTACCTCAACTTCCTCCCTGGACGGTGGCTGGACTGGTCGGATAATGTGAGGGCAGTCATCCTTCCGGTGTCCAATATGACCACATGAAAAACATAGTTTATGTATTCCCTCGTAAATGACAGGTTGCTCAAAATTTCCAATAAGCAACGCAGCAATCAGAGGTTTCTCCACATCAATCTGTACACAAATCCTTGCATAACGTCCCCTAGCTTCCAGAGCCGTGTGAGAGTCAATCCTCAAGACATTCCCAATGGTGTTACCAATCTCCTTCAAGGCTTCCATATGATAATATTCAATGGGAAGCTGATTGAGTCTTACCCAAACTGCTATGGACGAAACCTCGGAGTGATTGGAAGAAGCTAAACACGGATATGGGTCCTCCTCATGTAATCCGGGATTAGCTGGTGGAGGAGGCGTGATTAGAGATGACACTGGTAATTGGGTGGTAGGATTTTCAAGAAGGATTGGTGTAACTTCGAGTTTTGAAGCTGAGCTATGGGCTTTAAAGGACGGCCTTACCATCTGTGTGGACAGAAACTTTCAAGCCATTGAAGTTGAGATGGATGCAAAAGCCATTATAGATATTCTGCAAAAATCCAATCAGACAAATCTTTTTATCTCTACCCTCCTAGATGATTGCAAACAGCTGGCTTCTCAGGTCCAGCGGATTCGTTTCAGTCATTGCTACCGAGAGGCTAATAGATGCGCTGATCTTCTTGCAAGAAAGGGTGCAGCTCAGAATGAAGATTTTTGTATTTTTGACTATCCCCCTGTGGAGCTTCTTCCTTATTTAAGTCATGACTTGGCTAGTCTGTATGTCAGTAGGCACTGCCCTACTGAGTCTCTGCTTGTGTAGTTTTTCTCTGTTTTTATCCCTTTTACCAAAAAAAAAAAAAATAAAATAAAATTGATCAATGTGGTTAACTTACATAACAAGCAATTCTGCACTCACGTGCGCGTACACAGATATATATTGATAATGCAATAATTGGGAGTAGGAGGATTTGAACCATGAATATCTCTGCTGAAGTATTAACCAATTGAATTGTTGAACTGTAAGGCTCTTGATAACTATTGCACAGTATGGTGCCAACGTTTGAATGATCAATTAAACCAAGCCATTAAATTATTTAAGCTACCTTTGGTACGTCCACCAAAACTTGCAATCATGCAATAGAAAATATAGTACAATGTATAAATATGAGGTCTAAATGCATGTACAAACTTGGGCCATATCAAAAAGTAAAAGTCATCATTGATTAAGGGACTGGATCCATTGAAGGTTCCATTGAAGAGCTGTCTTCCTTGTGCTCATCCTTATTGATATTCATGTTCATTATATCTTCAGTGAGCTCTTCCAATTGTGATTGTGCAAGTTCTACATCAAAAAAATTTAATGAAACATTAAAAACTTATCAAAGTATTAAAGATAAGAAATTTAGAAACTGTGGATAATCAAGCAATTGAATCAATTAAATAAACAATAGTCATTCGCATAGTAGTAATTACTGGTAATGAACTTGTGATGTCTACCAAGTCTGCCAAAACAACATCTATAAACAAATGTATTCTGCCAAAACAACATCTATACAACAATTTATATCCAGGGAAAACGAAGACCTTGGTTTTGTTCTATACTACTATTTGACATTTTATGGAAATGAAGGTATCATATCATATACTAAATTACAGAAAAACAAAAATAAAACCTATTAGAACCCAACACAAATTTCTAGTAGGTTTCTCTAACTTACTGTTATAGTGTTATACAAGACCAGTGAAAGGGGCATTAACAATAACATTTTCATTTAACATGAATATAGAAGAAAAAGTTGATTAGGCCAATATTCATTCTTTCCTTTATTTGTAAGTTCACTAGAGGGTCATAAGGTGCTGCCATGACTCATAACGTCAATCAGACCTTACTGCCATGATTCATAATGTATATCAGACCATAAAATGGGTAGTGGACTAGAACATTGAAAGGGAAAATGAAGCATTCTACCAGATTTATCATCAAAATGAAATTTGACTTTTAAAGTTAATAGTATGGAATGCTGTTTGCATTGAAGCAGAATTAGGTGAATCATTTCACCTGAGACAAAGTTTCCCATTTATACCTATCCTATAATTAGAGTTTTATTTTTAAAAAATCATCATAAAACTTAAAACTCATTCAGCCAACATGTAAATAAAAAATACATTACCTATATCTGCATATAACCAGTCTCTTGTACAAACCAATGCCTCCACAACATTGGGCTTAAGTGCACTCCTGAATTGATCAATGACTCGTTCCCCAACACTAAAAGCAGATTTCGAAGCAACTGTAGAAATAAGAATGCTTAAAATATCACAAGCCATGGCAGCAAGTTCTAGATACCGAAATTCATTTCCTTTCCAAAAAGCTAGTATGTCTAGTTTTGCATTCCTATCCACTCATGGTTCATCCAAGTAGAGCTCCAATTGTGTTTTTTGTGCTTGCCTACCCACATCCATACTATGAAAGGAATCAAATTCCTACATATAAAAACAAAATAATAAATGTTAATCTAAGCAGAATATAAATGTCATAATATAAATTAAAAAAAAAAGAATAATAAAAAAGTAATATACTTGCATCATAGACAAAGATCCCTCATTAGCATATTGTTCTTCAGTTTCTTGGGTAGCTTGACCAGCCATTTCGGAAGATGTTGAAGGTGTAGGAACATTACTCACATATTCTCTAAACAAAGCAAATAATTTTTCACGAACTTTTAAATATCAGAGTGAACTAGCATACCCATAAAACTTCTGATAGCATCAATTAATAAAAGATAGCTTATACCTAGGGTCCAAGACCACTGCTATGGCCAACACAACACTAAACTCTATCCAATACTTCTCAAATTTCACAAGCATTTCATCTGCCATTTTTCTCATATACTCATCCTCACTATCACTTTCTTTTTTCAAGGTAAAATAAACAATAAAAACTTGTGGAAAATACAAGTTAGCTGTTGGATATTTTGTGCTAGAAAAGACCAATGTAGCATCATAAAAAACAGCCAAGAACGTCTTAATTTTTTTTCTGCCTTTTTCCACTCATCAACAGTAGGACAATGCTTAAAATTATAGTCAGTTAACTCTAGGTGTTGGAAAGCATGTTGATAATAAAGAGCACTTTGAAGCATTAAAAATGTAGAATGCCATCTAGTAGGCACATCTTACCTTAAACCTTTCTGACCATCCAAATCCATTTGTTTAGCAGATTCATAAAAACTTTTTTTCCTCCCTTGTGAGCCTCTTACATGCTTAATGCTTTCACGAATTTTTTGGACAACAACATCAATTTCTTTCAAACCATCTTGTACAACCAAATTGAGAATATGAGCACAACAACGGAGATGAAAAAATTCACCATTACAAACAAGTGCTTTCTTGTTTATCAACTGAGTTCTTAGCATGTCAATAGAAACATCATTGGAAGAAGCATTATCCAACGTCACACAAAAAATCTTATTCTTAATACCCCACCTAGATAGCAATTTATAGACCTTTTCAAACAAAGACACACCATTATATGGTGGTGGCATATGACAAAAGTTCAACATTCTTTTGTGTAAGACCCAATTAGCATTAATAAAATGAGCTGTAATGCACATATAACCTTCAATAGCTATAGAAGTCCACAAATCAGATGTCAAACAAACTCTACCAGGAGCAAATGTCAAGACAGATTTCATCCTTTCTTTTTCCCTCTTATACATCTTAACCAAATAATTCTCAGCAGTATTTCTAGAGATATTAGGGACATCAACACACAAGTAAGAAAAAATTGTCTGTATACCAATATACTCAACAAACCGGAAAGGTAATTCATGCATTGTAATAGCAGCACATAACAACTCCCTAAATTTTGCAGGATCAAATTTAGGTGAACTTACAGACATTGCATTTTGGCCAAGTATAAGCTGACCAACATCCCTTGTGTCTTTTCTTGGACATACATCCAAATGGTGCTTCAAATTTCCTGTACTGTATGCTTTGGCAGCAATATATTCCTTTCCACACTTCTTGCATTTACATGTAGGCTTTTCTTCATCTTTTGTAGGAAGCAGCTCAAAGAAACTCCAAACATATGAAGTCCTCGTTTTGTTGTCTTTGTTATTTGTCTTATTCTTAGACTTAGTCTTAGCCTTCTTTGGCGGAGGAAGTTCAGCCACTTCATCAAGTTCATCTTCTAAGTCAATGTCCTCTCCTTCACACTTAATTTCAATAGGTATCATCTCATCACTTTCCATCTAGGCCAATTTAAAGAAAAATTATTGATTAGAAATTTAGAAATTCTAAGATGACAAAAACAAATAAACTTGAAAAGAAATCATTAAGAACAACAAATAAATTTAAAATCAACAAAACAAACAAACAAATCTACTATGCCTATTAATACTAAACAATCAACATTACAGTGATTAACACAAAATACAAGTTGATCTTCAATTAGAGAGCAAGATAGATTATTTTAAAATAAAAAAGAGATAAACAGATCTACTTTTTTATTTTTTATTTTTTTTATAAGCAAACAGATCTCCCATTAGTACAAAAAATCAGCAGTATGGTGATTAACACAAAAAACAAATGGATTTTTCTACAATCTATTTTTCTGCACTGTTTTTTTTCTGTGTCTATTTTTCTGCACAATTTTTCTGCTATGTTTTTTTTTGTGTGTCTGTTTTTCTGCATAGTTTTTCTGCTGTGTTTGTTTTTTGCAGTATCAATTTTCTGCAATGTTGTTTTTTGCAGAAATAGGTTTGATTTCCCCTGTATCTGGTTCTTATGTACTGTTTATTATCTTGTTTGTTTTCTGTAGTATATGGTTCTTATGTATTGATTATTATACTTAATGTAATAAAATTTCTATTTTCTATTTTAAAAAAGAGAAAATAATTAACATGATAGTGATTAACAAAATAAAGGAACGGATCTACAATTATTTTATTTTAAGATGATGAATACAAAGAAACTTGAAAATAAATCAGAGCAAGACCCAATTATTTTAAAATCAACAAAAAAACAAACAAGTCTACGATTAGCATTAAACAATCAACATGATAATGATTGACTCAATGAAAAAGATCTACAATTATTGAAAATTTCATTAGTAAGAAAACAAAACAAAAATATAAAACATATAAACCTTGCTAGAGGATTCGGTGGTTGAAAGCTGAAGAAAGAGAATTGGTGAAGCTATGAAGTTGTGAAGAAGAATAGAGAGCAGAAAGGCTAGCCACGATTTTGAGGGGAAGAGAAACTAATAGGGTCGGCTAGGGATTTGAGGAGAAGAGATAGTAGAGGATTGAGAGACATGGGAAGGCTAGGGTTTTGATTTTATATTGTAGATTCAATGTATTTGTAGAAGTGTAAAGAGGATTGGTTGGAGTTTTGAGGAGAAGAAGAAGAGTCGGAGACAAAGAGTAAAGACTGACGATGAAAACGAAGAGACAATAGACTGAGAGAGGTGTGAGGTTAGGTTCTGACTCAAGAGAAGAGATGATAGATAAGCTTATATACCTAGGTTATAAGGGAAAAATGGTAAAATTACCTTTATAAACTAATCGGGTCAAACATGTTAAACACGAACACGACTTGTTTAATAAATGTGTCAGCCGTGTCAACCCGAATATGACTCAAACCTGTTTAGTTTCAACCCATGACCTATTTATAAAAGGATTAGCTGTGTTAGGTTCACGAGTCGTGTCGGATTTTGCCACCCCTACATGAAATCATGGATAGAGTGATTTTATACCTTTTGAGTTGTGCTAAAGCAATTCTTGTCTTGCGTAAAGACTAGTTCATGATTCTCATGAGAGTGTTCTATAAATTTGGATCATATAAAAGAAAATTCATGATATATGTTAAAGAATCTATTGAAGTGAAATGTCACAAATAATGACAATATATGATAAAGATTATTGGAAAAATATAAAGCATTTTTTTTTAACATAAAATTAAATATGAAATGTAATAATGACTATTAAATACAAAATTACCAATATATGAACATATGATAAACTCCAAACTTCAAAGTTATAATTTTCAACGCCTAAAAGGTTCAAAATTATAACAACACAACACAAAGAACAATGTTTCCAACCATTTTCACTATGGTAACAACACAAGCATACATAATGATGAATAATCTTTCAAATCAAGTTCTTTATTTCTTTGTTAGATGATTTACTAAAAAGGGGATCTCATCATCATAAACAACATTCTCACTCATGTGTTTAGCCAAAAAAAGAAAAAAAAAATCTCACTCATGTTGTTGCTAGCACGCATATCATTTATGGGAAAGAGAAAAGAGCAAATTTAAGAATTATTAAAGAGAAAAGGGAAATCAATAGCAAGTAAAAAATTGGCAATAAATTGATAAATCACAACATGATTGACTTGGTTTTAAATCTAAATATTTTTACATGCTTTAACAAGCTTATTTTATATGGGTTTATTTGGTTTAAAAACTAAAATGGGTAAAATTACAATTATACTTAAAATAGGTGAGGTAATTAAAAAAGTTTTATAACTCAGTGTCATTATTCGATTCTCTCAATAAAAGAAAACTTGAGTTTGAATCTCCTTCCTCCACTTATTGTAAGAAAAAATGAAAAAGATTGTAAGGTTGAATTTATTCAATCATGTGTTGGCTTTATTTCGTGCCAAATTTGCTTGTATTTTAACAATTAGATACAATGTATTTAGGTGGGAACTATGTAAGGGTTGTGTATGAGAGAGTGTGAAGAAAACTCAAGCTGTGTGCAATCAAAGGAGTCTTGCGATTGGATCTCGCGACTGACTCGTGACTGGCAAATCACCAAAGTGGTACACGTGTGAAGCATGCAGGAAAATGAAGGGTCACAACAGTTGGAGCACTACAGGACAAAAATATACAGTTTAGCCAGGTAGTTAGCTCGCGACTCAAATTCGCGACTTGTTCCAGTTGCGAGGTTGAGTCGCCAGAATGCCCTATTTGGATGAAACCTGACTTTTCACATTCCTCACATACATTACTATAAATACCCTTATACCCACGAAATGTAAAGAACTTCCAGAGAGAATCTTGAGAGAGAAACTTTAGAGAAAAATAAGATTGACTCATCCACAATCTTTATCATTTAATTCTCAAAATTTCTCTAATCTCACCCTCTCCATTGACATATCCTTGAGATTTACATTTTTGCCAAATCCTTATCTTACCATACTCGTATCTGTGATGAGGTATTTTGGTGCTTGGGAAGCAGTTCAGAGATGACCAATATACTTGGTTGATGCAATGGGCCTATTGCGGGATCCGGGAAGCTAAAGAACACAAGGTTAGGTGTAACCCTGTTGGAGTAAGAAGCTTGGAGGGTTTAGGTGCATTGGGTAGATTAGGCTCGGAGGGTCTTCTGCTATTCGTGTATCTCAACTGTATTCTTTAGTGGATCATTTGACTACTTGGAGGGTGGCGGAGAGGTTTTTCGCTGAGTTCTTTAGTTTCTTCTTCGATAACACGTGCCAGTGTTATCTTTGTTTTTGCATCTCTCTTCCCTTACTCTTTACCTTTTAATTGCTACTGTGTTTGTGATTAATTATGGTTTAGAGAGATTTACCTATTTGGTTATAGCTTATATACATCATTCTGCACATATATTGTTTGTGTATAAGTTTGTGTTGGTATTGTTAAATTTGGGGGTCTAAACATTCATTTGTGTTTTATACATTAATTGAACTTTCAAAGCTTATAAAATGTGAGACTTTAAATATTAAAAAAAAAAAAAAAACCATAAATAAGCTCACTTTGAAATTAAAGAGGATTTTAAACAAAAACAAATGAACCATGCATTAGTTTGAAGGTTAAGAAAGGAATCGTAAAATCGAGGTGGCTTTTTTCACTTCGATGACCCACTTATATTCTTTTTATTATTAATAAAGAAAGGAATTTTGTGCCCGTGTTAATGTTAAAGAAATTCTTAACTTGGGAAATCTCTTAATCTAACTCGTTTTAGCCAAAACTTCAAAGAAAGGAATCGTATAATCAAGATGGCTTCCTTTCTTTTGACGTGAATGATCCATTTATACTCAGTTTTAATAACGAAAGGGACTCTGTAAGCCTATTATTTTCCACAAAGAATTGTATGCCTTTGTGTTGACGCAATATTTGGCTTGTGTAAACTCAAATATAACTTCTTTTAGGTTTTTTTTTAATTTTAATTTTTTTTAATTTTTATTTTTATAAACTTATTTTCATTGATATATTTTACTTAGAAACTATGCTAAGTAAAAGTACAAATAGCCTTAAAATATGCTTAAAAATTATAAATAAGTTGGTAGTGAAAATAAGTTGAATTTTGAGTAAAAAAGCAAATGAACCATTAGCTAGAAGTTCAAGAAAGGAATCATGCAATTGTGTTTACTTTTCTCCTTTCAATATGATTAGTCCCCTTGTATTCTTTTTAATAATGGAGAAAGGGATTCTGATGTCGTGGAAGTTATAAGAAAACAAACTTGTTGCTTTCTGAATGGAAAAGAAACTAAACACGTTAGCTTCTAAATGAAAACCTTGACTCCACAAGGTGATAAGATTCTGGAATCTACCAGAGGGAAATAGACAAAGTCTGTATTTTTTATAAATTTGAAAATTGAACTACCCTGGAGGTTACAATATGTTTAAATAGTAAAAACAAGCCTAGGGTGGCTAAGGAAACGCCTAAAAATCCTAATCCACGCTAATAACGTAATTAGGTGGCAAAATAGTAAATTTTTTTCCAAAAATAACAAAATTTAGATAATTGCAGAAAATAAAAATAATGTCTCTAAAAGATGTCCCAAAACATACGGGACCTCATTCAGACTTTTAAACTAAAAGTTATTAAAGGAAAAAAATTACTATAAACAGCAAAAATACTGTTTTCGGGCCTTAACAAAGGAATTTGTCTAAATTTAGGTGACACTCGAGATATATCGAGTTTGGATCAGAATGCTGTTTCCTTTCAACCTACCAAATTTCATATAATTCTGACATCGTTGCCCCAATGGCCTCTACTAGCACCCCCTTGATCTTGTGCTGTGACTTCCAGCACCTTTGCTACTCCATAAAGGCTTGTGCTGTTTTTTCTACATCAGATTCTATGAGCCTATGTTGAAGCAATTATTGGATCATGTAATCTCTTGACCTAACTTTTCTTAACCCACCCCCCCCAAAAAAAAAATCCAAAAAAGGGGTAGAATTTTATGATTGTGGGAAATAACTATTCATATCCATTTTTTCAAGCTTTGTGTTTGTTTGATTATTGATTATACTTAAAAGAGAATTAATTAAGTGATGTCTTAGAATATGTTAAAAAATGTTTAGTATAAAGTTAAAAGGCCTTGATGGCAGCCAAATGGGGTTTTGATGGTTATGATGGGGTTTTGATGACAATTAAAAGGGTTTGATAACGGTATAGAATATTGTTGTCCATAAAACCTATTATATCGAGAGTGTGTGTCTATATATATATATATATTACAACAAGTAGGATGGAGGATGCAAATCCTTGTATAGGGAAACTTTTGGAGCCATGGACCCCTCCTCCTCCTCTAGGTTTTGCTTAAATAAACTTTGACACAATTGTGAGATACTCCTTGATCACTTTAGCTTCTGTGTGTTTGGATCAAAAGGTAGACTCTTTTTTTTTTTTTGGACTAAAGTCTATGGGTGCTAGACTGCGAGGGATCCCTTGTGGGTTGAAGGCTTAAAGCTCAAGTAGAGTGTTGATGGCTATTAAAAAAGCTAAATAATAGGGTCTTTCTTCGATTATTCTTGAGGGGCATACGCGCTTAATGTTATTGAGCTACTTGTGTGTACTACTGTTGTGTTCCATTGGTCTATTGCTTCTAATATTCTGGACAGTTTGGCAGTTTTAAACTCCACTACTTTTTGTAAGGTTTCTAGTATTTTAAGATTTGGTAATTCTCTTGCTTATGTTATTGCCGGTTGGAAAAGAGTTTGTAATCTAAGAGGAAGGATTTCCTTTCGAGTCTTTTATCATGTTTTAGAAGGAGAACTCTCTCTTCAATCTTGATAAATTTTTTTTTCTCGTTATTCAAAAATAATTTCTCATAAGGTGTTTGCCTTCATACACACACATAAAGTTTTCAAGATCAAGATTTGCCTTAAGAACTTGATGATCTCTTCAGTTGCTGCATAAAGAACTTTAAAGAAGATTTGAAACCTTTGAGTGGAGTCTCAAAGTCATAGGTGGGAGAACTTGTGGTTGCTGTAGATAAAAAAAAAAAGTAGTCCGTGAACTCAGAGCTATCATGTGGTCGTGGTAGTAAGTTTTCTATTTGAGGTAGCAATAGGATGTTAGTGGTCTAAGTCTTATTGTACAAACTTCAATTCTTTCATAGTGGATCTATTTTTACCTTGAGGATAGCTAGGTTAAATCCTTCCTAGGTTTTTTACCAGTTAGGTTTTTTTGGGTTATCATATCATTGTGTTCTTTATATTTCTGCATTATTTACATGATATGACTTTATTGTTTTAATCTAGATCTGAATAATAAACCTAAGTATTTACTTGGTTAATTAATTAGGTTAAACAATCTAGTTTATAGGGGTTTAAAAACGTACAAGTAGTATTAGAGCAGGTTAGCTCTTGATTTAGGTTATTATACCTAGAGTTGATCCTTAATCCATGTTATCATGAATAATTTTAAGTGTTTTGATGTTTTTGATTGTGATGATTTGAATAAAAAGGACACTGTTGTTTCTGTTGATCTTATTGATGCTTGTGAAACTCTTTGTAAAAAATTATCTAAATTGTTGAAAATTGCTAAGAAATTCAAGGAAGAGTTAAAATTGGCTAATCTTGAAAAAGATGAATTGGTTGTTAGATTAGATGAATCTAATAAAAAGAATTAATTTTTGAGAAATCAAATTTCCTCTCAAGATGAGAAGATGAAAAGTTTGGAACAAGAGTTAATTGAATCTAAAACTAAAATTGAAAACTTGACTAGTATCAAGCCTGTTGTTGATAATAGAAGTGTTTTTGTTTCTCTTAAGCCTAAAACTAAGAAAGTTTATATCCCTCATTTCAAGAGGAATAATAAAGAAAATGCTTATTTTGCTAGGTTAGATAAAGGTAAAAGTTTTTATGTAGACACTGAAGTTTCTAAACCTATGTCTAAACCTACTGTTAGAGAGAATAATAAATATGTTTTTGTGCCTACTTGTCACCTTTGTGGTGTTGTTGGTCATATTAGACCAAATTGTTTTTTATTGAGGCAAAAACCAAAATCTGATACTAGATTTGCTGTTAGGAATACTGATATTCCTAAATTTGTTCCTGTTTGTCACTTTTATGGTGTCTCCGGTCACATTCGTCCTAATTGTCATAAATTAAAATTTAAATATTCTGTATTTCAATCTAGGATATGGAATGATATTTCTCATGCCATAAGTCCATATAAATTATTTCATATTCTTTTGAAAAATTTAAGCTTGTTGGCTTGTGAAAAGAATTTGCAGGATTTCAGTCTTTCTCAGAAGATTGGTGTAATCCTTCAAATACACTTTGCTTCACATGGATTTTCACCTACAAAGCCGAATACTTGTGCTATATGGGTGAGGGGTGAGAAAAGATTCTGTAAGGTGAGTGTTGTTGATTTGTCCCTGATTTAATTCTTTCAATTATTTGTGGACATGTTTACTTTTAGTTTTTGGTTGTTTTTTTTAGGTTGTTTTGTTTTTTGTTTTAAAAAAATACAAAAACATTGAAAATTTTCAAAAAGACAAAAATATTTTATTTTGTGTCTAGATTTATTTTTCTTGAGGAGTACATGAATTATGATATCTCTATCTTGATTTAGAACATGCTTGATATTGTGAAGAAACATAAAAAGTATGTGTTATATAAGTGCTAAGCTAATTTTAATTTTGTGTGAGTATGTACTAGTTTGTACATGTACTCATGGGTTAATTAAGAAATTGATATTTCTTGTTTGTGTACCCTCTATAGCTTTTTTTTTTTTTTTTTTTTGAGAAACCAGCCTTCCAGGCAACTTTAATTAAAGGACGAAAAATCCGACAAATAACAGTTATACAGATCTGGAGGAACAGACTCCATCCAAACCAATAAAGGACTAGACAGCCTAGCTCTCTTAGCCAAGGCGTCCGCTAAAGCATTACCTTGCCTACCCACATGAGAGAAAGAAAAACTCTGAAAAGAGCGAGACAACAGTAAAATGTCATGAATAATATGACCACATGACGACTGTAATAAAAGTCTATTACTAATAGCATGAATGGACGACTCCGAATCACCCTCAAAAACAGCATGTCCAAGACCAAGTTCTCGAGCAAAAAGAGCCGCACGCCTAGCTGCCAAAGTTTCAAGAGTAAAAACAGAGTCCGGAATAGGGATCTGCTCCGCCAAAGCTGCAACTATTTCCCCATGTTCATTCCGAACAGCAACTCCAATACCTGCTGTCCTTAAATCTTGAAAGATCGCCCCATCGTAATTTACCTTTACTAACCCCGCATCAGGAGGCTTCCATCGAGGTCTCTGAGCAGGAACCTTCTTACTGGGACATTGTCGAGCCTGTTGAAACTCCAGCAAATGGCGCCGAGCAACTCCTGCAATTTTATTCAAAGGCCAGACCACCTCACCCACACGCAGCTTATTCCGACGACTCCAGATACTCCAGCACGTCATCGCAAACACTTCAGCATTCACCGAGGAATGAAAGACCAGCTCAAGCAGGTCCCTAAATGAACTAACCCTGTAAAATTCAGAAGGGAGAGACGTGAAACAAGAGCTCCACACCGAACAAATATCCTGACAAAACCAAAGAGCATGGAGTACTGATTCCTCTCCAGCATGATAGAGGTTGCAAACCGAGGAAGGGACAATTTTACGTTTATGCAGATTTAGCATCGTAGGGATAGAATCTGTACATGCCCGCCAAAGGAAAAATTTCACCTTGTTAGGAATAGTTAACTTCCAGAGGCTGTTCCAAAATTTTTCCTGTCCAGCTGTGATCGAAGAGGAAGCCACCTCATTTTCGTGCAAATCACAGAGCAAATGATAACCTGAGCGTACCTGATAGTTACCAGTCCGGGAAAGAGGCCAAAACAGAAAATCCTTCTGAACAGAGTGGCAAACCGGAATGGTTTTAATCTGTTGAGCTTCTAGAGGTATAAAAATAGTATCCACCAGGTTTGTATTCCACCACCGAGTATCACTGTCTATCAACTGATCCACCGTGGCATTCTCAGACAAAACAGAAATCGGAGACAGAACCTTTCCTGATGGAGCACCCGGAAGCCAAGAGTCCTTAAAAATCTTCACTGAGGACCCATCTCCTATCCTCCATCGAGCACCTAACTGAATCACCTTTCGTGCTTTGAGAATACTTTTCCATGTGTAAGACCCCGAACCCGTCTTAGCATCAAAAATAGTACCCGTAGGAAAATATTTTGCCTTGAACACTTTATAGAATAGAGAATCTGTGTCATGGACCAATCTCCAAACCTGTTTCGCTAACATGGCCTCATTAAACTTACCCAACTCCCTAAAACCAAGGCCCCCTTTTGATTTTGGTGTACCCTCTATAGCTTAGTTAAGCACTATCATGCATTGCATTTGCATTTTTTTATCATTTAGCATAAAGTGTGCTTTTAGTTTTGGTTATAAAATTTTTTTGAAACCAAAATGATTTTTGTGTTTTGTATTACATATCTTGGATTTATAGTTGAGGTTGGCTTATTATCTTTATATAACATGCTTGTGTACCTTGTTTAGCTTGGATGAGCTTATTTTTCTACACTTTGTTAGTTTTAGCTATGTAGTGCATGTTATGTGGGAGTTGTTTATAATTTTTGATCATATGATCTTGATTTTGAAGTCACATACTTTTAATTGTTAGGACTAGAACTTAAAGAGAAAGGCATAAATAATTATCTCACCATTGTTTACTAATTAATTATGAACACCTTAGTGCATATCATAAGATTTTGTGCTCAACAAAGTGTAGCACATGCATAAAAAGAAAAAAAAAAAAATATATATATATATATATATAGGAGATGTGAGATTTATATGATATAACCCTTTAAGTGATAGTCACTTTCAAATTTATGTGATGAATAATGTAGAAATTGTGATTGATTACTATCTACATATCACCTCACATGTATCTCATGCTATTACTAGTTGCACACACTACACAAGTTATTCTTTACTAAACTTAATACATGAAATTGTGTGTGAAGTTGATTTGGCCATCCAAGATTGAATGTTTCTTGATTTTGATACAAAATATGTTTATTGTTTGAGTTTTGGGGACAATAAGTGTGAAAATCTTGTTTTTGGAAGATCTGCGTTGAATTAAAGTGTTTTTGAAAAACTTTTAAACTCATACTCATGCATTTTATTCATGAAATCAATTGGTTTGAGTGTTTTCTGCATAAAACTCCTGCTATTTTTCAAAAAATTCAGTTTTTTGGAATTTCGACCGATCGAGTGTGATTTTCGATCAATCGAAAATTTCCAGATTTTTTAAGTCTAGCTTCTGCCTGACTTGATTGATATTTGATCAATGCTCGACCAATCGAAACTGAAAAATTTTCAGTTTTTAAGTATTTGACCAAAATTTTTTTTATGCATCATTTATGTTTAGGATTCACATGCATTGCATTGTTTTTTGTATCTATCTTGTAGTTGTGCAATCATATCTGTCGTTGTTTTCACACATAACATGCATACACTTTACTAAATTAGGTACTCAACTTGATCTAAAAATTGATTGATTAATTTTTGAGTCTTTTGTACATTTTAGTATATGCTATTTTTATGTATGAACTGCAAAAAATATTTTTCTTATGAGATATGATGGATAATCAATGTGCAAATATTTTCTCTTAAACACATTGCATGCATATGTTTATGGGTCACATGGTGTCAAGTTTGCATTTATTGAAAGAAATAATATTTTTTTCATGTGTATCCTCAATTTAGTTTTTAAATTTGGTTTGTGTCTTTTTATTTATCCCCACCTCCTAAATTTTCTCAAAAACTATTTTTTCCAAAACTTGTTTTGTTTTTCCTATTTTTATAGGGAGAAAAATCTGTTTTTAAAACCTAACAATTGTTCATAAGGGAAGTTGTTGTTCTTTATTTGTTTCCTTGATTGTCTATTTTCTCTTGACTTTTATTGCGTATGTTTTCTGTTTACTCTTTGTTTGAGTTGTCTTTGTCAATACGTGTCAAAAAGGGGGAGATTTAAATGAAATGTGGGAATATGTGGGAATCCTGTTTGTTTTGTGGGGGAGTTGAAATTTTTTTTGAAAGGGGGAGAAAATAAATTTTTTTGATGTATCTAATTAGGGGTAGAGTTAGTTTGCATATTTGTTATTTGCTTTAGTTTGTTTATTTTGGTTTACTTGTATTTTCTACACATGCGTTTATGGTTTGTTTAGTGTTTCAGAAATTTACAGGTTAATTCATTCGAAGTTGCTGTCTATTCTTGCAACTGATAGTTAGTAGTTAGTTTGAATTGTAATTTGGGCAACAATGGGTAATTGGGTTGTTTTTTACTTTGAGCATTTTATCTCTTGTAATGTGTTTTGTCACGGATTGCCAAAGTGGGAGATTATTAAGTTTTAAGACTTTAAGAACTAAATGTATTAGAACTAAATGTATTAGAACTTCACTTTATATATGTTGGTAAATTATGATCAAAACAATGAATCTAGATTTAGGCTTGCTCAAAGTTTATTTGTTATAGTTTGAATCGAGCTGAATGCAAAAACTTACTGTGCAAAATTGCAAAGCTCGATCGATTGAAAGTAAGGCTCGATTGATCAAGAATCGTATCTGCAGAATTTGAATTAAGGCCAAACAGCAGTTCAAGCCCATTAAGAATTAGGGGGGAATTAAGGCCAAACAGCAGTTCAAGCCCATTAAAAATTAGGGTTTCAGATCTACTTCTCCTAGTATATAAAGGAAACTCTAAGCACATTTTTATAAGGCTTTTTAGAGAGAGAAGAGTGTGCCTCTTTTGTAGATCTAGGGTTTTGTACCCAAAAGCTCTTTAAGGTCTTGGAGAGTTATGTGTTGAATCTTCTGTGAGATCTAGAGGTGTTTACCTTCATACACTCACATAGAGTTATCAAGATCAAGATTCGCTTCAAGAACTTGATAATCTCTTCAGTTGCTGCATAAAGAACTTTAAAGAAGATTTGAAACCTTTGAGTGGAGTCTCAAAGTCACAGGTAGGAGAATTTCTGGTTGCTGTAGATCAAATAAAGAAGTAGTCTGTGAACTTGGAGCTATCACGTGGTCGTGGTAGTAAATTTTCTACTTGAGGTAGCAATAGGATGTTGTGGTCTAAGTTTTATTGTACAAACTTCAATTCTTTCCTAGTGGATCTCTTTTTACCTCAATGATAGCTAGGTTAAATTTTCCCCAGGTTTTTTACCGGTTAGGTTTTCTTGGGTTATCATATCGTTGTGTTCTTTATATTTTCGCATTATTTACATGATATGACTTTATTGTTTTAACCTAGATCTGAATAATAAACCTAAGTATTATTTGGTTAATTAATTAGGTTAAACAATCTAGTTTACAGGGGTCTAAAAACGTACAATTATTTAGAACTTTAACATTGGAGATTTTATTTTAACAAAAAAGTTTTTCTAGCTCTAAAAAAATCCATGCTTTATTCAGGTTGCTAAATCTAAATTTTTTTTAGTAACTTGCTGCATAGATTGCTACGAGCTATCTATAGCCACTATAGCAATAAGTTAAAATAAAAACCAATTTTTTTATTGACTCTCTCTCTCTCTCTCTCTCTCTCTCTCTCTATGGATTGTGGTTCCGATCTAGTTTTTAGTGGGGTTCAGTGATCCAATTTGGTTTTTGATGGTGGGGTTCGGTGGCGATGGTTCGTGGGTTTGATTTGGATCAATGGGTGATGGGTCATGGTGGTTCCAATCCTCATTGTGTGGCTTTTATGGTTTCCGATTTGCATAGTTTTCATAAGTCATGGTGGTTTGGGTCTTTGTTTTTGTTTTATTTTATTTTATTTATTTTTCAGCTAGTGGAGGTGATGCAGTTGCGGTGGTTGGTTGTTATTTTGGTGATTATTTTAATAGGCTTTAGGGTGGTGGTCTTTGGGTTGTGGTGGCTAGTTATGACAGCCAATGGTTGCTATGGATATTTGTGGGGCTGTGTTCTATGCTATTTTAATGGGTATTTATATTTTTTTAATAGGTGATATATTGCTAAAATAAGAGATGGGAATGTAGGGTGTATTGTTAAATATGGTGTTAAAATAGATAAACTAATTTTTTGAAATACTAAAAACTAAATCTTTTAGTATCTGCACCGTTGTGAATGCTCAAAAGTTGAAAATGGAAACCAAAATCTCAAATAAATTGCTTTATATGAATCTCTATAAAAATTACAACATTAGAATAATGAATTGAATGGTATACACATCACATATTTCAATGCAAAACGCATTGCATCCTTTACACTGCAGGTAAGAAATTGTGAGCCTAGCCTAAATTCAACCAAAAAGGCTCCGGTTGTCACTGACTCAAGCTCGTCAAGGAACTACTTTTACTCTTATGTAAGTTATGTACTTATGTCCAAGCAAATGGCCATTAAATTATCATTATTATTATTATGATTAGCTAAAAGTGTACATTCAAATTATGCACAAGAAAATGCTTGTAGTACCTATGTAGTTAAATCATAAGTAACCTCCTTAATTATAAGATAATTGTTGCCCTGATCATCATCTGAAAAATCACTCACTTTTCCAGGCAATACTTCTATCTTCCCATTGGCATTTACCTGAATAGGGAATTTAAGGAGGTGCCCCTGCAATGGGGTAAAATCCTCGGCCTTATACTTGCTCCAGTTATCTACAGCAATCTTGTTCACACTCTTTACGCAATCCAAATCTTTAGGCTCCTTGAAGCAATCATGTAAAGTCCCCAAATGTTCTGCCCAGAGTGACATTCTGTACCCATATATCTGCAAATGTATTAATCAATGTGATCAGCTTACATATCAAGTAACTTCTTTGCCCCAGAACACTTCTAAAACTTTAAATGGTTGAATATCAAAAAGTTTCCAATAAAGAAAAAGGCTATCCATATCAATGCTGAATGTTCAATTAAACCAAGTCTTTTTTCTTCTTTTTAATTTTTTTTCCCTACACATGCTAATATAAGCATTTGCTTCCAAATATTTAATGGCCATCCCTTTTGTTGCGGGACAAAAAAGAGAATATAAGTCAAGGATGACGAATTTTCTCAGCTAGCTAGTGACGGTGCATACTACGATTCCCACACTTTCTTCTTAAAGAAATTGACCAATTTTTACCACAGTAAACAGTTTTCTCAATTGGTCTCAAAGGCCCCGCCGCCCTGGCTCAATAACAATACTTAGGTACAAAATCCAATACCACATCTGAATTTAGGGAATATGTGCTGAATTATAAATGGTTAGAGCATGCCATGAAGGTGGCATAGATGATAAAAACAAGCCGAAAAAGATCAAACAAAAATGATACGAGACAAGGACTATGCCCTAAATAGTATGTCGGACTGGGAGTCCTATATGACTTGAAAATGATACTCGGTGGGGATACACCACTTATATGAATAAACATTTCCACTTTTTATTTTTTTTATAAAAAGTTTTCTAAAATAATTTATTAATATATGTTATAAGGGCTTATGTTATACATTAGTAAAACCTTTTTCTATTTCCATAATTCCTCAAAGCCACCATCCTCAAGTAATTCCCTCAACACGTAATGTATAATTATAAGAAGTAGGCGCCTTAATCACTGTCCATGGTCAAGCTAGCATGCTAGCCTTTGCTAGAGTCTTAAACCTAAATATCTATAATCCAAGTTTGTCGTTTTAATCTCATGACTTGGGGCACCCCGAAAAGAGGATGAAATGATTGTTTTACAATCTCTAATGGAGAAATCGGGGTCGCCTTTAAAGGAGTAGGGTTAGTTATCCAGTCAAATATATCTCAATGCATCTTAGCGACGTCAAGTCCACATATATGGTGGCGTAACATTTTATGCTTGTGCAACACCTTCGATCAACTCTAAATCAATACACAAATACACTCTATTCAAGCATAACACACGCAATTGGCTCAGCCCTCCTCTACAACATCCATCAAAACTTGCAATCATGAAACATAAATTACATAATAAAATACATACGAGGTCTGAATGAATGTATACAAACCTGACCATATGGATGGCTCTTCTTCTTACCCCAGGTGTGGTGGGGTTGATATGCACCCATAGCTATCTCGGTGTCTCTTGAACCAGCCATAGATCGTTCATTAATATTTGCAGAACCTAATATCACGTACTCGTCATCTACAATCATTCCCTTGGAATGTACATAAACCATGAACTGATCAATCGGTTGTTCTGAGTTGGAAACCTGAAAGTTAGTCATAAAAATATTTTTTTTTTACAAAATGAGCTAACACTCATCATCTACAAGAATACAAATAAAATATACAATTTTATGTGTATGCTTGATCAAGTATAGCTGTATAGTTTATCCAAAAAAAAAAAAGTATAGCTGTATATATAATATATATATAGACACACACACACATGTAATTTGTAAATGACACTATTTAATTGTGCTACGTCAAATTTAGAGTCATACACACACACACATCCTACCAATTAATATATTAAAACATTCACACACGAGCTTTGGCAAAGTTAACTCTACAAGGAAAATACTCGTATGATTATGAAGCAGTTTTTTGAAGCCATTGTAACAAGTGGAATCTATAAATATGTAAATTTCATATATATGGTGTGAGAGAATGATCTCATAGATCCGTCCCTTGGGATAGTCTACCTAGTTGCACCCGAAGAAATTGGAGATCCCAATAATTTTCAAGTTAAAAATGGATGATTTTAATGAAAACAATATATGGGAAATAAATTTCAAAGAGTATGATACCGATCCATTTTGGGAAGATTGATCTGGTGGAACTGACACTTCTTTGGGCAGTTTTTCCCGATTACCAAGACAGTAGAAGTTAAGGTAGTCTTCAGGATGTGAATTTTCAATATGCATGGATTTCAACTCTTGTGCTATGATGTCATACATCATTTGCATTGTCTGCCCCTGAGAAAAGGAAAATACCAAGATAACAAAAACAATATGACATTTGATGATATTGATTAAATTCAGTCATATTTTCCCGTGGGAGAAGAATAATAAAAAATTACAATTTAAACTCTACCATTTTAGAAGGATTTTCAAATTAACCCTTATAGTTCTATAAGTTGAAAATTAAACTCTATAATTTATAGGATTTCAAACTTTACCCTATAGTTTCATAAGTTACACAAAATCTTGAACATTTAAATTTACTCAATTCAAACTCTCTCTCTTCTTTTGTTCTCTGTCACTAACCATTGGGCTCAAGGTTTGAATTGAAGCAGATTTTAAAATTCAGTTTAATTTATAACTTACAAAACCATACTAATTAATTTAAAACCTCCTATAAGCCATATGAATTCATGTGCAACTTTTTAAATATTAGTTTAATTTGAAACCTACTCAACTGTGATTTCCCCAAAAAGGGTTTTATGACCATTCTTATTTAATTTGACATTTTGGATGAGTGTGAGGGATATATATCACTACCAATACCAAAGCACAATAAAAAAATCATAAAGATCATTCTAAACATTCACATCTACTTTAATTATCAACTTTTTTTCTAGTTGCGATAAGATTTGAACATATGGTGTAAGCTCCATGATAATTACTTTTTATTATCATGCTAAGATATTAATTGGTTTTTTTGTTCAGGTGTGATTTGAGCCAAAGTCCCTTATTTGAACAAGTAATTTTACCGGTTCAGTTAGCTGAAACCAACTATAACAATAATTACCAACTTTTGGGCAAAAAAATTCTTATAGAAAATGATAAAATTACTACAAAATATTTATAGACTGATGTGACAATTAATATAATTGTTATACTTCAACGACATAATAAATGACTTTTTGAGTTCATTTTTAGCACTTAGTGACATATTAGTTTGTACTTTGTAATATCTACGTAGTACTACTAAAATTTATATGCAATACATTATGCTAAATTGAATTTACTTGCCCTTAAAAAGATAGTAGAGGTGCCTTACTAGTCAATGTAATTTATGTACGTGATTTTAATTAGAAAACTTAGGGGGCGTTTGGTTTGTTGTGATGTGTTATTGATGTGATACAAATTACAATAATGTGATATTAAGGTTTTTGATTTATTTTTTATTTTTTGACATTGTCATAATTTAAAATTACAAAATATATCATATATTTTTCCTAAATAATGTAATATTGTATTCTTGTATTGAGATTACATTAATATAATATTACAATTAATGTAACATCACTGCTAACTAAACGAACCCTTAATGTATTGTATTTAAAGAACTGTATCTAAATTTCCCTTTAACCTTTTTAATGCCTTTAAGTGGAAAACCTGCACAATAATTTTAAACACTAGCACAATAAATTTTTTTTTTTTTGTGTTGTTAGTAATCTCCTTATAATTATTTTTACTGTTTTTATTTTTTTAGATGAAATCTCACTGTAATTAATTGGTTGAAGAATTGTATGCATTACCTGCCAAAAGAGAATTTCAGACGTGAAATGGTGACCCTCGGGTTGCATTGGTATGACAATGTACACTGCAAATCTCTCATTCGCTCTAATCTTACTGGCAATCTTTAACGCCAACTCCATTGGAATTAAATTATTGGCGCCTGATCAAAATTCAAAACCCAAAAGAGTCAATGGAGGAAGAATTTGGTGAACAAGAAACAAAAGAAGCCGTCAGAATGTTGAGTTTGAGCATTGTGAGAGAATGACAATGTAAAATTCATGAATGTACTAATTATTGTAGAGATTGGGCCTATATATGACCTGCGTCTTTGTGGGATGGCCATGCATATGACGATCCAATAAAATATTGATTCTCGATGTATATAAAATGTTGGGCAGATCTGATCGCTTGGATGTATGCTAATTGAATGCTCTTCTCTATAATCAAATTCTGCAACAGAAGTGAAATTCATATAAGAAATCTGAAATTCAATGAAGCATGCCACTTATTTAATTATTTTCACACTAGAAGAAGTAATTATTAATGTATTATAGTCTATAATCTATATATAAAAATCGAGTACGGTTACAACAAAAATTTCTCAACGCTTGGCCAATTTTGCACACCACCTCACACATATATAAGTCATTAAAAAAAAAAATAATAATTACAGATTGTGGCAAAAGCCGCAAAACTAAGTGTGAGGTGTTAGGCAAATTAGAAGATTATGCAATTTTAGTGATTTTTTATAGTGATACTAATTTTATTGATATTATCATTAGTGTAGCCATGCATTTTCACTTAAAATGTAGTAAACCTGATCAGCTCTTCTTGTAGGATATGTTTTCAAACACCCTGAATCGATTGAGCGGAAAACCTGCCAATTTCAGAATAAATAACTAAGACATAAGACAAAAAAAGAAGTAGAACTAAATGAATTTAATAAAGGGTGAATTACAATAACCTCCTTCAAGGTTTGAGGAAATTTCATAAACCCCTCCTATTGTTATAAAGAAACTCCACCCCTTGAGATTTTTATTTATATAACAAGTAACTCCTATAGCTCATCTAGAACAAGCTCAAAATAATGCTTACTAACCATGCATATTGGTTATATGATACAGAACAATTTTAAAATAAAAATAGTAACTTCAAGGAGTTATGCATCATTTTTAAAAATAGGAGAAAGGTTTTTGACATTTCCTCACATTTTAAGGAAATTTAATGAAATTTACCCTAATAAATTATAGGAAAAGTTTTTGCTGCATACTAGTACACAGCAAAACCTGTAGCAAAACCTTCCCCTAAATTATATAAGCACTTCTCAGGGAAGAGCAAACTAGTTTATAACCTGAATATGCCAATTTTCAGGATCATCTTCCTTGTAAATCCAAAATGTAGGGTCGTCCTTTGGAATTGATTGGGAATGACTCAGTAAGGGCTCGTCTAATAATCTCGCCACAACATGAATTAGAAATTGTGCCATTCTGGTGCCCTGCTTGAAATCTGACCATTGTGCGAACTTGTTCCAAAGCTGCTCAAAATGAACGAGCATGAAATGAGCGGCAGGCCCTTCTATCTTGCAATGTAAATCATGCCATGGTTGCCTTGGACCCTTCACTCCTTCCTATTATTTGATGAGAGAGAGAGATCATCCAATCTGTGGGTTACATATAAAATAATTACTATAAATTGCCATTTTTTTTTTTATAACTCATCAATGGTACTGATAAGTGCAAATTCTTCTTAATTTTCATTTCACAATTAAGATTTCATTTAGTATTTGACAGTATACAATGTCACTTCATTTAACAATTTTAAATGGTGGATTAAAATGCTCACAGGAAGTGTTGGATTAAGATAATCATCCTTAAATACAGTGTCATGATCACGAAATAGTCTATGCTCAGGAGTATCATAACGGCCATCGCAAAGGTCTAGACCTCCAACAAAAGCGGTTATCTTTCTGCTATTTTCATACGCTTGTGTATCCACAATCACAAATTTTTGATGGTGCGAATAAAGAAATGCATCGACCTAATTCACCAAAACCACGAGATAATTGTCAGCAATTTGCTCAACTATGCAACAACCTAAATTTCCTTCTAATTTGCAACATACTGTATGTAAGATAAATTGACAAAGACGATGTCTTATTTTGCCCATGTAGACATCCATTAACATGTTTTCCCTAGCTCCCTCAAGTTCAATTTTTTTTTTTACGCAACTTTTGTTTTTAATATACAAATCTATAGTCGGGAGAGGAGGTTTAAAATTTTGAATCCTCAATGTCTCTTTTAAAAATATGAAGAGATTTTAGTTAAATTACAATACTCTCAGGTTTTTTTATGCAAACCTTAAGATCTTAAGTTCAATTAAATGGGTCATTAATCTTTAGTATAATAATCAGTTCAATTAAAGGATTACATATGGAGCACTAAATTGTTTAACCAGGGTTTCTCAACAAAAAAAAAAAAAAAAGTTTAACCATGGTATTCTCTGATGTTATTTAGATTGAGGAACTCCTCCGAGTTTGGAGAGATTTTAGAAAATACTGTATTTTTGGAAAATATTAAATTATTAATGAAAGTTAACTACCTTCTCATAAATAAATAAAAAATTGTTTAACCATGGTATAAAGCGTACCATATTGGTACAATGATGGAGTCTTATGGTCTGTTTGGATTGAGGGGGAGAGAGGAGGAGTAGAATAGAGTAAAATTGGTCTAAAATTAGTCTATCTTCAGCAAACTCTACTCTACTCTACTCTCCTCTACTACCCCCTCCCTTCCCCTTCAATTCAAACAGGCCATTAATGTTAATAGTTGGTCCCCTAAATGTGATTATATATATATATATATATATAGAAAGAGAGGTGTTTCCTTTAAAAAAGGAGTTTTGAACAAAAATAATCTATCCCTTTTTAAACAAATAACAATTGTTTTCAACCATCTGATCCTTTTACGTACTTTGACTAATGAGTTTTTTTATTTTATTTTAATGAAGACTAATGAGTTTGATATATGAATGTGTAATATACAAATTATGAAATTATTTATTTGTTTTAATTTTCAATTATTTGTCGATACTTCATTGAGATTTAGAACATTAAATTCATTATTATAGTGCTTAAAGGAATAATATATAGCATAGTAGAGATTTATATTTAACATTACAGATGATAATAGTTTTTTTTTTTTTTTTTTGGAGAAGATGATAATAGTTAGATAGGGGAGATTATATATATATATATATATATATCATAAATATGGAATTATTTATTTATTTATTTATTTTTATATAAGATAAAAATTCTACTCTAACTTAATCTAAGTGTATATGTGTGTGAATCTCCCTCCTGGAGACTTGAACCCTGACCCTTACCCCTCACACCACACAAACACTTATATTTGTAAAGTTTTTCTTATTAATTGCAAAACTTTGCTATAAAATTGATAATAGGTGAATTTTATTATATTAAAGATTGTCAAGGTGCCTAAATTAACATAAATTTAGAAAATCTTTGTATGCTCGTTAATTTTTTTTTTTTTTTCCAAAAACAATCTATATGAGTGTCACAGTTTAACAAAATTGATAATTTTGTATACAAAATGTTAATTTAATTTTAAAAAATGACATGCATATATATATATATATATATCAAACTTATTACCATATATTGGATGCCAGAAACCAAACTTACTATTTCCGTCAATGGACAATGAGAATTTTTTAACTCATTAATGACAGCCGGGACGAGTCGAGGTGCCAGGACACATGAAACGGAGGAGTTCTCAAAAAACTTGCGAGTTTCTTTAGCGTGAGTGATGATCTTGATCATACCAGCTAACTGCATGAAAAGCTTCATAAGTTAAATCATGATTTTTTTTAAGTACACTCAATTAACCTATTAAAAGTAATAAAAAATAATAGGATGTTATTTACTATTTGATTCATAAACTTATTTTTTATGCATAATTATTGACTACAAAAACTTGAAATTTAAACATTCTATTGATGATATCGTTATTGATCTTCTAGAAATTTAACAAGTATGAAAGATTTAAGAAAAACATGTAATCCAATAGTAAATTTGTCAAAATTCACATCAACTAAAAAGATATTGATTGGAGCTGTAGCCTTAGTCTACAACCAAATTTGTTGCAAAACTTTGTCATTAAACTCTAGCAAAGGATTAATTAATAGTATAAAGTTAGGATATGATAGGCAAATCTTCTATAAAAAAGAAAGAAAGATATGATATGCATACTTTAATGATTTAATATTAATATTAATATTAATATATCAAAATAATTTAAATATATATTATTCTAGCTTTTAGTTTAAAAGTCAGTTAGGTTTAGGTCAAAGACTCAAAATTAATCCGATTTAAATGGGACTTTCCTCCTTTTTTTTTTTTTTTTCCAAGATGAAAGATAGAATATTAAAAAAAAAAAAAAAAAAAAAATCAAACCCTATCCTTCATGGGTCTGGACTCTGCTTAACTCATCATGACACATGTGTTTATCTCTTTTATTTTTTTGCTAATACATATGGTTACTGGCTTGGGAACCCACAGACAATTTAGGAGCTTGGAGACCTAGTTTGGGCATAAGATCTTGCAGTCGTGTTCTTAACCAAAACATGGCTGGATGAAGCTAGACTAATCGAATTATGAAATAAGATGGGGTTTGGAGATACATTTGGAGTTTCCTGAGTCACAAGAGGTGGGGGACTAGCTTTGATTTGGAAAAAAGATGTTGAACTATTGGTTGAAAATTCATCTCTGAATTATATTGATGCCATTATCGACAAAAGGAAGGAAAATAGTTGGAGATTTACTGGCTTCTATGGCTTTCCAGAGACCCGGAATCACATGGAATCATGGAATAAAATGTGATGGCTTCATCACAAGTCTTCTCTTCCTTGGATATGTGCTGGCGACTTCAATGAGATTCTAAAATCTCATGAAAAAGTTGGTGGCAAGCCATGCCAATTAGGCAAATGCAGGAGTTCAGAGATGTTCTTGATGAAGGTGGGTTCATTAACATGGGATATGTGGGAAACAAGTTCACTTGGTATAAAAATTATCCGAATGGCAATATGATTTGGGAGCGGCTTGATAGGGCCGTGGCAACCTAAGAATTGTTGAATTTGTTTCTAGCAACAAAGGTGCTCACTCTTGAATGCGGTACCTCGGACCATAAACCCATCATAATCCATCCGATGGGCATCCCAGGAAGGAAGCAACACCCTTGGAGATTTGAGCAGGTATGATTAGATGATAGGGGCTGTCATGAAATAGTCCACACGGCATGAAGTCAGAATTTTGGGACCTCTCTTATGACAAACGTTGTTGGAAAAATCAACAAATGCCAATCAAGTTTGGAACGGTGGAGTAAACAGAATTTTGGTAATATTACAAGATAGTTAGTGGAGAAGAAAAAACAATTGAAATAGGCAGAGAGGGTGGCGGCTCAAGCAAACAATTTTGATCAGGTACAACAACTGAAACATGAAATAAATGGGTTGTTGGTGGCGGAGGAAAAACTTTGGCATCAAAGGTCTCAATCTCATTGGATCAAATCCGGGGACAAAATTACTAGCTACTTTCACAGTAGAGCTTCTCATAGATTTCACCGCAATAATATCCATGGTCTTTGAAATGCAAATGGAGAGATGTGCAGTGGGGATGACAATGTAGCAGCCCTATTGATGGAGTATTATATAGGTCTATTCACCACAGCAAACCCATGTAGCATTGAATCAGTCTTACAACATGTTCCACGGACTGTTACTGAAGAGATGAACACCCTCATTGGCCGTGAGTTTACAAGGGCAGAGGTAGACGCAGCTCTATCTCAAATGGCTCCATTAAAAGCCTCAGGTCCTAATGGGATGCCCTCAATTTTTTTCCAACACTATTGGGAGGATAGTGGAAGCGATGTAGCTGCTGCAGTACTCTCATGCCTCAATTCGGCCTACATCCCAGCAGGTATAAATCACACCTACCTCACTCTTATTCCAAAAGTGAAAAGTCCTGAGCATGTAACTGAATTTCGACCTATAGCCTTGTGTAATATAGTTTATAAGCTTATTTCAAAGGTCTTAGCAAATTGTCTAAAAGTCATTTTACTTGATATTATATCTAAATCTCAAAGTGCTTTTCAATCTGACAAAGCGATTTCAGATAATATATTAGTTGCTTTTGAGACATTGCACCACATGAAAACTAAAAAATCAGGGAAAATTGGCTTTATGGTGCTCAAACTCTACATGAGCAAGGCTTTCGATAGAGTGGAATGGACTTTTCTTCTACAACTAATGGAAAATATGGGTTTCAATGGATTTCTATGACACATTAATTAATTAATTAATTAAAGTGTTTATTCCAATATCTCAATATCAATTAAATACCCTAATATCATACTCCAATATATAAAAATAAATATATAGCCTAAAACACTCACGGAAAAAAAAAGTACTAACTTACAAGGATTAAAATCATATAATAAATAATAATTTGGAAATAACTAAGTCCTCAAAATATTGGACAAAGTTTAGTTGTATCATTAATTAAACTATTAATGTGTCATTCAATCTCTCATTTTTCAAAAACAAGTTAATATCCTCATCAAATCTCCTTCCCCTAATAATTTTAATGCAACAAATCTTATTCTTTTTTTAATGGAGAAGAATAATGCAACAAATCTAGTTCAGCTTCCATCACCCAAAGTGTTAAAAAAAAATTCCTTGCCCTTTTTTAGAAAATAAAATAAAATTGAATCTTTAGAGCATTCACGTTAAGAATGCTAAAAGTGCTAAAAACCTATAAATAGCACCCAACCCACTAAGAACAACACTACATCAAAGCTCTCAAACTTAAAAAATTTTAACACTACCACCGTACACCCTTGATGCGATGGTCACTACTTGTAGAGTGCAGGAGGTAAGGGTCGGAGTTCAAGTCCCTTTGAGGGAGCTTCACACACATATACACTTAAATTAAGTTAGAGTAGAATTTCTATCTTGTAAAAAAAAAAAAAAAAAATTTTGAGCTACAGTGAGCTGCTATCTCTAGCAGATCACTAAAGCTGAGTGTTAAAATAAAATAATCCCATTTTATTTGCCCCTCAGTCACACGTGCAGCTTTGCTTCTCTCTCTCTCCATAGCAAAGCAAAAGAAAGCGAAGTAGGGCTCCATAGCAAAACAGGTCCAATGCAAATCAAAGAATACTTGTCCATTCTATCCTATCTAAATGGGTTTGATCCATTGAAGGACCATAGCCCAATCTTTTCTGTCGATGACGATGTTTTGCGAGGCCAAGAGAGGATGAGAGGGGGAAAGCGAGATGGTGTTAGAAAGAAGAAAAGCCATAGTGATGGTGGCGGCTCATGGTAATTGTGGTTGAGCTCTTTGAGCTTCGACCATGGAGTTTCAGAGAAAGAGAGCTCGAAGGGACAATTTTGATCTGAGGAATAGAAAGAGATTTTTAGTGAGATTTTTTGGATCTGATGGTAGGGGGTTGTGGACATTTATGCCTTGTGGTGATTTTTTGGGTTTAGGGTTTAGGGTTTAGAGTGATAGTAAACTAAGAGAGAGAAATGAATTAAAAAATGAAAGAGGAGAAAGAGAAATGAATTAAAAAATGAACAATTTTTAGCTAATAGAAAGAATAAGACTTTTGATATTGTGTGTATTGTAAAGTGAGTTGTTAAAATAGATAAAATAACTTTTTGAGTTGTTAAATATTAAAAAATTTAACATGTTTGCTGTGAATGCTCTTATGAGGAGGAGAATACCAAATGTTTATGTGAATACCATATGTTGACATAATATTTTTATGTGAACGCCATATGTTAGACCAATTTTTCAGAAATTCCTTTTTCTAATAATTGAACAGGTGCATTTAGAAGTTGTTGTTCTTTCAAAATGATATAAAACACATGACACCTTAGCTTCACTGACTTTCTAAATTATAACATTCTTTGTGTTGTGGCATAGCTCTTCATGCTTCCCATATGCATTTTTTTAATAAAGAGCAAGAGTACTAGAGGGGTGGGGGTTGGAAGATTGATATATCTTGCAAAATTGATCTTTTTGGTTCGCTCTCTTGTATGGTTGACCTTCTCACCAATTCGCCTCGATAGATTTTTATTTTTATTTTTTATGAAATTCGCCTTAATTGATTTGAATTTGAAAATTTTACACTTTCGATAATCACCTTTTTAAAGTCTGCTATATTTTCCATGACAATTGATTTTGTTAAAATTTAAGTGGGCGAGAAGACCGAAATATGAAATTAAAGTATTTAAAAAGTTGAATTACTATATCGACACAACCAGTAACCTCTAAGTTAAAGGACACCTCATATTTTCAAGAGTAATATTCAAGATTAAAATATTTTAACCTCCACTTGAAATGCATAAAAAAGAAAGAATAAATAGACACAATTAATTATTAATCAATTTAATTAATATAATTTCCAGTTTATGACCAAATTGGTAAATTAATCTCATAATTTTAATAAATTGTAATTACATTAAAAGAGAGTTTTAAAATAAATGTAATAAAAAATATTTTAAACCATAATATTTTACTTTGATAATACCTTAAACTCAAACATTAAGTAAAAAAAAAAAAAAAAAAAAAAAACAACACCAAAACCAAACATCTAGTAAAACTTGTCACGTATAAAATTTAATAATAATAATTTTAATTCAATTATAAAATAAGTAAAATGACTTTTATTATTCCGCAATCATTTCAGGAAAAAAAAAAATAGAAAGTGGGAAAAAAAAAAAACACCCACAAAGAACAACAACAAAAATTTTACAAAGAAGAACAAAAAAAATTATTACATTTACTGCATATAAAGGAAATTATTACACAAAGATATTAGTATAAGTTCATGTAAGAACTGATTCTTGAACATTTATATAAAAATGAAAACCTTAACTTTTTATTCAGTTATTCTAATGTTACCACATAAACATTTGTAAGAAATATTTTTCCATATTATTATTATAATATTTTTAATTAGTTTAAATTATTCCTCACACATGAGGGTGGGATTTATCCACACTAAAATTTTTAGTTACTTTTAGAATTTGAAAAAATGATATTAGATAATATCTTCTATGTTCTGAAATTACCTTAAAATTACTCACGTGAGAAGGAGAAAAAAAAAATATATTCTTTGACTACCCAACAATTTTCCATATATACACATACCGGATTACTCCAAACAATGACCAAAACTGGCACGCCATTCTCGGCCTTATACTTGAGCAAATCCCCCAAGTTGTAATCGGCAACACCATTAGGCAACGGCCTCCTCGTCTGCTCTCTTACCAGCTTCACCTTGTGATAAATGGACCAACCAACAATGTACACCATTTGTTTTGCCTCCAGTATCGCATGGCATATATCCACCCAACACTTTTTCTGCTCAAAAACCTTCCCTCCATCTAACTCTATCTTCGGCAGCATCCCATCTGGCACGTGGGCGTCCTGATACAGCGTCACCGATCCGCTTTTCAGAACCGGAGAGTCAGTATTCTGAAGCCCGAAATTTTCCGGGTCTGACGCAATGCCGTACCGGTACAACGGACTGTACTCGCAATTGTTGAACGTCATTTCGATGAGAATGGCGACACCACCTTGACTCTCTGGCTCAGAGCCACTGTCCAATATCGGGAACCATTCGAGGATCGTTTCGCCGGTTAGGATTCGTTGGATCGGAACGAAGGCGGTTCCGACCATGATTTTGTTGTGCTTGAGGTCGAAGTGGATCGAGTCCGAGTTGGGGAGCTGGTGAGCCAGGGGAATCTGCAAGGGCTGGACCCATGTAGATGGAGGCATGTCAGTTTTGCTACAAAACAGGACGCGCGTGGAATCTAGGTTTAGTTTACCGAGACGGACTGTGACGATAGGGGCTGGGACGTTATTGAAGGCCGAGTGGATAGACCTGCCTTTGATGATTTTCACATGAAGGTCTCCGTGGAGGTACACCTGCGAGTCTGAACTACGTTCGGCCATGGAAAATGAACAAGAGGAAGGGAGGGAGTGTGATTAATTATTTTTGCAATGCTTCCTTATATGGTGTTGGTTGGACATGTGGAATAATAATCTCCCTCGTTTTACATACTTGTGGGAATTTATTTTCTTTTTTAATCAAGAAAGGGATTCTATGCTTTGTGCACAAGTAATTCTTGCCTCCTGTAAACTTAGGTCTGATTATTTTTCTTAAGCTTTATTTGAAAGGGATTAATTTCATGGGTATATAGTGTTCTTTTTTCTTGTTCTCTTTTTGGTAATTCAATAGTTAAAGTACTGATTGAGGATTTGAACCATGAATTTATTTGTTGGAATCCGGGTGATAGTTAAATTACAAGTCACTTGATAATGATATAAAATATTAATTATAAGGAAAGCAAGTTAAATAAATTAAGAACTTTTTAATTCAAAGCATAACTACTAATTAAATTTATACATAAAAAAGATGTTGAGGAAATTACATAAAAAGACAAAATTTATACCAAATGTTAGATAGGTATCATAGTTTTAGTTTTGTTAATTAAAGTCCATAATATATGACATTGCTTCAATTTGAAACTTTTGTGTATATCTCTGTTATTTGTTTCTATTATTATTTTTAGTAATAAAGTAGAGAAAAAAAAAAATAGAAAACCATCAATTAAACTCTGTGTTATTTGTTTCAATTTGTTTCTATTATTATTTTTAGTAATATATCTCTGTTATTTGCTTTGATAATATCATATTAACGAAGATATGGAGGTTTCAAATTGAAATTATTTCATAAGTTTGAGACATTAATTGACATAATTATAAATATGGGACCTAATCTTACAAAATGTATAAACTCTAGAATTTTTTCTATAATTTCCCCAACTTTTTTATAAACATAATTTAACAGAATTTATATTCTCATATATAACTAAAATATTTACATCAAATTATTCTTTACATGATTGAAAACTTTTTTTTTAATTTTTAAAATTTTTTTTTTTTTTACTTTAGGTCATTACTTCTTATAAATCACATTAATAACAATTAATATTTTTTTAACATTTGAAATCAACATTTTTTGTTAAAAATATATAAGAGATTACACAATTAAAGTTCACTAATAGCTTTAAAATTTATTAAACTTATAAACATTTAATTAATGTTAATTAATTTAAATAACAGACATCACTTTTACATGTCTAAACATAAACAAGTTTATATAAGAAAACTACCGATGTCATCATGCTATATTACCTGTAGGGACAATGGGCCCAAAAATATATGTTGGGCCTTGGCCTTGTCCGAGGATGCTCAGTGGTCCGAGGATAGATTAATAGTAAAGAAGACGTAAGATTTTGAACTTCTTGAAACAGCTATGACTGTAGAGAAAGGCCGAGGAGGAGCATCACCTCAAGAAGGGGTCAGAAGGTGAGTTTTATTATCCAGAGTGATGTTCCAAGAAGTTTTGTTGATAAGGATATGCACTGTGAACGTACAGGACAAAATAGGAGCTGAGAAATATCTGGGAGAAAGTTGCTATCACCGCATTAAATGCTCTGTAACTAACTCTTTGGCCGCATTAATGAAGAAGTGATATCTGAACAGTGCTTTTCAGCCTTACAGCTACCCCCAAAAATTTTAGGAGGGTGCTGATGGGATAAGTATCAACACAAGCAATCTAATGTTCACGTGGAGGGTAGAGATGAGAGAGGAGATGTGGTATAAAATAGGAGAAAGGTCCTAAGAGAATGGGATCGAGAAATAGAAAGAGAAACACTATAGCAATCAAGAACTGAACTTGTAATCAATCTTAAGAATCAATATATAAAAATTGATCTCCTCGGACTGTGCTGAAGATAGTTTTCTTTAAATTAAATTAGTCTATCTACATTTCCTTGTCATCTGAATCCACTTTATTTGTTGACTGATTCATTAAAGCCTAGTTTTCCAACTCACTCTTTACAAATTTATTGTATTGGGGTTTTTGGGCCTAAGTTTATTTATCATTTGGGCTAGGAACTCAAATTGCGTCCTTACATTACCAATTGTTACAAAATTTTAAACTATTAGAAAATTATGAATTTAATCATAATTCTAACAATCATTTAATCATTTATAGTCATCTATGAAAAGAATATAAATTTTCACAAATATGTAAATGAGGAGATAATATTAATGTACGTTTGGCTCTAACTTAAAAAGTCAACTTATTTTACTATTTAGTACATTTTTGTTACTATTTATAGGATTTACTGTACTTTTTGGTACTATTTATGGATCTCACTGTACTTTTTTAACTAATTTTTACATTTATTTATAGTACTTTCAGAAAAAAATTTCAGTTTCAGTAAAATAAGTGAATCACAAACAAACCCATAGTCTCCACATTTACCCCACACCAATGGCAAAGGGAGAGAGCTAGGGACCAAGACTAGCTTTTGAAAACCCCCCTTCTCCTTATAATTTTATAAAAAAATTTAATAATATTTGATTACATATATGTCCACTCCTTATAATTTTATAAAAAATTTAACTATATATGATTACATATACGTGGGGGGTTTTCAAAAGCTAGTCCTAACCTCCCTCTCCCTTTCCCTCTCCCTTTCCCACTAGTGTGGGGTACATGTAGAGAATGATATTATCTCCTCATTTACATACTTACGAAAATTTATATTCTTTTCTTGACATAGAAAAGGGTTCTCTGCCCTATGCTAAAACAATTCTTGGCTTGTGAAAATTTATGTCTAATTTTTTCTTATAGCGTGTTTAGAAAAACTAATTTGCCCCTGGTGTGGGTATATGTGGATCGAGAATAATACTATCTCCTTGTAAACGTACTTGTGAAAATTCATATTCTTTTCTTGATGAAGTAAAGAATTCTATGCCCTATCCTAAAACAATTTTTAGCTCGTGTAAATTTTTGTTTAATTTTTTCTTAAGGCGTGTTTAGAAAAGCTAATTTGCAACTGGTGTGGGCTACATGTGGAGAATAATACTATCGCCTCATTTACATACTTGCAAAAAATTTATATTCTTTTCTTGACAAAGAAAAGGGTTCTATGCCCTATGCTAAAGCAATTCTTAACTCATGTAAATTTATGTTTAATTTTTTCTTAAAGCGTGTTTTGAAAAGCTATTTTGCCACTGGTATAGGGTACATGTGGGGAATGATATTATTTACTCGTTTAAGTATTTGTAAAAATTTATATTCTTTTTCTTGTCGAAAAAAGGGTTCTATGCCTCTACTAAAGCAATTTTTAGCTCGTGTAAATTTTAAGGTGTGTTTAGAAATGCTTTTTTTCATGTGTGAAGAAAAGCTTGTTTTGAACGAAGAAAGGCATTTTGTGAGCCTATGTTGATTAAATTAGAGTCAATTAAGTAATTTATGAGAAGTTGTTGTAAATTAAGGTTTGGTATATAAAGTTAAAAAGCTTTGAAAGCGGTGACGGGGTTTTGACGACGACTCCAAATGGATTTTAATGGCATGAAGCGTGTTGCTTTTGTTGATGCAACAACTGATAGTGATCAACGGAGGCATCAATGATTTTGTTTTTTTTTTCTTTGATGCAATTGCATGCATGCATGCATACACACACCCCAAAAGAAATAAGTGGGAGCTAGGGGTAGTAATTTTTATGAAAAATTGAAAAAGTTGTAAAAAAGAGTTAAGTAATTTTTTTTTTCATAAAAATTTCATAAAATAGTTTATCATAATATATGTCATAAGAGCATTCATTAGTTAAATCTTTAAGAGTAATGTTACAGTTATATACTATTTTATAACATTTTTACAAATTGTTAATGTAGCTAGCTTTTTATTAGTTTTCATCTAGACCCACTTTGTGTTCTACTTGATTTTCTGTCAATCACAAATTGCCACATATTTTCTTTTCTTTCATTATAAGTCCACTAATTTTTTTGAGCAGGTTCATTAAATTTTAAAATAGGAGAAAAAAACATATAGCAATTTTTTATTTGTGGAGCGTAAAATTAGGAAAAATGATTTCTAATTTTTAAGAGAACTAAACAATGCTATTGAGAATTGCAAATGAAGTGATGAGTTTAGTTTTTGAGAACATAAGTGAAGTTAGAGTTACAGATAGATAGCAGATAAAAGTGTTATTGAAAAAAATGGTGTGAAATCAATAAAATTACTGTCAAAATTCACAACACTACTGAATTTACCTACCACCTCACCTCACACACATATACCAACTATAATCTACCATTTAATTTTTTTTTGTTGATGACCCATGTTTAAAGTGATAGACAAAAAAAGAGAGATGGTAGAATATCATTTTTGTCCCTAAACTTTCACAAAAGTTCCTTTTTGTCCTTAAATTATTAAAAGTTTATTTTTCGTCCCTAAACTTTTAAAACCATTTTACATTTTGTCCTTTTGTCTATGTCTGTTAGGTTGCATTTGGTTCAATGTAAAATGATTTCAAAGTGTAAAATATTTTCAAGTAAAAATATTTTCTAGAAATAAAAATGATTTCAGGTGTTTGGTCCCATCACAAAAAATATTTTGGAAAATATTTTAAGGTGTTTGGTTGTGTTTCTGAAAATTTTCTAGAAAACACATTTTTTCACATTTTCTCAGCTTTCAAACAAATATTATAATAGGAAATTTGAATATATAAACCAAATCAACAATAAAACATAACAAAAAAAAAATTCAGTCTTTCTCAAATATAAGCACCGATCGTGAGAGAAGGACATGGAGAGATAGATTGAGAGAAAATATTGGTATAGGACCACAAATCGGTGAGTGGATCTAAAGGAGGCGAGATGGGCAGGTGGGTCTGACAGCAGCGAGATAGGTAGGTGGGTCTAATAGTGGCGAGATCGGTGGGTGGGTCTGAAGGAGGCGACGACCACGAGATTGGTTTGTAGATTAGAGATCGTGGGTGGGTCTGATAACTTCTCGGCTTTGGTTGGTCAGTGGGAAAGAGGGAGGAAGACAGAAGAGAAAGCTTCCTTGACCGGCGGTGTGGATCTGTGGTGAAGATGATGACGGTTCGGTGAGGCTGAGGCATGAACCTACGGCGCGATCAGACCGACGAAGGTTGGGTTCTCTTCTTCACTTTCCCTTCTAGCTCTCTCTTTGTCTTCAGGTGTGTGAGTCCGCGTGGAGGGGACGAGGACGGCGATCTAATCAGCAAGGATGTGCTTGGGGATCACTTCAGGTGGAGTGTGCTTGAGCTTTCTCTCACTCTCTCTCTTCAAGTGTGTTTTTCGGAAATTCATTGAAGGTAAAATAAGAGTGTAAATGATTTTATAGCCAAAGGGTCTTATTTTCTGGTCAACGTGTACCGTATTTTCCATAAGTATCAAACACCCACAAGGGTGTAAAATAATTTCCTAAAACCATTTTCAGGTGAAACAAACGCAGCCTTAATTTGTATCATACATGGCCTAATGAAGTGCTGACATGATATTTGACTTGAACTAAACTATTTTATATATAAACAAATAAACATGTGGCAAAGAGTTATTGGTACCCTAATAACTATTATTTAGAAGGACAAAATTACGCCCACACCTTTAATGATCCTTTAGGCCTCCACAATTGATTATTGAATGTCAGTGTCCCATGGTCTGTCCATTGATGTGATGCAGTTAGACATTGATCTGTTTTGGGAAAGCTGAGATAACCCTCCAGAGCTTTCCCTGCCAGACCCAGTACACACACACTAGTACCCATTCATCTCTTTGTGCATAAAACAAACTCCTGAATTTAGATCGATTGAATTAGTTCTCATTTTTGTGCAGGTTACACCCTCGATCAGAAAGTGATGTTGAGTAGTTGCATGGGATTTTAGAATCAATTGCACGTATTGAGGTATGAGGACTCCCTTCTATTTGTTTTAACTTTCTTGCATATTGGTAAAGAGGAAACACGTAATCTTCAACTAGAAACTAATGACATGGACGTGTATTATTATATAATATTCAGGCAAAGGCTTATAGCTTATTGAAGGATCTAGGAGCAACCCAAGTTGAAGAAGTGTTCACGGCTGGAGGTGGTGCAAAAAATGAGAAATGGACGAAGATTCGAGAGAGGGTACTAATTGGTTTGCCTATGAGTCGTGCAATTCAAACAGAGGCTGCTTATGGAGCTGCTTTATTAAGGGTGCCCAACAATGTGCCCAGTGAGAGCAGGGTGGAGGGGATAGACCTAAGTTGCACCGACATGGACATAGGTGGGGATATGACATAGGTGCGGATACGACATGGGTACGGATACGGGGGTACGGTAATTTTTGAAAAGTAAGGGTATGACATGGAGTGAGTACAACAATTAAATAATTAATTAAATTTTATATTTAGACATATTTTTAGACATAAAATACGTTTATGTCTAGAATTTAAATTATGTAAGAACTACAAATAAATAAACTAACACTCAAAGTAGTACAATAATACACATAAAATGTTTAGAGTACAAACCAAAAGTTTAAATAGGCTACATTCAACATCAAACTAAAAACATAAAAGGAAAACAAGTTTTAAACTTTCAAGATTACCATAGAACAACAAGTTCAACATCAAACTAAAAACATAAAAGGAAAACAATCTGTGAATTTTTGTTTTTGTTTTTTTTTTTTTTCACTGCTAGCGTGTCCACCATGTCCATGCTGTGTCAAAGAAGCGAAAAAAAAAAAAAAAAAAAAAAAAAAAAAAAAAAAAAAAAAAAAAAGACCGCTCGGACACCGGAGTCTGGCGAGTCTTACTAGTATCGACGTCCAACATGTGTTGGACACCGATACTTTGCCAAAAATGGCGTGTCGGTGCAACCTAGGGATAGACCAGGTAGATGGCAATGGAGTGAAGGCAACAGAGGAGAAACCCAACATTAAGTGATGATTAGTATCGATGTCCAACATGTGTTGGACACCGATACTTTGCCAAAAATGGCGTGTCGGTGCAACCTAGGGATAGACCAGGTAGATGGCAATGGAGTGAAGGCAACAGAGGAGAAACCCAACATTAAGTGATGATTAGTATCGATGTCCAACATGTGTTGGACACCGATACTTTGCCAAAAATGGCGTGTCGGTGCAACCTAGGGATAGACCAGGTAGATGGCAATGGAGTGAAGGCAACAGAGGAGAAACCCAACATTAAGTGATGATTCTTGTCGAGTTAAAATGACTTGACCCATTGCAAATTAATTAATTACCCAAGTTAATTAATTAATCAAATTACATGCAATAGCGTGGTAGCACAAACAAATCACCAAATAACTAAATGTAATGGAAAATAAATTTGACATAGGTGATTTGTTTATGAATGGGGAAAACCGCCGAGGCAAAACCCCACCGAGTGAATTTAAAGTTACCACTCCCGAGAATCTACTATTATCAATTACAAGCGGTTACAAGTATAAGGAATCTTACCAAATCTTTTGGCCTATATTGAAATACCAACCTACAGTTGAACCTTTATCTTAATACCCAATTGGACTTGTATTGTAGCGGCAATCTCTTCGTTCAATGCACGAATCCCAGTACGTGACTAAATCACAAACTTGAGAAAGATGTTGACTACAAAGTTTTTCAGTTCATCAACAATAAAGATCAAGATCAAGAAGCTCCATGGTCACAGAACCCTTGGCATAAAGACGCAGTAACTTCTACAGAGAGAATGATCAACTAGAGTAATTTTTGCCTCTGGCCACACAATGCATGTATTATTCTTTTTGCACCACCTTGTGACGGCCCTTAAAATAATCTTTATATATATATCTAGGGTTGTAAGAAAAGAAACCCTACACAAATACTTAAGGATATGTGTGTAATCAGATTTGAAAAACCTGATTTCGTTATTCTCGAATGATACAACTTGTGTCGAGCTTCTATCAAGCTTCAACATTAAATCTTGATAGAAAGCATTCTGTCGAGTTTTAATTAACAGCACTTCTTTCACTTGTTTTTTGGTTAGACTTGCATGACTTCAATACTTAGCTTGAACACTTGTTTTTTAAAGTATTAAACTCATCCTAGATCTATCCAATTACAAGTAAAGTGCGTTTTGTTAAAAGATTAGGCAATTACATAAATATGTCTCTAACAATTCTTCTAGTGAATAGCACCAGTTTATGATATCATGATATATTTATTTTTTGTTGTGATCATATCTCATATTTATTGAGCATAAATTTGCACTATTTTTCTCGAGATAAACTCACATAAAAAGGGAAAAAGTTACGAGTTTTTAATTATTTAAAATTTCATATTAAAATAGGTGGAAAAGTATTTATTTTTGGATTTAGGGGAAGGGGATAATTTACACCCTAATTTTCAACTTTTTTCCATTATGGACTCACACGTTATGCCAATACAATTATATGGAGATTATAAAGATTCTATTTTTCATTCAACAAGTGGGATAAGGGATTCGACTCTAAGTTTTATTGCTTCTGTTACTGCGGATATTTGGGTAGTTCTAAACTCTTTTGCTTTTTGGAAAGTCTCTTGTATTTTGAGATCTGGTAAATTCTTGCTCATGTTATTGCCTGTTGGAATCTTTTTTTGAGAGGAAGGATTTCCATCTCCTTCATTCCAAGTCTTGTTTTGTTCCATTTAGAAGGAGATTGTGACAACACATTTTCAACTTTTGTCCATTGTGGACACATCATACCTATACAATTATACGAGGATCATGAAGATTTTTTTTTCCTTTACAATTATATGAGGATCATGAAGATTTTTTTCCTTACAGTAAGTGAGATGGAGGATTCAAATGCAAATTCTTTTTCATGGAACAAATTGAATGATATTACTAAATCACAAGACTCTTAATAGAATTATAAGAAGTTGAATATATACATTTGTAAAAAAATCATAATGGAAAAGTTGAAACCAAAGTCCCAAACAAATTTCTCTATTTGGGTCAATAAAAATTTTCATTAAAATAAGAATTCATTTTCCCCAAATATTAATTAAACAACATTAGAATAATGTATTGAATGGTATATATGCCATATATTACAATCGAACACGCATTGCATCCTTTACAATGCAGGTAACAAATTATGAGGAAGCATAAATTCAATCAACAAGGCTCCTGTTGTTGCTCAAGCTCGTCAAGGAACCATCTTTGCCCCTCTTTTAAGTCCCAATTAAATGCACCGTATTACTTTTAATTATTTTTATTTTGACTAAATACTGCACATTAAATTATGAACAAGAAGTTTACCTATGTAGTTAATAAAGACAAATCAATGTCAACCGAAATGGATCCAAGCACTTTAACGCTAATAGTTGGAACCTCAACAGATCCGAGCACTTTAACGTTAATATCTGGGAAAGTCTCTTGTTCATCCAAGCACTCTACCTTCCCATTGGCATCGACCTTAATAGGGTATTTAAGGAGGTGCCCTTGCAATGGCGTAAAGTCCTCGTTCCTGTACTTCCTCCAGTTTTCTTCAGCAATCTTGTTCACACTCTCAATGCAACCCAAAGTTTCAGGCTCCATGAAGTAATCATCTAAAGTCCCCAAATGTTCTGCCCACAGAGACATTCTATATCCGTATATCTGCATATGTTTTGATCAAGGTGGTTAACTTACATAACAAGCAATTCTGCGCTCGTGCGTGTACACGCGCTCACATAGATATATATTGATAATGCATTACTTGGGAGCGGGAGAATTTGAACTATAAATATCTCCATTGGAGTGTCAATTAGTTGAGTTATAAGGCTCTTATCTCTTGAGAACTATTACACATATATGGTGCCCATGTTTGAATGATGAATTAAACCAAGACATTAAATTATTTGAGCTACCTTTGATACGTCCACCAAAACTTGCAATCATGCAATAGAAAATATAGTTCAATGTATGTATACGAGGTCTAAATGAATGTACAAACCTGGCCATGTGGGTGGCCCTTCCTCTTACCCCAAGTGTGATGGGGTTGATATGCACCCATGGCTATCTCACTGTCTCTTGAACCATCCAAAGATCGTTCATTAATATTGGCAGAACCTAATATCACGTGCTCGTCATCTACAATCATTCCTTTGCCATGTACGTAAACCATAAACCGTTGAAACTTTTGTGAGTTAGAAACCTGCAAGTTGATCATGAAAAAACTCTCAGTCACAATTTCTTGCGTATAGTATAGGAAAATGTGATTTTTTTTTTTATTCACTCCTAGAATTCTATTGACGAAATTAGCTAAGCTAACGCTCATCTACGAGTAAAAAGTATACAATTTTATGTACATACGCTTGATCAACAAGTAGGATATACACATTTACATATGTGCAACTTGTATATGGCACTGTTTAATTGTGCTAGCTCAAAATAAAGGAGTAAATGTTACTACATCTGTCTTCCAAAATATATTACAAATAACAAAAAATTCAAACATTTGTTTATTATATATTAAATAATTACCAATCACATTAATTTATAAGTATTTTGTAGTAAAATTAGTAGTTGTTTTAGTAATTTGCTAAATTAAAACAATCACAGTCACACTCATGAGTTTTGATTAAGTTAGTTCTATTTATCAATTTTGAAATGAGTTGATTGAATTTTGTACATACTTATTTGTTGGAATATTTCACGTGTAAGTGACGTAGGCAGTTAAGTAGTGAAGTATAATAACAAAAATAAGTTGTTAATAAAACATAATTAGGCTCAAGCCTATAAGCTTAAACTTTTGGGTCAAGTCTTTAAAAAAAAAAAAAAATTATGTCGAGTGGTATATATATATTATATTATTAATTACTTGATTTGATTCTCCCTAGATTTGTAATGACCCAAGTTTATTTTATTTTATTTTTTGAGAAGGAAAATGACCCAAATAATCAAAGACGCTAACTACATATGTACTGTATCCCAGTATAGTACCCGAAGTAAGACTCAACACACACTTAATTAAGCATTGCTTGGAATTTGTAGTCTATGATGGCCATTGCCAAGATACTTTCTCGACTTATGTATGGCAACTATATTGCCACATAATCACACCAAATTTTTTGAAGGTTAATTAAACTCATTGTATTTTCGTGTGTTTTGTGCTAGATCTCTAAGGATGTATAATTGTTTTGTGAGGGTATTTTCGTGTCATCTATTTAATCTCTCTACCTTTTAGTAAATCTTTCTTTTAGACACCCCATTAACATAGGCCTACGAAAGAATAAATATATTCTATTTTCTCATAAACTCATATATGTATTAAAAGTTAAAACTTCTGCTATCTCAAAAAAAAAAACACTGCCCAAAATTTTCATAGAGCATTATGAATTTATGATACCTTCTCCGCCTTCTTGACAGATTGAATAGGTGGAGCTGACACTTCTTTGGGCAGTTCTTCCCGCTTACCAAGACAATAGAAATTCAGGTAGTCTTGGGGATGTGAATCTTCAAGTTGCATGGATTTCAACTCTCGTGCTATGATTCCATACATCATTTGCATTGTCTGGCTCTGAGAACAGCAAATTAAAAGAACAAGATAATAATATGGAATTTAATAATACAATGATTAAATGTAATACTGTAACTAGATTGCCCCATGCATGGAGGAAAACTATTATCTACTTGATTTAACGTTTTGGACAACCATGCAAGGTTCAATAAGTAGGAGGAAAATAATGTAAATGCTAATTGGTTAAAGAATTGTGAATGTTACCTGCCAAAATAGCACTTCTTCTGTGACTCTGCGCCATGTACCTTCGGGGCACATTGGTATGACAATGTAAACTGCAAATCTCTCCTTTGCTCTAATCTTACTAGCAATCTTTAATGCCAGCTCCATTGGAATTAAATTATTGGCACCTGATCAAACCCAAAAAAGAGTCATTGAAGTAAGAGTTTGATGAATAAGGAAAAAAAAAAAAAAAAAAGAATATAGAAGAGCCATTGGACAGTTGGGTTTGAGCATTGTAGAGCGAATGGCAAGGTAATAATATTACTAATTGTAGAGATTGGGTCGATGACCTGGGTCTTTGTCAGATTGCCATGCATATGAAGATCCAAGAAAAAATTGATTCTCAATGTATATAAAATGTTGGGCAGATCTAATTGCCTGGATGTACGCTGATTGAATGCTCTTCTCTACAACCAAATTCTACAACAGAAGTGAAAGGCAGAGAACTTCCCTAAGCAGCTAGCTCTGTACTTATTTAAAACTAAAAGTTGTGAATGAAGAATCAATTAATATATCATTATCACTTAGAAAATGGTAAACCTGAGTTGCAGGAAATATTTCCAAACACCCTGAATCAACTGAGCGGAAAACCTGCCAATTTTAGAATGAACAACTAAAGACTAAGTAGAACTAAATGAATATATGTAATAAATTATAGGTTTAATTCCCATTTTAGCTCCTTACCTTGGTTTTATGTTTAAAAACGGTCCATAACGTTTTAAATGTGCTATTTTACTCCTTAATTTTTCGATATATTGTGTCAAATAGCCACTACCATTAAGTAGTGTATAGAAAAATCCAACATAACATATGATTTTTTATTATAAATGAATGCCTCGTATAATGCCACGTGACCTTTGTTATAAGGAATTTTTTTTTTAACCTTTTGACGTGTCAAAATAATTACGTGGCTTTTATATTTTTCCGTGTTCAAAGGTGGTATAGTGCTTATCATAAATCAGATATACGAAGTCTTCATGAACGGCAATGCTTCGGTACAATTGCTTCAAGGTCTGCAACATGTCGTTCATTAATTGATTACGGGATTGAAAAAGGCTGTGGAAAATTATGATAGATCAGGAAAAAGATTTGAAATTCATGACTTTGTCCTTTTCTATTCACTCATATCTTCACTCTTGCTACCAAAAATATCTTCACTTTCAAGGAAAAAATATACTCTTTAGTGGGTACATGCAACATCTCTTTCGTAGCAACTTGAAATTAGGCACAATTAATATGCAATTACTTTCAATGACTGAGATTGAAAATTGAAAAAAAAAACTTTCAGCCTCAATCTTTGAATCAAAAAAGTTCAAAAGTAAAAATATTTTGCGAGAGGAATGGAGCTAATTGCACCTATATAATACCCTAGGTTTCACGAGTCCTAATCCATCGGTAGGAACTATTTTGACACAAATTCATAACGATAAAGACTAAAATAACAAATTTGAAATGTTAAGGACCATTTTAAAACATGAGACAAAAGTGAAGAGCAAAAATAAAGATTAAACCTAATCGTATAAGCTTTATTTTGAGAAGCGCATACTAATTACTTTACCTGAACATGCCAATTTTCTGGATCATCTTCTTTGGAAACCCAAAATTTAGGGTCATCATTTGAGATTGATTGGGAAGAACTCGGCATGGGGATGTCCAAGTTCATTAAAACACGAAAAAAGATTTTGCAGCACGTCTTAAGCCCTGACGACCATTTTGCAGCTTTGCCCCAAAGCTGCTCAAAAGTAGTGAGCACATCATACGCAGCAGGCCCTTCTATCTTGCAATGTAAATCATGCCATGGTTGCCTTGGACAGTGAACTCCTGCCTATTATTTGAGAAGAAACGAGAAAGAAAGATCATCCAATCTGTGAGCTATATATGATGGGGTTTTGAACCCAAGTTCTCCCTAAGGGTGGAGATGGTGGATTAGTGGCGGAGCCACTTGGAAGGCGTATGCTTTTTATTTCTATTTTTAATGTTAATATAGGTATAGTTATAAGGTTTTTTTTTTTTTTTTTTTTTTAAATAACACTTGGCACCTGAATTTTTTTCAATATTTATATTATAAGCATATACATAGGGTTTAAATCACATGCATTAGTTTTTATAATTATAGTGAATTCCAATGATAATATTCCAAGCGCAATGTATGAAAGTGGTGTGACTAAAGCATTTGTAAATCTTCAGCCCAAAAAAAAAAAAAAAAAAATCATTTGTAAATCAAATGATTCTGATTAAAAATTTTAAAACATGAGGTGTGATTAGAAAATATTTATCAAGGGTGGAATAATATATGTAAATTTTATTTATTTATTTATAAATATATGAATCTTATACAAAGAGATTATTTTTTAAGGATAATTAGCATAAGGAGTCAGGACAATCCTGGCTCTCTCCCATCGAACTTTTCTGGCTAAGTCACTAAGGTGGTGGATTGAGGAGTGAAATTTTACAACCAATCTTGCCAAAATTTTCGAAGTTTATGTATTAAAACTTAAATCCCCCCAACCCCAATTAAAGTTTATGGATTTCTTTTATATTTTTCTTTTTTATATGTCAAATTTTATTAAAAAAAGAAAAGAAAAATATATCATATTTTATCAATGATTTTTAAAATTAAAGTTCAAAACCTACAAAAGGTTGAAGAAAAAAGAAATAATTTATTCATCTTCAATAAATTTACTCGAAAAGAGAAGAAAAAAATGTTAAAAGAAGCTCAAATTCTTAATGTAATAATTTATTCATTTTCAATAAATTTTTTCGTTAAGTAATAAAATATAAGGATATATATATAATAAACTCTAAAGTTTAATATTTAAAAAAAAAAAAATCGTTTTCAAGGTTTTTTTTTTTGGTTGAGAAAAATATCGTTTTCAAGTTAAACTTTGAATTCAAGTGCATATATATTCTCTTCTAAAAAAAAGTGCATGTATATTCATAGTATATTTTTTTTTTTTTAAGTTACATTTTGATTATTTTTTGAATTAACCAAAATATCAAAAATCACATGAGCTATACTCAACATTTGTCTAGCTACTAAAAATATTTTCGTGAGAATCATAGATTCAAATTGAAATTTAAAAAAAGTCACAAAGTGTCTTTTTCCCGTGTAAAAAAAGCCACAAAAAAAAAAAAAAAAAATCATAATACATAAACAGAATATAAAAATAGCTTATTATTAACGTGAATCATTTTTATCAATCAATTACGTTTCATGTACTTGTGTGCATATATGTGTCACTTATGAATTACCCCCCCCCCCCCAAAAAAAAAACAAATAAAATCATGCTCCATTATTGATTCTTCACATAGAGAGAATTGGACGATAAAATTCAGTTACAAGACTCTTGACAATGGCCTATTCTACTAAAAAGATAATAAAAGTCTTCAAGATATAATAGTAAATACTCACAGGAAGTGTTGGATTACGATAATCATTTTGATATACAGTGCAATGATCACAAAATAATCGATGCTCAGGGGTATCATAGCGGCCATCACGAAGGTCTAGACCTCCAATAAAAGCAGTTATCTTCCTTGTATCATCAGACGCTTGTGAATCCACAATCACACATTTCTGATGATGTGAACAAAGAAATTTATTGGCCTGGCGCACCGCAAGATAATTGTAAGCAATTTGATTTGCTTAATAATGCCTCAAGCTAAGAAATAAAATTCAGGCTTCATTCTAAGCTAAGAAGTGCAATTTTTCGTCTAATTTGTAACCTACCTTGTAAGATAAATTTGTATACAAAAGAATTTTGAAGGAGCAAGTGAAGCATAGACATGCATTAAGACGTTTTCCTTCTCTTAAGTCCAATTAAATGGAACCCTAAACTCCAAGTATTACAAGTAATTAGTTTTCTAATATTAAAACATTACATCATTGTACACTCTTAGTGTGATGGTCACTTCACAAGTATAAATATTTGTAAAAGGGAAGGGGATTCAAGCCTCCAAAATGAAGCTTCACACACATACACTTAAATTAAACTATAGTCAAATTCTATCTCAAATAAAAAATACTTCAAAAAAATAAAATATTGATTTATTCTAATATTGGAAAAAAATTACACATTTTAAGCATGTTTTGAATTAATCTTCAGTAAAATATCAATACCATAAATTTCCTTGTCAAAGTCACAATTCCTGGTTCACTGTCTAGATATTTGAGAAGGTTTAGCTGACTTCGAGATGACAATATACATTGGACGGAAGAGTTCTTGAAAAAATTCTGAGTTTCTTCATCATGAGTGTCCATCGTACCAAACTGCATGCAAAGCTCTGTGAGTTAAATAATTATTTTGTAAGGGAAAACGTTTAGATATAATACCTTAAGATCTATAATTAAATTCAAATAAATGATGGTATTGATCAATATAGATTTAATGCAGTTATGTGTTTGAATTATATTAATTTAGTTCCTCTAATTTTAAAAGTTAGTATGATCATTCTTGGATCTCCTTTACATTTGCATTTTATTAAAATTAATAGTTGAAATTGACTTGATTTTGAAAATTTAACATTTCCATGATAGTCATTTAAAGTATGCTCCTAGAAAGCACTTGCACAAATACGGGCATAGGTACATGTTTGGTATGGTATGGTGACACAACATTTTTTGAAAAAGTAGGATACAAGTACAATGAATATACATATATTAATTAGTTATTAAATATATAATTATATATAGTTAAACATTTATTTTTCATAAATACTAAACATATATCAATTTAAGATAAATAATGAATATTTTATTTCTATATATTATTACTCGTTTATGTTTTTTTTTAAAATCAAATTAAGAGTAATAATGGATAATAAATCAAATTCATTACTATTAAAGGATTCTCATAAAATAAATCAAGAATAAAGATATTTATTAATTTTTTTAATGCAATATTATTATTTAGAGTATAAATGTATTCTTTGTTTTGTTAGAGAGTATTTGATTCATCTTGTTTTCGTGTCTCGATTGTGTCCTACATCCTTTTTTTTTTTTTCTTTTTAATTTTTAAAAAATGACACAATTGGGACATGCATGCAAAAGTGTCCGAAGAGTGTCAAGTGTCCGATGTGTCTAGTACAGGTACGACACTCCAAATGAAGTATCTGTACTTCCTATTTATGTTCCATTTACCTCATCAAATAATTCCTTTAAAAATAAAGCAAAGAGAAAACTAAATAATGAAATTGACTTGATTTTAAAAATTGAGAGTCTAATGAAAAATGATTGGCAATTCAAGGGAAAATAGCTAAAACATATTTTAGTCCTTAAATTTTTTTTTTTTTTTGGTCATTTTTGTCCTTAAACTTTAACATTAAAATTAAATTGGTTATTCCATTTGTTTTGTCTATGAAAGAAACTATAACTATTCACATATATAATATGAACCTACTTTACCAAATTTAGCGGTAATCAATAACAAAGGTCGGAAGCCCTGTCTAAATAAAAATGTTAAAGTTAAAACACTACAATAACAGTGATTAAAAAATATATATATAAAATTTCAATTAATTCAATTAATAAAGTTTTTTGTCGTCAAATAAAAAATTTATAAAAAAAATATAATGTTTGGCCGATTATAAGTTGAAATTATGCCGTATTTATCTCATTAAAAATCAAAAAACTTGAATGCCATTAATCTTAAAAAATAAGAAAAAAAAAACCTTAAATGCCAATTCACTGTTAGCTCATACCACATCGTTCCAAAGCAAGAGCAAAACTCGAACGCCCTGCTTCGATTTATGCTTGAGCAAATCTCCCAAATTCAAATTCCCAGCACTAGGCAATGGCCTCGTCGGCTCTCTCACCAGCTTCACCTTGTGGTAAATGGACCACCCAACAATGTACACCACTTTTTCTGCCTCCAATATCGCATGGCACATATCCTCCCAACACTTTTCGTGCTCAAACACCTTCCCGTCTTGTAACTTAATCTCCGGCAGCATCAAGTCTGGCACATGCGCGTCTTGATACAGCGTCACAGACCCGCCTTTCCGAACCGGGAAGCGACAATCCTGGACTCCAAAATTATCCGGATCAGACGCAATACCATACCGGTACAACGGAGTGTCCTCACAGTTGGTGAATTTCACTTCAATGAAGATAGCGGCATCGGGTTTCATTTGTTTACCGGAACACGGGAACCAATGGCTGATAGCTTCGCCAGTGACGATTTGCTGGACCGAGACGGAAGTGGTTCCTATCGACTTCGTGTTATTAATGTAATCATTGTACTGCAGGTTGAAGCGGAGCTCCGGTTTGAAGACCGGGTGGGCTAGGGGAATCTGGAAGTGCTCATTCCATTCTGGGCTTCCAGAGTTGTACACTACGGTGCGAGTGCGAGCCAAGTTGAAATCACCGAGCAAAACCGTGACATAAGTGTCTGAGGGGATCTCGAAGCCGCGACCTTTGAGGATTTTCAGATCAAGGTCTCCATGAAGGTACTGCAGTGAGTCTGAATTAGCATTAACTTCAGCCATGAAAGCCGTATAATTTCTCGAGAAAGAGAGAGGGTGGTGGGAAAACAAGTCACAAGTGTGTGATCCATTATTGATGTTCCATCCTATATAAATTATAGTGGGGGACACATGAGGAATAATTTCTCCTCGTTTTACACGGTAATTGATTTTTTTTTTTCTTTTCTTTTTTTCTTCTACATGAAATCATGGATAGAGTGATTTTATACCTTTTGAGTTGTGCTAAAGCAATTTTTGTCTTGCGTAAAGACCAGTAGTTCATGATTCTCATGAGAGTGTTCTATAAATTTGGATCATATAAAAGAAAATTCATGATATATGTTAAAGAATCTATTGAAGTGAAATGTCACCAATGATAACAAAATATGATAAAGATTATTGGGAAAAAAATAAAGCATTTTTTTTTTACATAAAATTAAATATGAAATGTAATGACTATTAAATACTCCTACAAAATTACCAATATATGAACATATGATAAACTCCAAACTTCAAAGTCATAAATTTCAACACCTAAAAGGTTCAAAATTATAACAACACAACACAAAGAACAATGTTTCCAACCATTTTCACTACGGTAACAACACAAGCATACATAATGATGAATAATCTTTCAAACCAAGTTCTTTATTTCTTTGTTAGATGATTTACTAAAAAGGGGATCTCATCATCATAATTTCATAAACAACATTCTCACTCATGTGTTTAGCCAAAAAAAAAAAAAAAAATTCTCACTCATGTTGTTGCTAGCACGCATAGCATTTATGGGAAAGAGAAAATAGCATATTTAAGAATTATTAAAGAGAAAAGGGAAAACAATAGCAAGTAAAAATTTGGCAATAAATTGATAAACCAAAACATGATTGACTTGGGTTTAAATCTAAATTTTTTTACATGCTTTGACAAGCTTATTCTATATGGGTTTATTTGGTTTAAAAACTAAAATGGGTAAAATTACAGTTATACTTAAAATAGGTGAAATAATTAAAAAAAAAATCTTATAACTCAGTGGCATTATTCGATTCTCACAATAAAAGAAACTTGAGTTCGGATCTCCCTCTCCCACTTATTGTAAGAAAAAAATGAAAAAAGCTTCAAAGATGTGAGACTAAAAAAAATAAATAAATAAATAAACATAAATAAGCTCGCTTTGAAATTAAAGTGGATTTTAAGCAAAAGCAAATGAACCATGCATTAGTCTGAAGTTTAAGAAAGGAATCGTCAAAACGAGGTGGCTTTTTTCACTTCGATGAGAATGACCCACTTATATTCTTTTTATTATTAGTAAAGAAAGGTATTTTGAGCCCATGTTAATGTCCAAGCAATTCTTAACAATTGGGAAATCTCTGTATCTAACTCGTTTTTAGCCAAAACTTCAAAGAAAGGAATTGTATAATCATGACGGCTTCCTTTCTTTCGATGTGAATGATCCATTTATACTCAGTTTTAATAACAAAAGGGACTCTGTAAGCCTATTATTTTCCACAAAGAATTGTATGCCTTTGTGTTGAAGCAATATTTGGCTTGTGTAAAACTCAAATATAACTTCTTTTAGGTTTTTTTTTTTATAAACTTATTTTCATTTATTTATTTTACTTAGAAACTATGCTAAGTAAAAGTACAAATAGCCTTAAAATATGCTTAAAAATTATAAATAAGTTGGTAGTGAAAATAAATTGAATTTTGAGTTAAAAAGCAAATGAACCATTAGCTAGAAGTTCAAGAAAGGAATCGTGCAATTGTGTTTACTTTTCTCCTTTCAATATAATTAGTCCCCTTATATTCATTTTAATAATGGAGAAAGGGATTCTAATGTTACAGAAGTTACAAGAAAACAAACACATTACTTTTTGAATGGAAAAGAAACTAAACATTTTAGCTTCTAAATGAAAATCTCGAATGTACGAGGGGTCCCTTGAATCCACAAGGTGATAGGATTCTAGAATCCACCAGAGAAAAGTAGGCAAAGTCTGTATTTTTTATATTTTTAAAAATTGAACTATCTTGGAGATTACAATATGTTCAAATAGTAAAAGCAAACCTAAGGTGGCTAGGAAAACGCCTAAAAACCTTAATCCGCACTAATAACGTTATTAGGTGGCAAAATAGTAAATTTTTTTCCAAAAATAGTAAAATTTAGATAATTGCAGAATATGAAAATAATATCTCTAAGAGATGTCCCAAAACAGATGGAATCTTATTTTGACTTTTAAATTAAAAGTTATTAAGTAGAAAAAATTACTATAAATAGCAAAAACACTGTTTTCGGGCCTTAACAAGAAATTTGTCTAAATTTAGAAAACACTCGAGATATATCAAGTTTGGATCAGAATGTTGTTTCCTTTCAACCTACCAAATTTCATTTAATTTTGACATCATCGCCCCGATGGCCTCTACTAGCACCCCCTTGATCTTGTGCTGTGACTTCCAGCGCCTGTGCTACTCTAGAAAGGTCTGTGCAGTTTTTTCTACATCAGATTCTATGAGCCTATGTTGAAGCAATTATTGGCTTATGTAATCTCTTGACCTAACTTTTCTTAACCCCACCCACCCCCCCAAAAAAAAAAAAAAAAAATCCGAAAAAGGGGTAGAATTTTATGATTGTGGGAAATACCTATTCAAATCCATTTTTTCAAGCTTTGTGTTTGTTTGATTATTGATTATACTTAAAAGAGAATATGTTAAAAGGCCTTGATGGATAAAGTTAAAAAAATATTTAGTATAAAGTTAAAAGGCCTTGATGGCAGCCAAATGGGGTTTTGATGGTTATATATGATGGGGTTTTGATGACAATTGAAAGGGTTTGATAACAGTATAGAATATTGTTGTCCATAAAACCTATTATATCGAGAGTGTGTGTCTATATATATATATTACAACAAGTAGGATGGAGGATGCAAATCCATGTATAAGGAAACTTTTGGAGCCATGGACCCCTCCTCCTCCCCTAGGTTTTGCTCAGATAAACTTTGACATAGTTGTGAGATACTCCTCGGTCACTTTAGCTTCTGTGTGTTGGGATCAAAAGGTAGAGCTCTCTTTTTTTTGGACTAAAGTCTATGGGTGCTAGATTGCGAGGGATCCCTTGTGGGTTGAAGGCTTGAAGCTCAAGTAGCGTTGATGGCTATTAAAAAAGCTAAATAATAGGGTCTTTCTTCAATTATTCTTTAGGGGCATATGCGCCTAATGTTACTAAGCCACTTGTGTGTGCTACTGTTGTGTTCCATTGGTCTATTGCTTCTAATATTGTGGATAGTTTGCGGTTTTAAACTCCTATGCTTTTTGTAAAGTTTCTCGTATTTTGAGATTTGGTAATTCTCTTGCTTATGTTATTGCCGGTTGGAAAAGCGTTTGTAATCTAAGAGGAAGGATTTCCATCTCTTCCCTTTCGAGTCTTTTATCATGTTTTTAAAGGAGAAATCTCTCTCAATCTTGATAATTTTTTTTCTTGTTATTCAAAAATAATTTCTCATAAAATGGAATAAACTGAATCTTTACGTAGAAGTTGTTGGGGACATAAAGAGTTGAATATTTGTGGTACATCAAAAATCATTTTAGAGCATTAATATTGGAGCTTTTATTCTAACAAAAAAGTTTTTTTTAGCTCTAAAAAAAACCATGCTTTATTTGGGTTGCTAAATCTTTTTTCTTTTTTTTTTTTAGTAACTTGCTACATAGATTGCTACTAGCTATCTATAGCAACTACTGTAGCAATAAGTTAAAATAAAAATCAATTTTTTATTAACTCTCTCTCTCTCAATTTAATATTCACTCTACTCAAAAATCTCTCTCTCTCTCTCTCTCTCTCTCTCTCTCTCTGGATTGTGGTTCTGATCTAGTTTTCAATGGGGTTTCAGTGATCCAATTTGGTTTTTGATGGTGGGGTTTGATGGCGATGGTTCATGAGTTTGATTTGGATCAATGGGTCATGGGTCACGGTGGTTCCAATCCTCATTGCGTGGCTTTTATGGGTTCCAATATGCATAGTTTTCATAGGTCATGATGGTTGGGGTCTTTGTTTTTGTTTAGTTTTATTTATTTTATTTTGTTTATTTTTTGGCTAGTGGTGGTGATGCAGTTGTGGTGGTCGGTTGTTATTTCGGTGGTTATTTTAATAGGCTTTACGGTGGTGGTCTTTGGGTTGTGGTGGCTAGTTATGACAGTCAATGGTTGCTACGGATTTTTGTGGGGCTGTGTTCTATGCTATTTTAATGGGTGTTTATATTATTTTAATGGGTGATGTGCTAAAATAAGAGATGGAATTGTAGGGTGTATTGTTAAATATAGTGTTAAAATATATCAACTAAATTTTTGAGTTGTTAAAAACTAAATCTTTTAGTATCACAGATGTGAATGCTCAAAAGTTTAAAGTGGAAACCAAAATCTCAAATAAATTGCTTTATATGAATCTCTATAAAAAATTACAACATCAGAACAATGAATTGAATGGTATACACATGACATATGAGCTTAGCCTAAATTCAACCAACAAGGCTCCGGTTGTCACTGACTCTTATGTAAGTTATGTACTTATGTCCAAGCAAATGCCCATTAAATTATTGTTATTATGATTTGCTAAAAGTGAACATTCAATTATGTACAAGAAAATGCTTGTAGTACCTACGTAGTTAAAGCATAAATAACCTCCTTAAAATAATTAAAATAATTGTTGCCCTGATCATCATCTGAAAAATAACGCACTTTTCCAGGCAACACTTCTATCTTCCCATTGGCATTTACCTGAATAGGGAATTTAAGGAGATGCCCCTGCAATGGGGTAAAATCCTCGGCCTTATACTTGCTCCAGTTATCTACAGCAATCTTGTTCACACTCTTTACGCAATCCAAATCTTTAGGCTCCTTGAAGCAATCATGTAAAGTCCCCAAATGTTCTGCCCAGAGTGACATTCTGTACCCATATATCTGCAAATGTATTAATCAATGTGATCAGCTTACATAACAAGTAACTTCTTTGCCCCAAAACACTTCTAAAACTTTAAATGATTGAATATCAAAAAGCTTCCAATAAAAAAAAAAAGGCTATCCATATCAATGCTGAATGTTCAATTAAACCAAGTCTTTTTTCTTCTTTTTAAATTTTTTTTCCCTACACATGCTAATATAAGCATTTGCTTCCAAATATTGAATGGCCATCCCTTTTGTTGCGGAACAAAAAAGAGAACATAAGTCAAGGATGACGAATTTTCCCAACTAGCTAGTGACCGTGCATACTACGATTCCCACACTTTCTTCTTAAAGAAATTGACCAATCTTTACCACAGTAAACAATTTTCTCAATTGGTCTCAAAGGCCCCGCCGCCCTGGCTCAATAACAATACTTAGGCTGTGTTTGGTTGCCGTAAAATATTTTTCGAAAAATAAGTATTTTCCGGAAATGGTATTTTCGGGAAAGGAAAATATTTTCTGAGTGCTTGGCTGCATTATGAAAATTTTTCTAGAAAATATTTTCATGTGTTTGGTTGCATTCTGAAAATGCTATTTTCCTACTACTTTCTCACATTTTCTCACCCATTTTCTCAGTTCCCAAATAAATTTTATAATAGAAATTTCAACGTATAAACTTAAAAAAACAAAAATCACAACAACTCCATTCGATCAAATCCACATTCGGTCAAACTGAGAGAGCGAGGACGAGAGAGTGATCAAAAATGGATGGAAAGGGAGAGATCGGTCATGGGCGATGAGATCGGTCATGGGTAACGACGAGATCGAGCGGAGGCAAGATCGAGTGGCGAGATTGAGCGGCGCGGTGTGATCGGCACGGTGCTGTGATTGACGAGACCGGTGCGATCTGGTGCGTGCGATCGTTGGACTGGAGCTTGGGGTTCGCAGGCGACGTCGAAGGGCGTGATGCGATCTCGGTGGGGTGCGATCGGTCTGGGTGGATTGGTCTTCGGTGGGGTGCGATCGGTCTCTCTCACCGTCGCGTGGAGGGCACGACGACGGCAGTCTGGGTGCACGTCTGAGTCCTTTCTCTCTCTCTTTCTCCCCGTTGCGCGTCTGGTCCTTCTTTCTCTCTCTCTTTCTCTCTTTCCGGAAGTGAATTGAAGGTAAAATAGAAACGGAAATGGTTTTCCGTAATCAGAAGGCTTATTTACGGTCAACGGAAATGATTTTCCGTTTGACCCAATTTTCCTTGCGCACCCAAACAACCTATTTTACGGAAAATGATTTCCGAAAACCATTTGAAGCCAAAATAAACACAGCCTTAGGTACAAAATCCAATACACCATCTGAATTTAGGGAATATGTGTTGAATTATGAATGGTTAGAGCATGCCATGAAGGTGGCATAGATGATAAAAACAAGTCGAATAAGATCAAACAAAAATGATACGAGACAAGGACTATACCCTAAATAATATGTCGGACTGGGAGTCCTATATGACTTGGAAATGTTACTGAGTGGGGATACCTCACTTATATGAATAAATACTTCCACTTTTTTATTTTTTTATAAAAAATTTTCTAAAATAATTTATTAATATATACTCTAAGAACATACATTAATTAGTAAAACCTTTTCCTGTTTCCATAATTCCTCAAAACCGGTACCACCACCCTCAAGTAATTCCCTCAACACGTTGTGTATAATTATAAGAAGTAGGCGCTTTAATCCCTGTCCATGGTCAAGCTAGCATGCTAGCCTTTGCTAGAGTCTTAAACCTAGATATATATAATCCAAGTTTGTCGTCTTAATCTCATGACTTGGGGCACCCCGAAAAGAGTAGGGTTAGTTATCCAGTCAAATATATCTCAATGCATCTTAGCGACGTCAGGTCCACATATATAGTGGCGTATCATTTAATGCTTGTGCAACACCTTCGATCAACTCTAAATCAATACATAAATAAACACTATTCAAGCATAACACACGCAATTGGCTCAGCCCTCCTCTACAACATCCATCAAAACTTGCAATCATGAAACATAAATTACATAATAAAATGCATACGAGGTCTATCTGAATGAATGTATACAAACCTGACCATATGGATGGCTCTTCTTCTTAGCCCAGGTGTGGTGGGGTTGATATGCACCCATAGCTATCTCGGTGTCTCTTGAACCAGCCATAGATCGTTCATTAATATTGGCAGAACCTAATATCACGTACTCGTCATCTACAATCATTCCCTTGGAATGTACATAAACCATGAACTTTTGAATCGATTGTTCTGAGTTGGAAGCCTGAAAGTTGGTCATCAAAATATTTTTTTAATCAAAATGAGCTAACACTCATCATCTACAAGAATAAAAATAAAATATACAATTTTATGTATATGCTTGATCAAGTATAGCTGTATAGGATATATATATATATATATATATACACACACGTGTAATTTGTAAATGACACTTTAATTTTGCTACGTCAAATTTAGAGTCACACACACACTCACACATCCTACCAATCAATATATTAAAACATTCACACACGAGCTTTGGCTAAGTTAACTCTACTAGGAAAATTATTGTATGATTATGAAGCAGTTTTTTGAAGCCATTGTAACAAGTGGAATCTATAAATTAATATGTAAATTTCATAGGTTGTGAGAGAATGATCTCATAGATCCGTCCCTTGGGATAGGCTACCTAGTTGCACCCAAAGAAATTTGAGACCCCAATCATTTTTAAGTTAAAAATGGATGGTTTAAATGAAAACAATGGGAAATAAATTACAGAGAGTATGATACCGATCCATTTTGGGAAGATTGCTCAGGTGTAACTGACACTTCTTTGGGCAGTTCTTCCCGATTACCAAGACAGTAGAAGTTAAGGTAGTCTTCAGGATGTGAATTTTCAATATGCATGGATTTTAACTCTTGTGCTATGATGTCATACATCATTTGCATTGTTTGGCCCTGAGAAAAGGAAAATACCAAGATTACAATAATAATATGACATTTGATGAATTTAATCATGATTAAATTCAGTTATATTTTCCCGTGGGAAAAGAATAATAAAAAATTACAATTTAAACTCTACCATTTTAGAAGGATTTTCAAATTAACCCTTATAGTTCTATAAGTTGAAAATTAAACTCTATAATTTATGGGATTTCAATTTTACCCTATAGTTTCATAAGTTACACATAAAATCTTGAATATTTAAATCCGCCTCAATTCAAACTCTCTCTCTTCTTTTGTTCTCTGTCACTAACCACGGCTCAAGGTTTGAATTGAAGCAGATTTGAAAATTCATAGTTTAATTTATAACTTATAAAACCATACTAATTAATTTAAAACCTCCTATAAACTTTATGAATTCATTTGCAATTTATTGAACCATATTAGTTTAATTTGAAACCTACTCAACTGTGATTTCCCCAAAAAGGGTTTTATCACCATTCCTATTTAATTTGACAATTTGGATGAGTGTGACTGTGTGAGGGAAATATATGTGTGTGTCTATATATATATATATATATATATTTGAGTTCAAGTCTCTTATTTGAACAAGTAATTTTATCAATTAAGTTAGCTAGAACTCACTATAACGGTAATTACCAACTTTTGGGCAAAACATTCATATGGAAAATGAGAAAATTACTACAAAATATTTATGGACTGATGTGATAATTAATGCAATTGTTGTACTTCAACAATATAAGAAATGACTTTTTGAGTTCATTTTTAGCAATTAGTGACACAGTAGTTTGTAATATCAATGTAGTACTACTAAAATTTATACTATCCCTAGCATCACTCTTTCCTTATATGCAATACATTATGCTAAATTGAATTTACTTGTCTTTACAAAGATAGCAGTGATGCCTTACTGGTCAATATAATTTATGTATGTGACTTTAATTAGAAAACTTAATGAATTGTATCTAAGGAACTGTATCTAAATTTCCCTTTAACCTTTTTAATGCCTTTAACTTGAGCGGAAAACCTGCACAACAATTTTTTTTGTGTTGTCAGTAATCTCCTTATAATTATTTTTATTATTATTTTTAGATGAAATCTCATTGTAATTAATTGGTTGAAGAATTGTATACATTACCTGCCAAAAGAGAATTTCAGGCGTGAAATGGTGACCCTCGGGTTGCATTGGTATGACAATGTACACTGCAAATCTCTCATTCGCTCTAATCTTACTAGCAATCTTTAATGCCAACTCCATTGGAATTAAATTATTGGCGCCTGATCAAAATTCAAAACCCAAAAGAGTCATTGGAGGAAGAATTTGATGAACAAGAAACAAAAGAAGCCATCAGATTGATGAGTTTGAACATTGTGAGAGAATGACAATGTAAAATTCAATGTACTAATTAATTGTATTGATTGGGCCTATATATGACCTGCGTCTCTGTGGGATGGCCATGCATATGACGATCCAATAAAAAATTGATTCTCGATGTATATAAAATGTTGGGCAGATCTAATCGCTTGGATGTATGCTGATTGAATGCTCTTCTCTATAATCAAATTCTGCAACAGAAGTGAAAGGCAGAGAACTTCCCAATTATTGGAATTAATATAAGAAATCTGAAATTCAATGAAGCATACCCCTAATTTAATTATTTTCACACTAGAAGAAGTAATTATTAATGCATTATAGTCTATAATCTATATATAAATCGAGTACGGTCACAACAAAAATTTCTCAACACTTGGCCAATTTTGCACACCACCTCACACATAAGTCATTAAAAAAAGTTAAATTACAGATTATGGCAAAACTAAGTATGAGATGTGAGGCAAATTAGAATATTATGCAATTGTAGTGAATTTTTAATTTTTTATAGTGATCCTAATTTTATTGATATAATCATTAGTGGAGCTATCCATTTTCACTTAAAATGTAGTAAACCTGAGCTCTTGTAGGATATGTTTTCAAACACCCTGAATCGATTGAGCGGAAAACCTGCCAATTTCAGAATAAACAACTAATTAAGACATAAGACAAAAAAAGAAGTAGAACTAAATATAATAAAGGGTGAATTACAATACCTCCTTCAAGGTTTGAGGAAATTTCATAAACCCCTCCTATTGTTATAAAGAAACTCCGCCCCTTGAGATTTTTATTTATATAACAAATAACTCCTGTAGGGGTATTGAGCCCAGGAGCTCATTATCTATGTATATATTGGGCCTGAGGCCCAAGCCGAGAATCAGAGGTTGTCCAAGGAGGGGTAAACATTGTCAAGGGAGTCCATGTTAGTAAATGAAAAAGTTAGTTTTGGTTATAATGGCCCAGGAGGGTGGGCCAAGGATAAATGCCTCCTCGGTTGACTAAAGCCAAGATCCGAGGGGGTGGTCTGCCATCCAGGGAAATATTTCAGGAAGTTCTATCGATACAGATAAGCATTGCAGAAATATAGGACAAGGGGAAGTCCTAAAATATATGAGAAGAAAGCTGCTACTACCGCATTAAATACTCTGCAGTTAACACTCTAGCCGCATTAATGTGAAGGTGATACCTGAACAATGGTTTTCAGCCTTACAGCTACTACCTGAAGATTTCAAAAAGGTGCTAATGTGACAAATATCAACACCAACCACCTGATCTGCATGTGGAGGGTAGAGATGAAAGAGGAAGGTAGTATAAAGGAAGAAGAAGGCAATGAAAGGTGGTGATCAAGAAATGAAGAGAAAAACACTGTAGCATCAAGAACTGATTTTGTAATCAAACCTGAAAGAAATATATAAGAACCAATCTCCTCGGACTTTGCCGATGACGATTTTCTTCGATTTAAACTTGTTTATCTTCATTCTTTTGTCATTAAGATCTACCTTATTGGTTATCTGATTCACTAAAGCCCAGTTTTTCCAACCTACTCTCTACAAATTCATTATTTTGGACTTCTTGAGCCTGAATCCATCTATCTTTTGGGCTAGGGATTCAAATCTGGTCCTTACAACTCCTATAGCTCATCTAGAACAAGCTCAAAATAATGCTTACTAACCATGCATATTAGTTATATGATACAGAACAATTTTAAAATAAAAATAATAACTTCAAAGAGTTATGCATCATTTTTAAAAATAGGAGAAAGGTTTCTGACATTTCCTCAAATTTTAAGGAAAGTTAATGTAATTTACCCTAATAAATTACAAGAAAAGGTTTTGCTACATACTAGTACGCAGCAAGACCTTCCCCTAAATTATATAAGCACTACTTAGGGAAGAGCATACTAGTTTATAACCTGAATATGCCAGTTTTCAGGATCATCTTCCTTGTAAATCCAAAATATAGGGTCGTCATTTGGAATCGATTGGGAATGATTGAGTAAGGGCACGTCTAAAAATCTCATCGTAGCATGAATTAGTGCCATTCTGTAGCCCTGCCCGAAATCTGACCATCGTGCAAAATTGTTCCAAAGCTGCTCAAAATGAATGAGCATGAAATAAGCAGCAGGCCCTTCTATCTTGCAATGTAAGTCATGCCATGGTTGCCTTGGACCCTTCACTCCTTCCTATTATTTGATAAAAGAGAGAGAAAGATCATCCAATCTGTGGGTTACATATAAAATAATTACTATAAACTGCCATTTTTTTATAACTCCTCAATGGTACCGACAAGTGCAAATTCTTCTCAATTTTCATTTCATAATTAATATTTTAGTTTTAGTATTTGACAATATACAACATCACTTCATTTAAAAATTTTAAATGGTGGATTAAAATACTCACAGGAAGTGTTGGATTAAGATAATCATCTTTAAATACAGTGTCACGATCACGAAATAGTCTATGCTCAGGAGTATCATAACGGCGATCGCAAAGGTCTAAACCTCCAACAAAAGCAGTTATCTTTCTGCCATTTTCATATGCTTGTGTATCCACAATCACAAATTTTTGATGATGTGAATAAAGAAATGCATTGACCTAATTCACCAAAACCACTAGATAATTGTCAACAATTTGCCCAACTATGAAACAATATAAATTTCCTTCTAATTTGCAACATAAAATATGTAAGATTAATGACAAAGCCGATGTCTTATTTTGTCCTTGTACATATGCATTAACATGTTTTCCCTCCCTCAAGTACATTTTTATTTACGCAACTCTTTTTTTTTTTTTTTTTTAATATACAAATTTATAGTTGGGGTTTAGCCTAATCTAAATGTATATGTGTGTGAAGTTCTTTCCTAGAAACTTGAACCCCGGCTCTTACCCTCCACACCTCACAAACACTTATTTATACTTGTGGAGTGACCATCACACCAAGCGTGTGCGGTGGTCAATGTCATTTTTGAAAATACTAGCAGATGTTAGTTAAGTTATAAGACTCTTTGTTTTTTTATGCAGATCTTAAGTTCAATTAAATAGGTCAATAATCTTTAGTATAATAATCAGTTTTCTAAGAACAAAAAACATTACTAAATATGGAAAGGATTACATATGGAGCATTAAATTGTTTAGCCATGGTTTCTCAAAAAAAAAAAAAAAAAAAAAAGAGGTTTAACCATAAAAATAGTTTTCAACAATCTGATCCTTTATGTACTTTGACTAGTGAGTTTTTTTATTTATTATTTTATTTTAATGAAGACTAATGAGTTTGATATATGAATGTATAATATATATATATATATATATATAAATTATGAAATTATTTATTTGTTTTAATTTTCAATTATTTGTCGATACTTGATTGAGATTCAAAACATTAAATTCATTATTATAGTGCTTAAAGGAATAATAGCACAGTAGAGATTTAAATTTAACATTACAGATGATAATATATATATATATATATTTTAATTTTAGAGAAGATGATAATAGGGGAGATTATATTTATATATATATATATATATAATAAAACTTATTACCGTATATTGGATGGCAGAATCCACAATTTCTATTTCCGTCAATGGATAATGAGAATTTTTTAACTCATTAATGACGGGTCGAGGTGCCAGGACACATGAAACGGAAGAGTTCTCAAAAAACTTGCGAGTTTCTTCAGCGTGAGTGGTGATCTTACCAGACTGCATGAAAAGCTTCATAAATCTTTTTTTTTTTTTTTTGGAGAGAGAAAAGCTTCATAAGTTAAAATATGATTTTTTGGAAGTACACCAAATTAACCTATTAAAAGTAATTAAAAATAATCGTAATGTAGACATTACTAAAATCTTCAAATGGAAAGTTATAATCCACAAAAGAACCGATATGCATTTAAAAAGAAGTACCTATATGAATATCGAATACATATACAATTAAGCTCACCACAAAGTTCGGCTAAAAACTTGGCTGTAGCCTAAATCCTTGAAGATTGATCTATTCCGCAAAATTGAGCTTTTTGGTTCGCTCTCTTATATGGTTGATCTTCTCACCAATTCGCCTCAATTGATTTTTATTTTATTTTTTATGAAATTTGTCTTAATTGATTTGAATTTGAAAATTTTTCACTTTCAATAATTACCTTTTTAAAGTCTGCTATATTTTCCTTGACAATTGATTTTGTTAAAATTTAAGTGGGGGACAAGACCAAAATATGAAATTAAATTATTTAAAAAGTTGAATGACTAAATCAACACATCCAATGACCTTTTGGTTAAAGGACACGCCATATTTCCCACAGTGAAATTCAAGATTAAAATATTTTAACCTATACTTGAAATTCACAAAAAAGAAAGACTAAATAGACACAATTAATTATTAAGCAATTTAATTAATATAATTTCCAGTTTATGACCAAATTGGTAAATTAACCTCATAATTTTAATAAATTGTAATTGTAATTATATTAAAACAGAGTTTTAAAATAATGTAATAAAAAAGATTTTAAACCATAAAATTTTACTTCGATAATACCTTAAACTCAAACATTAAGGGGAAAAAAAAACAACACCAAAACCAAACATCTAGTAAAACTTGTCATGTATAAAATTTAATAATAAGAATTTTAATTCAATTATAAAACAAGTAAAACAAATTTTATTTTTCCGCAATCATCTCAGAAAAAAAAAATAGAAAGTGGGGAAAAAAAAAAAACACCCACAAAGAACAACAACAAAAATTCTTACATTTACTGCATATAAAAGAAATTATTACACAAAGATATGAGTATAAATTCATGTAAGAACCGATACTTGAACATTTATATAAAAATGAAAGCCTTAACTTTTTATTCAGTTATTCTAATGATACCACATAAGCATTTGTAAGAACATATTTTTCCATATTATTATTATAATATTTTTAATTAGTTTAAATTATTCTTCACAAAATTTCCTCCTAACTCTGATGAAAAAATTCTTAGATATACTCAGAGTATGAAAACTCTCTCCTCTCATATTCATTATTTACCCTACAATAAATTTAAAGAGTAAACCGTATCATAAATGTGGGAAGAGAAAACACTATTCTCCTATCTCTAAAAATATTTAGTGAACGTTTGGATAACGACAAGGGTCTAGCGTTTGCACGTTCAACATTTTGCGCGTGAATCTTGTGCAATGTTCATGAGACCCACAACCCTCTTTTTTCAGAAAAACTTTCATTAAAAATTATTTTGTTACAATATTTTTAGTTTTTTATTTATAATTTAAAAAAATAAGTGATATCTAAACATACTCGTAAAATTATTTATGCGAGGGAGAAAAACTACCAAACAATTTTCTATATATACATGCATATACACGTACCAGATTATTCCAAACAATGACCAAAACTGGCAAGCCATGCTCGGCCTTATACTTGAGCAAATCCCCCAAGTTGTAATCGGCAACACCATTAGGCAACGGCCTCCTCGTCTGCTCTCTTACTAGCTCCACCTTGTGATAAATGGACCAACCAACAATGTACACCATTTGTTTTGCCTCCAATATCGCATGGCATATATCCACCCAACACTTTTTCTGCTCAAACACCTTCCCTCCATCTAACTCTATCTCCGCCGGTAGCATCCCATCTGGAACGTGCGCGTCCTGATACAGCGTCACCGATCCACTTTTCAGAACCGGAAAGTAAGTATTCTGAAGCCCGAAATTTTCAGGGTCCGACGCAATGCCGTTCCGGTACAACGGACTGTACTCGCAATTGTTGAACGTCATTTCGATGAGAATGGCGACACCACTTTGACTTCCTGGCTCATAACCATTGTCCAATATTGGGAACCATTCGAGGATCGTTTCGCCGGTTAGGATTCGTTGGATCGGGACGGAGGCGATTCCGACCTTGATATTGTTGTACTCGAGGTCGAAGTGCATCGGGTCCGAGTTGGGGAGCTGGTGAGCCAGGGGAATCTGGAAGGGCTGGACCCATAATGGAGATGGATGCATATCAGTTTCGCTGCAAAACACGACGCGCATGCAAGCCAAGTTGAGTTTGCGGAGACGGACTGTGACGATAGGGGCTGGGGGTATATTGAAGGCCGAGTGCATGGACCAGCCCTTGATGATTTTCACATAGAGGTCTCCGTGGAGGTTCACCTGCGAGTCTGAATTACGTTCGGCCATGGAAAGTGAACAATTATGTGGAAGTGTAGAGAGGACGTGAGGAAGAGTGAGAGAGTGTGTGATTCATTATTTGTGCAATGCTGCTTTACAAACTTGTGGGGTACATGTGGAGAGAGTGTGTGATTCATTATTTGTGCCATGCTGCTTTACGTACTTTCGAAAAATTTATATTCTTTTCTTGACAAAGAAAAGGGTTATATGCCCTATACTAAAGCAATTATTAACTCATATTAATTTATGTCTAATTTTTTATTAAGGTGTGTTTAGAAAATTTAATTTGCCATTGATGTGGGGGGTACATGTGGAGAATAATATTATCTCCTAGTTTACATACTTGTGAAAATTTTATATTCTTTTCTTGACAAAGAAAAAGGTTTTATGTCTTATGCTAAAGCAATTCTTGACTCGTGTAAATTTATGTCTAATTTTTTCTTAAGATGTGTATAGAAAAGTTAATTTGTCATTAGTGTGGGATACATGTGGAAAATAATACTATTTCCTTGTTTACATACTTGTGAAAAATTTACATTCTTTTATTGATGAAGAAAAGGGTTCTAAGCCCTATGCTAAAGCAATTCTTGACTCATGTAAATTTATGTCTAATTTTTTCTTAAGGCATGTTTAGAAAAGCTAATTTGCCATTCGTGTGGGATACATGTGGAGAATAATACTATTTCCTCGTTTACATACTTGCGAAAAATTTACATTCTTTTATTGACGAAGAAAAGGGTTCGAAGCCCTATGCTAAAGCAATTCTTGACTCATGCAAATTTATGTCTAATTTTTTCTTAAGGCGTGTTTAGAAAAGCTAATTTACCATTGGTGCGGGATACGTGTGGAGAATAATACTATCTCCTCTTTTACATACTTGTGAAAAATTTATATTCTTTTCTTGACAAAGAAAAGGGTTCTATGCCATATGCTAAAGCAATTCTTGGCTTGTGTAAATTTATGTCTAATTTTTTATTTAAGTTGTGTTTAGAAAAGCTAATTTGCCATTAGTGTGAGATACATGCGGAGAATAATGTTATCTCCTAGTTTACATACTTGCAATAAATTTATATTCTTTTCTTGACAAAGAAAAGGGTTCTATGCCTTATGCTAAAGCAATTCTTGACTCGTGCAAATTTATGTCTAATTTTTTCTTAAGATGTGTTTAGAAAAGCTAATTTGCCATTGGTGCGGGGCGTTTACATGTGAAAAATTTATATTCTTTTCTTGACAAAGAAAATGGTTCTATATCCCATACTAAAGTAATTCTTGGCTCTTGTAAATTTATGTCTAATTTTTTCTTAAGTCATGTTTAGAAAAGCTAATTTGCCACTGGTGTGGGATATATGTGGAAAATAATATTATCTTCTTGTTTACATACATGCAGAAATTTATATTCTTTTCTTGACCAAAAAAAAGGGTCTATGCTCTATACTGAAGCAATTTTTAGCTTGTGTAAATTTATGTCTAATTTTTTGTAAGGTGTGTTTAGAAAAGCTATTTTTCATGTGTGAAGAAAAGCCTTTTTTGAACGAAGAAAAGCATTTTGTGAGCCTATGTTGATTAAATTAGAGTCAATTAAGTAATTCATGAGAAGTTGTAAATTTTTTTTTTTTCATTGAATTAATTACTATTAAATTTCACATTGGTACAGTGCAGTTGGATAAGAACAACGTTTTTTTTTTTTTTTTTTTTTTTAGGGAAGGATAACAACAATGTAGAAGTCGTTGCTTGCAATGATTCAAAAGCCATTAATGGAATTTTTTAATCTTCCACCAAACACATCCTTTATCCGATCTTTATCAAATTTTACAGATCAAAGTCCACGGAAATTGGGTACAAGTCCCTTTCTCAAAGCCTTTTCCCCAGCAGATCTAAGAACTCTCGCTCCGATTTGGCTTTGAGGAGACAAAGCCCTGATCTTCATCAATGTTTGGTATATAAAGTTCAAAAGCTTTGATAGCAGTGATGGGGTTTTGACGATGACTACAAATAGATTTGAATGGCACGAAGGGTGTTGCTTTCGTTGAAGCAACAACCGATATTGGTCATTGTAGGCATCAATGATTTGTTTTTTTCTTTCTTTTTTTTGGGTGCAATTGCATGCACGCGTGTACACACACCCCAAAAGATAAGTTTTTTTTTTTTTTTTTTTAGTGAGGAAGATGTTATTTACTTCTTTGCAAAATGAAGAACTAAGATTGGTCCAAATTCTCATCAAAAAAAAAAAAAAGATTTGTCCAAATTTGAAAGGCTATATATATAAAATTAACTTTCTGAAACGGTGTGGTGCATGGGCATTCTTCAACTTGAAATTGGGTGATCATTTGGAGGCTTATGGCACCAAATTCTGCTTCTACTTTGGTTCAAGGAAAAACATTTTTTTTTTTTTTTTGAGAAACAAACACACTCACAAGGGAGAGAGAAAAATGTTCTAACAAAAAGGCACACCACAACTTCACTCAAAAGCTATGAGTGTATAAATAGTTCATTTGGAGTGTTATATCTGTATCATACTAGTGTCATATTGACTGTATTATGTTATTAATTTTCAAAAATTATTGTATCGAACCCATACATATACAGTATATATCTCTGTATTTGTGTCCATATTTCCTAAGTGAAAAGGCGTTGAAATAGAAAATTGAATTCAAGATATCTTTTTTTAAAAAAAATATTAAAAATTGTCACTTGAATTAGAAAGTTTTTATTCAAAGAACCCACTCTCAAATTTCTCACCCATCCTCTTACCTGCTAATTTTCTCAATTTCACGCAAAACCAACTCCTCTCTCTCACTTTGTAACCCCAAAACCAAATTGGAATTGAAGTTAGATGGATGCATTGGAGCTACTCCTCGTCATCTCGACCCAATGGTGTTGGAAGATTCAAATATGATGTTAGAGTGAGATTAGTGATGGTCCGATGGATGTTCTTGTCCATTCTTAGATTGTTGCTATGATTTTCTCTATATGCCTTTTTTATGTGTGTTTTGTGGTTATAGAGTAGGGATAAATTTGGGAGTTCAATTACACTCTTTTTAAGCTCAAAAAGCCGAACTAAACGGGCACTTAAGTCAGTATGGTATATTACTATATTGTATATTTGTACCCAAAAAAAAGTCAGTAAGATATTTAATTATAAATATTGAAAAATCAAAAAACCATTTGTCTTCTATTATATTAGGCGTAAATGCATTTTTAATCCATACATTTTGCACTTTTTCCATTTTAGTCCTTTCATTTTATTTTTACCCCTTTTAGTTCCTAAATCAATTAACGCCGGACGTTTAAGTCCTTTCCGTCACCCTACTCACGGCAAAAGCTGACGTGGCTAACGTGGCTGACATTAAAATATTATTAAATATATTATTTAACATTTTTTAAATGCTAAAATTAAAAAAAAAATTAATTACTCAATTTTAATTAAAACAAAAACAAAAAAAATTACAGGCTTTTAAACAAAAATTTTACTTTCTTTAATTAAAATGAATTATTGGCTTTCAAACCAAATTAATCCTTATTTTCTTATCATTTTCTTTTCCTTTCTTATACTTTCTTTATAACCAAACACATCAAAATAAAATAAATTAATTAAATGTCTTTCTTATCTTTTTTTTTTCTTTTTTTCTTTTTTTCCAGAAAAACATGTTCATGTTCTTAGTGTTCTTCCCTATAATCAATCTCCAAGAAAAAACAAACCCTAATCCCAGATCCTAACCAAACCCTAAACATCATAATAGATCGTAACCAAACCCTAAACATCATCATAAGAACACAAATGCACAAACCCAGAACCAAACCCAAACTCAAATTTAAGAACACAAACAACACAAAAAAGAAGGAATTCAAAATCCCAGGCACGAAGCAAGAAACCTCGAACTGCGTTGTCCCAGTCTCCGCCATTACTCTTCGATCAGACCTTTCCCAAACATCACCCACCACCATTACCAGTAAAACTAGCCACCACAACCCATGGCTAAAAATTCAATATCAAACCCACCAAAAACAACCACAAATATAATTTTAAAAAAACCACCACCACAAACCCACCAACCACACCACCGCCGACCACCACCACATCATAACCTAGCAACCCAAATCAGCCTAAAGTCATGAACCCAGCCAAAACTAGATTCACGGCAGCCCACGGCCTGATCCACAAAGCCCACAACAGCCCATCGCTGAGGCTCCTCAAGCTTCAATCCTTCGTTGTTGACCACGATAGCCACGAACGGTAGTGAGTCTTTCTAGGCTTAGTCTATGGGTTTCACATCAATGGACCTAGTTGATCCAGACCCAGAAAACCCAGATCTACCCACCACCTGTGACGAGAGTGAGGACGAGTCCACCAGCGGCGGCGTGGCTGGAGACGGTAGCAATGATTGGGATGGGGAGGGAGAGGAGGACGACGATGACTGATCTGCAGGCTAAGCACCAAGATAGAGGGGGAAAGAAGATAAAGAGGAAGAAAGAAAGAAGACTAAAGAAAGAAAGGGAGGCGGAGAAACTGAGGGAAAGATTTGGGGAAGAAGAAGAAAAATAAAGAAGAAAAAGAAACTAGACACAACTCTAACATGCCTAAGTTCCACCATTTTTTTTTTTTTTTATAAATTTTTTTTTTGTTTTTTATAATTTTTAAAATTGATAAATTTTTTTTTAAAGTTAAATGCTGATGTGAAAGCTAACGTAGAAGCTGACGTGGATGCTGATGTAGCATTTTTAATATTATTTTAATGGACATGTTAGCATTTATTGTGCTAACAGTGCACCACGTCAACCACGTTAGCTTTTGTCGTGAATAGGGTGACGGAAAGGACTTAAACATCTGGCGTTAATTAATTTAAAGACTAAAAATAGTAAAAATAAAATATAAAAATTAAAATTAAAAAAAATATAAAATGTAAAAATTAAAAGTACATTTATACCATTATATTAATATTATTTTAAAGAGTTTTGCTAGTACGTGCTGAGGACATATTTGAATAAATTATTTTTAAAAATTATTAAAAAAATCAATTTTTTAACAATGTTTTTAATTTTTTATAAAATACTTTTAAAAATAGATGAATAGTACTCGGAAATCAAATCAACCAGGAAACGATCAAATCTATTTGATTTTTCTGACTCACTGCTTGATCATGATCTACTATCACACTAATAATAATGGGTGAGAGAGTGTCATTCCAACCGATGGATCTTCGTCATAAACAGAATCATTCCAATTCAAGGGTGAAAGATCAATAGTGTGTCCATTAAACTGAAGGAAAAGTTGGAAATAGTAAGAACTTCCAGAAAAAGCCAGACAAAAACTTCTTGTCTCATAAATGAAAAGGAAACATTCAGCCGTCAATTTAGACATGCTCCTACTCCTCCTCGCGATTTTGTCAACAGACACAGAGCACTGAATCCAGGCATTAATTAGCTCTGCATCAACGTAATCTTTCTTTTAAGCTAAAAGTTGCAGTACATTTGTAATCATGACGAAAATTTTTCTCTTCCATGGTGATGTTTATCCAACGAAAACTCTTCTAGGCACGTGCTCCTGATGGGTTCCATACATTCCGATGATCTTATGACTCTTTGTTTAGGGGTGTTTAGTAAAGTAATCTGTGAAACGTTGTTTGTAGTTTTTTAAAATATATATAAATAAAAAAATGTGTAAAATTATGTGTAATATTATTTAAAATGTAAAAATGTTAGTTTAAGATAGAGGTTGCAAACAGGCGCAAGTAATAATTTTGAGATCCTAAATTATTTTTATGGCATAATTTTGTCGCAATAGACAGTGGGTAGTTAACTATTATTTATGTATAAATCTCCTCTCTTTTTTTTTTTTTTTTTAATTACAGGTAAGTGATTAATTATTATTTATGTATAAGATGTACCATTTTTTCTTTGTCGATTACACTGTATCACGTTACTGTTGTACTAAGGAGTTGTTAAAATTTTGTGAATCTGGACTTTTTCTCTAAGTAAATCATTTGGCATTTGTATTTTTTTTATTTGGTTTTTGACTTTTTGCACAACATTTTAATTAATTTTTGAAAATTATAAAACACTTACATGATCTGTAAACCATAAAAAAACCTAAACTTGTTTTGAGTTTACTCTTCCTGTGTTATTGTTTTAAATTTTTATGTTTAAGAACACTTACAGATAAATACATAATAAAAAAATGTGTCAAATTTATTTATTTTTATTCAAAAACTATCAACATTAGACAATTCAATATTGTGTAAATATACATTGTTACTAACAATGTAATTAACATTGTTACTATTTATTTAACATTTATTTTTTAATTATATCTTTATGTATTTTGATGATAAATGAAGAAAATGAATTATGGTTGTTGTGTATAAAGAAAGATAAATAATTTTAAAAAATCAAGAAAAATTGAGGGTATGTTTGGTAACTGTTTTTTTCCTCAGTTTTTTGTTTTCAAAAACAATTTCCTGTTTCCTAAGGCAAAAAACTTGTTTGGTAACTATTTTTAGGCAAAAATAAAAAACTATTTTCAATTTTCATATTGTGAAGGAAACTGAAAATAGGTCTTGAGGTGTTTTTATTTTTCAGTTTTCCCTCACTTTAGAAAACACGGAGAAAACATGTTGAAACAGTGCAATTAATGAACCAGCGCACTGGTTCGACCCACAAGACTCACAAAATGTTTTTCCCGCGCTTCTTTTTTTTTTTCACTCAATATTTTAGCGCTATCTGATACCCTTATATATCTTTTCCTCTGCGCCTCCCCTGCCTCCATCTCAGAGAAGAGAAAACCTTGATTGAGAGAACCAAGGTCGGTGCAATCCCAGATCGTTGCAATCACTCAAAGGTACAGTCTTTTCCTTTTTTCTTTGGTTTTTATTCTTCAATCCATGCCTCTATATTCCTTTGTTAGATTCTCTATCCTTGCTTGGAGGCTTTTCACTCTAGTCGTTGTTATTCCAGGCCTTACCGGTTTAAAGCTTTTTTGATCCCCTCTTTTTTCTTTTCTAGTTAGGGAGGCCGTAGATGAAAGCCTCCTTAGTAATTTCTTTCGCATTGAATCTGGGTTTATTCAGAATGGGTATTTTCTGTGTGTGTTTGATTTAGGATTTTCGGGTTTGGGGTTTGCTTTGGCTGTGTATGCTTGTGGGCTCTATGGTACAATAAGTCATTCATGATAAAGAGTTTACACAATGCATTTTCGTTTAATATGATTCAGTTGCAGAATTGGATTCCAACGTTTTGATTTAACGGAACAAAATTTTCTTAGATCAATGTTTCTTCTTCCGTTTCCTTTACCCTTATTTTTCTTGGATAGCAAATAAATTTCAGATAGATTGATGATGATGTTCAATTTTAATACATTACCGCAACATTGCTGTGAGCCTGTGACTAATGGTTCTACCTAAATTAAGTATTATGTCAAGTTTATATATCCAATTAAATCTATTTTTTCTGTACAGCTTCCAACCTTATCATCTTTTATTAATTTTTTTGCTGTCATATGCCATATCATGTATGCTTGTGGGTATTTTCTGTGCTCTGTTGATAGCTGAAAAGGAACAAACTTTTGGGTTTTGTTTCTAGAGTTTTGGAGAAAGAAAAATAGAAGGAGAATGTATTGTGTTTGTGTAAATGAATTAGACGAATTCTTTGGCTCTTTATTCTTTCATTGGACATAGCTTGTTAAAGTCTTTTTAGCACTACTTGTTACACGTTTTCTAGTCATATGATGGCAATCGGTGAGTGGTTGTAGGATACAAATGATAGATCCAAAAAATGTTTTAATAGGAAGAGAAAATTTTAAATTGTGGATGTTAGACATAGAGCCGGTATCATATGGACAGATGATCAATATAGTAATTCAATCCACTATTCATGTAGATCAAACATGAATTCATTATATATGTGGAGATCTAATGCTGTGTTGAATTTACTAAACATATCCTCTGCATATGGGAGCCAATTCCCCCCTCTTCACATAGTTTTTTTTTTTTTTTTTGCGTGTAAATTTTTATGGAAGACAAACTTCTAGCCAGACAAATGAAGACATGTAAAAGTTCTACAGATTCCTTAATTGAGAAGTTATTTCCATCAACCATTACTCTTTTTTTTTTTTAGTGTAGTAGTACCCTATGTATAAAATAATTTTTCCATCATTATTGCTCATTGGGGTCTCTCTTTGGAACCCTTTATTCAAAATACAAATTTTTTGAACTATTTTTTGTATTCCACTTTGTGTTTTTCCAATCACAACTTGCAATATATTTATTTAACTTTCTTTATAGTTTTTTTATAGAATAGCCAAAGCTTAAAGGATTTGTACTCATCTATCCTTGCTATATAAGGAGCTCTTGGCCTCTTGAAAGTGTATTTTTTTTTTAAGGTAAACAATGTTAATTTTGATGGGCTTAATTTCTTTCATTTTTCTTCAGAGAAAGTTTTGATCCAAGAGAAGTACAGGTTTGGTCAGAATTGGGTCCATCAATCTTTTATTATCTTAAGTGGCTCTCGATTAGGAAGCATATAAAAGTATAAACAATAACTCTTTTGAGAAAAGAGAGAAAGTTATAAACAAAGAGCCTGTGAAAATCGTGGGTAAGAAGAAACCATAATTGATTATGGGCTGCCCGAAGTATACCTACCCATTTGGAGGCTTATGAAGAAACCTGTCATTTTTAATTAAGAGACAGAAATCTTTGATTCTTTGTTCCTACCATGATTTTCCTGTAATCTTAAACCTGTTAGTACACTAGAATGTATTAAGTTAATTAGGTAAACCATTTAGCTGATAATAAGGAGAATGGCATTTTCTTTTGTTTGGGTTTCATGGCGATCAAAATGCACTATTAATTAGTTCTTGTCAATTGTTGCTATCCATTGTTGTCAATTGTTGCTGTTTTGTGTTTGTAGTATATAGCAGAGAATGTATTCCCTTAATTAAGTAAACCATTTAGCTAATAATAAGGAGAATGGCATTTTGGGTAGGTTGGGTTTCATGGTGATCAAAATGCACTATTAATTAGAAGTTGTGTTTGTTTGAAGCTTGGAAGCTATTTCTTAGTTGTATTTGATGGTTGTGTTTATAAAAGTTGTTCCTTAGTTGTTTTCATGTTTCATTGTATTATAATAGATGAAAGGAAACAGTTCAACTGATGAAGATAGCCTTTGGACACCACAACTTGAGAAACTATTTATTGACATAATGTTGAAAGAGATCAATAAGGGAAATATGGCAGATGGTCAATTCAGTTCTGATACTTGGAAGAAAATGTTAGCTACATTGAATGAATTAAGTAAACGGAGTTTTACAATGACTCAATTCAAAGGAAAGTTTAATAGGATGCGTTTATTACATCGTGAGTTTTCTACCCTCATAAATCAAACTGGTTTTGGTTGGGATGCTAAAACCAACACTGTTCATGCACTTGAGGAGTCATGGCAAAATTACTGTCGGGTAAATATCGTTGAATACAATACAGTGTTTTATTTTGAAACATTATCCCCCATCATTTTTTTTTTCTTACTAGATGTCTTTTCTATTTTTAGGCACATCCCAAGGCAAAGATGTTTCGAACCAAAGGACTTTCAAATTATAATTTGCTTGGACTTATATTTAATAAGTCTACAGCTACTGGGGTCCTACACTGTGCATCCACCCAAGACCCTCCTAATTCAGATGAAGAGAATGCATTGGAAGAACGACTCATTCATGGGGGAGTTCATGTTAGTTTAGAAAGTCCTACCCAAGACCCTGTCATGGCAATTCTTGAGTCTGACAGTACAACCCGATCTTCCAAGCGCCCTAGTGATAGTTGTGATGAGCGTCCTAGTAAAAGTAAGCGAGAGTTAATGAGCTCCCAAATGAATGATGCCTTACAATCAATGGCTGAGGCCGCTAAGGCTAGGATAGAGGCATCTAAAGCAAAGGCCGAGAGGTATAAGAGGTATACCATTGATGAAGTTAGTAGCAGTATTGCGCCTACAAATGACTTCTCCTTAGGCAAGTGCATTAATATCCTTGAGACCATGGAAGAAGTCAATGATGAAATATTTATGAAGGCTGTTGAGAAGTTCAAGCAAGATCCTAATGATAGAGAGATCTTTGTTAACATGAGTTTCGCTAGGAGGATGGTTTGGTTGGGTAGGCTGTAGGGGATTATGTCAAAACAATAATTTCCTATTAGATTATGTTTATTTTAACGTTTTTGAACTATGATTTGGTACTATTCTATTGTTATTTAATGTTGTTAAATGATGGTTTATTATTATTTTATGGTAATCTTTTTTTTATTTATGTTGGTAATGTTTTATTTATGTTAATGAAAAGCATTATTTGAGAACAAATTTGCTGTTTAATTCTCCAGGATGAATGATGAACCAAATTATTATAGCAGTTCATCCTCTTCAGATGAGGAAGAGGACGATGATATTTTCTTCCTACTAATGTTTGTTGAGAATAAAAATAATTATATACCTAAGGAGCCGCAACGTATCTCTATGTTGACTAGTGATGCATTTATAAAAGAGATATTGAATGGCAATCCTCGAACATGTTATGAGTTATTCCGCATGGATAGGCCAACATTTACAAGTCTCTGTAACTATTTGAGAACACATAAGTTCTTAGCAAACTCACGTTGGATCACAGTGGAGGAGGCAGTTGGTATGTTCTTATTAATAGTGGGACATAATGTGAGAATAAGGGTAATAACAGATCGTTTTCAACACTCAACTGAGACAGTAGACAGGCAATTTAAAGAAACTGTAAGAGCAATATGTCGCCTAGGAAAATTCATTATACGCCCTTCTCAAAGCAATGAAGTGCATCCACGTATTGCTAACAGTACCAAGTTCTTTCCATATTTCAAGGTAATACCAAGTTACTGTTCATTTTAACATACAAATATTATTTGCTCGCATATGTTAATACTTGTGTTTATATTTTTTCTAGAAATGTATAGGTGCAATTGATGGAACATATATCAGTGCATGGGCTCCAGCATCAAAGCTTGTCAGCTATAGGAATAGAAAGGCCACAATCACCCATAATATAATGTGTGCATGTGATTTTGATATGAAGTTTACATTTGTTTACACGGGTTGGGAGGGTACTGCCAATGACTCACGAGTATTCTTAGATGCACTTCAAAGGCCAGAAAATAATTTCCCATGGCCTCCATCTGGTAAGATATATTGTTGCCTCACTTATATATTTACAATTTTCAAGTTGAATCCATTCACCATGTCATACTTCTCTCTATCTTATTATTATTTTTGTTAGGTTGCTATTATTTAGTGGATTCTGGTTATCCATGCACGTTAGGGTTTTTACCTCCGTACCGTACTGAGAGATACCATCTACGAGACTTTCGAGGTGGGGATCGTCTTGAAGGTGCTAAAGAGCTTTTCAATTATAGACATTCATCTCTTCGTAATGTAATTGAAAGATGTTTTGGCGTTTTAAAGGCACGATTTCCAGTCTTAAAAATGATGCCCCGTTATAAACAATGTCGACAAGGGAATGTGATGAGAGCCTGTTGCACAATTCATAACTTCATTCGAATGGCAACAGGAAATGATCGCTTGTTTACTCAATTCAATATTGATAACCTTACTGTTGAAGGTGAAGGTGGGGATAATTCGGGCGAGCCATTGCACACTATTGACTTAACTGATCAAGCCGCTGAAGCTATGGCAGCTTATAGGGATCAGATGGCAGGATTGATGTTGGCAAATAATAGGCATCATTGATGCCACGTTATTTATTATTTTTTTTTTCTTTTGGATGAAATTGATTCCCTGGCATTGATGCCATGTAGTAAACTTTTTAGTTATTGATTTATCTTTTATAACACTTGATAATTGTTATAGTTTCAATCTTATATGATTAAAGTTTTAGGCTTGAATGTTATATACAAAACAATTGATTTATAATTTCTTTGGGTGTAAGGATTTTAAAATACTTTGGAGCAAACGTGTTTTTGAATTAGAATAAATTTAATTTAAAAAAAAATTAACCAAAGAAAACAAAATTCAACTTTTTCAAAAACAACTACCAAACAAATTTCCTGAATTTTGTTTTTGAAAAATCTGTTTTTCAAAACAACTAACCAAACGTGTTTTTCATTTTGAAAACAGAAAAAAAATTGTTTTTTTCTTTTTTTCTTAAAAACAAGAAAACGAAAATAGAAAACGAAAACAGTTACCAAACATGCCCTGATATTTTAATGAAATAAAGTTTAGAATAGATAATTTGATGTGAGTATTTTTTTTTAATTGTTATATAAAATAGAAAAATCAAGTTTTATGCTAAATTAAACATAATTTTTTTGCATGAGCTAATGTGAATCCTCTAAACCGTTAATTATATATCACTTAACCCTATCGAAGTTTTGACTCTTTTGAGTATAACATTTAAGTCATTAGATCATATCAAAGGTTGTTTGTAACAAGTAATATCATGGTTTTCTTTTAAAGATAATTACAATATACTGCTAATCTCGCAATTCGAACATTTTCTCTCTTAAATTCCTAAACACTTTCTGCATAGGAATGTGCCAATTCAACTATAAAATATTCAACCTCATACTTTTTTAAGTGTAACACAAAATCTCTTGTAGTGTTTTATATTAAAATAAAAATGAATACGTGTAACCACTTGAGCAACTTATAAATTATTTTCCACCTATATTTAATGATTTACATATAAAATAATACTGCATAACGGATTAAGTATTACATTCAAAACTTTAGGATCTCGTGTTTTATGGGAAATCATATGAGCATTTTTGGTTTTGCATTTTTACCTTTCAATTTTTTAAATGTATAATTATATTTATAAATTATATCTCTTTTTTTTTTTCCATGCTCAATAAACTAATGAAAAAAAATTTAGAAAATTTTACTGTAGCTTTATTTTTGCTATCTCTACTATACATATTAATGTATTTATATATAGCAATACTTTATATTTTTATTGGCCATTCATGTTACCTAGACTAACTCCACATAATAATAATAATAATTATTATCTCTATATATTAAGAGAATTTAGAATGTTATTTATTGTCGTTTTGACTAACAAAAATACCCTTAATTTAATTAACTTATCCTTATTTCTAAAAAACAATAAAAGGAGTTAAAATCATAAATTAACAAAAATTAATAACAAAAAAGTGAAAAAGTAAAAACTCTCCACAATCTCCACCTTCTCCAAAAAAAAACATCTCACCTTCTATCAAAAAAAAAAAAAAAACTACCCCACCTTCTTAAAAAAAACCTATGGGGTACTGAAATTTAAATAAAGTAATTGCGCCATGTGTCATACCCATAGCCGAGAGGGGCCATTATCATGCCAAGGAGGTCACATCGTCGACAATAAGGCCACATTGTCATATTGCAGAGAAAGAGTTTCGAAGAAGGGGTTAGACCTGACATGACTGAAGGGATGGTGGCTGCCACCACATTCAATGCATCTCACCAAACCTCCTGACTGCATTTATGTGGAGAAGACCCTTGAACAGTACTGCCTTGGCTGCCGCAACTCACAAGGGGTTTGGGAAGGTGTTTGATAGGACAAGCACTCAAGTAATAGTCTGGACAATCAACAAATGGAGGGCCAAGATCATCAAAAGGGAACTATATAATGTAAAAGACCCTCTAGAGAGAGGGGATTGAAAAATATGTAGAGAAAACACTACAGCAACAAGAACTGAAATTGTGTCCCAGTTTAAAAGAATATACATTAGGACCACTCTCTTCAGATTTTGTCGAGGAAGGTTTTCTTTGCTCGGAGCTGGTCTTTCTTTACTTTCTTACTATCCTTGATTCACTGTGTGCATTGTTGGATCCATTGAAACTTAGTTTTTAAGCCCACTTTCTACAAATTCATTGTATTGGGCTCTTTGTGCCTTAATCTATTCATCTTTTTAGGGTTAGGAACCAACACTCGGCTTTACAATTGGCACCGTCTATGGGGAGGTTTGGACTTTAGTGAGTTTAACGTCCAACCATGGTAGGATTAGGGCAAGACCGGAAGAAGTCTATTGGTTCCCAACATCAAGATTTGTTCCTCAACCTCGAGCAAATGAGAGACCACGAGATTAGTGTGCACACCACGTATACTAGTAGGAGCCAATCTCGAGGCGGGAGTTACATCTCTCATAAGGAGAATATTAGAAGCATGCAGTTGGAGATTGACCGTCTTCGCAAGAGGCTACGCCGCGAGGGACGGAGAATGACTCCCTCAGGCTTTAACCCTTCTTCTGATGATGATGAAGATGGTAGTTACAGGCCCAAGTCCAAGACTCCTCCCAGTGAGTCTTTTTCGTATGATCAAGACCGTCATTACTAGTAGAGGAGTAAGAGTCCATCTCGCAAAGGTCTAGGCAATCATGCTATAAGCAGGGCCCTCAACCAGATCTCTAAATCACCGTTTACGCACAGAATTGAAGGAGGAAAGCTTCCTCAGCGGTTTACTCAACCAACATTCACCATGTATAATGACAGAACAGACCTTGTGGAGCACGTTAGCTATTTCAACCAAAGAATAGTTGTTCACTCCCAGAATGAAGTCTTGATGTGCAAAGTGTTCCCATCTAGTTTGGGGCCCATGGCGATGAGATGGTTCAACGGCCTGAAAAAAGGTTCCACTAGCTCCTTCAAGGAGCTTACTAGGGTCTTTGTGGCTCATTTTGTAACCTGCAGTAGAGTTCCCCAGCCTTTGGATTCCTTGCTGTCTATGACCATGCGAGAGGGGGAGACCCTGAAATTGTATTCTGACAAGTACTAGGAGATGTTCAATGAGATAGATGGAAATTTCGATGACGTAGCTATAAGGACTTTCAAGGTCGGCTTGCCCGCTGAGCATGATCTGAAAAATTCTTTGACCAGGAAACCGGTTAGAAGTGTGCGTCAGCTCATGGACGGTATTGATGAGTATAAGTAGATCGAAGAGGACCAACAACAGGGAAAGGGGAAAGCTAAAGTGTTCCCTTAGGATATAAAGGATTTCAGGTCAGATAGGTATAATAACAACCAACCTTGGAGAGATTTTACGAGACATTCTGGGTCTACTACTACTAAGGAAGTTAGTATTGTGTTCCGAGAGCTAGTACACCAAATCTTGGAGAAAATTAAGAATGGATCATACTTTCAATGGCTAAACAAGATGGGATGAGACCCCACGAAGTGCAACCAAAGTTTTCACTGCCAATACCACCAGGAGCGAGAGCACACCACTAAAGATTGCAGGACATTGTGGAGTTACTTAGAGTAGTTGGTTAAAATTGGGAAGTTAAAGCAATTCCTGCATCAACCTAATGGACAGGGTAGTCAGGCCGAGTCGGGGACTTAAATAGACACTTCTATAAGACCACCTTTGGGTACAATTAATGTCATTCTTGCTGCTCTAGGAATGACTAGTTTTTAGCCATCCAGGGTGCTGTCTATAGCTCAGTCACTTACCAAAGACTTGCCCCCTGAGCCGAAGAGGAGTAAAGTGGAGGTTTGACCAGCCTTGAGCTTTTTCGATGAGGATAAAGTTGGAACCTTGCAGCCACACGATGATGTCCTTGTAGTTACTCTCAGGACAGAAGGGTATGATGTGAAGAGGGTGCTGGTAAATCAGGGCAGCGGTGCGGAGATCATGTATCCCGACCTATTTAGGGGATTGAAGCTAAAGCCCAAGGACCTAACCTGCTATGACTCCCCTCTGATTGGGTTTGATGGGAAGATTGTCTTTCTAAGGGGCCAAATTAGACTGACTATTCAGACAGGGTCAGAAGTCGTAGAAGTGAACTTCATCATAGTAGACGCCTACTCCTCCTATACCGCTATTGTGGCAAGACCTTAGCTTCATGCCATAGGAGCCGTGTCTTCCACCTTTCACTTGAAAGTGAAGTACCCGTCAGAGGACCGAGTCGAGGAGTTAGTTGGAAGCCAATTTGTGGCTAGGCAGTGCTTGGTGACTGTAATTAGACATCGGGCTGAAGGTGAATCCTCGGTTTCCTCTAAGCAGGATTTATAGCAATCAAAGGTGTCAGTGCTGTCCACAGGGGCAATGGCAGAAGGGGCTAAGTGTAAGCAACTGGAAAAAGTTGTTATTGACAACAATAAGGAGAAATTCTTTCAGATCGGAGCTCAGCTACCTCTTTGGGAGAGGCAAGAGCTAATGGTTTTTCTCAGAAAAAATATTTATGTATTTGTGAGAAGCGTCTACGACGCCCATGTAGTGGATCCAAATTTCATTTACCATCATTTAAACGTCAATCCATCTGCCATCTCCAAGAAGCAACCACCTTGGCGCTTATCTAGGGAATATTTTGATATTGTCAAGGGGGAAGTACTCAAGCTCAAGCAAGCTGGGGCCATAAAGGAGATATTCTACCCCGAGTGGCTGGCCAACATAGTGGTGGTGAAAAAGAAAACTGGAAAGTGGCGAATATGTGTGGAATTTACAGATTTAAATAAAGCTTGCCCAAAAGACCTTTTCCCCCTACCTCGGATAGATTAACTAGTGGACACAATTGTAGGCCATCCTCGGATGAGCTTTTTGGACGCCTTTTAGGATTATCATTAGATACCGTTAGCCTTGGACGATCAAGAAAAGACTGTTTTTCTTACACCTACTGGGAATTACTACTACAAAGTAATACCCTTTGGACTGAAAAATGCAAGGTCTACCTACCAGAGAATAATAAACAAGATGTTTAAGCCTTAGTTGGGCAAAAATATTGAGGCGTATATAGATATTATGGTGGTAAAGAGTAAAGTAGAGTTCGAGCATATAGATGATCTCGGAAATATTTTCGAGATACTGTGGAAACACAAACTGTGCCTTAATGCTGCTAAGTGTTCTTTTGGCGTAGGCTCTAGCAAGTTTCTGGGTTATATGGTTACCCATCGCGGAATCGAAGTAAACCATGATCAGATTTGAGCAATTAATGACCTGCAGCTTCCTCGGAATCCTAAAGAGGTCCAAAAGTTGACGGGGATGACCGCCGATTTGAATCAATTCATTTCTAGGTCAGCGGACAGGTGTAAGCCCTTCTTCCAATGGTTGCATAAGTGGAAAGGATTTGAATGGACAGAGGAGTGTTCTCGGCCTTCTAGCAATTGAAGGAATATCTCTCTCGGCCACCTATTATGTCCAAGCCCAAGGAGGAGGAGGTTTTATTCACTTACATTGTTGTAACCTCACATGTGATGAGTCTGGTACTGGTACTGGTATAGGTTGATGATGAAGTGCAGAGACTTGTTTATCATGAGAGCAAATCATTGCATGAGGCAGAGATTCGCTATTTACCACTGGAGATGGCCATCTTGGCAGTAATGTATGCTACACGGAAGTTCCCACACTACTTCCAAGCCCACACTATTGTGGTTCTAACCCAACTCCCTCTCCAATCACTGCTTCGGAAAGCTGATTACACGGGGAGGGTTGCAAAATGGGCAATAATCCTAGGAGCTTTCGATATTAAATACATGCATCGCACCTCTATAAAAGGCCAGGTCCTTGCCGATTTAGTAGCTGAGTTTGTTGAGCCTTCGTTTGAAGAAAACGGTCAAAAGCCAAGCATGGATGGAAAATCAGTTGAGATGATCTCCTTGCAGGAACCTCTATCTTGGAAGATGTATGTTGACGGCACAGCAAACCAAAAGGGATCCGAAGTGGGGCTGGTTGTAGTATCTCCTGAAAGGATCATCATTAAGAAATCCTTAATGCTAGACTTCTCGGCCACGAATAATAAGGCCGAGTACAAGGCTTTATTGGTGGGAATGGCTATGGTTCAGAAAATTGGAGGAAGAACAGTGGAGATGTTTTTAGATTCGAGGTTGGTTGTGGGTTAAGTAAAGGGAGAACTGAAAGCCGGGGATGTGAGAATGCAAGAGTACCTGAACCAAGCTAGGCACTTACAATCAGGATTTGACTCTTTTTCCTTGCATCAAATCCTTAGAAGCAGAAATACACATGCTGACTCCCTCGCCACTTTTGCATCCTTCTCGGTGCAGAGTCTACCTCGGGTTATCCTGGTTGAGGATCTATGTAAGCCTACCGAGGCGAAAGGGGAGAAGGTCTAGATTCATCAACTTAGGGTTGGACCTAGTTGGATGGATTCTATTTTCCTGTTCCTTAAAGATGACATCTTACCCAAGGAGAAGGGGGAGGCCGACAAAGTGTGAAGAAAGGCTCTTCGATTTTGGTTATCTGATGACCAAAAGTTATACAAGCGCTCTTTTTTTGGGTCATATTTGCTATGCATCCATCCTAAAGCAGTGGAGCCACTCTTGGAAAAGTTGCACTAAGGGATTTGTGGAAGCCATACGGGAGGCAGATCTTTGTCTCATAGGGCCCTCACTCAAGGATATTGGTGACCCAATATGTAAAGGGAAGTACAGGAATACTTGAAGAAGTGTGACCAATGCCTGAGATTCGCTCTCAACATTCATCAACTAGGGGGAGTTCTTAATCCTCTGTCTAGTTCCTAGCCTTTTGCTCAGTGGGGCTAGGACATTATAGAGCCCTTCCCCAAAGCAGCAGGAAACAGGAGATGGCTTTTGGTCGGCACTGATTACTATACCAAGTAGGTTGAAACCGAACCATTGGCAAACATCAGGGATGTGGATGCCAAAAGATTTGTGTAGAAGAACATTGTCACTTAGTTTGGGATTCCCCATACCTCATCTCAGATAACAGATTTTAGTTTGATAGCAAGGCTTTCAGAAGGTCCTGTTGTGAATTGGGTATCACGAATAGGTATTCCACTCTAACTTATCCCCAGGAGAATAGGCAAGTCGAGGCTATCAATAAAGTTATAGTGAATGGACTCAAAAAGAGGTTGGATGATGCAAAGAGCAAATGGGTAAATGAGCTTCCACATGTTCTTTGGACCTATCGGACTATCCCTCGTAGGTCAACAGGAGAGACACCCTTTTCAATGACTTATGGGGTCGAGGCTGTGATTCCTCTAGAGACTGGATTCCCAACATTGAGGACTAACTTATTCGCTTTAGACAGCAATGACAACCTACTAGAAAAGAGTCTGGACCTAGTTGAAGAACGGAGAGAAAACGCCATGGTTCAATTAGCATACTATCAGTAGAAGCTCAAACAAGGGTATGATTCAAGTGTGAAGTTAAGACCATTAGCTCTTAGGGACTTGGTATTAAGAAAGGTCGTGGATACTGCAAAAAACCTAGTATGGGGAAAATTAGGGCCCAATTAGGAAAGGTCATACCGTATTACCTCAGTAGCAGGCATAAATGCGTATTTCTTGGAAGACTTAGATGAAAATGATGTATGATGTACCATGTCCCTGAAATGTAAATAACCCGCGAAGGTACTATTATTAATGAAAGGTAGCTTTACCATGTTCTTCTTTCTAACATTATGTGTTCTCTCCATTACTTTTTTGAATATTAAACAAAATCTTGGTCATGCTTGTCTCCTCAGATTATATACCTTAGGTAAATTAATATTCTTGGTTATTTGTTTAAGTATTAAACAGAACCCTGATTATGTCTAGCTCCTCGGACCAGAATCTTAGTCATTACTTGTTTGAATATTATACAGAATTTTAGTCATACTTGGCTCCTCGGACCACATACCTTGAGTAAATTAATATTCTTAGTAATTTGCTTAAGTGTTAAACAGAATCTTGGTTATGTCTAGCTCCTCAGACTACATGCCTTGGGTAAATTAACACTCTCCATTACTTATTTAAATATTAAACAGAATATTAGTCATGCCTGGCTCCTCAGACCACATACCATGGGTAAATTAATATTTTTGGTTATTTGTTTAAGTGTTAAACAGAACCTTGGTTATGTCTGGCTCCTCAGACTACATGCCTTGGGTAAATTAACACTCTCCATTACTTGTTTGAATATTAAATAGAATCTTGGTCATGCCTGACTCCTCGGACCACATGCCTTAGGTAAATTAATACTTCCCATTATTTCTTTAAGTGTTAAATAGAACCTTGATAATGTTAGGTCCCTAGGACCACATACCATGGTTAAATTAATATTTTTGGTTATTTGTTTAAATGTTAAACAGAACCTTAGTTATGTTTGGCTCCTCAGATTACATGTCTTGGGTAAATTAACATTCTTCATTACTTATTTGAATATTAAACAGAATCTTGGTCATGTCTGGCTCTTCGGACCATATGCCTTAGGTAAATTAATACTTCCCATTATTTCTTTAAATGTTAAATAGAACCTTGATAATGTTGGGTCCCTAGGACCACATGCTTTGGGTAAATTAACACTTATAATTGTACAAGCCTACTGTGGAATGGAGTGTTAAGTGAAATCCTAAGCATAGTGGCCTTCTTGGATTATATACCCTGGATAGACAAAAACTTCACTATCATTTGAGGTTAAAAAGAAAATCCAGAAGTGCACTTCATCCTTTGAGCTATTTACCTAAGGTACACAAAGTTCATTTTTTAGGCTGAGTCACTAGATGCCAATTGCCATGGACAAGGTAAAGTTATCCAACTACACTGCTAACTACATGAAAGATAATAATTGGACTATTAATTGCATGAGTAACTATTGACTTTAGGGGTTAGAATATATCTTAATCAAGGTGATAGTCATTTTTCTCACTATTTACATGGGAGTAATTTACTTTAATTAACAACAATTCATTACTATTAGCTTTTGTTGAAGTATGGATGTTCACCCTTAGAAGCATCATTAATCTAAAGTCTCAGCAAGAGACAAAACAATAACTATAGCCGACCAGAGACAAATATTGCAAGAAAAACAAAGATCCACAAAAGCAAAAGTCCATGTCTTTTCATTAACTAAGAAATGAGGTACATCTTAAACATGGCAAACTGCCATAACAAAGGAAAATTACCAACAAAAAAAAAAAAAAGAAAAAAGAAAAAAGAAAAAAAGAGAGAGAGTAAAAGAAAGGGAAAAAGAATAAAAGAAAAAGGTCTTAAACTATGCCTTGGCTGGAAGAGGGTCTTATTTGCTGCCTGGCTAGGAACCAAATGGGTCAGTGGCCTTAGGGTCAGCTTCCTTGGATTTGGGATCAGCCTCTTTTGCCTTAGGAGCAACGTCTTTGGCTTTAGGAGCGGCATCCTTGAGCTTAAGAGCAGGCTTTAGACCTTTGGCCTTTGGCAGGGGCTTGACTTCCTTACCCTTACCCTTATCCTCTGGCCGAGAACCACCCTGGCCAACTTCTTTACCCTTAGCCACCTCAACCTCCTGGCCTTGGTCACTAGCCTTGCCAGGCCCTTTGGGGACCTCAGGAGGAGGAACAGAGGCCTGGGTGAAAAAGGGTTGCTCGTAGGAGGTTGGTGCAAGTGCAGCCGGAGGAGGGAGTGCAGTTGGAACTTTAAGGATGTCTGAAGGGTAGAAGATGTTCTCAGCCTTCTTCCACTCTGAAGCAGTAAGGACTCCTGCCAGATTGAGTGTCTCTGCCTACATTTCCTGGTAGTAGTCCTTGCAGACCTTTGCTAGCTCCTCCGCCAAGCGGACCTCGGTCTCCTGCACCCCAAGGTCATAGGATTCCTGCTCCGAAGCCTTCGTAACTTCCTTGGCTATCCAAGCAGCCTTCATGGCCTTCTTTAGCTCTACTTTCAAGTCTGTGACCTACTGCTTGGCCGTGGCCAACTCTATCTCGGCATAATGGAGCTTCTTGCGTTGCTCCTCAACTTGGTCTTAGGTGTTCTTGAGGCCGGCCTCAGTGCTTTTTCTTTCCCTTTCCTCGGCCGTCAATTTTGCAGTCAGCTCCTGATTCTTCTACTCCGCTGCACCTAAGGCCTTGCTAGTCTCGGCGCGAAGGTTAGCCTCGACCCTAGTTTCGTTGCAGGCATCTTACACCCACTCTTCAGCCATGAATACCTCCTGGATGGCCTGCGCAAAAACAATAAGCTATGTCAAAAAAGAAAAAGACAACCTAGCATGAAATCAAAAAGGCATGACAAGAAGCTTACCAAGGCCAAGTCCCTCTTCAGGGACAGGAAAAGATCTTGCTGCCTCATGATCTACAGTGTAGTCATATCTTTAGGCAGCAGCAGGGGCTGCTCTAGGGCCTTGGCCAGGTAATGGGTGTGCCCTTTCTGGAACTCCCTAATGGAGGAGCCCCGCGGAATGGCTACCCCCTCTAGCTCCAGCCAGGGGTCCCACACTAAGTTTTGAGGGCGCACCTCAACCACGTTATAGTCCTCTTTGCTTTCGACCGAGGAATCCCTCCCCTGGCCCTTGGCCGTCCTTTGCTGCTTGGGCTCCTTTTGAAGGACCAACTCCCCCTCCTCGGCCACCTCCTTCTCTTTCATTTTCTTCTTCCAATTGGCAACGACAAATAGGTTAACTATAGGAGAAGGAGGGGGGGAGGGGCAGAGCAAGAGGGGGTTGGGACCCTAAGGTGTCCTTGGGCGCCGGCCCCTTAGCCTTGTCCGTAAAGAGCTCACACAAGCACTTCTTTCTGTTCAGAGCCATTTCTTCTTCCTCCCTTGAATTGTCATCCACCCAAGCAACTATAAACCTGGGGGTATGAATGCCAGAGGACCTGTCAAGCTCGTACTCCAAATCTGAAACCTAGATCACAGGCTCTTTTTGATCCTTTCTCTCTTCCTCGAGACGAAATTGGTCTATCTCTGCCTCGAGTGACAACCACGAGGAAGCTGTTTCTTCTCTCAGGACTACTACTTCGTGGGGAGAGCGACGAGAGGGTAACTCAACTGGCACAATATCTTCTCGGGCTAAAAATCCAGGCATCGAGATGTCTATCTGATCTAATCAAGGATCACCTGCTCGGATCGTGTGGCCCACGTCCTGGAACTTTTCGGATAGGGGCTGGAAGTCAAGGATGAGATGGATGACTTTCAACTGTTTGTCCTCGCTCACAAACACCTCGAATCTCAACACCTTGTTGAGATCATGGATGTTGACAAGGTTAAGATTGGGAGCTACGTGCCTTTTATCTGCCAAAACAGTTGAGAAGCAAAATCATAGTTAGAAAGGTGAAACTTCAGTCAGAAGAGAACAAAGTGTTAGAGGAATAAAAAAGGGGGGGCACAAAACTAAGTCCCATGTCAAATGACCTAAACCTAGGGCATCCCACCTAGTTCTCCCTCCCGGGTTGGGCAGTGAAGATCGTTATGCCATTCACCAGAGGTGATTAGGTAGTCGTCTTCCATAACCTTGTTGGACTTGAGAAGACACGAAACAAGCCTAACAACTGAAGACCTAGGCTTATGGTAGTAGCCTGAGTCTGCCAGCAGATAGTACTCGTACATTCAAACGACGTCATGCCAGGTGAGGTTCAACCCAATTTGCTCGTTGAGAGTGTTTACACTACCCAAAATCCTAAATAGGTTGGGCGCGCATTGGTGGGGCACAGCCTATGGGCGATCAAATAGTTCCTAGTCACATTACCCATGGGAAGTGTCATTCCTCTATAAAGGCGATCATGGGAATGACGATCTCCCCTTCATTCCTATGGGTAAGCTACTCGATCGGAGAGCAGTATCGCAAGGAAATGCCCCGAGGAATGTGGTACAAGGCTCTAAACCCTTCCATAATCGCAGGGGAATCAACTAAATAAGCGAACCTACCTATTAGAGTAAACCAAAGAAAAGTGAAGGAAATATTTGTGAAGAAGAGATAAAAAGTAGAAGGCCGAGGAGAAAATAGCCTAAGAACGAAAAAAAAAACTTATGAAAATAAGGACAAGGGTCACTTCAGGAGCTTCTCGAGAGTTTGAAGATTTAGGAAGTCTTGAAAGTTTGGAGATTTAGGAAGTCTTGAGAGTTCGAAGATTGGGAAAGTGAGAGAAATGAATCCCTCCAGGCACCTTATATAGGAGGCGGAATTGGGTGGGAGTTATCCCGCCCAAAATTTGAGGAGAAATGCTAGCTGTAGGATCTCCATCTCACTGTAGGACGTGGGGAACAAAGTGCCGCTTTGAGCATTTAATGAGACGTTGTGGACTCCGAAGCGCCAGAACAGTTGCGGGGCACGCGAAGTGACATTCTCACTTGTGGAGGTCAAAGAAACGTGTGGAATTAATTATCCAAAGTCAAAACCTCATTTTTCTCCTTAGATAAGAGGAAAAAACCGAAGTTTTGAGGGGCTATTGTGGGGTACTGAAATTTAAATAAGGTAATTGTGCCACGTGTCATACTTATGGCCGAGAGGGGCTATTATCATGAGGTCATACCCTCGGATAGTAAGGCCACGTCAGTAGCACGTTACCAAAGGAGGTCATACTGCAGAGAAAGAGCTTTGGAGAAAGGGTTAGACCTGACATGACTGAAGAGATGGTGGCTGCCACTACATTCAATGCATCTCACCAAACCTCCTGGCTACATTTATGTGGAGAAGACCCTTGAACAGTGCTGCCTTGGCTGCCGCAACTCACAAGGAGTTTGGGAATGTGTCTGATGGAACAAGTACTCAAGTAGTGGCTTGGACGATTAACAAATGGAGGGCCAAGATCATCTAAAGGGAATTATATAATATAAGAGACCCTCCAGAGATAAGGGATTGGAAAATCTGTAGAGAAAACACTATAGCAACAATAACTGAAATTGCGTCCTAATTTAAAAGAAATATACATCAGGATCACTCTCCTTGGATTTTGCCAAGGAAGGTTTTCTTTGCTCAAAGCTTGTCTTTCTTTACTTTCTTACTATCCTTGATCCACTGTGCGCGTTGTTGGATCCATTGAAGCCTAGCTTTTAAGCTCACTCTTTACAAATTCATTGTATTAGGCTCTTTGGGCCTTAATCCATTCATCTTTCGGGCTTACGAACCAAAACCCGCTCTTACAAAACCCACCCACAATTTCCTATTAAAAGAAAAAATGGCCCCATTTCACATAAAAAAAAAAAAAAAAAAAAAAAAAAAAAAACTCACTCATAAATCAATTGCAGCTTCATGAGTAAAAAAAAAAAAATCTTCTTTCATTTGTTCCTCTCTTCCCCTTTATAACGTTGTGGTCCCTCAAATTGTAAATCTACAATATTCTTTATTTTAAATGGGTAATTCTATGATTTTTGTAAAAAATTTGGTTATGAATATAAAGTTATGAGACTAAACCTCCAAAAAAAAAAAAAAAAAGAGCCTTGTTGCATGCGTGAAACGCTTGTGATGAGGTTAGTTATTATAATAATTATTATTATTATTATTTACCCAAACTTGCATCAAGGTGAAATAAGATTTTTTTTTTTTTTGGGTTGAAGAAACAACCACATGTACATAAGAGAAAGGGAATGGAATTCAAACCCAAAAACACACTACAAACTTCACTGAAAAATCATCATGGCAAAGCGAAATAAGATGATATCTTCTTTAAATCTCGTAATTACACTTTTTTTTTATATATATAATAATAATAATTTTTGGTTATTGATGACAAAGTCATATACTCATATATAATAATAACTATATTACGTTACCACCACGCATCTTTGATGTGATGGTCACTCCACAAGTATAGGTATTTGTGGGGTGTGGAGGGTAAGGACCGAGGTTCAAGTTTCCAAGAGGGAGTTTCACACACATATACACTTAGATTAGATTAGAGTATAAATTTTATCTTGTAAAAAAAAAAAGAAAAAAAAACTATATTACGTTCATTAATAACTCAAATCATCATATTACTTTATGAATTTCAATATCCAAAAAAGAGTTGGAATAAATTGAATAAGAATATTATTCTATATAAAATAATATTTATTTAAGCTACTATCAACTTGTTTCAATTTGAATGATTAAGATTAATATAATTGTATGATGAAATTATCCTATCAAATATAGAAGATCAATTTTCCTTAACAAAAGATGCTCAAAAAATAGGGTTTCAATACAAACCCCTTGTCCTAATTTTTGTAGTTTATTTTATACTACATCAATTATAATTTACCATGTTTATTTTAACTTTTCTTATAAAAATAACTGATAAAATTGAATAGATTCAAATAAATGTCATATTGTGATTAGTGGAGTATAAGAACACAAAAAATAAGATAAAAGATTTGTATTCATAGGGTCCTATTCTCACATAAGATTAAAAGTGCCAATACATGTGCATGGATTTTTACAATGACCAATTTAAGTTTAATACTATTTCTCAAATTTTTTATATAAAAAAAATAATACTACATAATGCCAATTTTTATTATGTCCTCCTAAATATAATTTGGTATAATAAAACAATATTTGATCCTTGGATGTTGAAAAAAAAAATTATATATATATATACACACACACACACATTTAAGCCACATGTCATTTACACTATATTACACTACTCAATATTTTTTTATTGAATGCAAAATTTGACAAGTCCATGTTATATTAGATATTCTTCCTGTTAAGGACATATTAATTGGCTAATCTTTTGACAAAGCATACTTTACTTGTAATTTGGTAGATCTAGAATGGGTTTAGTACTTCAAGAAACATGTTGTTCAAGTTTAGTATTAAAGCCATGAAGATTGGACCAAGAAACAAGTGAAGAAGTGCTAATCCAAGAAGTGCTGATTAATTAAAGCTCGATAGCTCTCGATAGCTCGCAAGTGAAGAGGTGCTGATTCATTAAATCTCGATAGCTAGCTCGATACCTCTCAATAGCTTGCAACAGATACGAAAATCAATTTTTCAAATCTGATTTTCGGCCCATACTTATGTATTTGTTTAGGCTCTCTTTTCTTACAACCCTAGACATATATAAGGCTTATTTTAGAGGCTGTCACATAAAAGAATACAAGGAGAATACATGCAAAAGGTGATCGATGCCTTATTCTCTCTGAAAGAAGCTACTGCGTCTTTGGGCCTTAGGGTTTTTTAACTAAGTGCTTTTTGATCTTCATTGTTGATGAAGTGAAGAACTTTGCAGCCAATATCTTTTTTCAAGTTTGTGAGTGAATCACATACTGTGATTCATGCAAAAGAGTTAGTCACGTACTGGGGTCCGTGTATCAAAAAGGTAGAGTTCATATATTGAAGAGTTCAGAGGTTCTGAAGCGGTAGAAGGTTTCTACTGTAAGTTCATCTACGGAAATTGTGAAGTCTAAGGATAAAGGTTTTGTGCTAGATCTGAAACTTCTCTTTACTATAGTGGATTGTTTTTCAGGAATGTTTCCCCCCAGGTTTTTTTACTGTGAAACTAGTTTGTTTTATTAGTTTTCCTAGGTCATCATATCTTATCTTATTTATTTTTTTTCCGCTGCATGATTTTGATATGATATTGATATTTGTTTGTTTTAATAAGTTTTATTCAAAATAAATCTAATTAACAACTTGGATTTAAAACTTGTTAATTCTATCAACCGGGGTCTAAATTTCCTAACACTTCCTATACTTTACACACCTGCAAAATTTTAAGACGATCTCAGATAAAAAGATATATCATGATCAATGTTTAAATTCTAAGTTTTTGTATGCAAAATTGTTCATAAAATATTGCCTTGAATAGTAAATAACATTCAATTGACACAAAATTTGATAAGCACGTTGAGAACATGGAAAACATATAATCTGACAATGCTATTTTTGAAATATTAATTCAAAAAAAATTTATTAGGTAGCATAATATTTCATTTCCTTCTCTTTTTTTCTTTTTTTTGGGGGGTGGGGGGGGGGGGGGGGTGAGGAATTTGTTGAGAACAAGAGTCTTCCAAAACAACTAAATAAAATCTAGGCGGACCTACATGAGGATTTATATATATATATATATATATCTGTATGTATAAACTACTTAAAAATATCATATAAAAAAAGTGAAGATTTAAAAAGACTTAGAAAATTTGTACTTTAAAAAACAAGTGTCTCAAAATTACTATTTGTTAAAATCAATAAAAGTATAATTATACCTAAAAATAGAAAGACTTTGAAAAAGTTGTGTCTGAGAAAATGAAATGAAAAAAAAAATGGAGAATATCTTTTAAAACCTATAGTTTTAGGCTTTTAGCTACATATATTTCATTTAAACCTTAAACAGTCAAAATGTTTAATTTAAATCTCAAAATCTGAAATACATTTTATTTAAAAACACTTTCATTTAAACATTTTGTTACATATTATGATTACCCCTATTTTTTTAAAAGAAATCTGTTAACCCCTATTAAGGTTAAATAAAATATGACCAACTGATTTAAATAAATTGTATTTCAGATTTTGAGATTTAAATGCAACATTTTGACAGTTTAAGGTTAAAATGAAATCTACCAAAAACCCTAAAGTTTAAACTATGAAATTAAAATAAATATTACCTAAAACTTACCTAAGAAAAAATGGTTGTATGTGAGAATTTTTTCTTTCATGTCAACAATATTTCTTTTACATCATTAGGGCAAAAATTAAGATAAAAAAAGAATTAGGGAAGAAAAATTAGAGAAAATTATCTTTTATCCTAATATAAATAAGAAGACTGTAAAATAGAATATCGTATTCTGCATGTAACAAATCATAAAACCGCTCTCTCTCTTTTTTTGGCTGAGAATATATAAAATCCCTCTCTGTAACATATTGGTCACATCTTTCAATAATATTAACTTACTGTAACAAATCATAATCAAATGTTCTATGGTTGATAAAAAGCCGAAAAAGCACTCGATTATTGGTTTTTACCGGTTCTTGACCGGTTTTTATCACACTGAATTGGTGCTCGATTCCTAGTTGAACCAACCTCTCTAGCTAGTACATTTTTAAAACTATGACTAGGACAAATGAGATCTGCCTCTCATTTTTCTTTCCTAATTCTTTTTTGAGTTTGAGGTAAATTTTTGACGTGAAAGAAAAAAAAGTTCGCAGTGATATAAGGTTATAATATCACACTGTAAGAATCCAATTTTTTTGAAAAGCAAGTTTCAAGTATTTCTCATTTAAAAAATAAAGTACCATAAAATTTTAGATGGTTTTATATTAACTTTTACTATTTTATATATATATATATATTTAACTTTAAGCTTTTAAAATATTTTATTTAAATCTCAAGGTATGAAATAAAATTCATTCAAATTAGTTGGTTACTTGATATTTATCTGGGATTAAAAAAGTTTTTGACAGAAGGTTTTGAAGTATTTTTAAAAAACTTTGATATTTAAAACGAACATTTTAAAATTTTAAGATTTAAATGAAATATACCTAAAACTTAAAATTGTTTAAAAGGTAATTAAGAGCTTATGGGTGTAATAGTCTCCCAATACACTCAATTAGAAATTAAAAAAAAAAAAACTAAATCTACTATCAATTTTAGACGAAAACCTTACAAATTGATTACTTAATAATAAATATTATTATTTATTAGTGATATTTAATTTATAAAGATAAATAGTAAATTTCATAGTATTTTTAGCATTACTCTTAAGGATAAGTGTAAAAACACAATACTTTTTTTTCATTATTATTGATACTATATATTATGATTGATGTATGTATAATAAAAATGTTTTTGATCAGTGGAAATAGCTAAAAATTATGTTAATCCAATCAAAAATATTATGTACTTCTTTGCTGGGTGTATAAAGAGAGTAAAGGAAAAAAAAAAAAGTAATCAATTAAGGAGCAAAATACAAAATATTATACTTATTTGCTTCAGATATTAAAGGCATGTTTAGTAATGTTATTTTAATAACGTCGGTTGTATTTTTTTAAAATATGTATGAATAAAAAAATATATAAAAATATGTATAATGTTATTTAAAAACTGAAAAATATTACTTAAAATGCCATATTAAATTGCTCCTAATATTTTCCCTTCCATCTCATTTTTTTTCACTTGAATTGAGGTCTAAATTTACTAAATAGCACAATTTTAGTAATATTTTAAGAAAAAAAATATATTAATAAAATTATTTAGTTATATAGTATTTTTTAAACTCCAATTACAAACTTGCGTAGTACGCTAAATAGTGAAGTCGGTACTTGCTTGGAACTCCATTTTGTCAAATTCAAGTAAAAAAAAAAATGCGGTAGCTAAATTTTTTTGTCAGGGTCCTTTGTTTTTTTTTCCTTAAAATATTGCTAAAATTGGTGCTATTTGGCCAATTTGGCCCTCGATTGATTGAGTTTCAGCATCTGTAATTACATGCCTCTAGGACTAGGATCACTTTCTGAGACCACCATGCGTAGTGCCCATCTCACACCTCTCTATCTCAACCTGTCTTCCCCTTTTATATGTACATGTATATAAATAAGGTCGATTCTTCCTTCTTCCTGCCTAGAATGCTTTGAGGGTCTGGAGTTTGTGGCTTAAAAGGTAGTAACTAGTAACTAATTAAGCTCCTTCCTTCTTTCTCGCATATTGCAAGCATTTCTCCACAGCTCCCATGGCTAGTTGGATTTCTCCTTTGAACCCAAACGCACCAGAATTCTTCCCTCTACAGAATCCCCAGTTTCTTATCCCTTGTCCTTCTCTAAGCACTTCTCATCATTACTATCTCTCATCTCCAAACACAAACTTTTACTACTGCACTCCTTATGTTCAAAGCTTCTCAAAATCAGAAACCTTCTATACTAACTTTTACCTGCAAAGTACCCAACCCTCTCTCTTGCTTCCTCCACCACAACACAAGAACCTATTGACTGTTACTGAACCAACAAACACTTTTGTGGCAGAGCCTTTAGAGCAAACCCATGTGGTGCACCATGAGACCAAAGTGGAGAAAAAAGTGGTGACTCAAAAAGTACATCACAAGAGATACAGAAATCGTTGCTATGGGGGGCAAGGTGGTGGTAGGGTTAGGCAGCCATGGTGGGCAAAGTGTGGTAACAGTACTGAGACTTCTAGTCCTAATGAGAATGTGAACAATAAGCGTGCTGGAAATGTGGAAACTTTGAACAAGTTTTCTCGAAAAGCGGGCTTTTGTGTCAAGGCTAAGAAGAGAAACTATACTCCTGTGCTTCCTGTGCAATCTGGTGCAGTTGAAACCACTGTTATGATTAGAAACATACCTAACAAATACAAGTATATTTCATTTTCCTCTTTCTCTCTGTGTCTCTGTGGGCTTACTTCTATGTGATTTTTGTTAATTCTTGGTTGTTGATTTTTCTGCATGTGGGTGCAATTTGGTTTTCTGAATCGTGTATTGCTATTTTTTGGTCCTTTTATCCCTCCTTTTCAATTTGATTTGGATGAACATGCATGTTAGATTTTGTGCGCGCGCGTGTTTGTGTGGGTGACGAATAAGTCCCTATTATATTCAAAGGGGTTTGTTTATTTTCTTGATTTTCTCTCTTCATTTCATGTTCCTTGTATTTCATAGTTACTTAGCTTCTATATTTCCGTTTTCTCTCTCAGCCGTGAAATGTTGGTGGAGTTTCTGGACCATCATTGCATGTCGGCGAATCGAGAGAAGACTGAAAAATTTGAAAACCCCATTGTGTCAGAGTATGATTTCCTCTATTTGCCTATAGACTTCAGGTATTTATCTAAGCTAACATTTATTCAGCTACCTTTTTAGTCCAATGTCAGACCCTTCATTCAAGTATTGTAATTAGCTTCCCCACCCTAACTTATAGTTAAGTCAAATGCATTAACTATATGGATCTTTATTTTATTTTATTTTTTTGCAGCACTGGGTTTAACAAAGGGTATGCGTTTGTTAACTTCACCAACCCACAAGCAGTGTGGAAGTTTTACATTGCTACTGACGAGCAGAGTTGGGATCATTTTAATTCACACAAGAAGCGTCAGATAGCCCTCGCTAGAATCCAGGTATAGACCTAATTATTACTATTGTGTAAAAACTCAGAAACCTTTTTAGAGTACACCACGCTACCATCATTATCTTTCTTTGAATGAACTTTGATGGGTTTGATCTGAAAAAAAATGTTTACAGGGCAAGGAGGAACTGGTGAGGCACTTTGAGAGTGTGGGGTTTCCGTGTGAATCCGATCAAGTTCTACCGGTATTGTTTGAACCACCTCGGGATGGCTCAAGAAAGTTGGTGAAGCAAAGCATAGTTGGAAAATGTACCCGCGTAGAGGTGTACTGAGAGGCACTTGGGACTATCCAAATCTAGCTCTGTTGGATTTGGTGGCTCTGATTTGATAAAGTTCCATCTATTCTTGTCATTTCTCATTATGGGTCGGTCAGTCAGCCGGTTTTTTACTTTTAAAATTTGAACTTTTGGTTTGGTTCATTTTCCTCTATTTCAGTCAAGTGCTGTAATTTCTAGTTAGTATGGAGCTTAATTAGGTGACTGTGCTACTGTGGTGTAAGCAAGGAAAGGAAGGTGGTGGAACTTGGCACCTGCACCTAAAAGACCATGAAAGGACAGGTGATGGGATCCACCCTCTCCAGATGAATGGTTGTGATCATCTAGTGAACTGTTTGTATATGTTGTGTTTTTTTGAAGACCTCGAGAGATGTTGTAGTTCTTCATGAATGCATTGGAATAGAAGGTTGTTTTTCTTCTTGACTGTTGTGTCGATCACTCTGTTCTTTTTCTCTATTCTGTCTTTTGGTTCTGTGCTCTTACTGTAAAATGTGTCTGGTTACTACTGTTTATTCCAGTTCTGGCAAACAGTCAGTCCCTAGGTTGATAATCTCACCGTTTGTTGTGACGTTTTGGCGGATCAGAGATTGGGCTATTGTCTCTCTCTCTCTCTCTCTCTCTCTCTCTCTCTGAGACTCTGAGTGGGAGAATGGGATAAATCTTAACCCTTCAAAAAGTTAAGGACAATTAGCTCTGTGGCTGAAAAAACTTGTCACCAAATTAAGGAGAAAAATATGCATAAGATTGTTGTATTTATAAATTCAGCAAAAAAAAATTGTTGCATTTATAAATTATAAGCACCTTAAGTATTAAAGCTGCTTGCTCTCCTCTTCATTTGTTCTTCATTTATTGCTCTCCTCTTTGTTTTGTTTTCTTTAATGATCTTACTTTTATATTGGAGCGTAGTTGTGCTATAAATTGTTAAGCATATAATGCTCATTGATAGATTCTCTTTAATTAATATTGGTCTCCTCTCTTAATCACTTAAACCTGAGACTGATCCTACTTACCACATGGCTACTGAAATGGAAAGAGTGGGAGTATATTTTTCGTAAAATCACTGGATCTCTACGTGTTTTGCTTAGGTTATTTTCTGAAATGTTGTCGGTTTTATACTATTACATTTACAATCAATGAACTTGTACAGACGAGTTAGGGTTGCATGGTATAGCTAATTTATTGAGTCTAGCAGGCAGACTTGGCTGAAAATGGGGTTATTATTGTCGCCTAAAAAGTTTTCCTAGGTGTAGTAGCAAACTAGCTAGGTTGACCGACACTGGATAACTCGTTCTGAATGGTGGATAGAATTCATTAGGGTAATTAGCACAAAAGACTGTTAAATTGTTCACCAAATTAAGGAGAAAATTCTTTCTCAAAAAAAAACTTAAGGAGAAAATTAATAAGCATATAAAAACTGCCTGAAGAAATTATATATATATATGTATATATTTTCTGGATCTGTATAAGATATTTTCTCCCCCTAAAAACTTTTTTTTTTTTTTTTTTGATGAGATCTCCCCCTAAAAACTTGAGCCTGCTTTTAATTTCTTCATCAATGATCTTGTACTCTAGGCTAAGCAGCACTATGTTTAGGTCCTCTCCTTTTGCTCTCTACTCTGCGAGTATTTTCTTAGACTCGGCTCGCAAGTACTCATTATATAAACAGTATAGAAGGGAAAAATATTAAGTGTGGTTCTTTACTTTAGTCAAGCAATGTTATATTTATTTGTTTTTCTTTTTCTTTGTTAGTTTTCTTAGTGACGGTTTGGATTCGCATTTGTGAGATTATTTCAGTGTTTGCGTTTAAAACTCAGATGGAACTCACGCTACAGTAGACAAAATAAATGCTAAGATGAAACACGGAGCTTATTTTTTGTTCAACGTGTGTATTGTTTCAATCACACTAGGCATGTACTGTTCCTTTTCTTCTCATTATTTTTTTCTGGAAGAACTTGTACTAGTACTAGTCATCAACCCAGAAGCTTCTTCATCCAATAACAAATCATCAGTCTTTCTCACTGTGGCATGCCCCACCACCAACACCGCACCAATCAACAGCGCCACCAAGATGTTCAAACGCATGCGTGCTCTTCATGTTCTTCCCAGAACATGACTACTCATGTTCTTGAAACCTAGCAAATCCATCAACTGAGAAGATCAAAACAGTGAACCCAAAACCATATGAATCAAACCCATGTGAAAAAAATCAATAGTCATTAAATGGATCAAGCCATCAACCGGAGCAATTGATTAAACGGATCTACCCATTGCCGATCAACCCATGATTCATCTTCTTGAAACCCAGCAAACCCATCAACTGAGAAGATCAAAATAGTGAAACCAAAACCATATGAATCAAACCCATGTGGAAAAAAATCAAACCCAGCAAACGGAACCGATCAACCCATCCACCAAGCAAACGCAAATCAAACCCATTAAAACAACCCGGAACCGATCAACCCATCCACCACCACCGAGGGAACCCGATCTTCGCCGGCGTCAGACTGGTTGTCTTCCTCGGCTCTTCGCCGGCGTTGGACCGATGTAGGTGAGCATGGACCTCTCTTCTCGAAGACACAGGCATTTGGGTGGGTGAGGAGTGAATAGAAGAAAAAAAAAAAAAAAAAGTAAAAACACAACCCTTGCATACTTTCAGTCACAGTACCTGTATCAAAAAATAATCATCCGTGTTTTTCACTTATTTACTATAGTGTTTTTAGTTTTCAGCAAAATAAGCTTTATCCAAACGGACCCTTAATCAGCTTGTCATTTTCATATGACCTTAGTATAGTTGATCAGCTAGCCTTTTCTCTTGCATTATTAGAAGAACAAAGTTTCTCTCTAAACTAGTTTGAAGAGAAATTTTTCAAACTTCTTATATATCTATTTTTTTGGTGTGAATTTTGAAAATCTAACCGTTGAATTTCATGTTTTTTATGTTCTTAACATGCATATCAAATTTCATTCAAATTGGATATTATTTACTATTCGATCAATAAACTTATTTTTAATACTCAATTTTAGATCATAAAAATTTGAAATTTTAACATTTATTTGATGAGCTAACAATTGATCTTTGATCTTCTTGGAATTTTACATGCATAAAGAATATAATAAGAACATGCAATTTAACGGTTAGATTTTCAAAATTCACACTCAATATAGAGATATATGAGGAGTTTGTAGAGTTTCTCTATAAACTAGTTTGGAGAGAAATTTTGTTCTTATTAAAAATTAACCTGTAACCCCATGCATATGCATGGATACACTTAAAGATATACAATAAAATATATAATACAATTCCTAAAATATAAAATTTAAATACTACTGATAGTCATTTTTATATTTTATTAACTCTTTACAAAATTCTGTAAAGATATTATTAGGTATAAAATGTAAATTTTTCATATTATTATTATTATTATTATTATTATTATTATTGTGAAGCACTTTTTTTTTTTTTTTTTTTACAATTAATTTATTCTAGATTCTTTAGTTTTTGTACTTAATAACTTACTTAGATAAATATTTACGATGTGGTCTCACATTTAATTCTAAAATTAAGAAATAAAACTCTTTAGGAATAAATAATTTACGACACATGGTGTAAAATTAAAACTCTAATTTGGAATCCTATTTTGAGTTTCTCTCAGTTTCACCTATTATTATTATTATTATTATTATATAGATGGTTGGAGGATGAATGTCATATGTAGATATATTAGCAGCTGTATGCATGTGAAAATATTTTGAATTAAAGATCTTCAAAAAAAAAAAAAAAAAATTTCCCTTCTCACATTGAGAACTGTTTGGGTTAAGTTTTGTGAATTATGCAGTTACATTATATGCAGTTTACATCAATGCTTGTAGGCTGAAATATTTGTGGAAACTTGCTAGGGTTACTATTAGGCTTTTGTGTCTTTAAAGTGCATTGGGTTTTGTTTCATTTCCTATCTTTTCCAGCAAGATTGTGTTAAATTAGGTTGCGTTTGTTTCGACTGAAAATGAATTTGGGAAAATATTTTACACCTTGCCTTGTGTTTGGTTGCGCATGTAAAATTTGGTCAAACGGAAAACCATTGCATTGATTGTAAAATTTGGCCCCCAGACTCGTAAATCAATTGTAGGACTCATTTTACCTTCAAACTCAGAGCTCAAAGAGAAAACCCAGAGAGGGTACCGCCGATGATGGGTTGTGCCACCCCTCGACACACGACCCCGTCGTCGTGCATGCAAGCCACTCTGCCGACCCATCCTTCATCCTCACCGACCCATTCCTTGTCCTTGTCCTCTGCCAACCCATCCCTCTCCTCACAGACTCACACCAAGCCAAAGGAACTAGGTAGAGAGTTGCCCAAGGTCAGAGAGAGAGAGAGGCCGATCACCTGAACCCGAGATCGACTCCACTGCTGTCTGGGTCGTGCCTCTCACTGCCGATCAAGCAAAGCTCGACTTCATCGCTGATCTGCCCTTTTTCTCTCTTCCTCCCTCTTCCTCCCTCTGCCACCCATGTCACTAATCTACCCTTTTTCTCTCTATCCATGTTGAGCAAACCACTGCCACTGTGACCCAATCGCCTCTGTCGTGCGATCTGCCTCTCTTTTCCTCAAACTATCTCTCTCTCTCTCTCTCTCCCTTCCTCTCTCAATTGGACTAGATTTGATGAATGTTTTTGTTTGGTTTTGTTTCTTTTGTGTTTATATATTGAGAAATGATATTATATATTTGTTTGGAAGCTGAGAAAATGTGAGCAACTAGCAGAAAATGTGTTTTCTATAGTATTTTCAAGAACACAACCAAACACTTAAAAATATTTTTCAAAGCATTTTTTAAAATGTCACCAAACACTCAAAAATATTTTCTTTTCCAAAAAATATTTTTACCTAAAAATATTTTACACTTAAAAAACGTTTTACATAGAGCCAAACGTATCCTTAGTGCTTGTTATATAAAGTTCTAAACATTATTGGATGCTTCATTTCACGTGACTATGTGAGATAGAGGTGGTGTTGATGTACATGCATGTTGGAACATATCTAGATTGACCTAAAGATCCTTATTAGTTGATAAAATAAAATAAAATTTTAATTATTCAATCAATATTACAATACTGCTCACGCATTGTTTCATTTGTTTACAAACTTTTGTCATCAAAGCTTAATCAAATAGTTGTTTAAAAAAAGGAAATTAAAAGATTAATCAGAATAGGGGAAAAAAGTAACACCTCTTTTTCTATCTTATTGCTTTACAACTCTTGGGATTTTTAACACCTTTTTTTTTTCTTTGGTGAAATTAATAATTGAATATTATACTGTAATCTTTCCTAGTTCCAGAAAACATTAGATTTAATTGGCTAGTTCTTTACCTTATTGAGTTTTTTTTTTTTTTTTTTCCTATTTCTGAAACTTTTGGTGGTCATTGGTCACACAATGAAACCTGACTGCAAGGCTATGGGAAGGGCTTTTGAGTTCTGAAAAGTGTTATCATTTGTCATCCCAACCCATATCATTTGTCAGCTCTTTGTCATTTCAATGATTGAACTTTGCGGGATTGGTTTAGTTTTTTATTCAATTACGCATTTTGAGTGATACGCTTACTTTTCCACCTCGACGCATGGATAGTAATGCTACACCATAACATGTCGGTGGCTTACTTGTTATTGATTGCATGGTAGGTTCATCATTTACATTTTTTTCTAATGAATTTTACTATCGGATATATTTAGAGACATACTTAGGGTATTAATAATAAACTATTTTAATAAATTTTTATGGGAAAATAAAAAAGTAACTTATGAGTACAAAAATTTAATAAGGTAATTATGTCATGTGTCATATTTAAGGCCGAGAAGGCCAATACAATTTTGAAGAGTTTATACACTTGGATGGTAAGGTCGAAGAGGTGGGCCATGGCTATGTCAATGACACATTACCAGAGGGGGCCACACTATAGAGGAAGAGGTTCAGAGAGGGGGTTAGCTCTGACGTGATTAGAGGGATGGTAGCTGCCACCACATTTAATGCACCTCACCAAACCCCCTGACCGCATTTATGTGGAGAAGTCCACTGAACAGTGTTGTCTTAGTTGCCGTAACTCACAAAAGACTTGGGAAGACGTCTGATGGGACAAGCACTTGAATAGTGGCCTGCATGATCAACAAATGGAAGGCCAAGATCAGCCAAAAGAGGTTATATAATGTGAGAGATCCTCTAGGGATAGGGGGAGTTCATTGAAGAATTTGAAAATAATTGTAACATAAAGAACTGAAATTGTAATCAAGTTTAAGAGGAATATACTCTAGAACTACTCTCTTCGGACTTTGCTGAGGAAGAATTTTTTCGCATAAAACCTGTTTTTCTTTGTTTTATTTAAATCTTAAATTCATTATGGGCATTGTCCAACTCACCGAAACCTAGTTTTCAGCTCACTCTCTAAAAATTTATTGTGTTGAGTTCTTTGGACCTAAATCCTTTTACCTTTTGGGCTTAGGAATCAAAACCTGCCCTTACATAACTATTTTTTTTTAATTTCTTATAAAAAGTTTATTAAAATTGATGATTAATGGATAGTGAAATATTACCATAAAAACTTTTATGTGAAATATTTTCTAATTCTAAAATTAATGTTGTAATTATAAACGTTGGAGAAACTATATATTAATTTTGTTGAGATTAGGGTTATAAAAAAGTTGAGTACTAAAAGTTCAAAATTGTTCATTTAATAACATAACTATAAATACGAGTAAGGCTTGGGTTTATTGTTACCAATCTATATTATATATTCAAACTTAGTTTATTTTCTTGTCATATTTTTTCTAAAACAAGTTGATTGAATTATTATCTTCCCATATTTAGTAAACACCACAACCAAAATCTTTACCTTTTCATAAGTCTAAGTTACTAATTAATAACTAAATTATAGTTGAACTAAAGTATTTAAATTATTAGATAGAATGATTTTCGTGAACTTATAAAAATTAAATTCAACAAACTTGTATTATTAAAAATAAAATATAGTTTTTATTACGAAATGAATTATTTATATTATCAACAAATTAAAAATAATAGTTTAATATCTTATGAACTTATAATCAAACTTGCACAATCCAATATCAAATCTTTATAAGTGTATTTTTTTATAGATGTATAATATAAATATATACGATATTATATACTTAAATTGAGTCTCATACTCTTTATATATACACAAACACACACACACACACAAATACAAGCCATTACATTTGAGCTTGACTTGTTTTAAAGTTGAGTAGACTTGAGCTTGACTAATTTGCTAAATAAATAAATATAAACAAGTTCTTTTTTGAGTCAAGCTCAAGTTATTCATAAACAACTACGAACCTTGTTAGATCTTAACTGATATTCAAAATTCTCAAATTAGTAGTTTTTTTTTAGTAGATATTTATATACATTTTTAGTAATTAATATTTAAACATTTAATTAATTCTATAATTTAAACAGGTTTTTTAAAACCTTTGGAAGGCTTGATCAAACTTAACACATATGGCTCCATGTTTAAAAATCCAGGCCTTGTCAGGGGTGGAGCGCTTCTAGAAACAGTGAATGAAACTGGATAAAAGGGTTTGCTATATATATCAACTGCGTGAACGACAAGTGAGGTTGCTAAGCTTTGGGGGCTCTAAAAGATGGACTTCTACTACCGATATAGCTTAGGACAACCTTTATCCATAGTGAACTAGATGCAAATATTGTTGTTCATCTTATGAAGAATAACATTTTCAATAATCAAATTGATGGAACCCTACTAATTGAAGGAGCTTCTTGACTCTTAAGGACCTTTCCTGACAAAATTAGAGAACATGTTTATAGTGAAGCAAACCAATGCATCAATGTTCTAGTTAAAACAAGGACCCAATTAATTAATATCACTTTTTTACACCAATCACAACTTTTTTTTTTGGATATGAATGCTGAGATTTTATTAATGATATGAAAAAGATATTGCATCATGGAAAAGAGTTTGCTTAAGGAAGCAAGGGTTCTTTTCAATCCACGCAGTGAAATGAACAATGCCTAAAGCATGTTTAACTAATAAATAGGTTGGTCTATTACCCTGTTTACGTACATGAGAGAATTCACCACGACGGAAGTCCCTGTAGTGGGTATGCATACCTAAAATAATTGGTTCCACAACCGAGGGAGAGAGGGGGGGGGGGGGGGTGGTGGAAGTTTCACAAAGAGCTCGATGTACAATAATAGAATCGCCCTCTGGGATGAACTCTCAAATACCGATGCCCTTGGCAAATAAGACTAGTTATTTCAACAGCTTTTGCTTCTGCCTCCACAACACCCAACAGGGCATAGATCTTCTTGCTCAAAGCTGCCTCCACCCTACCTTCATCATCCCGGATAATAACACCAATGCCCACGGCTCTTGGTGCTGAACGCTTCAGAAAATATTGTGAAACTTATTATATCATCAGACTTATTGAATGAGCCTATCTTCATTCTAGTTAGCCCTGATGCCTAGCAGGAATGGAACTTTGGCCATTTGTTGATTATTTTTCTTGCTTAGGCTGACCATGTTCTGGCTGAATGTATCCACATCTAGTGGATAGCACGTAGCACTTGCATGGAAAACGAATAAAATAATAAGTCGTTTAGTTTTAGCCTATAAAAGTATAGAACGACGATAAAGCCTTCCTGGTTCATGTCGTATAGCGAAGAAGAGGAAGAAAATTAGCAAAAATAGTGCTGTAGTTCAAAATACAAGGGGTGTTGCGAGAATCGAACTCGCGACCTCTCGCACCCGAAGCGAGAATCATACCACTAGACCAAACACCCATCTTTGTTATTTTGTTTTCAATATCGGCTTAAAACTTTAGATTATTCGAAGTTAACAAATAATAATTATCTTTATAGTTTCTTGTAGCCAGCAACCAAAAACTCAAAAGAGAGAAAACATGGCAGTGGCATCATCACTCTCATCCCAATTCTTCCACCACCTCCTCCGCCCACCTCAACCTCAGCCGCCACTACCACCACCACCACCTTCCTCTTCTTTCTTTTCTTTGTTTCTCAAACCCCTTCTTATCCCAACTACCACAACGACAACAACATTAACAAAAACAAAAACAACAAAAGCAATAACAGCTCTATCCAAATTAAGCGCACTCCCTACAACCCACTTCACCAAATCCCTCCCTCCTCTCTTCTGTCACTCTCTCTCCTCTTTCTCCACTCTCTCTCACCATTCTACACAACAACAACATGTAGAAGAAGAAGATGAAGAAGAATATGATGGTGAAGAAGATGAGAGTGGAATTGAAGATTTGGAAGTGGGAATGACAGAAGGGGAGGATTCTGCAAAGGGTGCGGTGGAAAAAGCTTCTTCCTTGAATGTGAAGACAAATGGGGATTTGGAATTGAAGCTGCTACCGAGTCTGACTGTGAAGGAGAAGAAGGATTTAGCTTCGTACGCGCATAGCTTGGGAAAAAGGCTCAAGTCCCAGTTGGTGGGGAAGTCTGGTGTTACTGCTAATGTTGCTACCTCTTTCATTGAGACCCTTGAGGCTAATGAGCTTCTAAAGGTAGCAATGAATTGAACTTTTTATCTTTTAGATTTGTTTTGTTTTGTTTTGTTTTGTTTTGTTTTTTTTTTTGTTTTGGTAGTGGATTGTCTTGCAGTTTGGGGATTTGGATAAAACATCAGTTCGGGTTTAAGGTATATTCTTTTTTAACTGTTTTTGTCTCCTTGTTAAGTAGATGTTAATAGCCTTGCAAATTGCAATTGTCAATGTGAGTGTAATTTACTCCTTTTGGTGCTGAAAAACTTTGGTGAAAAAACAAGATAGAGTTCTTTTGATTTCATTAAGTGTGTCTCTGTCTGTGCTTAATGTAATATATTTTGTTCACAGCTGGTCACATAACCGGAAAAAGGAAGGGGTTATGACAGGTTAGGTTGACGGTCTGAGTAAAATTTAGTCACTTTATTATGAATAAAACTACTACCGATAAACGTTAGGCCCATATAGGTTGAGGCATCCCTTGATTTCTATTGAGAATCCATGTGTGACCCTAGTGTTTTTTGGATTATATAAGTTTGGTTGTTGTTGCTGTAGTTCTTTTGCTTTAATTTTTTGGGTCAGATTAATACAAAAGTTTTTGGATCTTTGTGGAAGAAACTAGGACTTTTCATTAGCAATCAAATGGAGTCAGCTTTTCTGTTTGGAATGCTAATTTTTCAATAGAATTTGTTGTTTAGCTTTTAAGCTTAACCTGGAATTAATGTGCTGTTGATTGATGAGAGTCCATGGTTGATTTCTTGTAGCACTTTCTTTGCTTTGACAGCTTAACAACTGTTTCTATTTGAAGAGCATCTATTTCTCATTGTTACTGTTGAGGGAGAGTTGGATTGATGAGACTTATAGTTGTAGGATGGGTTTGCTCTCTAAAGGAATCATGAACATTTGAAATGATAATCATAGGCTGGGCATACAGCTTGAAACTGTACTTATTGAAATTTGGGAATTATAACTTTTGAGTTTTAAATTGCAATCCTTGAAGCCATCACTTTAAAATCGGTCTGTGAATCACTAGCTTTTGTGTCACTATTAGTTCTAAACGGTTGAGCTATGCTTGTTGGTTAAACTAGAGGTATTACTTTAGGATCTTAGTTACTCTGATTTCCAAGATATTTCTGAGTTTGCAAAACTTGCAAATGCCTAAAGCATATGCCTTGGTTATGAGCCCTTATTAAGCTGTTGTGATGCTGATTACTGGTCCATTTTCCTTAACCAAATTTAGCATGTGGTGCTGGTTGGAACATCATAAAGTTGAGCCTGCTGTTTTTTAAGTTGGATGGTATGGCATGCTAGCTTATATGGACAGACTGATATGTCAAACTCCCTAGCAGCCATCTTGTTTAAAAATTTGATGTTATAGCTTATTTGTGCTATTTGCTACATATTAAACTATGTTCTGCTTCCTTTTGCATTTTCTTTATAGAATCTTGTAGTGTGGGACTGAGGCTTGGATGTTGTTGTATTCTTTGGTCTTCTGATGGAAATCATATTTTCAATTTAAACATTGTAAACAGATTAAAATACACAATACCTGTCCGGGGGAGCTAGATGATGTAGTGAAGCAATTAGAGGAAGCAACTGGTTCAGTGGTTGTTGGTCAAATTGGTAGAACAGTGATTATCTACAGACCTAGCATCACCAAGATGGAGGCAGAGGAGAAAAAGAGGCAGGCTCGGAAAGTTTTTGTGAGAAAAGAATCAAAACCGAAACATACATTGCTGGTAAGCAAAATAGTGTTTTTTTTTTTTTTTTTTAATTTATAAATAAATAAAATAAAATTAAAAAAAGTGTGTGTGTATATATATATATATATATATAATTTTTGTAATCCATAAGGCCACCGTGGCCTGTTTGCTGATCTCTATAGCTCTCTCCCAAAAAATGCAGAACAAAGCACAACAGCGCTTATCTGGGCGTGGTCGTCGGGGAAGCAGTAGGTTTAAGCTTGAAAGTGACATTTGAGGCAATGCATGTGTGGATACTTAACGTTGGATTTTGGTGCCAATTTCAACTTCAATTCTAATTAACTGGGAATCCTGTCAACTTTGTAGCTAATAGGAGGGCGCATTCAGTTAGAATGCCAGTCAAACTTTGTAGCCAAAGAGAGATGTTTTGTGATACTTAGGATGCCTGTTAAAGAAGAGCGAGTTACCTTTGGGAGTACTTGCACTTCAATGGCACTCCATTGAGTGGTAACTATAGGACTAGAATGGGATTGTTTTGGCAGATCAAGAGTGCAGAGTTATTTCTTCTGTCGAAGACATGAATTTGAGCTGAGATAAACAAACATGATTGGGCAAGTTCAAAGATGTATTCCTAGTTGCAATCAGAAGTAACATTTGCATGTTGTGTGATATTTACCATGATAATGCTAACTGGGCAAGAAAATATTTATTGCACAAAATGATGCTAGATAATATTAAGGTGCGGTTTGGATAGCTGAAACGCGCATCAGCGTTTTGCGGTTTCAGCTTTTTTTTTTTTTTTTTTAAACAGCGCCTATTACACTGTTCATGGGACAATGAACAGTATCAGCTAATGAACAGTAACTTTTTATTAATTTTTTATGATTTTCAGTTTTCAATAAAAATAAGTTATATCTAGACGGATTCTAAGAACCATGGGCATATGTAATTTCATTGGGAAAAACTTTTTTATTTTAGTAGACATGGATGAAGCAATCTCTGGCATAAAGGTTTTCTTTTCCAGCCCTTTCCTCTAAAAGCAGTTTCTTTGGTCCTCATCTTGCCTTGCGGCCATTGGTATTCAGAGTTCTTATGGATTTCTTGTAATGTGCAAAACTGAATGCTAGGGAGAACAATTTTGGCAATTTTTTCACCATTGGTACTGGAAAATTTGGTTGCATTATTATTTCACATGAATTCATCACTAACATCATTTTTATTAACGCTAATCAACTTCATCAATTATGAAAATTATTATTCTTGTATTTACTGCATTAGAAATGTTGGCTGCCTCAATCGCGAGCCTGTAAAGATTAAACTTTGTTGAAGGACGCTTGATTTTTAACCAATTTAGTGTTGCAATAGCTGCAACTTTTCAAGGCGAAGCTTTCCGGAAAGCAAATTTTGGTACAAAAGCTATAAATATAGATTTCATGCTGAAAGAAGATCTTATGTAGATAACGGAGTGATTCATGAACTTGGCTACGAACTTCAAATCAATTCTCTAGTGATCTATATATATATATATATATATGTACATACACGTTACAATATTTTCCTAGTGCTCGTGCTGCTTGCCCTCACAAAAAATGCTGCTTTTGATAAAGTTGATTCGTAATGATGGTAATTACTTTGCTACTTTCGACACAAAATGCCCAAAGGTTTAAGACTGGTTCTCTAAACTAAAATATCGAAATTTACTCCTACTATCTTGTGATGAATAGTGAAAAAATTACTATTCACTGTTTAAATATGTTTTTTCTGCCTATATAAGGGGAATGTCCCTTATGCAAAAAAACCAAAATTTTCTTTAGAGAATTCCTTTGGGCATATTTCTCTTCTTTAGGATTTTCTTCTAGAATTTCTTGTACCTGTTGAAATCTTATAACTACTACTGCTGTAAGTCCTGTTGTCTATTTTCAATAATAACTACTTTTAGTTTTGTGGTTAATATGCTTGCTGCTACCGCCTTATTGGCCTTTTAATATAATATTATTGTGCTTCCTATATATATATATATATATATTGAGAAAGTTTCAACCTATGACGACCGCTCTTAATAACGGCTCTTTATCATCAGACCAAGATATCAATCAATTTTTTGTATAAGCAGGGATTGAATCTTAAATCTCTTATACAACCATTAGAAACTTTATCAGTTGAGTTAACTGGACAATACAGAACAATACGACAACTGACAAACAATTAACCATTAGCTTTGGTGAAATACATCACTACTTGAGACTGTACACTGCTCTGCCGGTTGACACTAACTTAAATCTTCAGAGTAAAGTATGCCATTGGGAGAAAGAAGGCGCCGAAGACAGAGGAGGAAGCGAACCTGAAGAAGAATAATTTTCTGCAGTCAGTGAAGTTCAAATAGATAGTATGACACATGCAATTAGCGGTTAATCATACCCATTGAAAGCCTACAAATGCGAACCAGCAGCCTGGCAGACCATATCCCCTACTGGTTACAAGCTGGAAAAAGGAAGATGGGAGGGCCTTGTTAGTGCACAGTTAATAAAGATTATAACACCAGAAGAGCAAGGAATAGTTCTGTACCAATAGTAGAAGTGCACCCACAGCAAAGCATCCACACATTGACAAACTAAGAGATTTAAGATCCCGTCCTGCCTGCAGAAACAGAACAGATTATTTACCTATTTATTTACATTTTGATAAGTAATTTTTGGCTGCAAGGAGAGGGGGAAGGGAAGATATAGACACTTTTTTTTTTGGCTGAACACAGACACTTCCATGTTAGAACGCTAATTGGGTGCAGCCTCCCGAACAGCAGAATCCATTTTCATTAGCAGGTCTAGGCTCACGTTTCAGGCCTGGCATCGAGTTGAGCAAATTATGCATTGTATAGCCACGATAAGGAGAGCTTGAGCTTTCTTGTTATAATCAGGAATTACAGTCAGATCCCCTAAATTCAGCTATATTAAGTAATTCATTTAGCAGGAAATGCAACAAATTAATGGTGGTCAGAAAAATTCCAGTGGTACAGATATTCCCAAAAACAAAAGGAGAGCATGATCAGTGTACTCAAAGGCAAGCCGGGTGCTCGCCTAGGCGCCTCAAAGGCTCTAAGGCGAGAAAGGCGACCGCCTTAAGCCATGAAAAAGGCATGAAGGCGAGAGCTTCAAGTTTTTATTTTTTATTTTTTTATAGAAGTTTGTTGTAGAGCCTATTTTTAGACTATTAATTTCAAAAGGCCTGTTATAAAATCTATTGTTAGTTAAATTAATTTACAAATTTGTTTTGTGAGACTTATTGTTATATAGAAGCTTATTGTAAAACATATTGTTAGAACTAACTAATAGAGCCTAAACCATGTTAATCATATTTTGAAATAATTTGATAGACCTAATTTCTTCATGCTACACATTGAAAAACACTTCATTATAATATTATAATACACTAGGTACATATGACTTGAGTTCTATATGTATAATAAATATATTAAGAATTTGGCGCCTCGCTTTACTCAGGCTAGCGCCTTTTTGTCGCCTCACGCCTTGGGCGATACAAGGCCTTGGCATCTTAAGGTCGCCTTTCTCCTTTAACTACCTTGAGCATGATATAAGGATGACCACATTCATTTTGTATTCTTGTGAAGAGCTTATTTATTTGTGATAGAAAGACATTATGAGGACAAAATAGGGGGGAACATAATTGCATTGGCCCACCTTGTCCCACATATGCAACCTTTTGATAGTTACAAAGATTGCAAAGAGGAAATAGAGTTAAAGTAGCCATCGCTAAATGCCAAGTAGCCATAGCTAAACGCCAAGTAGCCAAATCTTGCTAAACCACAAAGAAAATTGTGCTTTGTTGTGGTTGGGGGGACTCTTTGATCCTATAGAGCAGGGACTTATTTTATTTTATTTTACTTGGCTTAAAAATAAGTGGGGAGAAGGGGTTTGAACCCAAGTTTTCCTCAATGGGAGAACCAAGCAATGCCATTGTACTGCAAAACTTTTTTTCCTATAGTGCAAGATGTATAAAGATGACATGAATAAACCCAAGGACATACATCAGACCTTTTTGTGACCTCATATTCAGGTGGCTACTGAAATTAAGAGAAAATAGATGGGGGGAAAAAAATCCAAGTCTATCAAAAGAGCCTTCCATTCCATCCCCATATTTGAACAAACTCTACAATATTCAGCAAGGCACCACTATAAGATAAAACAGATTGGATACTTCCACTGGTGCCCTAAATAGACATGACTCCTACATCAAGTTTCAGCAAGCTATGTTCCAAATATATGCATATGACTCGTAGGAAAAAACAGGACAAATTTCACATTAAATTAAAACAAGCATACCAGCAATGTTCCCTCAAGGCTGAGAGTTTGGGGCGTGACAGCTAATGCCATGAAGTATGGAATCAGAACTTTGTGCATCTGCAAACAAGATAAAACATTAACAAGAATCAGATGAGATATAATTTTCCATCTGCATAAGATTATGAAAGGGTATATGTTGTCCAGAGAATATCTGCACCTTATATTAATTTCCTCTACCTTTAACTCAGAACTCAAATAGGATTTATAATGTTAGTCAGACTTGGGATAAATGACATGAGAAAGCAAGGAACAACACAGATATGAAAATCTGTCCAGGTGTAATAGGCACTAATAAAGCAATTGTAATTTTAACTCTCATATTTATTTTTTTTGATAAGTATAACTCTCACATTTATCAGTTACAAGACTTTTTGAAATGATAGAAAGAATATCCTTAGTTCGCCCCTGAACCAATTCATGGGGGTCATTGGAAGCTAAAGAATGAAATATCACTAAAAATATGAACATTCAGTATAAAAGCAGTTGTCACAAGACTCGCAACCCAATTAATACAACATAATTAGGCAGAAGAAAAAAAGTTCCAAAGATTATAAAAGGATGGATAGTACTCATAACAGAACTCAAACAGCAAGAACTAACCTCCTGTATGACATTCTGATCATGTGTAAAGATTTTGGGGAACAACCAAGGAACAGATGTTCCTACAATTCCTAATAGCAATCCAAGTACAGCTCCAATGATGACAAGTGATTTTAGCAACATTCGAGCCTGTTTGATTTAAATAACGACTCAAAATACTTTCAACAGGCAAAAATAACTATACTATATTAGAGAGAGAGAGAGAGAGAGAGAGAGAGAGTTGGCATAAATACTATCAAAAGAGAGAGAATCAGGGATGGGGACTTCAAATGGATCATTCATCAACAAGATGTAAGTTAAAACATGATTGTACAGAAACTGATAAAACGAAGTTAGAACTGTAGCATCATTAAAAAAACCATCATTAACCTTTTCCAGGCTTCGTTTGGCTCCATATATTAACTCAGGCATATATGACTGAGCGGTTTGAGATAAAGGTCCACTCCAAACTGTACACATGACAAATGTTTGAATCATGACCTAAGAGTAAAGAGAAAGTTGTCAATGCAAATGACCATCAGGTTTCTACATAAAGGAAGCCAAAGCAGGGAAGATAGTATACAAGTGTGAGCAAAACTAACCTGATGAGCGGCCATGGTGTATGTGCCCATAGATGTAACAAAATATATAATGAGGGAGTAGAAAGCCACCTAAAAAATCAAAATATCTCAGACACAGAGAGATGATCACATGAGACCAGATACAGCTACAGAATTGAGTAATACTGTATAATGTAACCTTAGATATCATTGTTATAAACACTGGAGCAGCAAGCCCAAGTACTGTCAGAAGTTCATCAGGTGATGGAACAGAGATGGAATATGCATTGTATCCTTTCTTGTTCAGAGCTTCAATCATCATAAATCCTGCAATAACCTAGAACAAATGCTAGTGAGTAGCAATGGAAAACAAAAGCAAATGCATATCTTCTTGGCTGTGCTGAGAAGGCATCAATAAGAGCATAAGATGAAGAATATTTAACCCAAACAAAATAATATATAAATTTTCATTCAGCACACCTGGGAAGCCATTGTAGCCCATGCTGCACCAGCAATGCCATAGCCCATGAAACTGCACAGGACAATATCACCAACGCCATTTACAGCACTAGCCACCACCAAAGCCTTCAAAGGTCCCCAGGAATCTTTCATGCCAAGACTGGAAAACAGAAAGTGAATATCAGACACAAACTTAATGAGGAAACAAACATTCCAATTTCTTTTAACAGGCCAATATTTGATGTAAGATGAGCAAATCAAATTGTATCATCACTAAACACTTACTTACTCAACATCGTACAAAAATAAATGAAACATATTCATCAGTCAATAGAATTTGTGGGGAAAGCGGATGCATATAGCACCAAAGAAAGAATTTCAGATCTAATAAAGTTTGCCTAGTAATTCTATTATAGTAACAAGTATGTGTATTACCCAGTCAAGAACGAGTATAAAAAACCAGACTAAGGCACTATGTCCTCATTCAGCAGATAATGTATGGGAAGAGATACAGTATATCATCACCTTGCACTCTGAGCAACCCATCCAACAAGAATTGCAGGCCATGCTAAGCCTCGAATCTACCATCACAAAGATCATATAAACAAGGCAAGTGGAATAGAGCATTAAATTTTGCAGCAATGCTGCCAGAATATTCTCCAACAGATTTGTTCTCACAAAAAAAATATATTCAAGTGCTTCAGTAGCAGATAATATGAACTGCCAAAAGCAGTCAGCGAAGACAAAGCATGCCAATCCATAGATGTTGATTCTTTATATTTCCTTCATATGATAAATATGAATAACAAAAAAAATATTATAATATCTACTTCAGTTAACACCATCTTGACAAGTATACTCGAAGTTTACGGTAGAAGATCATTCTCAAGTATATCTGACTTTAAAAGGAGATGGTTTTCAGGAAAACAAGAGGATTTTTTATGTCATATATTTTTAACTTATACAGTTCCTTTCCCTACTATAACTTGGTTTTATGGTTTAGCAGTACTTAAGCAAGAAAAATCACAAAAGGAATAGCTGAAACTCTGAAATTATTTATAGAACACATGCAGGCTTTAAAAAGAAATTGAACCTGAACATATGTGTTTGCTGCAGGTATGAGATGTGCATTCTTTGGCCCAGTAAAAGCTGAAAAGGCAAAAATAGGCAAATCATCAGTCATTGGATTTTGTCTGCCATTCATTTGTGATAAATTATCATCTGTTCCAAAAGTTTAAGCTAATAGGAGATTGTGAATTTGATAATGTATAGGACCAGACTCCCCCTTAATAAATGGGGCCCAACATGTGGGACAGGTAGAGCAAAGATGAGGGTTTGAAATCAAGACCACCTACTCAGATGCCATAATAAATTTCAGATTGTTTGAAAAGCTTAAGCTAATGGGAAATAGTTAATTTAATCACAAAACCATTATTCTAACATGTATATAAATGCTCGTTGTTATCTATTAAGTGGTGAACACTGAACAGTATCAATCAACTGAACACCCAAAGAAATGAAGCACTCTACTTATCAATAATAAAATAAGTAATAACCAAAAGCTGCTCCAAACTTTAAAAATAATTTTTTTTTAAAATGTCAATAAATGCTCCATCTTTGTTACCAGTCAATACCCATGAACCAATGAATTTTGTGAACAAAAGCATCAAGCAGCCACAAGTCAACCCAACAAAGAGCAAGATAGATATGTGATGCTGCACTTCATTTTTATCCTGCACCAATGGCATCTTGTCAAAAAATGCAATGTGGGAAATTGAAAATCAAAGAGAAACTGATTGTTACAAAATATCTAACACCACAAAGTCCATAATTAGAAGTAAAAAAAAGCAACACAGCTGTGAGTGTTCCTAGTTCCTACCATAAATGCAACAAGGCCCTTCAACTGGTAAAGAAACTAACCTGTTTGGCAAGAGCAGTAGCAACCATATTCGAAGTAGCAATTGAGAGGAACATGAATAAATAACTCATATAATCACATACAACTGTTCCCGGCCCTGCCATTCCAAATTCAAAATTTTAATAACACCAGAAATATTGCCCTTCATAAGACAGGCCCAATAAATGCTTGTAATAGGACACGCACAAATGCACGCACACACAAAATTTAACCAACTTATCTATATGATGAATTCTTGATCTGAAGTTCCTTTTTTTAATTTATATCAAGCATCTTGACTTTTCTTTTCCAACATTTTCTTATCAACCACAAAGAACTAAAGCTCAATAAATCCCCGATTTCTCAAGTAAAAAATATAACTATTATGTCAAACTGTACTCTTGGTCTCTCAAATTTAAAGCACATTCCAATGTAACCCTAAATTTAAAAAAGCTTCAAATTGTCCATAAATTTTTTACTTTGAACCAATTTATTCCTTTATTTCATCAATTTAGACGGAAGAATACATTGCTCCATATTTTTTAAAAACAAAATTCGAACTTTTTAAAATCATAATCATCCATTTTTAAACAACCATTTATACTATAATATGTCATTAATATCTTTAATAACAAAAATTAAATTTTAGTTTATTTGCTTACTTTAACCAACTTTTGGCTAAAAGCTTTTCATCCAAAGGCACTTTCAAATATTTTTTTTAAATGTACATGATATAACAAAATCTAAAGCACTCGCTTAAAATCGAAATGGCTATTGATTTGAGCTCTAGGGAAGGATTTACATTTGCATTTGGGTGCGTATATATATGCAGCTGGAAAAATGTATTTTGATTTTTAAATGAGCGTTTATAAAAAAAAAGTGTTACGAAATGTTGTGGTTGCAAAACAAAGTTTTGGGTCGTTAGAAACACTCTTTTTATCTCCCAAAACCCCTAACCAAATGGACCCAAAATTGTCACAATATTTTCACAAGAAGCTCAAATTTTGCTATGCAATTAGACTTTCTGTTTGCCTACTTATTGAACTCTAGTACAAAAAAAAAAAAAAAAAAAAGCAGCTAATTTTAGAAATACTGCATAGTAATTTTTTGGAAGAGAATAACGGAATTGGAATTTACAATACCTAAAGCAGCGAGCTCAATAGAGCTACCCTGACCGATAACCGCGGTGTCAATGAGACTCATCAACGGTCCACAAATCCAAAGCCCAGTGGCGGGCCCAGTAAACATCACAATCTCCTTCACTTGCTTCCACATATTCTCGCTTCCCAATTCCGAAACCTTTCCTTCTTCTCCCGAGACCGAAATGATATCAATTTCGGGGCCGATGTTATCATTGCCGATGAGTTCTTTGTTATTGCTGCTAATGCGAGAAACAGTTACTATCCGATTCCGAAAGCCATTTTTCGGCGTGGAAATGAGTGATAAATTAGAATGGAAAACAGAGATGGGGAAGCGAGGTGGTGGTGGTGGTTTTGGAAGTTTGTTGGAGACGAAGGTTGGGTTTTGGAAGAGAGGAGTATTGTGAGATGTTAGGGTTTTGAATTGCATTTTTGAATTGGGAATGGGAAGAAGCGGAGAAAACTCCAGCTGAACTATCAAGAGAAAGAGAAAGGACGAAGACGAGAGAGGAAGAGAGAAAGATTAACATTACTACAAAGTCTACAACACAGGTGAGGCGGAGAGACACAGAAAGAGAGTGGTTGTTTGTTTTCTCTGTTGAGTTTTCGAAACCAAACACGTGGAGCCGGAACAAGCGTAGGCGGCCTTTTCTTAAATAGACAGTTCTTCGATTTTTTTTTCCATTTGTCCTTTAAATTTTTAACAATTTCGTTGGTGGTGATTCTTGCAAAATAACGTGGAAAAATAACATTTTGAGTTTCTAGAATTTGAGTTTCATGATAGAACTCAAGTTTTAAATGTTCGAGAGCTACCAAACAAAAATTATTCACGTGAAATTCACGTAGAACTCAAGTTTATAATACTCGAGTCCCTCTGTTTTTCAGTTCTCCATGTTTTCCAGTTCTGTGTTCTCAACTCCTCCATTTAAATGGGTTGTGTTCTTCGGATCAACTCCTCTGTTTTGATTGGTTGCGTTCTTCGGATCAATGTTTTCCAGTTCAGATCGTTCTGCATTCTCCACTCTAAATCTTTGTTTCTCTTCTTCGAATTTGCGTTTTTCAGATCTTATTTTCTAGATTGTGTCTTCTTCTTCCTTCGGATCTGTTTCCTCAGTTCTTTAGATCGTCTTCATCTTCATCTTCGTTCTCTAGATATTTCTCGAGTTTAAGAAACTCGAGTTCCACGTAGATAAATTCCTCCATCTCAACACTAAAACACAAGTCTTTAAGGCTTGATTTTGTCATTGAACTCGAGTTTCAAAGACTCGAGATGCTAGTTTCCTAAATGGTTTCAAACCTTGCTAACTAACGATATTCTATCCCCTTATTATGCTAGTCTCCAAATATCCCCCAGTTTCTTCTTCTTCTCTCTTTTTTTTTTTTTTGGTAATATTTTTTTGAGTAAACTACCTTGAGGTTTGGGCTAACACCACTCAAGTCCACAGCTTTTAAAAAGTGACCAACTTGGTCCTCGAACACCATTTAGTCTCTAGACGCCGTTTAAACCCGTTACTTGTTCTCAGTCTCTCCTCTCTCTTTCCACTTATCTTTTCTCTCTCATCCCTCTCACAAACCCTTACCTTCTCTCTCAGACCTCTCTAGCTCTTTCTTCTCTCTCTCACCCACGGCGGTCGGTGGCTAAAGACTCCCTCTCTCAACCTTTGGCCATGGTCGAACCCATGTTTTGCTATTAAGATCTTGCACTCTCTCTCTCGAATCAATGCCATGAAGATAGTTGGCTAAGGATTTTGAGCTTCTCCTCACCACTATTGTTGTTGTTCCTCGTTGAAGGCTACGATTGAGTGTTACTGACACTAGCTTTGGTATTCCTCAGCAATGTAAGAAAAAGTTTGTATTTGTGCTTCTGTTTGGGTTTGGATTTGGGTTTCTGTGTCAAACGTCAAATGTTTGGCAAAGACCCATGAGCTCCACCATTGCCACATATGACAAATCACACCGGCAATGCCACCACTAGTGGTTGCGAGTCTTTCTCCTCTTTCTTTGTTGGTTTGGGTTTTGGTGAATTTAGGATTGAGTTTTCTTATAGTAACAAAGATTTGATGATTTTTTATTTATTTGGGTTTTAAATGTGGGTTTTGGGTATGATCATTTGTGAATCTGTGGGTATTTTCTAATTTAAGTTTTGTATCAAAATGGGTCTAATATAGTTTTTTTTTTTTTTTTTTGTGTATATATGATTATGAATTTATGTTTGTAATTTGAGATTTTTGGGACTTTCAAGTTTTATATGGCTATGTATGTATGTTTGTGTTTTATGACATGGTGTAGCCATGTAGTGTGATTCTTAGAAACTCAAAGATCTTAGCATGAGCTAGGCATTCAGTAAAGGAGGGAGAGCACGGGAGAGAAGAGAGAAGAGGAAAGAGAGAGGAGAGGCTAAGAACAACTAACGGGTTTAAACGGTGTCTAGGGACTAAATGGTGTTCAGGGACTAAGTTGGTCACTTTTTAAAAGTTGTGAACTTGAGTGGTATTAGCCCAAACCTCAGGGTAGTTTAGTGTAATTTACTCTCTTTTTTCTTAAAGAGTTAATTGCAACTTACTCACTTGCGTTTTAACCTGTAGGGTCACATCAAACAGCCCAGGCCTAATAAGTATGGGGTTATGGGTTAGTGAGCCCAACACAATAAATTTGTAGAGAGTGGGTTGAAGAGCTGGGCCGTAATGATTGAAAAACAGTTGTGCGAGAACAATGCATGTAAAATCTAGTGGATATGTATTGTCCAAGGAGGCCAGTCTCTCGTTTCATATGTAGATATCACTGGAATTAATTACCAATGTTGCTTTTGTTGCTTCTGTGCTCCCCCTTTTTCATAGAGGGTCTCTCCCATTATATATCCCTTTTCCTTTCATCTTGATTCTACACTTGTTGATTATTTAACCCCACACTTGAGTACGTGTCCCATCAAGTACCCACTCTGGCCTTCTGTGAGTCATGGTAGCCAAGGCAGCACTGTTCAGGGGTCACTTCACATAAATGCAGCTAGAAAAGTAACTGCAGTGTATTCAATGCTGTGGTGGTAGCCTTCCATTCGATATTCCTAAGCCCCCATCACTTCCATACGTGTATGATGTTAGTTCTCATTGATGGAGCCTCCAGGAAGGTCACCCTGATTGTTCGGAGCACAGGCTTGAGCAGCATTTGTCATGTCCGAGGAAGGATCCCTCCTCGGATCACTTTTCCACTTGTCCCTCACTTACGAGACTTTAAGGTTGGGAGTCTCCCTCTCCGTTTCCCCCTCCTCAGATTATTCAATATCTTCGGGTTGAGCCTATGGCCCAATATATGTTTTTTTTTTTTGGCCCTTTTCCCTACATAACCTAAATTTAAGTTGCTTACTTATAATTTGAAATTTGAAATTCCATAATGTAAGTGTTCTATTGAATTCTTTTTGATCTTGTATTTTTGTGTTTTTAGAGGAAAGAGACATAAAAGTGAAGCAAAATTATATATTTAGCCATGTTTTTAACGAAAGTGGGTTACAGAACTTTAACTGAGCTAACCTCATGCAAGTAAATTATCAAATTTTAAACCACATATAGACAACTTAAATTTCAAACAAACCACAAGTGGGTAAGTTGTAATTTGCCCATTTTTGAAAAATGTATAATTTTAGTAGTAACTAGTTACAACTTACTTACAATGTGGAGCGGAAATTATTACTTACTCTATGAATATGATAATGTAATGTGTCATTCTCTCGTGTACTAATTAAATTTGTGGTAGGATCTAATTATAATCATGAATATGGGAAGAGGAAATATCACATTAGTGTATTTTAAAAGTATCTAATAGAAGAAGTTGAAATCAAACTTCTTGCTTTGTAAGAGAATTCACATTCCAAAATTCTATCTCATCATATTTTATCATCTCAAAAAGCTACTTTATCAATTATAACACACCATTTTATAATACCCTCAATATCCCAACTTTTATTTTACAATATAACACATTAAAATAATATTTCTACACAATAAAATAATATATCCCAAAACTCAAATTTAAACAAAAACTCAAAACCCAGTGAGGGAGAGAGAGGAATTGATAAAGTTACACAATAAAATATTAGTTTTTTTTTTTTTTTTTTAATAGAATTGAGCTACAGTGCAATTCTACCTTTAAAATTGCACTGTAGCACTTTTGCAAATTTTTTTGCAATAGTTGGTGAATACAAGTCCAGCTATGGGCTGAATTGTAAATTAGAGCTTACATTTGGCATATCCACGTGCCAGTGCGAATGCTCTAACACCAAGATTCACAAGGTACTATTTTTTATTTACAATTTTTTTTTTTATTTTACAAAAGGTACTAGTTGAACTATAAACTGAAAAGATAATTCGAATCAGTGTATAGTTGCATTGATCAACCTCACTTGTTTAATAGTGACGTCCAAAATATAATATAAGAAAAAGCAAAAACACTTCTAATTTTGGGGTCAAAATTGAATGGATGATGTGATTTTCTAATTTGAATTTAGAATTTCATAAATTTTGAAAAATATTCAGATTGATCATTCTCCTAATATTTTGCTTTTATTAAAAAAATAAATTAAAATTAAAATTATTTCTTCTTTTTTTTTTCTTATGCTTTTTTCTCATAAGTGGAAGAGAAATTTAGCGAAAATGATCAATTTTAGTTTTTTTTTTTAAATTTCATTGCTTCTATTTCAAATTAGAAGATCAAGACATTAATTTGATTATTATTATTATTATTTTTTTGCAAACTAGAGGTTAGTTTGATTTCAATCCAAAGTTCAGTGAGTGCTTTTATATTTTACTATTTTACTATTCTTGTATTTACTGCAATAGAAGATGTGGCCGCCCCCATCGTGGGCCTATAAAGGTTAAACTTTGTCTTGTACACAATGTTGGCAAAGGACACTTGATTTTTAACCAATTTACTGCTACAATAACTGCAACTTAAAAGGCAAAGCTTCCAGAAAACAATTTTTTGGTATAAAAGCTATAAAAATGTAGTTTATGCAGAAAGAAGAATTTATTCATATAATGTAGTGATTCATGAACTTGGCTACGAACTTCAAATCAATTCTTACGTGGGATTTATTACTAGGAATAATTACAGTAAACATACCTATAGTATGACCTGTTTTCACTTTGCCTGCCCATGGTTCAATCATTTACACTTTGCCCACCTGAGATAACTTCCGTTAGGAATCTGTTACCCACCTTTTCTTTTGCCGTTAGAAAAACACTTTTTTAAGGAAAAACAAATATAACAAAAATAAAAAAGCTAGGGTTTTAATTGCTTAAGAACTTCTATAAGAACAAAGTGGAGGAATTCAAAGTGGGTTTGATTGCTTATTCAAGTGTTTTGCTACTGTGGCTAGGATTCAAAGTGGGTTTGAAGTTGGAATTGGGGTGGGTTTGCGACTGTGGTTGGGTTTCATTTGAGCTGTCTCAAATGAAACTCCATGGCCAACCCTTCAAGCTCGTTTCCCTTAATCATGGACGCCACCTCAGCGGCAAGCTCCTTATCACCAAAAAACCTTACCAAGCCTTCACCAATCCCGAGCTCTCACTCCAATCTCTAAAGCTTTCCCAGGCCAAGCCTTCATCGAACCTCCATGGTCAACCCTTCAAGCTCCCACAATAAATCTCACCGAGCCCTCTCTCTCACTCTAAATCGGAGCTCAGTCTCTCTAAGCTCTTGGCCTGAGCTCTCTCTAAACCCTTGTTCTCTCATCTCTAAAACTCTCTTAAATGAACTCCATGGCCGCCCCTCTCAAGCTCACCCCCCTCACAACGATAGGTTTCATTTTCCTTCGTTCTTACTTCATGGGTTTCATTTTTGTGTGGTTTTGGTTGTGGGTTCATCTGATTTCCTTCGTTCTCGCATCCGTCTCGGTCTCAGCCTCTGTCTTGGCGGTTTGAAGCAGATCCAAGAAGAGGGCCAGCGGTGGTTTAGAGAGAATGGAGCTTGATCTCGGCCTCCGTCTCGGCTAAAATGGAGCTCGATCTTGGCCTTCGCCCAATCCGTTAATGATTGCGAAATCCCTCTTCCTCTCTCTTTTTTTATCAACGATGGTGGTAGTGGGTTTGGTTACTTTGTTGGCGTGGGTTTGTTGACTGATCGGTGGGTTTGGTGACTGATCGGTGGGGTGGATCTTTGGTTTGGTCGGCGAGGTGGTGGTGGTTTGATTGTGCTGGTCAGTAGTGGTGGGATCTGGGTTTTATTTTGGGTTTGATTGTGTTTTTCTGGGTTTGTTGTAATTGGTTTCTTGATCTGGGTTTGATCTGGGTTGGTTTATTTACTAGGTTTATGGGTTTGATTTGTTGAGAATTTGGAGTTGATTATGTTAGCATTTGGAGAAGAATATGAAGAATTCGAAGAACCAGTTGTAAAAATGAAGAACAAGTTGAAGAACATTAAGAAATGTTTTTTAATTATAAAATTTTAATTAAATTAGATTTAATGCTCTTAAACTTGTGTTAGATTAGATCATTTCCTATTGTAAAGAAAACAAAACACCAGTGATGTTTATACCTTTCTAATGTTCATACTTTTTTTTTTGTAAAAATTGGAAACATTAGTTTTTTAATTTGTTTTATGTTTGTTTTCGTCTAAAAATGTGTTTGTTTAACAGCAAATGAAGAGGTAGGTAACGGATCCTCAATAGAGCAAATTCCCAACCCAAAAAGCACATTTTGAAACCATAAATGTAATATATGCGTTTGGTGGAAGCTAAAAAGCAACTTTTCAGAAAAAGTTGCGTTTAGCTTATGTGAAGAGAATGCGCGTTCTCTTAATGGAGCTGTGAGGAGCCTTTTCCAAAAGCCCATGCGCGTTGAGAAATCCTACCATTGGACTTTGGGTGAAGTTACCAAATCACTCTTTGATAAATCAAAAGATAAGCTTCACACCATTCCTCATTCCTCTAATCTCTCTGCTTTGCCCTTTGCCCTCTCAATAATAAATTTCTAAATCCAAACACAAAAAAATCTATAACAACTTCCCAAATCAGCTAAGGAAAAAAAAAAAAAAAAAATCAATCCCTTGCAAATTAGGATTCCTCAAAATGCAAAACAAAAGAAACATCAAAATATAGCAAAATCTTTCAAATGGGGTTTGTACCCATCTTGCGGTGGATGGATTATGGAGGTTTGGAGAAGAAGTTGAAGAGTCTCTCCAAGAGGACGAATGAGTTCTTGCAAGCACTTCCTGATCTGATCTGATCCCGTTTGCTCTGCGTTTGCTCTGCTCTAATTCAATCTTCCTGATTTGAATCATCCTGTTTGTGAGTGGCTGAATTTAGAGAAAAAGAAAAGAATCAAAAAGATCAGGGTGAAGAAGTGCATGGGTGTTACAGACGAAGTGCTAAGAAAAAAAAAAAAAAAAAAAAAAAAAAAAAAAAAGAGGAAGAAGGAGAGCTCTGTGGAACGTTCTAGAGTTTGGAAGAAGTGGTGGAAAAAAAAAGGAGGAAAGAAGGAAAAAAAGGAAAAGAATAAAGGTATGTGTGTGGAGGAGAAAAAAAGAGGGGGGAAAGAAAAAGGAAAAGAAAGAAAGAAATGCGGTACACTTGTGGAGGATAAGAAAAAAAAGGAAAAAAGAAGGAAATGTTATCACAATATTTTTACAATAAATTTTAAGTGGCAGGTTATTATTAACTAATATTGGTGAAAAAAAAATAATTTTTTTAGAAAAAGAAAAAACTAATTTTAATAATACGATCAAATTAAAATCAGTATAAATTTTTATCACAATATTTTCACAAAAAATCTTAAGTGGTATGTTATTATTAGCTAATATTTGTGAGAAAAAAATAATTTCACAATATTAATTTAAGTATGAAATAAACTCCTTTATATTTACTTTGTCTTTTTTGGTAATTTACCACTCAAACCACCACTTTTATAAGTGCTAGTCAAACACTCAGTTTTTTCAAAAAACATTTTTTAACATTTTTTACCAAACACTTAACTTATACAAAAAGCCCAATTTCATTCCATACTTTTTGAAAAACCCACAGTTTCAAAAAGTTGAACCAAATTCACCCTTTGTAAGTTCTGTAGGCTTGAACCATGAAATTGATGTACCAGTATATTCATGTGGATTCCTAAACTAGACAGCCCTCAGCTTTTCTGGTTGACGCTGACCTAAATCTTCAGAGTAAAGTATGCCATTGGGAGAGAGAAGGCGACAAAGAGAGAGGAAGAAGCGAGCCTGAAGAAGAAAGACTTTCTGCAGTCAGCGAAATTAAAATAGATAGTATGACACATATGCAAGCAGTAATTGTTAATCATACCCATTGAAAGCCTACAAGTCCGAACCAGCAGCCTGGCAGACCATATCCCCTACTGGTTACAAGCTGGGAAAAGGAAGATGGGGGGCCTTGTTAGTGAACAGTGAACAAAGAATATGTAACACCAGAAGAGAGAGAAATAATTCTGTACCAATAGTAGAAGTGCACCCGCAGCAAAGCATCCACTCATTGACAAACTAAGAAATTTAAGATCTCGTCCTGCCTGCAGAAACACAGCAGATTATTTTATCTATTTGTTTACATTTTGATAAGTGACTTTTGGCCGCAAGGAGAGGGGGAAGGCAAGATATAGACACTTTTTCTTGGCCGAACACAGACACTTCCATGTTAGAACGCTAATTGGGTGCAGCCTCCAGCCCAGCTGAAGCCATTTTAATAAGCAGGTCTAGGCTCACATTTCAGGCCTGGCATTGAGTTGAGCAAATTATGCATCATATAGCCATGACAATGAGAGCTTGAGCTTTCTTGTTATAATCGGGAATTACAGTAAGATCCCCTAAATTCAGCTATATTAAGGAATTCATTGAGCAGGAAATGCAACCAAATTAATGGTGGTCAGAAAAATTCCAGTGGAACAGATATTTCCAAAAACAAAAGGAGAGCATGATATACGGGTGACTACATTCGTATTGTATTTCTTGTGAAGAACTTATTTATTTGTGATAGAAACACATTATGAGGACAAGATAGGGGGGAACATAATTGCATTGGCCCACCTTGTCACACATATGCAACCTTTTGATAGTTACAAAGATTGCAAAGAGGAAATAGAGTTAAAGTAGCCATCGCTAAACACCAAGAAGCCAAATCTTGCCAAATTACAAAGAAAACTGTGCTTGGTTGAGGGTTGGGGGGATTCTTTGATCCTATATAGCAGGGACTTATTTTATTTGGCTTAAAAATAAGTGGAGAGAAAGGGTTTGAACCCAAGTTTTCCTCAATGGGAGAACCAGGCAATGCCATTGTACCACAAAACGTTTTTCCCTATAGTGCAAGATTTATAAAAGATGACATGAATAAACCCAAGGACATACATCAGACCTTTTTGTGACCTCATATTCAGGTGGCTACTGAAATTAAGAGAAAACAGATGGGGGGAAAAAATCCAAGTCTATCAAAAGAGCCTTCCATTCCATCCCCATATTTGAACAAACTCTACAATATTCAGCAAGGCACCACTATAAGATAAAACAGATTGGATACTTCCACTGGTGCCCCAAATAGACATGACTCCTACATCAAGTTTCAGCAAGCTATGTTCCAAGTATATGCATATGACTCGTAGGAAAAAACAGGACAAATTTCACATTAAATTAAAACAAGCATTACCAGCAATGTTCCCTCAAGGCTGTGAGTTGGGGGTGTGACAGCTAATGCCATGAAGTATGGAATCAGAACTTTGTGCATCTGCAAGGAAACAAGATAAAACATTAACAAGAATCAGATGAGATATAATTTTCCATCTGCATACAATTATGAAAGGGTATATGTTGTCCAGAGAATATCTGCACCTTATATTAATTTCCTCTACCTTTAACTCAGAACTCAAATAGGATTTATAATGTTAGCCAGACTTGAGATAAATGACATGAGAAAGCAAGGAACAACACAAATATGAAAATCTGTCCAAGTGTAATAGGTACTAATAAAGCAATTGTAATGTTAACTCTCATATTTATCAGTTATAATACTTTTTGAAATGATAGAAAGAAGCTCCTTAGTTGGCCTCTGAATCTATTCATGGGAGTCATTGGAAGCTAAAGAAAGAAATATCACTAAAAATATGAACATTCAGTATAAAAGCAGTTGTCACAAGACTCACAACCCATTTAATCAACATAATTAGGCAGAAGAAAAAAAGTTCCAAAGATTATAAAAGGATGGATAGTACACATAACAAACGGCAAGAACTAACCTCCTGTATGACATTCTGATCATGTGTAAAGATTTTGGGGAACAACCAAGGAACAGATGTTCCTACAATTCCTAATAGCAATCCAAGTATGACTCCAATGATGACAAGTGATTTTAGCAACATTCGAGCCTGTTTGATTTAAATAACCACTCAGAACACTTTCAACAAGCAAAAATAACTATACTATGAGAGAGAGAGAGAGAGTTGGATCAATACTATCAAAAGAGAGAGAATCAGGGATGGGGACTTCAAATGAATCATTCATCAACACGATGCAAGTTAAAACATGATTGTACAGAAACTGATACAACCAACTAAGAAGACTGTAGCATCATTAAAAAAAACCATCACTAACCTTTTCCAAGCTTCGTTTGCCTCCATATATTAACTCAGGCATAAATGACTGAGCGGTTTGAGATAAAGGTTCACCCCAAACTGTACACATGACAAATGTTTGAATCATGACCTAGAGTAAAGAGAAAGTTGTCAATGCAAATGACCATCAGGTTTCTAGGCAAAATTTGCTCAACAGTACATTTTCAGAAAAAAATTTGGTGGCTGGCACCCGTTTGAAGTTAATTAGTAAGTTAGACTGTTTTTTAAAACTCGAGTTTGTGAAACTCGATTTCCAACCCAAAATTGAGTTTTTCAAACTCGATTTATGCCTGAACTCAATTAAAAAAAAAAAAAAAAAAAAAAGGGTGGAACTCGAGTTTAAGAAACTTGAGTTCCATGCTTTTAAAAAAAATAACACAAATGAAACTCGAGTGTATGAAACGCGAGTTCTGTTATTTTTTTAAAATGGAACTCGAGTTTCGTAAACTCGAGTTCCACTTTTTTTCTTTTTTTTTTTTTTATAAATTGAGTTCAAGTGTAAATCGAGTTTGAGAAACTTGATTTTGGATTGGAAATCGAGTTTCACAAACTCGATTTTCAAAAAAAAGTCTATAACTTCAAACGCGTGCCAGCCATCAAATTTTTTTCAAAAAATGTACTGTTGAGCAAATTTTGCCCAGGTTTCTACATAAAGGAAGCCAAAGCAGGGAAAATAGAGTACAAGTGTGAGCAAAACTAACCTGATGAGCGGCCATGGTGTATGTGCCCATAGATGTAGCAAAATATATAAGGAGTGAGTAGAAAGCCACCTAAAAAATCAAAATACCTCAGACACAGAGAGATGAATGAGACCAGATACAGCTACAGAATTTATTAATACTATATAATGTAACCTTGGACATCATTGTTATAAACACTGGAGCTGCAAGCCCAAGTACTGTCAGAAGTTCATCAGGTGATGGAACAGATATGGAATATGCATTGTATCCTTTCTTGTTCAGAGCTTCAATCATCATAAATCCTGCAATAACCTAGAATAAATGCTGGTGAGTAGCAATGGAAAACAAAAGCAAGTGCATATCTTCTTGGCTTCGCTGAGAAGGCATCAATAAGAGCAAAAGATGCAGAATATTTAACCCAAGCAAAACAATATATAAATTTTCATCCAGCACACCTGGGCAGCCATGGCAGCCCATGCTGCACCAGCAATACCATAGCCCATGAAACTGCACAGGACAATAACACCAACACCATTTACAGCACTAGCCACTGCCAAAGCCTTCAAAGGTCCCCAGGAATCTTTCATGCCAAGACTGGAAAACAGAAAGAGAATATCAGACACAAACTTAATGAGGAAACAAACATTCCAATTTCATTTAACAGGCCAATATCTGATGTAAGATGAGCAAATCAAATTGTATCATCATTAAACACTTACTTGCCCAACATCATACAAAAATAAATGAAATATATTCATCAGTCAGAAGAATTTGTGGGGAAAGAGGATGCATATAGCACCAAAGAAGGAATTTCAGATCTAATAAAGTTCGCCTAGTAATTCTATCATGGTAACAAGTATGTGTATCACCCAGTCAAGAACAAGTATAAAAAACCAGACTAAGGCACTATGTCCTCATTCAGTAGATAATGTATGGGAAGAGATACAGTACATCATCACCTTGCACTCTGAGCAACCCATCCAACAAGAAGTGCAGGCCATGCTAAGCCTCGAATCTACCATCACAAAAGATCATATAAACAAATCAAGTGGGATAGAGCGTTAAATTTTGCGGCAATGCAGCCAGAATATTCTCCAACAGATTTGTTCTCACGAAAAAAATATTCAAGTGCAAAATTCAGTAGCAGATAATATGAACTGCCAAAAGCAGTCAGCAAAGACAAAAGATACCGCATGCCAATCCATAGGTGTTGATTGCTTATATTTCCTTCATATAATAAATATGAATAACAAAAAAAAATATTATATTATCTACTTTAGTTTACACCATCTTGACAAGTATACTCGAGGTTTACTGTAGATAATCATTCTCAAGTAAATCTGCCATCTGACTTCCAAAGGAGATGGTATCAGGAAAACATGAGGATTTTTTATGTTATATAATTTTAACTTATATAGTTCTCCTTTCCCTACTATAACTTGGTTTTATGGGTACTAAAGCAAGAAAAATTCACAAAAGGAATGGCTGAAACTTCTGAAATTATTTATAGAACACATGCAGGATTTAAAAAGAAATTGAACCTGAACATATTTGTTTGCTGCAGGTATGAGATGTGCATTCTTTGGCCCAGTAAAAGCTGAAAAAGCAAAAATAGGCAAATCATCAGTCATTGGATTTTGTCCGCCATTTATTTGTGATAAATTACCATTTGTTCCAAAAGCTTAAGCTAATAGGAAATTATGAATTTAAACACGTGTAGGCTCATACTCTCCCTTAATAAATAGGGCCCAACATGTGGACAGGTAGAGCAAAGACGGGCATTCAAAATCAAGACCACCTACTCAGATGCCATAATAAATTTTAGATTGTCTGAAAAGTTTAAGCTAATAGGAAATAGTTAATTTAATCACAAAACCATTATTCCAACCTGTGTGTATATATATATATGTATATATATATATATATACTCGTTGTTATTTATTAAGTGGTGAACACTGAACAGTGAACACCCAGAGACAATGAAGCACTTAACTTATCAATAGTAACATAAGTAAAAACCAAAAGCTGCTCCAAACTTAAATAATAATTAAAAAAAGGTCAATAAATGCTCCATCTTTATTACCAGTCAATACCCATGAACCAAAGAATTTTGTAAACAAAAGCATCAAGCAGCCACAAGTCAACCCAACAAAGAGCAAGATAGATATGTGATGCTGCACTTCATTTTTATCCTGCACCAATGGCATCTTGTCAAAAAATGTAATTTGGGAAATTGAAAATCAAAGAGAAACTGATTGTTACAAATTATCTAACACCACAAAGTCCATAATTAAAAGTTAAATAAAAAAAAAATTAAAAACAACAACAACAACACACCTGTGAGTGCTCCTACCATAAATGCAACAAGGCCCTTCAACTGTTAAAGAAACTAACCTGTCTGGCAAGAGCAGTAGCAACCATATTCGAAGTAGCAATCGAGAGGAACATGAATGAATAACCCATATAATCACATACAACTGTTCCCGGCCCTGCCATTCCAAATTCAAAATTAAATTACACCATCACTCAACTCAGAAATATCACCCTTCATAAGATAGGCCCAATAAATGCATGTAACAGGACGCACACAAACACACACACGCATGCACAAAATTTAACCAACTTAGTTATATCATGAATGCTAGAGCTGAAGTTCCTTTTTAATTTATCAAATGATCTTTTTAAATATATATATATATATATATATAGGTCAAACTGTACTTTTGGACTCAAGTAAAAATGTAACTATTAGCTCAAACTGTATTTTCGGTCTCTCAAATATAGGGTACATTCCAATGTAACCCTAAACTTCAAGAAGCTTCAAATTGTCCGTAAACTTTTTAGTTTGAACCAATTTATTCCTTTATTTCATCAATTTAGACGGAAAAATACAGTGCTCCATATTTTTCAAAACAAAATTAGAACTTTTTAAAATCATAATCATCCATTTTTAAACAATCATTTATATTATGATATGTCATTAATATCTTTAATAACAAAAACTAAAATTTAGCTTATTTGCTTAGTTCACTTTCAAATATATATATATTTAAAAAATTTACATGATGTAACAAAATCTAAAGCACTCACTTAAAATCGAAATGGCTATGGATTTGAACTCAAGAGAAGGATTACATTTGCATTAATCTCACAATATTTTCACAACAACAAGCTCAAATTGAAATTTTGGAAATCCTATTTAGTAATTTTTTGGAAGAGAATAATGGAATTGGAATTTACAATACCTAAAGCAGCGAGCTCAATGGAGCTACCCTGACCGATAACCGCGGTGTCAATGAGACTCATCAACGGTCCACAAATCCAGAGCGCAGTGGCGGGCCCAGTAAACATCACAATCTCCTTCATTTGCTTCCATATATTCTCGCTTCCCAATTCCGAAACCTTTTCTTCTTCTCCTTCTCCCGAGACCGAAACGATATCAATTTCGGGGCCGCTGTTATCATTGCCGATGAATTCTTTGTTATTGCTGCTAATGCGAGAAGCAGTTACTATCCGATTCCGAGAGCGCTTTTTCGGCGTCGAAATGAGCGATAAATTAGAAGAGAAAAGAGAGATTGGAAAGTGAGATGGTGGTGGCTGTGGTTTTGATAGTTTGTTGAAGAAGAAGATGGTTGGGTTTTGGAAGAGAGGAGTGTTGTGAGATGTTAGGGTTTTGAATTGCATTTTTTAATTGGAAATGGGAATAAGCGGAGAAAACTCAGACTCTCAATTATGAAGACAAGACTGAACAACGAACAAGACAAGAGAGGAAGAAAGAAAGATTTAACACTTTAAACAGCACTGTTGAGGACAGAGTGAGGAGGAGTGACTCAGAATTCAGAAAGCGAGAGGTTGTTTTTTTACTCTGAGTAATAATTTTTCAAAACCAAACACGTGGAGCCGGGATAAGCGTTGGCGGCCTTTTCTTAAATAGACAGTTTCTTCTTCTTCTTCTTCTGCTTTTTTCTTTCTTTCTTTTTTTTTTTTTTTTTTTTTTTTTATAATTTTTTTAATGTATAATTTGGGTAGTATTTTTTTTTTTTTTTTTAGAGTTTCAACTTGGCGTTCGCTCTTGATGATAACTCTTTATTATCAGACCAAGATACTAATCATTTTTAGTATAGGCAGATTGAATCCTAGATTTCTTATTCAATTATCAGAGACTTTACTAGTTAATCAGCTAATTTAGATTGTATCTAGTTACAACTTACAGTATGAAGGGAGAATTATTACGTACTCTGGAAATATGATAATGTAATGTGTTATTCTCTCGCGCACTAATTAAATTTGTGATTAAAGTTAATCATGAATATGAGAGGAGGAAATATCGCGTTAATGTATTTTAAAAGTATCTAATAATTGTCGAAAGAATGTGAAATCAAACTTCTTGCTATATAACATCAAGGTACTAGGTTTTTTTTTTTTTTTTAGTTAACGTATTAGTTGAATTATAAAATGGAAAGATAACTCAAATCATCATATAGTTGCATTGATCTACCTCGTGTGTTTAATAGCAACGTCCAAAATATAATATAGGAAAAGGCAAAAACACCTCTAATTTTGGGATCAAAGTCAAATGGATTATGTAATTTTTCTAATTTGAATTTAGAAAACCATAAATTTTGAAAAATATCTAGATCGATCATTCTCTTAATATTTTGTTTTTATTAAAAAAATAAAATAAAATTTAAATGATTTCTTCTTCCTTTCTTATGCTCTTTTCTCATAAGAGGAAGACAAATTTAGACAAAACGATAAATTTTAGTTTTTTTTTTTTTTAATAATTTCATTGCTTCTATTTCAAATTAGAAGATCAAGAGATTACTTTGATTCTTTTCTTTTCTTTTTTTTTTGCTAACTAGAGGTTAGTTTGATTTTGATCCAAAGTTCAGTGAGTGATCTTATATTTTACTATTTTATCATTGTGTTTGTATTTAAAATTAACTACATTATCATTTAAAGAAAATATGATGTGATAAAATTATAATTGAAAGTGTGTATATAGAAAATTTAATAAGAAATCTGTACAAAATTTAAACTCGAATAAAATGTATATTAAAATAATGATATGCATAAATGTGGCCTTCCAAAAGCTTAAGTATCAACATTGAAAGAAATCAATTTAAAGCCAAAGCTTTAAATTATATGTACATAACTTAATAAGATATCTAAAAAAATACATGTGACTACAACCCGCCCTTGTAGGTGGAATGGTACCTCCTCAAGCACAAAGTGGATAGGTGTTTATTGGGGGAAGGGTCGAGTTGTAAGGTCAACAACATATTAATATATGTATTTTTTGGAAGCACAGACACAGGTATGGATACAACATGGGATACAAGCAATTTCTGAAAAAATAATAACATGATACAATGAGTATGACCCCGGTACGACATGGATTCGACACTCCAAATGAAGCATCCGTGCTTTCCAGTGTGTTTCTAACAACCTCAGGAGAGGGGGGAAAAAGATGACTGGTTATTTCAACAAAAATATATACAGAACAATACAACAATTGACAAACAATTAACTGCTTGCTTTGGTTGAAAAAAAATACAAATGTCACAGTTTGAGGCCGTACATTTCTTCTGATTTTAGCCTCATTGAGCACAGAATCACAATTTATCTTTGCCTAGAAAAGATATAATGTAATGTCAATGTTCTTTATAATTTGTAAATTCTGTAGGCTAGAACCATGAATTTGATTCCTGCCAAATTGATTTACCATTGTGCTCATGTGGATTCCTAAACTAAGCAGCCCTCAGCTTTTCCAATTTGCCTTGACCCAAATCTTCAGAGTAAAGCATGCCATTGGGAGACAGAAGGCGCCAAAGTGAGAGGAAAAACCGCGCCTGAAAAACAAAATTTGTATGTAGTCAAAGAAGTTCAATTACATTGTATTGCACATATGCAAGCAGGGGATGTAGCTCTTACCCATTGAAATCCAATAAGAACGAACCAATAGCCTGTCAGACCATATCCCCTTCTGGTCACAAGCTGGGGAAAGGAAAGATAGGAGGGACTTGTTAATGCATTGTGAGCTAAAGAACATGTAAAAAGGACACCAGAAGAGCAAGAAACAGATCTGTACCAATAGTACAAGTGAAGCTACAGAAAAGCATCCGCTCATTGACAAAGTAAGAAATTTAAGATCCCATCCACCCTGCAGAAAGAGCACACTTTATTTATAATTTGACAAGTGACTTTTAGCCCCAAGGCGAGGAGAGGGGGAAGCAATACAGACACTTCAATGTTAGAGATTGTGCATATCTTATGCAAGTAACTTCACCATAGTAAAATGCATTTGATCATGAATTGAATGGGGCCTCCATCTCAGCAGAGCCATTTTTATTAGCAGGTCTAGGCTCACATTTCAGGCCTGGCATGGTGTTGGGGAAATTATGCATCACAAAACCATGATAATGTGGGCTAGGGCTTTCTTACTATAATTGGGAATTACAACAAGATTCCCTAAATTCAGCTATATTATGTAATTCATTGAGCAGGAAACGCAACCAAATTAATGATGGTTAAACATATTCCGGTAGTATAGATGTTTCCAAAAACAAAAGGAGACCATGATATAAGGGTAACAACATTCATGAGTTATTTCTGGTGAAGAACTTATTTATTTGTGATAGAAACACTTTATGAATATAAGATAGGGGAAAAGCATTATTGTGTATGCCCACCTTGTCCCACATATGCAACCATTTAATAGTTGGAAAGAGGAAATATAGTAAATAAGTAGCCAACAGTGAACACCAAGTGGCCAAATCATGTGCAAACTGCAGAGAACCCTGTGCTTTGTTCAGGGCTGTGGGGAATTCTTTGATCCTATAGTGCAGGTCCTTTTTTTTGGCTTAAAAACAAGTGAGGGAAAGGGATTGAACCCAAGTTCTCCTCTATGGGAGGATTAGGCAATACGATTGATCCACAAAGCTTTAAAATGTCATGAATATACACAAGGGGGGTATACATTAGACCTTTTTGTGACCATATAATTCAGGCAACTACTGTAATTATTAGAAAGCAGGAGAAAAAAAACCAAGTCTTTAAAGAGAGCCTTCTATTTCATCCCCATGTTTTGAACAAACTCCACAATACTCGGCATAGCACCACTAAAAGATAAACAGAGACCAGAGTGGATACCTCAACTGGCACCTTAAATAGACATGACTCTTATATCTAGTTTCAGCAAGCTATGGTCCGAAAATAAGCAAATGACTCATAAGAAAAACACAACGAAGTTCACATTAAAGTAAAACCAAGCATACCAGCAATGTTCCCTCAAGGCTGAGAGTTGGGGGTGAGACAGCTAATGCCATGAAGAATGGAACAAGAACTTGGTGCATCTGCAAGGATACAAGATTAAACGTTAACAAGAATCAGATGAAACATACTTGACCATCTGCAAAATTTTTTGAAAGAGTATATGTTGTCCTCAGAATACTTGCACCTTAAATTAATTTCCTCTACCTTTAACTCAGAACTTAAATAAGATTATATATAATGTTAGTCAAAATTAAGGTAAAAAACATGAAATACCAATGAAACAACACAGACCTGATAAACTGTCCAGGTATGAGAGCAATGGTAATTTTAGCTTTCTCAGATTTATTTCTGTTATAATACTTTTTGAAATGATAGAAATCCATGTATGAAATATCACTAAAAAAGATGAATAGTCAGCATAAAAGCACTAGTCACAACCCATTTAATACAACATAATTAGGCCAAAAGCAAAAAAAATTCAAAAGACCCATAAAAATATTGATACTACTCATAACAGACAAACTCAAAAGGCAAGAACTAACCTCATGTATGACATTCTGATCCTGTGTAAATATTCTGGGGAACAACCAAGGAACAGATGTTCCTACAACCCCTAATAGCAATCCAAGTATTGCTCCAATGATGACTAGTGATTTTAGCAACATTCGAGCCTGTTTGATTTGACAACCCACTCAGAATACTTTCAACAAACAAAAATAACTATAAATTATTATGTATATATGTGTGTGTGTGCGTGCGTGCGTGCGTGTGTGTGTGTGTGTGTGTGTGTGTAGAGAGAGAGAGAGAGAATCAAGAGATGGGGACCTTAAATGAATCATTCATCAACAAGATGTTAGATAAAACATGATTGTGCAGTAACACCACAACCAAGAACTTAGAAGACTGTAGCATCATCAAAAACAGAAAACAAAAAATTGCTAACCTTTTCCAAACTTCGATGAACTCCATATATTAACTCAGGCATAAATGACTGAGCGGTTTGAGCTAAAGGTTCACCCCATACTGTACATGTGAGGAATGTTTGAAACATGACCTAGAGTAAAGGGTTATTTGTCAATGCAAATGACAATCAGTTTTCTACATAAAGGAAGTCAAAGAAGGGAAGATAGTATTTAGAACTCAAGTGTGGGAAAAACTAACTTGATGAGCAGCCATGGAGTAGGTGCCCAGAGATGCGGCAAAATATGTGAGGAGGGAGAATAAAGCCAACTAAAAATTAAAATATCTCAGATACAAAGAGATGATCACATGAGACCAGATACAGCTACAGAATTGAGTAATACAATATAATGTAACCTTAGACATCATTGTTAAAAACACCGGAGCAGCAAGCCCAAGTACTGTCAGAAGTTCATCAGGTGATGGAACAGAGATGGAAAATGCATTGTACCCTTTCTTGTTCAGAGCTTCAATCATCATATATCCTGCAATAACCTAGAATAAATGCACGTGAGTAGCAATATAAAAAGAAAGCAAGTGCATGTCTGCTTGGCTGCAATGAGAATTCATCAATAACAGCATAGGATAAATAATATTTAACCCAAACAAAATAATATATAATTTTTCATTCAGCACACCTGGGAGGCCATTGCAGCCCATGCTGCACCAGCAATTCCATATCCCAAGAAACTGCACAGGACTATATCACCAATGCCATTTACAACACTAGCCACCGCCAAAGCCTTCAAAGGTCCCCAGGAATCTTTCATCCCAAGACTGGGAAACGAAAAGAGAATATCAGATACAAACTTAACGAGGCAGCAAACATTCCCAATTTCATCAAGCAGGCTAATATCTGATTTGAGATGAACAAATTGAACTGTATCACCATCAAACACCAAGTTTCCCAACACCTTACAAACACAAATGAAACATAATTAATCATTGTTAGAAGACTTTTTTGGAAAAGGATGCCTATAGCACTGAATAAGGCGTTCAAAAGGATGCAAATAGAACCAAATAAGGCATTTCAGAACTAACAAAACTTGTATAGTAGTTCTAATATAGTTAACAAATAAATGTACCACCAGGTCAAGAACAAGTATAAAAAACCAGGTAAGGCATATGACCTCATTCGGTAGAAAACAAACAGAGATAAAGCACAGTATCACCTTGCACTCTGAGCAACCCATCCAACAAGAAGTGCAGGCCATGCTAAGCCCAAATCGAAATGGCTATGGATTTGAACTCTAGAGAAGGATTACATTTGCATTAATCCCACAATATTTTCACAACAACAAGCTCAAATTGAAATTTTGGAAATCCTATATAGTAATTTTTTTTTTTTTTTTTGGAGAAACATATAGTAATTTTTTGGAAGAGAATAATGGAATTGGAATTTACAATACCTAAAGCAGCGAGCTCAATGGAGCTACCCTGGCCGATAACCGCGGTGTCAATGAGACTCATCAACGGTCCACAAATCCAAAGCCCAGTGGCGGGCCCAGTAAACATCATAATCTCCTTCATTTGCTTCCATATATTCTCGCTTCCCAATTCCGAAACCTTTTCTTCTTCTTCTTCTTCTTCTCCCGAGACCGAAACGATATCAATTTCGGGGCCGATGTTATCATTGCCGATGAGTTCTTTGTTATTGCTGCTAATGCGAGAAGCAGTTACTATCCGATTCCGAAAGCCATTTTTCGGCGTGGAAATGAGTGATAAATTAGAATGGAAAAGAGAGATGGGAAAGCGAGGTGGTGGTGGTGGTGGTTGTGGTAGTTTGTTGGAGACGAAGGTTGGGTTTTGGAAGAGAGGAGTGTTGTGAGATGTTAGGGTTTTGAATTGCATTTTTGAATTGGGAATGGGAAGAAGCGGAGAAAACTCCAGCTGAACTATCAAGAGAAAGAGAAAGGACGAAGACGAGAGAGGAAGAGAGGAAGAGAGAAAGATTAACATTACTACGAAGTCTACAAACACAGGTGAGGAGGAGAGTGACTCAGAAGGAGAGTGTCTATTTTCTCTGTTAAGTTTTCGAACCAAACACGTGGAGCCGGAACAAACGTTGGCGGCCTTTTCCTAAATAGACAGTTTCTTCTTCTTCTCTCTCCTGTTTTTTTTTTTTAGGTAATATTGTTTTGGGTAAACTACCTGAGGTTCAGGCTAAGCGTGAGTTTGCCCGGCAACTAAGGTTGCATTTGGTTCAATGTAAAATAATTTTAAAATATAAAATATTTTTAAGTGAAAATATTTTCTAGAAATGAAAATGATTTCAGGTGTTTGGTCTCATCACAAAAAATATTTAAGAAAATATTTTAAGGTGTTTGGTTGTGTTTCTGCAAATTCTCTAGAAAACACATTTTCTCATCTTCCAAACAAATATTATAATAGAAAATATGAATATATAAACCAAATCAACAATAACACATAACAAAAAAAAAAAATTCAGTCTTTCTCAAATGTAAGCACCAATTGTGAGAGAAGGAGAGGGAGAGATAGATTGAGAGAAAATATTAGTATAGGACCACAAATCGACGAGTGGGTCTGACAGCAGAGAGATCAGTAGGTGGGTTTGAAGGAGGCGATGGCAACAGGGACGAGATTGGTTTGTAGATCAGAGATCGTGGATGGGTCTGATAGCTTCTCGGCTTTGGTTGGTCAGAGGGAAAAAGAGAGGAACTGAGAAGAGAAAGCTTCCTTGACCGGCGGTGTAGACCTGTGGCGAAGACGATGATGATTTGGTGAGGCTGAGGCATGAACCTGCAGCGCGATTAGACCAGCAAAGGGGACGAGGACGGTGATCTGGTGTGCTAGGGTAGAGGACGGCGATCTGACGGTGCTGGGGTGCAATCTTGGTAGTGCTTCAAGCGGCGCGATCTCGCTGGTGCTGGGGTGCGACGACCGGTGCGATCTGGGGTTGGGGCCGGTGCTGGGTGCGATCTCCTTGCTGTGATTTTAACAAAATCGAGTTACAAGTGGAACTTGACATTAGCAATGTCGAGTTCTATGTATATTTTGCCACTTAAATGTTTTTGAAAATTTAAGTGAAACATTGCTAATGTCGAGTTCCGCTTAAAAATATACATAGAATTTGATTATGAGGATATTTAGTTTTACACAAAACTTGATTTTGTTACTTAAATGTTTTTGAAAATTTAAGTGAAACTCGACATTGCTAATGTTGAGTTCCACTTAAAAATATACATAGAATTCAATTTTGAGGATATCTAGTTTTACACAAAACTCGATTTTGTTAAAATTGAGTTTCAAAAACTGTAGCATTTTGCTAAATAATTTCAAAATAAGGGCATTTTGCTGCATAATTTGTAAATTAGGGGCAACTATTTCATTTTTCCCGTCTTTCCTTTATTAAACCCAACGTAAAATATTAAACATGCTCTTGATATTTAAATGTGTTCTTGCCTTTTAAAGTGTTCTACAATCAATTGACCTTTACTGCTGTAAATATCAAATTAGTTTGAATTCGAATATCCAAGTGTTTTAGGAAATATCATTAAATTAAATACGTCATTAAATGCTTTGCCCTTTCCTAATTAACTCTTAAATTCAAATTTAAATATCTTCAATTAATTTAGCAATATAATCTCTTGAGTGTCAACTATTTCGGAATTAAAACCCTTATTTTAGAAAAGATTTGTAACTAATACCTAATTAATTACTTGTTTTTTTCTTAATTGACTTTTAGGTTTAAATTCAAATATCTTCTGACATTAAAGCTTGATTACCTACCACCGCACACCCTTATTGCGATAGTCACTCCACAAGTATAAGTGCTTGTGGGGTGTGGGGGGCAAGGGCTGGGGTTCAAGTCTCCAGGAGAGAGCTTCACACACATATACATTTAGATTAGGCTAAAGTAGAATTTCTATCTTGTAAAAAAAAAAAGAAAAAGAAAAAAGAAAAAAGAACTTGATTACCTTAACTTGGAAAGATTTTATTCTTGAATTAGACTATTGAGACTTTCCTTGTAAAAGAGAATCAAATTTAAATATAAACATTTAAATTTAATTGACTATCATCTTTTATAGGAAATCTTTTAGTCTTTCATGTATTTAAGACCATTATCTTTTAGGAAATATATCACAATTAATGCTTCATTACCTTCCATGATTATCTTTTAGATTTTATGACCTTTAACTAACCCTAAACATTAAAGAGTAATTTTATTAAGAAAGGAAAGCATATTAACTAAACGATTTTAAATGTTTTTGGTATTTTAGATATATTAAGGAAGACCAAAAAAAAAAAAAAAATGCATACAAACAACAGTATAAGTGCTTGTGGGGTGTAGGGGGCAAGGGCTGGGGTTCAAGTCTCCAGGAGAGAGCTTCATACACATATACACTTAGATTAGGCTAAAGTAGAATTTCTATCTTGTAAAAATAAAAAAGAAAAAAGAAAAAGAAAAAAGAACTTGATTACCTTAACTTGGAAAGATTTTATTCTTGAATTAGACTATTGAGACTTTCCTTGTAAAAGAGAATCAAATTTAAATATAAACATTTAAATTTAATTGACTATCATCTTTTATAGGAAATCTTTTAGTCTTCCATGTATTTAAGACCATTATCTTTTAGGAAATATATCACAATTAATGCTTCATTACCTTCCATGATTATCTTTTAGATTTTATGACCCTTAACTAACCCTAAACATTAAAGAGTAATTTTATTAAGAAAGGAAAGCATATTAACTAAACGATTTTAAATGTTTTTGGTATTTTAGATATATTAAATAAGACAAAAAAAAAAAATGCATAAAAACAACAAATTAAACTACATGTAAAATGAATAAAAATTGAACAACATTATTAAAATAAAACAAAAAAGAAATGAAGAATGAAAATTGGATTCTGCCCTAGAAGTGCGTATGCAGAATAATGGATGTGTACGCACCTAGGGTTTCAACCCGATTTCCAGATTCATGTTATGCATAGAATATGACAATGAAGCACATGTAAATAGCATATTATCACATAATCATCAAATACATCATGCATCATATTGATAAGAACAATAAAATAATAAAACAACATAAAATAACAATAAAACAAATAAAGAGAAAAAGAAAGGAGATTGATTAGTCCCTCAGTTGACTAGACCCATATCTTACCCTTTAGCCCCTTACATAAATGTAGATCGACTGGTCCCTTGGTTGAAATTGGCTACCTCAATTTTGTGTGTGTGTCAAAAACTTGGATAAAGATTGATTTTGGATATATGATTAAGAAACCTAAGACTAATGGAAAGATGGCTATAGGATCACAAAAAGGTTAGTGTGATTAAGAAATCATGAGAAAAAGATTAGTTTTCTAACAACCAAAAAGATTAGTTTTTTAATAACCAAAGTGTTAGAAAAATCAATTAATTGTTGTACTGTACACCAACCAAGGCATGTGAGAGTGCTGACATGGCTGGATTCGAACCCTACATGTGGAACGGCTGTGAGCTAAGGAGAGGAAATGTTGGCTGAAGTAAAGGATTTTTGGTCCGCACCAACGGCATGACCATCTTGGGGAAGAGTGAGATTTGCTCCTAACATGGACACCCGACACTTATAAAAGGGAGATAGTGACCCCCAATGGTTAGAGGCTATGAAATACCCCTTTATTTGCTGGGCTTGTGCTGGACCACTGTCGAGGATACGTGCATCACTCTTAGTGCCCCTGGTGTCCCTTTCCTTGTCCAAGGATTGCTCCCCACGTAGTGGCAGGGTCACCCTTTGTGCCACTACCCTGACTTTAGCGTGCTCACTCTTTCTCCTCCAGCCATTACATAGTATAGCAACTGTATTAGGATTCAAATGGAGGAATCGTGATTTGACACCTGTCTTTTGTATCTGGCAACATTCCTTGGACTATTAAAGGAACATGTTGCTAGACCATTAGGACAAGAACCAGGAAAGAACATTAGAGAAAAGAGTAGAAAGTTTGTAAGGAAGTGAGATAGAGAAAATGCCTCTCTTTTAGGAAGAACATCATCATTGTACAAGGAAAACTTCCATTTTTCACATAATAGAGAGCTTGAAAGAGTAGGTACATTCCCCCTTGCTCACTTGTGGTTTTTTATCCCTTCCTAAGGGTTTTCCATGTACATTATTTGCTTTCTTTATTTTCCTTGCAATGCTTTCTTTTTCTCTCGACTTTATGATGTTAATTCTTTCATTTTTATCACTTTCGAGCTTTTTCATTAAAATGTACTATTAGATAGCTCATCTAGTTTTCATATAAGTTCACAAATCTAACTTGCATGTACAATTGCTTATAAAAACTTTCCTCACACTCTTAGAAACTCACTAAGTATTTTTTAGTGATTTTGACAAAGCTTCAAATATTGTGAAAAGTTGGGATCTTTTTGGTGGTGGAAAGTGGGGGTATTTATAGGCTTAGTGGAGGCTATGGTTTTTTTTTTTTTTTTTTTTAAATTTTTTTTTAATGATGGAATGTTTTAATCAATCAACGAGCCATATCGATTCACCAAAAATCCCACCAAAAAGGAAGAAAAAAAAATCAATTTTAGGCTTCTAAACAAAAGAGTGAGTATGCATTAAATTAAGTGCATACACATCCATACAAACTTTTGTAAGCCTTTTGAAAATTTGGCTTAAAAAAAGATTTTGGGCTTGGAAATGGATTTTTAAGCTTAGACTTGGTTTCTTGGGTCACATTTTGGGCTCTATTAAGTTATTAGGCTCCACACCATACACACTCTATTAAGTTATAGGTCAGACAAAATGAGGTGTCTACACACATAATATTTTTGAATCTTAAGAACCTAAGCTAGGGTTAAGGGTGAATCTTTAACATTAGAAGTTGTCCTATTATCAATCAAAGTAAGTTTTTTTAACATTTTGATTATTGAAATTAATTGTTCTCTTTTCATAATTGTTTTGTTGGATTGATGTTTAATTTCTAGTTCTTTTAAAAGTCTTCTTCTATTAGAATAAGGTTTTATAGTCTCTCTAACAAAGCAGGTTAATTTTGTTAGATATTACTTTTGCTGTTGTATTGCCTCTAGAGTATGCGATGTTCTTGGGTTTTTGGAACAAAGTTATTATTTTCTAAACTAAATTGTTGGAACAATTGATTGATAGAATCAACCAAAGATATTTTTACTAATTAAGCTTGGTTCTAAATCTTCTAATCAAGTAGTTTATGTGTTTACTTACCCCATTGTATACTAAAATTTGATTGGTAGTGGATGCTTAATGCTACTGGTGGACAAATCATAGCCCCATAGTGATTTTATTATGTTGAATTTTATAAAACTTTCTCTATTCTAGTTTCAATTAAATTTTTCCATAAATTATTCGTGCTTTTGACATGTTTTTGTTTTCATTTTTCCAGTGGAATGACAACCTTAGCTACACTACAATTTTTGTTACAAAATTGGACAGCATCACTATGAAATGCAAAAAATAAGTATGCTCATCTGGTAAATTTTACATAAGATAACAAAATATTATTATAAGTCTCCAATGAAAAGATACTTTAATAGAAATATATTTTTTTATCCAAAGTTTTTTTTCATAAAACATAATTTATTTACCTTTATTACTTTCTGATAGTATAAAGGTTCATATCCTTTTCATATTACCTAGTTTATTTTGGTTGTGGGCTACAAAGATGATTAGGATTTCCATGTTTTCACTTATGGTTAATTTTTTCTTATTGATCATGTAGAGCATCAACTCATGCAGAGATTGGGAAATGATGTATGGGATCAGGTCTTGCTGGTGACTCCCTATTAATTTTTACTTGATGATTTTGTAGATGATCGGTCAATGTAGAGTCTGGGTGGTGATGTATAGGATCGGGTCCTCCTGGTGACTCCCTGTTAATTCTTGCTCGATGATTCTGTAGAGGATCGGTCAATGTAGAGATTGGATGATGATGTATAGGATCGGGTCCTCCTGGTGACTCCCTGTTAATTCTTGCTCGATGATTCTGTAGAGGATCGATCAATGTAGAGATTTGATGATGATGTATAGGATCGGGTCCTCCTGGTGACTCCCTATTAATTCTTGCTCGATGATTCTGTAGGGGATAGGTCAATGTAGAGATTGGATGATGATGTATAGGATCGGGTCCTCCTGGTGACTCCCTATTAATTCTTGCTCGATGATTCTGTAGAGGATCGGTCAATGTAGAGATTGGAGGATGATGTATAGGATCGGGTCCTCCTGGTGACTCCCTATTAATTCTTGCTCGATGATTCTGTAGAGGATCGGTCAATGTAGAGATTTGATGATCATGATGTATAGGATCGGGTCCTCCTGGTGACTCCCTATTAATTCTTGCTCGATGATTCTGTAGAGGATCAGTCAATGTAGAGATTGGAGGATGATGTATAGGATCGGGTCCTCCTGGTGACTCCCTGTTAATTCTTGCTCGATGATTCTGTAGAGGATCGGTCAATGTAGAGATTGGAGGATGATGTATAGGATCGGGTCCTCCTGGTGACTCCCTGTTAATTCTTGCTTGATGATTCTGTAGAGGATCGGTCAATGTAGAGATTGGAGGATGATGTATAGGATCAGGTCCCCCTGGTGACTCCCTGTTAACTCTTACACGATGATTCTGTACAGGATTCAATCCGACTAGTTCATGGATGTTGTGCGGAGGATCTAATCCCCATTGAGTTATTCTAGCATTTGAGCTCACGAAAAAAAGCGAGAAGACTACAAATAACATGAAAATGAAAATCTTTCTAATTATCGAGTCAATCATTTTGTCAAATCTAAATTAACAAAGGGGCTGTTGGATTGAAGTTAACACTCTTGTTAACAAAACTTATTTATAAGCCCTGGATTTAGTCATTAAAGGTAACTGTATATATTACAGTATCCAAACGAATTTATAGTCGTAACAACTAAGGTAATCTCAATCACAAATTTATTCCTTTCTAATTATGTTTTTTTGGTTACTTGGTTGTTGAGGTTTGTATAAATCTGGGTAAGTGGTTGCTCAAAATTTTAATACAATTTAAATACAAGAAAATAAAATTATTTATTATTGATTATAAACAAATAATAAATAATTCATCAAAACTTTTGTGAAGGTGGAATGTTAAATGAATCAATTTGTTAAAACCTTTGCTAAGGTGGAAGATTCAATTAATAGTACATATTTTATTTTCAAGGAAGAGTGAGATATGACAAAGGGGTTGTTGGATTGAAATAAAAATATGAGATGGAAGGCAAAATAAAAGAATTCACATAGAATGCACCATATAGTAGAATCTTATGTTGTCACACATAATATTCTTGCTTATATAGTAGTTAAACAGGGATGAACTCAGGATTTTAAGCTAGTGAGGGCCAAAGTATAAAGAAAAAAAAAAACTTCAAACAGGCACTTATATAGTATTAAAAATTATAAATGCATAAAATCATTGTTTCTAAATACATTAATATGCAATCATTTACCAACAAAGACAACAACAAAAACAAAATAATGTTTTTTTTTTTTTAATACTAGGTTGGCTAGGATTTTTTTTTTTGGGTTGAAGTATCCACTATGGTGGTGCTAAAAATTTTAGCTTTTAGCACCTCAAAAAGCTACTTTATCTATTTTACCACCTCACTTTATAATATACCCAATATCAAATGTTCTATTTTTTTATCACTTCATTTTAAATAATATAAACAACTCATTAAAATAATAAAGGAAGAGAGAGAATTTGAGTTTTTTAATTCAAGGAAGAAATATAATCTTAATAAAATATTATATTTTATTTTTAACAACTTGCTACAATTAACTGGTATTTATACCAGTTTATTGTAGTTGCAAAAAATTTAGCTTTAACTTCTCCAATAACAAATGATTTTTTAATTCTTTGGTGGTAAAACCGTTTTTTTGGGCTAAAATACAATCACCATTGTAAATGTTTTTTATTGTTTTTGTTAAGTTTTCTGGATGGATAGTTGCTATTTGAGTGAGGCTAGCTAGGTTTATTGAGGAGAAAGGGGGCCTACGGTTTTGGAAGGGAGGTACAATTACAAAAATGAAAAATAACTCATCTTTCTCTTAAATTTAAAAAGAAGAAACTACATTGTCGGTCCTTAAAGTTTAGCTACTCAGTGCTACTAGTCCTTGAAGTTTAAAATGAGTGTAAATGGTCCCTTAAATTTCATAAATGAGCAATATTGGTCCTTCTATTAACTTTTGTAGTTTTCTTGCTTATGTGTCTAATAGAACATCATTTTTTAAATGATGTGGCGTCTTATTTTATATTTAAAAATTGCACATCATTACACTTTGATACGATCCATTTCAAACAAAATTACCCATAACACCCAAATCGAAACATAACAAACTAGAGAAGATTTGAGAGAGAGAGAGAGAGAGAGAGAGAGAGAGAGAGAGAGAGAGAGAGAGAGAAAGAGAGAGAGAAAACACGATTTGAGAATCTTGATCTTTCCCTCACTCCATTGATCCTCTGATCCTTCAGAGCACCGTCCACCCTCCCCTCTCTAAAATCTTGCACTAGTTTCAATTGATTGCAACCTTGAAATCTCCAATCATTCTCAAACCAATGACAGTATTAACGATCAATAACAATATATAAGTCTAAAATAGATAAACCGAATAGAATGAGACTTCAATGTTCTACAATTTAATCATATAAAATGCTTCTATTTGTATGATATAATATTTCAAAGTGTCAATGGCTAAAAGATTACAAAAGCAGCAACAATATTGTTCTTTATCCTCCGCTTCTTCTTCATTTAATTTTTTTTTTTTAATCTTTTAAAATTTTTCTTTGTACTAAATAGCATCCTTTCAATTTTCACAATCATTTGGTTTCACCTTAGTGGTTTTGCAGATTGTTGATGCCCACTTTTGACAAAAGACCCAACAATGTAGAAAAAGTGGGAAAAGGAAAATAGTAAGGAAATAAGGAAGCAAGCCAAGCAAGCTGAAATGGCAGGATTGATGGTTAGCAGGCCCACAAGAATCAAAAGAAGTAAAGGAGGAGTAAATGGGCCGAGGAAGCCTAAGGAATGAAGTAGTAAGCACATGGGAACAATGAGAGGTAAAGAGGAAGTAAATGGGCTGGGGAAGCCCAAGAAATGAATTAGCAAATTCATTGGGATGGCTTAAAAGCCAATAAGCCCAAAAAGTAAATAAGGGATAAGGATGTGGTAATTGGGTCGAGGAAGCTCAAAGGATCTAGCAAAAAGCTCATGGGAGTAAAAGAGGTAAATAAGAAGTAAATGAGTCAAGCAAGCCCAAGGAATGAAAGGCTGGCATAGCAAGAATGTTGGCCGACAAAGCCCAAAAGAGGTAAAGATGTGGAAAATGTGCCAAGGAAGCCCTAAGCAAAATATTGATAAAGAAGTAAGTTAGCATGGCAAGAGCATCAGCTCGTAAGCCCATGGGTAACAAGAAATAAAAAGGAAAGGTAATGCTATAGCAGGCACAATGAAGTGGTAAGGAAGATCCACAACCAAGAGGCCCACAGACATAGGAAAGAAAGGAACATGGGCTCAGCAGGAAGGTGAAGGCCTTCACCCAAGCAATGCTTTGTCCAAGGAAGAGATGAAAGGCAAGGAACATAAGCCCAAAAGCCCACACATCCTTCACGCCACTAAAGATAAACACCAACCAAAACGTATAGCAGAATAAAACAAATACAGAGGCAACATAAATGGTGTGGGGGCAGAAAGAAATAGATTTAAACGGTAGTAGAGCATACACAAGGGGCCAAGGCACCACCTACTTGTACCCAGTCAATAAATGGGAGCTGGGCCACGGGTCAAGAGTATCAGGGTGTGGTCTGGTAGTTGGGAGAAAGAAGGAGGTCTATTTTGGGGTTCCCACTTAAACTTCTTTGGGGAGAAATGTCCTGTTGGGATGGCATCTCACCCAAAAGAAGTAAGTAAGAGTTGGAACCACTTGATGCATGTCATAGAGGTAGGTGAGGGAGAGGCTTAATCCTTATCCAGATAGGAGTAGTGAAAACAGAGAAAGGTAAGAAATAGGACAAGCCATTTTTGTTTGGGAATGAGGAGTGGTGCAACCAACACATTCAGTGCAATGGTAGTGGCTGGGCAGCTGGCAAGCCAGTAGGAAGTCTTAGAAGGACACCTATGAGGAGTGAAAAGCAGTTAAGGGGTAAAAATGGCAAATCTTATCATGGCAGACAATATAAAGGGTGGTAGCTGTGAACAGTAAGGGGAACATGGAAAAAGAGGAGGAAGAGAACAAAAGAAGAAGAGGTAGAACAAAGAAGAGAAAGAGAGAAAGAGAAGAAAAGAAAAAAAAAAGTGAAGCATGAGTGATAGGAATAGAAGCATGCATCAATAGGCTACCCATTTCTCTCCCTCTCGATAGACACACTATTTGTGAGACTAAGGATTGAAACTTTAACCATTTAGGTCATTTTTCCAAAGTGTTTAACTTCTATGGCAGAAGCCATCTCTAAGGTTACTCATGTTAGGGATTGGTTCCCTTCTTAGATTTCTATTTGCTAAGAAATTAAGTTTACTTCCTATGGTAGACAAGTTTTTCTTTAATGCTTGCTGGGTATAGTTTATAGTTATTAAATTTTCTGATGTAGCATTATTTTACTGTTATATTATCCCACTGTGACTTTACCAAGCTTTCTTTTCTTATTTAAGTGTTAACGTTATTTGTTTAGTATTTTAGTTACTCTGCCGTATTGTATTCCTATTGTAACATTTGTAACAACTAGTTCTGCTGTGGGCTCGTCATACACTCAATACCTCTGCCAGGACGCATCCATATTGGGAGGACTTAACTTGTGCACAAACTGGCCTAAAATGAGTTTCATTTAGGCCAGCTCCAACTTTCTTACCTCAAATCTACAGGCCACAGTGCAACAGGAAAGACCCAAGCCCAATAACACAAAAGACCCACCACATTTAAATTGATGACTTCACTGGGGAGTTAGGAAAAAGACAAGAAAAGCAAATAGATCCCTCATAAGTTATGCCCTCGAGATCAAAGACGATGCAAAATATGAATGTCATGCCATCGCAGGCAGAATCAAGGTCAGCCACGCCGCACCAACCCAACCAAGCAGAAGGTGCTAATGGAGTAAGGGCTGGGCCACAACAGCAACAAAGGAACCCTGTTAACAATACTAACTTCTTCACAGATGTATTTGACGTCAAATACTTTATTACTTGAATGATTGATGAATGGTTTTGCAGATGTATTTGTTAAAAGAGTTGCCACTAAAGATTTCATCAAAATAATGGGTGGGCCAATCTCTATTAAATCGATGGAGGGAGGTGAAGCTAGAGATTCTCAGATTGTGTTTTTTTCTTTCTCTCTGATCTTTTTTTTTTTTTTTTGAGAAAGTTGTTTCTTGTGTTTGGATTTGGGTGTGAAAGGTTTATTTGGTTGAATTGGATGGACAAAACACTTTAAATGGATTCAAGTCAAAGTTTAATGATGCGTAATTTATAAATCTAAAATAAAATGATAGGCCATTTAAAAAAATGCCGCATCATTATTTCATTAGATACACAGTTAACAAACTAAATGAATTTAATAGATGGACAAATAATGCTTATTTCTAAAACATTAGGGAGCAGTAGCTCTAATTTTAAATTTTAGGGACTAATAGTACTCAGTAAGTAAACTTTAGGGACCAAAATTATAGTTTTGCCATTTAAAAATTATTTGTAAGGAAATATAATTGTATGAGTAAAATATTTCCAAAAGTAATCTTTAATTTTATTCTAATATTACAACTTAGGGCATGTTAGGGAGACTGTAATAAGCATTGTAATGTAATAGTTATTCATATGGTTTAGTCATTTTTTAGTTTGGTAATGTTTTTATTACAAGGAATAGTCATTCCTTATGAATAGTTATTCTTCAAAATGAGGAATAATTATTCTTCTCTAATAGGTTGTAATAGTTATTCCTTAGTAGGTGTAATAATTTCTAAAATTAATGTATTTCCAAATAAACAAATTTTCCATATATATGTAACAATTATAAAAATAAAAAATCATAAAAAATAACTCATCTCTTTCTCAAATTTAAGAAATATTATTTTTAAGGAAATATAATTGTATGAGTAAGATATTTCCTAAAATAAATCTTAAATTTTATTTTAACAGTACAACTTACAATGAAACTTATGAATAGGTTGTTGAGGTCCAAAATATCACAAGCATTATGTTGTGGCCCAACAACATCATAAATATTGAAATCTAAAATTCAAAGGGGCCCCTAAAGAAGGGCAAGGCCCAATCCGCCAACCAAGACCCACTTAAAATGAGCAAGAGAATGCCCAAACCCATGAATAGGCAAGCCTTGGGCCTTAGAAAAGGAAGGAAAAAGACAAAGGACGCTTAGCCCAGCCTTTGTGAGAAAAATTTCCTAGGGAGCCCGAAAAGGAACTAGACACCTTGGGACTCCCAGAAACTTGGGATCCTCGGGAAATGCAAAAAGGGATCAACTAGGATTGGGACAGCTCAAGGGAGCATGCTTATGGACATAAGGAACAAAGATAGGCATGTCCCATCAGCCGCCCATGGTTTAGAAAAAGGCTGATGACTTAGGAATTAGCACTTCATGAAAAGGAGTTTGGTACCTCGGCATTTTATTTGAAAAAGAACATATTTTTTTTAATTTCTCAATTTTAAAATAGAAAAAAAAATTGTTGGAACATTCCCAGCATTTTCTCTTAACCAAACACATAAATTAATTTTGGCATAGACACAAAAATCAACCCAACTTAAAAATCTAAGGTGAAAATACACTTTTGGTCATACATTTTGGGCAAATTTCCATCTTCATCCCTACTTTTTTGAAGCACATTATTTAGTTCTTGAAAATCAAAAACCGTTACTATTTTAGTTCTTACTGTCATCTCAATAACAAAAATTGCAGACTTGGCACACAGAGTGCACATGTGTCACTTTAGACTCTAACAAGGCTAATAAAAATAATAATAATTTTTTTATTTGGTAACAGTTTTAACTAAATAAAATAAACATAATTAAAAAGCAAAAAAAAAAAAAAAAAAGTCGCATTTCATGAACACAAGAATGCAGATGATGAACTCAGGAACACATAAAATTCAACCACAAAAATCAAATTCATACCAGAAAATTCACAATAACCAAATTTCAAAGTGGCAGCCTATACCCCCCCAACAAACCCATCACCTGATATACGAACACATCTCTTAGACCCATACCCACTAGGGCCACCACATGATCCCGTGGATTTATTAAGCACAAGTGTACAACAACCATTGCCATTAAAATTGATTTTATGGGTTTGTGTTTTTTGCATATGGAAATGAAAAGAAAGAAAGAGGAACAAAACGCCCATCTTCTTCTTGTTCATAGACTCACCCATAGAGTCTCTCCTTCTTTGATATGTGATGGTGTGAGGGTTAGAGTTGTTTAATGGTTCAAAATATGTCGAGTTATGATTGAAATTTTATTGTAGAGTTTGGTGTTGATGGATCTGGGAGTGATGGATTTGGGTTTGGTGGTGGTGCTGGACGGTTTTGATGGTGGTAATTCGGGTTCGATGGTGGTGGATTTGGGTTATTGTGGTGCTGAAGCTAATGCATGTGACATTATTTGGTTACCAAGAAATTTCAAGAAAGTAAAAAAGAAAATTGAGAAAATAAAAAATGAAGATCTGTTTGGTCACTAAGAAATTGCAAGTAAAAAAGAAAATTGAGAAAATAAAAATGAAGGTCTGTTTAGTTACCAAGAAATAGCAAGAAAGTGAAAAAGGAAATTGAAAATATAAAAAGATTGGTAAATTTGTTTTTTGGAACATGTTTGATTGCCAAGAAAGTTCAATACAAGTTGATAAAGTTACCAAAAATGAAAGTAGTTTTTTATATATATTTTTTCAATTTTAAATTAAAGCTAAGAAATTAATTTTTCTGTTTTTATTTTTTATGGATAACTTCTTTTTAGGGACCATATTAATTGCTAGTTGAAAATTATATGGATAACTTCTCTTTTTTTTTTTTCTTTTTTTTTTTTGTGAGAAATAATTATATGGATAATTGCTAACAAAATGTAAAGACTAAATTAACCAGACCCAAAATATGAGGACAAAAATATCATTTTTTTTTTCTTTTAATTGCACGCACACATGTGCCTCGTATTCTAGTTATTATTATCACAGTGACTTCTACCCAAAAAAAATTATTGCAGTGACTTCAGACTTCTACTTCATTTGTTTATTAACTTTAGAACAACCCAATAGTCTACTTTAATCAACAAAGACATCAGTGAGGAACATGGATATCTTTCCTGTCCAGGTTCAAGTTCCTGAATTTATTCAAGTTTCTTAACTTGGTACAGTTTGAAGATTGAAGTCAAACCCTGGATGGATGATTTCTTGCTCTGACATTTTTACTCAATTGTTTGAGCATTTTATCAAAACGGAATTATAATATAATTTTGTAGAATAGGGTCACATCTAATAACGATAAGATTTTTAAAACGCTCAAACGTAGATGCTGATCTCCATGGCTCCGACCGTTTCAAAAAAATAAATTAAATTAATTTTTTTTTTTAGAATCTCAAAGTAGAGTTTCATAATTAGATTGAACATACAATACAGTCTATAATCTTATCTAGCCACACTTTAAATTGTGTTAGTGTTGGACATGTTAGGCTATGGGCTGCGGTATAGTATTATATTTAGAGATGGCCACAAGCTGGGTTTGGGGCGGGTAGACCTAATTAATTTGAGACCCGAACCTCAATTTGCAGACGGAACCCAAATTTAAATCCAACATGAATAGTGGTTTTATAGGTTTGCAATAATTTTTTTATTTTATTTTGTTTATTTTTTATACAATATAGAAATTTTTTTACAGACTTGAACCCTAGTTCTTGCCCTCTCACACCTCACAAGCACTTGTACTTATTGAATAATCATCATGTTAAAGATGCGCAGTGGTGCAATAAACCATATCAAAAAATGTTGAGTAATACCACTATTTTTTTTTAAAAATTCTTTTCTTTTTATTTTAGGTTATATTTTAAACTATTAGACCAATACAATCCCAAAGCAAAGCAAAGACTCAGAGACATAGTGAGAGAGAGAGAGAGAATCCAAAGCACTGAATCCGAACGCACCACCATTCCCTCTGGCAACGACTTGGTCTGGGCTAATGTGTCGCTTCTTCTTGAATCCGCATGCAAAGGTTCTTTCCTTCTTGCCCTAACTCACTTTCTCTCTCTCGCTTTCCATCTCTATTTGTTTCCCGAGAAACTAGATTTTTTTTTTCCATCCCCTACACCTAAAACTCACCCTTTCCTTCCCCTAAAATCAAAACCCAAAACTCAGATTCTCCCACCACCGCTGCCGCCGTTGCCACCACAGATCACCGCCACTGTATCTTTTGGTTTTCCTCTTTGTATTATGTGACTCATTCTCTACTTGTTATTATTTTCAATTGAAAATCAAACTCCATACCCAAAGCCTAGGTACGCTTGCTTTCCTCTTTCTCTTTTCTCCAAATTTAAGTTTTTCAATTGAAACCAAACAAAGGAAAAGCAGCCTACTGAATGATGCAAACAAAGATTTTTTTTTTTTTTTTTTTTTTTTATAATTTGGAAATATGACTTAGGTTTGGTATTGTGGTTTGATTGGTTTTGATTTAGGAAGAACAAATGCTTAACATTGATTTGTAAAGCCTTTGCTTTTTTTAATTAGGGTTATTTTAGGCAGGGTACCAATGGTCATTTTTCTTTGATTTTTAAATTCCTCAGTTTAAATTATTTAACAAATTTATCATCTTTGGCTTCATGTTGACCTTTGGTTCTTTGCTGTTCAATTCTCTATAGGTCCACCAAGTTTCTTTCTTTTTTCACATCTTGTGCTTCTTAATGAAGTTTAGGTGAATACCAGTTGCTTATTTTGGATTCTCAATTGTTATTCAGGTTCTTTGCATTAGAATCAGTAAGTAGAGGTATTTCTGTGGTGTGTTTGTAAACTTATAATGTAAGCCTACTGTGGGAATTTGATTAGGCTTCTGATTTTGTTGGGTCCATTTGATTGATAATATTGGTGGATATAGGCCAATACTTTGCATCATATTTCTGCTTTTGAGTGGGAAAGATACTATCTTTAGGTGCTTTTAAGCTTTATATTATGTTGGTTGTTGTATTAAGTTGGTCTGATTTTTGATAATAAACCATATTGACAGTGGTAGTTACATGTGTTTTATGCAGTTTAGCTTCTTGAAAGCATGTTTTTGGAGTTGCAATTTCAATGGAATTATTAATTTTTTGTTCCAATTTTTTTTCAGGCCCTTTTGTTCTATTATAGTTTTCAACGATTTAATTTTGATTTTGTTTTTTTTGTTTTTTTTGTTTTTTTTGTTTTTTTTTTGGTAATGAAGATGTGTTGTGCAAAGATAGTTGGAGAGAGAGATCTACAGGAGGCCCTTCACTGTTAGACCGGTGCCCTTTAATACTGATGAAGAGATTGTTGTATTAATTGTTGATCTGACACAACCAGATGAAGCATGGAGTTGAATATTATGTATTTGAGATTGTTCTGGTATTGGACAAATTCTTTTTCTTCTCTTTTAGTTTTATATTCTTGCACAGATTGTTTGTTCTTCTATTTTCCATTATTATTATAATTTTTTTTATCTGAATGCAACCAAATGGCCAATCTTTGGAAATCTGGCATTTTTTTTTTTATAAATGTGTTATTTGATTATTAGGGGTCTATGTGTTAGGAGGAACTGAAGCATGACTATAAGAAGAAGAATGAAAAGCCACTTCAATCTTCATATTTTATAATTTTAATGAGAACCAAAACAGTCACAATGAATCTAAGAGGAGATATGAAAAACTTGAAATCTTTGACTTTCAATTCTTTTATTTGTTTGTATATTATATGACTAAACATGTACCAAACATTGACTTTGTTATCATGCGATTTTTCATAATTGTTGGCTCATTCTAAGAAATCACAATGTGTATCACTATTGAACTCTTTTCTCCGTAAAAAAAAAAAAGGGTATTTGGTATCAGATGCTGACTGGTAAAAATAAGCTGAGTGGATGTGTTTTGCTTGATTAAATGATGGAGATTACTAACAAATTGTTTCTTATGATTTAGTATTTATTTGTGTCTTACACATTACAATTAGGTTTTGGATTTTGAAAATTTTCTTGGTTTTAATAGTTGAAGGATGGGAGAGAGGAAGGTGCTAAACAAATACTATTCACCTGTCTTCAACCCAGAGGCTTTTGAGGGGTCAAGCACACATGATGCTCCCCATAAGTAGATGTTATTGGTGACAATTATTTAGGTATTCGAAGGTTCTGATTCTACTTCAAATGTACAAATGCTTTGCTGAGCTTACCATCAAGACTGACCCACAAAATTTCAACTATATTGTTGAGTCTGGTGCTACCAAAAAATTTGAATCTGTGTGAAGAGGATGAGGTAAAATAAAAGAAATAAAAATAAAAGTCTTGCAATCTTTTGTACATATAACATGGTTTTTGACTAAATATTTTGATTATTCTTTTAATTCATTAGGCAGTAGAGACAATAACCATAAAAGAGAAGTTGGAGAGATGGAAGATGCAATGAAATGTTTAGAGAACAAAAACCTTGGATTTGAAAAGAAAAATAGACATCAATACTACACTAGATGGGATGAAATCTATGAAGGTATTATTTGCTTAACCAATTCTATTTTTATTTATTAGGGTAGGCTACCATCTCACAGTGCCACAAATGGAATCTTTAAGTCTCAAATGGCCTCTGTAAATTTTAAGATTACATGATGATAGATCAAAGTAGAAAGCCATGAAGGTTGTCTCTGGCCTTTCAAGTATAGGATTTCATTTTTTGGGATGCTCTTCAAAGCATATACTTCGTTATGTGATGGCAATTTTTCTTTTAAATTTTCCTTCAAATTCACTCACTTCAAATTCACTCACTTTCTTAAAGTAATTTTTATTTTCTTTAGTTTATAATATGTAGGTCTTTATTTTTCGTTCAACTTTTATGGGTTCAATTCTTTTTCTTTTATTTCATGGACTTAATCGGCAAACAAGGTACCTTCACATGGTACTGCTCTTTCTTATCAATTTTTAGCTTCAATCTTCTTGGGTTTAATCCTTATTCAAATATGTTAAAACTTTTAAGGTTTTTGTTTTAATTGGTGGTAGTTGAGACTTGAGTGAGGATCTTGCAAAATATGCAAAAGTGTTAGTATGAGGGGCTGATGGATTGGGCTGTGAGCTACTAAAAGACTTGGCTCAGTCAGGTTTCCAAAATCTCAAGGTTATAGACATAGATAGGATTGAGGTAATCAATCTCAGGAAAAAAAAAAAAAAAATAAAGTTCAGGTTTTTTTTTTTTTTAAATCATCACACCCATGTCATAGGTAATTTAGAAAATGTTACCATATAATAATAATAATAATAGAAAATTAAAAAAAAAAAAAAAAAAAAAGGTTATTTGGAAGATGTTGAAGCACTTGGGCAAAGTAGGTAAATGAGATCTATCAAGTATCTATCTTCCTATTTAATGATTAATTGTAAGCATATAAAACAGGTAGTCATGAAGGTTTCAATTGCAATAGTGAAACTTGGGATAGTATTTAACATTTTATGGCTTTTACAGAAATTGTGAACTTGAAGTAGAGGAATGAATTTTGTTGCCCCGTTGTGATGGGTGTGAACCCTCATCCCTCAATTTTTAGCAAAGACAACATTCCTGGTGGCTGTGATGTCAAAGTTTACTTCATGCTTTTTCATTTCATTTTTTACAATTTTGTGGAAAGAGTAATGGAATTGAAGTTGAATAAGACGAAAGAGAATCTTTTTTATGGTATGGCAATGGTATCTTCTGCATTGTCACAATTTGGCATTCCAACTTCTATGATTGGTGAGAGCATGTATTGGTAACTATTTCTTCACTGTGTTGGCGTGCTTGACACAGCAATACGTAATGGAAATTTATGGTGTTGAGGACATAGATATAGTTGTTTCTTCAAGTAATTTCTATTTAAAACCGTGGTAAACTACATCTAGTTTTGATAATGATTTATAGAAAGAGAATGATCAAAACTTTACTTTTACTTTTAATATAAAGCTACATTCCATTTGCAATGAGATGTTGACTCCAATGCCATTGATGATTTACGAAAGTCCCCTCTCTATATACCTATTATCAATAAGTTATTTATGAAATGTTTTCCACATTGTCATTTGACCCTTTGACAATAGATTAATAGTTTTGTACATGAGCTATGATGCCACTTAGGTTGATTACTTGATGAACAAATTAGTCTCTAATGTTGAGTAATGCTAAGATCACAACTTATTCCACAATTTTTGCCACAACTTGCCACATGGCAAGCTATGATTGGTGGAGAAAAAGTATTGGGTCCATGTGGGTCCACACCTTCACAACTTATAACTCACTATGTGATGAGTTGTCACAAAAGTTGTGATATTAGCATTACTCTTTGACGTTTCCCATTTATGACTTGTCTCCAACACACTATTTTACTGTTTCATATTTATTTATATTACTATTTAAGGGGGCTTTCCCAGTTTGGAATGAATATTTTGTTAGTTTAAAAATACCCTTACACTCTTAAGTTTAAGTAGAGACAAAACTGAAGAATAATCCAATAAAATTATATCTTGAATTCCTACTAAAACATTGCTTACAAAATAAGAACACTCTCTATTTAGATATTTGAACTATTTATATTCCTTCGATCACTAAATTTAAGTTTCCCAATATTTTTTTTAAACCTTTATCAAGCCTTAAGTTCTTAACCGATTGTTTGTTTGTTTTGTTTGTTTTTTTTTTAATTTGCGGTTTCCTTACTCTCACATTTTAATTTTTCAATTTTTTGCTATGTTTTGTTTTGTTTTTTGTTTTTTGGTTTTTTTTTTTGGTTTTTTTTTTTTTCGAGATTCCCTTCTTCTTTATTTTGAATTAAAAAAAAAAAAAAAAAAAAACTCCTACTATAACTTCTCATCCGTAAATTTAGGTACTACCATATACCTTTATTTTTTTTTTAAACTGCAACCCAATTGCCAAAACAAGACATCAATAAATGTTTTCTCTTCCCCTCACTCTGTTTCACTTTGAGGCATAAGTAGAGATAATTTTCTTAGTGCTCAATCTTTTTTATATTTTCTTCCTCAATGTTTCTATGTTAAATTTAGTTGTTAAAAATTGAAATACTATTTTACACTAGAATTTGTGTATATTTCAAATGGTCATTTTGAATATAGAAATACAAAGAAAGAACACTCTTTTACCCTTTTACATATTACATAACTTTACGTTTCCTTTTATTTTTATGAGTTGCCCTTGGTATTTGGTTTCATGTATTTGGTTTTAATTTGGTTTGGATCTCATGCAAACTCTTCGGTGTCATCCTTAATTGTAATCATTATCCTTTTTTTTTTTTTTTTTTGGGATAGAAACTGTGTATTGCCTAATATTTGTGTAGGTAATATGTAGCTTTTTTCTTTCTTTTTCTTCTGCCTTAAACTTAGTTTTGAGATGCATCTCCAATTTCCTCTTTCAATTCTCTTTTAATCTTAGATTTTTATTATTGTTACCTTGATGTTGATGATTGGATCATTGGGCTTCAGTGTGGAGAGGCTTTTTATGTTGGAAAATAGGCAAAAGAGGCTACTTCTCCCGTTCTCCCTACTCCGTGATCATTTGAAAACAAAATTTTTGAAGCACAAGGTACAACAACCACGTTTGGTGCAGGGTACAAGCAATTGAAACTTGAAGGATGTTTTATGTTTTTTAATATAACAAAGATTATTTATGGGCCCGGCTTTTCTTTAGATATTTCTTTAAATTTTCTATTTTCTTTAAATGGAAAGAGTGCTAATCAAGACAAAGTGCCCAGGTTTTTTGTCTTCGTTGTTTGTGGAACTTTGTTGGATTGCATATAATTTTACTTGTTAGCACCTTAGTTTTTTTTTTAGCAATGTCATATGATGTTGCTAACTTGCTTTATGACTTTAGAGCTTTTACTTTTTAGGACTTAGTTTCTTTCGATGTTCCTTAAAGCATATATATGTTCCCACTTTGGATTTGAAAACTGGAAACGCGTGGGATTGTCAGTCACTTTTAGGGACAATCAGTCAAGGAACGAAAGTTCGTGTAAAGACTAAATAGGAGTTTTTACTTTTATGGACACTGCCAGTCATATAAAAGAAAGGTTGTTTCCGAAGTCCATTATGCTTTCTTCACTCATATCTCTTTTAATTTCCATTTAGTCACATCTTTCTTTCATTCTCCTCTTCTCCCTCCAAATTTTCTCAATTCTTTTGCTCATATTTTCCAATGACTCTGCAAATCAATGGAGGAGGCTCTTGTTCCTCCACTACCCGATTCAGCTATGACATTTGCTTGGGCTTTAGATGTGAAGATACTCGCTATAATTTTACCGATCAATTATATAAGGCTTTATGTGACAAATGTTTTAACACCTTTATTGATGATAATCTTCAAAGAGGAGAAGAAATTTCAACAGAGCTTCTCAAAGCGATAGAATTGTCAATGATTTCGATTGTCGATTTTCTGAAAATTTTGCATCTTCAACTTGGTGTTTGAATGAGCTTGTCAAAATTCTTGAGTGTAAGAATTTTGGCCAATTAGTTTTACCCGTTTTTTACAAAGTAAATCCATCAAAAGTACGTATACAAGAGGAAAAGTTTGGGATTGCGCTAACTGAACATGAAGAAAGACATAACAAATATGAGGGTTCAGAGTTGGAGGGAAGCTTTAACCAAAGCAACTTATTTGGCTGGATTCTCTTAAAAGGAAGGGTATGTATCTATTACTACTTTTTTGCCTTCATGTAATATAAAACATTAATAGTTTTGTTATCACCATTTAATTCCAAATAATCAAAGGATTTGCATTGCATACTCAAAGTTAGTACATGGTAAAACTTCAAATTCATCATGCTTAGGTAGAAGAATATTGATTTCTAAATTAACACACAAAGATATATACTTCTAGAAAGGCAAATGATTTCACCTTCCAATGTTATGTTCATGTACTAAATAGGAAATAAACAAGAGAGATTTGAGAAACATTGGATCCACTTTAGATTGCCTCTTCTATTCTGCTTCCTTTCTCCATATAATAGATTTTGATTCGGTTTTTTGAGAAGCTTAGAGAGAGGAAAAGTCACAATCACATCCACAATCATTTGCCAAACAAAAATTTCAGAATAAGATATTTTTTATAATAAAAAAATTTGTCACAAATTGCAATCCAAATGAATTCCACATTTGCAACCATGACCAACATGTCAATACCAAGCTTAAGCTTGATATTAATATGAACCAAAGTAAACCTATGAACAAAAAGTTGTCTCTTTGTTAGTTGATAAATAGGTTATCTAATATTTTTCTCCAAATTATAACAAACATCATCAATTTGGAATATACCACAAGTTCACACACTAAAATCCCCTATTACATCAAAAGTTCTAATGCTCAACTGTTGATTCATATATGCAAACATCTCTACAAAGTCGAGCGCAAAAACTACTAAAATGGAAAGTAAAAACTAAATGAAAACAAAACTAGCTCTTACGAAGCTCAACTAAGGCTCCAGCAACTACTCTATTGCATAAAACCACTCACTGATTTTTTTTTTTTTTTTAAAAAGAAGGTAAGCTAACAGAGCTCAATAAAAGGGGTTAGGTGGCATGAGTTATAAAGAATGCATAAACACATGAGAATTAGAAAATTTTCTAAATACATGACTTCTTTGAGCATGCACACACAATTTTTCGTGAGCTTTATTAAAAAAAAAAAAAAAAAATCTTTAGATAGCTTTGAAAAATAATTTGCATACTTTCTCTAAAGATATATCTCATTAGATTTAGAAATCGTTTTCCTTAGATTTTTTTTTTTTTTTTTGCTAGATAAGATAGAATTTCATCCTATTGAGTCTTCTCTATGATGATTATTCTTTATTATCAAGCCAAGACACCGATTGATTTTAAGTGTAGGCGGGGGTTAAACCTTGAATCTCTTATTTGACAATAAAATACTTTACTAATTGAGCTAGTTGGAAGCCTGGAACCCACAATTGCTTTTTTTTTTTTTTTTTTTTAACATCATCTATTGAAAAACCTTGGTCTTGAAAACTTCTTAACTTCATAAGAATCTCATCGTAATCATACTTCCATGAATTAACATCACAAAACTTGATCCCTCAATTGTTAGTAATTAAATAATTAGTAATTTCCTTTATCATAACATGAAACACAATTACTTTTAATATTACTTTTGTTACTCACTTTTTATATATGTAGCTTGTAATCCCATAGACCATTGGATTTGCATTGTATACTCAAAATTAGCACATGTTAAAACTTCAAATTCGTCATACATAAGTAAATGAGCATTCATATCTAAATTAATATATAAAGGATATACACTTCAAGGTAAATGATTTCACCTCTCACTTTTATGTCCATGTACTAAGTAGGAATTAACAAGAGATAACCCATAGGTCCACTCTAGATTGCCTCCTCTTTGCTGATTCCTTTTTTGTTTACATTTTGATATGGTTTTTGAAATACTGTCATACCGGGAAGGAGAGAAAATCTCATAATCGCATCCTTAATTGCTTACCAAGCAACAATTTGAGAATAAGACAATAAATAAGTAAACATTAGTATAGAGGAAAATATTGAGAACAAATTCTAGGAAAGAGGGAAAAGCAGGAGAAAGCATTTCATAAGTTGGGTGTTTAATTTAATTGAGGAAAAAGTTTAGGAACACAACTTTTAATACAATTATAAAGGGTTGATTGTGGGTGAAGTAGAAAAGTGGTAGATTCATATGAAAATGAGTGTCCAAAACTTACAATTAGGAGATGACCAAAATTCATATGAATATATGTGTATGTATGTGTGTGTGTGTGTATGTGTGTATATATTATAGTATAGATTTTCGTCTAGTCAACACATTAAATGATTCTTATGCTTTTGTGCTTGGCAATTGCTTTGAATCCGACTCAATTTATCAAAAGAATTATAAAAGAGATATCAAGTACCACATCAAATCGGACACAACTATTTGTCGCTAAATATCTAGTTGGAATAGATTCTCATGTGGGAGAGATAGAATTGCTTTTAGATACAAAGTCAAATGGTGTTCGCATGCTAGGGATTCATGGTCTTGGGGGAGTAAGTAAAACTACAATTGCAAAAGCTGTTTATAATAGAATTTTTTATCGTTTTGATAGGAGCTGCTTTCTAGAGAATGTTAGAGAAAACTCATGGACAACCAATGGCATAATCCAACTACGAGAGAAACTTATGATATTACAAGATACATATTTAAAGGTGGGCAATGTTCCCAAAGGAATTGACCTGACAATGGATAGGCTTTGTCATACAAGGCTTCTTTTAATTCTTGATGATGTGGATGAATCGAACCAGATAGAAAATTTGCTTGGGAGATGTGATTGGTTTGGTTCAGGAAGTATAATTATTATAACAACAAGAGACAAACAAGTGGTAACAACTCTTGGAAAATATCATCTAGTTTATGAGGTTAAGAAATTGAATCAATGTGAAGCTCATGAACTCTTCAGCCTGCACACCTTCCAAATGAATAAACCAGGGGAAGACTATTTAAAAGTTGCAAAGCAAATTATACATTATGCTAATGGCCTTCCATTAGCACTAAAAATAATAGGTTTTGATTTGTGTGGAAAAAGTATACATGAATGGGAAAACGTATTAGAAAAGTACAAAAACATTCCTCTCAAAAAAATTCAAGAAAAGCTCAAAATAAGTTATGATGGATTGGAAAAAACTGAAAAGGATATTTTTCTCCAGGTTGCTTGTTTTTTCAAGGGATTTGAGAAGGATTACGTTACAAATATACTAGAAACTTGCAATTTATATCAACATTATGGTATTCGAAAACTTATCGATAAGTGTCTTATAACTCTTGATCTGTATGGCATATTGTTGATGCATGATTTGTTACAACAAATGGGTAGGGAAATTGTTCAACAAGAATCTGAAAACCCAGAAAATCGTAGCAGGATATGGTGTTATGAGGATGCTTATAAAGTGCTAACCAGAATTCACTTTTCCTTTTTCCAAATATTTTTTTGTTTAAAATTTCAAAATTTTTATGCTTTTTAAAAAATTATATAATTGAACTTATTTGTTTTATTCTTTATTCAATTAGGGGTTTGATAAAATTCAAGCAATGATATTGCATTCACCTGAACCGGTAACCATGAAATTACAGAGTGAACCTTTTGAAATGATGAAAAATCTTAAATTTCTTTCAATTGAAAATGTACACATTCATGAAGAATTTAAATATCTCCCTAATGGGTTACGATTACTTGAATGGCATGAATTTCCTTTTTCCTCCTAGCCATCTAAATATTGTCCTCAAAAGCTTGTTGCACTCAATATGAGTTGGAGTAGTTGCATTAAAATGGAGACAATATTCAAGCAGGTATGATTATTAGTATTTATGAATTACAATTTCTTTAAATTTTTTTGAATGTTGGCAAAACTAAATTTTCATTTTTTTTAATCTACAGGGTATCCAATTAAAAAATTTAAAGCATATCGATCTTCAGGAGTGTGACTCCATTACAGAATTACCTAAATTATGTGCCCCAAATCTAGAGACATTGGACCTTACCGGTTGTAATAAATTAGTTACGGTTCATGAGTCCGATGGATTTCTTGATAGGCTACGGGAATTGGACCTCGTAGGGTGTGACAGTCTTCAAAATCTTCCAAACAACCTCAAGTTGAAATCGCTCAAAAAGTAAGTCTCTCACATACACACATGCCTTATTTGTTTTTGACATAGGTACCTTGTTAGTATTAATGTGTGCACTCTTCTTATAAATTGATGGTCAATTACTTAATCCTAAGCTAAAACTTTGTAGAAAGTCTTTTTTTTTTTTCCTACCATGAGAATAGAATTTTCTTTCTTGATAAATGCCACAAGGGTAGAATTGCCATCAGGCCAAACTACTATTTCCCTTGAGATGCATTACTTGTTTGTAATAAATAATTATAGTAGCAACTAGAATAACCATATATAATTTGAGATGGAGAAACTTAAGATTTGAGGATAAGAAAAACTACCAATTGACATTTTTTGACTCATCAGTCATTATCATTATAGACGTATGTAAAGCAAGTCGAGGAAGTACTATATATATATGTGTGTGTGTGTGTGTGTTTGACTACATGGAACAAACAAGAACGCTATCAATTGCTTCCTACATCCACTATGTCACTCCATCTTAGGACTAAACATGTTGTGAGGTAAGCTGCAAATAGAGCTTCTATGAAGTCCATACTTGTAGAGTTTGTGTTATTTCTTATTTCACCTTTTCATTTTCAGCAAAGGTCATCTAGGCTTCTAAAATGAGGCAGACTCAATTATCTTGAAATTAGCCGGATTTATTCTGATGGTAATGATTTAGAGGAGGAAGTGAGTTTTATAGTCCTTGAAATTTTTTTCTTTGAACTGCATGATTTTTTTTTTTTTTTTGGGATTTTGTTTCTAAAGAACCTTCCCTGATTCTTGATTTTCCTTTTCTTTTTCTAAGTTTGTAATATTTTTTAGTGACAGTCCTAGATGACCTGTCAAATGTCAATATAGTTAAGCATACATATGAGGGTTTCATGTTGTTAATTGCCTTAGAGCTTCTTGTCCAATATAATGTCTTAGATAGATGTTTGCAGCTTTTTGATCCACTACATGTTTGGCTAACTTTTCTACTTGGTTGAACTCTTCTCAATCAGAGTTTCAAATGTGAAGATGATGATACTTTATACTATCCTATGGTGAACCATAAATTTCTATGATATATCCGCTTCATTTTCAGGTATAACATCCATTTCCTGCAGTTAAATCAAGAAAAGCTCTACCACAATATTGGTTGGTTTTTTGCTTTATATTTCACTATAAACCTGTTGACCATTAGCTCTGTGGGGCATTAAAATTGCATCATTTATGACTAAAATTCCTTTTACGGAGACTCAGATATTACACACTTTATTCTCTATTTTTTTGATTTGATTACAATATAATTTTGTTGGGATTTAGTCCCTTTATGTGAAGAATTGCAATATAATTTTGCAGGTTTGTCTCTCTCTCTGTCTCTGCCCCCTGGGCTTTTGGACCCTTAGTGTTTTTTGCTCTTGAATTTTCTATTTGATGGTAATGCAATGGAAATCTGCTTAATTATTACTTGCTAAAATTGTCTTATTTTACTAGTTAAGTCATTTTAAAGCACTGATGTCCTTGACTTAAGATGCCATTGATTTCGATAAAGAAACAAACTTGGAAATTGGAATTAAAATCTAAAATGTCCATTTAGAATTGGAAGTAATACAATGAGAACTAAGTACCACGAGTGAAGATTGCTGTTGAAAGGAGGAACACAATTAAAATTGTTATGCTATAGTTGAGAACTTGATTTTCAATTTTGATAAGTTGTATTTCTTGATTATTCTTATTAGCTAAAATTTTTAATTATGAACAATGGAAAGGCTAAAACTGTTATGCCTACAATATGCAGAAGCTCCTCAATGGTTGATGTAATCTTCCATTGAAATTCCCAAGTTAGATGAATTGTCTGATGGTTTAGTTGGGAATTCTACTACTCCATCAAGGGCACCTAAATCTGCTACCAGAAAATTTATGGCCACTGATTCTATTCTGTAAGTAAAGTGACACATGCATCTCTCTCTCTCTCTATTTGTGTCTTTGTCTAACTGTCTTTTTTTTGTTCACAGTTATGGCAGATAACTCAAGGAATTTGTTGAGCTTCAGTGCTTGGGACTGAAACCGAGCAGTAGTTCCCAAGTAGAGCCATGCTTGACTCATGTTTACAGTGGGTCTTAGCGTTGGAAAGGAGAAATAACTTTGAATTTGTAGGAGTTGGAAAAAACAGAACAAGTCATCTTTAGTTTTTGTTGTAGTTAGATTTTGATTTTTGTCAATTGATAGCTAATTATGATTTTGGGTCAGTTGAAAATAAAACTACCCTGATTTTAGTCAATTGATAACTAATTAATTGTAGTATATCATGACATAAGCTTCCACAAATTCAATGACACCATTAGCCTCTCTTTCATGATCTGATCTATAATTCTTTGTGTGAGAATTGTATTTCAAATGTATGCTATAATGTAATGTGACCTATCATGTTCCTAGAGCTATAGGAGTTGAAGCAACTTCATAAACATGCTCCAAAATTTTGTACCATGCAGCTTCTAATGAGTGTCTGTTGGTAAAAATATTCTAAATTATTATGTGGATGTAGCATTACTCATTTACTTATAATTGATGCACAACTTATAATCCAAAGTCCCTCAATGCACAAATAATGAGCTAACATTGGATAGGCAGCTAACATTTGAAGCTCTGAGCATGTTTCTATCGCTAGATAGGCTGCTACAAGATAACAAGAACCTCATAATAAGGATTTTTGAAATTTTCATTCCTAGAAGCACAATTTGACTAACATATTGACTTGAAAACAAAGTTACAAATTACGGACCCAATCCAAGGGTTTACACGACACAAACAAAGGCATAACTAACAAGTAACAAATGCCACATAGACAACAGATGTTTTATTTTTATTGTACACTGTAAGATAACACATTGCCACAAAAGAATGTTCCAAGTTTTAGACAAATTGATCCAAGTATTCATCCAAAGTGGTGTATTTCACCTCTGGATAAAGTTCTGAAGCCTCCACGCCAAAAGAAGCCTTAATCTCAAAGTTTGTAAGATCTCCCTTTACAAAGGCAGAGTGAACAATGGATAGGTTGAGGTTTAAAGGACTAGAAGACTCTGTAAAAGAGCAAAAATAGGTATCAGATAGTCCAACCATCTATGAAACTCTCAACATTTTCTGGCTAGTGCATAGAACTGCTCAAATCAATAGGAGAATTACTTCCTTTTTTATCATATTTATACCATCCAAAATTTTCAATAAGAAATCAAACAATTTATGCACTAATAAATATTGATGAAGTTAAGTCAGTCATCCAAACAAATAGTCAAATACAGCTTCTTGGTTACAACTAATGTGTACATAGTCACTTCTAATTAAATTTTTTTAGCATTGTCTCTAGTATGTGAATCTTTGGTGTTACGGTTAATTAGTTTGACTAACAGTACAAAGAAATGAAGAAGAAGATTCAACTCTCCTAATGATTATCCTAATTACAAATGAGGTAACAAGGTGTATCCTAACAAATTAGATCGAAAAAACTCACACGTCTAAGGGATCAAGGAGGAGATATATGATCCAAACCAAATTAGATCTATAAGCAAACACTATAAATCAACAGGTGAAATTGTTCTTACTAACCTTGGATTTTCTTCAGAAGTTGATCCTCTAAAAGATAAGTCTTCTCAAGGGTCTTGCCAATCTTCTTTTCCCATAGGGAGACAATCTCATTGAAGGACAAAATATTTTTAGGGGGTCTAAGATAGACGATCTTGTTTAAGGTTCTTGGATCGTCCACTGCTTTTATGGTATAAGTCGCAATATCTTCTTCCTTGACAAAAATTACTGTCAACATGGAAAATTACAATTATTTTCTCATCTTTAACAAAAGTAGTTGATCTAGTTGACTTACAAGTTACATCTAGTAAATGGCGCACACATGCACGCACATACATACATAAGCAAATGAGAAAGTCTCGACAAGTTTAAAGAGAAAGATAATTGAATTTTTTGCTAATACCTTTGGGATTTCCATCTCCAATTATTTCTACTTTGTCCCTAGGAGGAGCTGTGGCACTTGCAAGTACATTTCCCAAGTTGGGTAAAAAGTAGCCAGCAAAGCCATTGGACACAAGGTAGGTATATGGAATTCCTTCAGCCTCGATTGATCTCCTCACACTGGCCTTGACTCCGAAAAAATGTGCAGCTGGCTCGACCGCATGGACACGATCGAAATCAGTTCCAAACTCAGATGGGAAGAACCTCTGAAACCCACCAATATTTCATTGTATATATTGCACGTTTCTTAATTTCTAGTTTAATTCAAGAATTACTAGCCAAATAGCAAACATAAGAAGTTAAATTGCATATTTGGTCAACTTTTGATTTTTGCTTTAACATGCTTCCAAAAAAGTCATTACCACCATTTGGTAGAAGTAAATTACTGACATAATAAACGAAGTTAATGAAGTTGAGGTCAATTTGAGGATGTTGACCTATGACATGGCATGAATTCCATTCTTCACCTCAGTAATTTTCATATAATTATTTTATGGTAATAAATATCTTTTTGAAACAATTTTAAAAATAGTGGGGATTAAGGAAATCATTTTAAAGTAAAAGGACTATTTGATACAGAGGTCAAAAGTTGTTAGAACTAAATAAACTACTTTACCAAACAAAAAAAAAAAAAAAAAAAAAAAAATCAGGAAAAATATTAAAAAGTTTTTTTGGAAGATATATGCCTTGCCTTGATATTTCCAGCTTCTTTGATGGCAGCAACAATCTTCACTTGATCAGCTATCTGTTCTGGTGATCCAAGTGCACAGATCACTACATCAACTTGCTTGATTGCCTTCACCAAGCTTTCATGATGATATATGTTTCCCTGTGAAACAATCACATGACTTTCAAGATCAATATACTAAGACAAAGTATTAAACACACACGCAAGTTGTGGAGAACTAGACTTTGTACATGCATAGAGAAGTGTCACTCCAGAGCTCTTGAAGCTCTCAATGAGCTTAGACTTTTCAGGATTAGAAGCTGTGTTTTCTCTGACCAATGCAAAAGTGGGGTGCCCAGCTTTCGCACTTTCCTCCAATATGTATTTTCCAAGGTATCCAGTCCCTCCAATTATCAAAATCTTGCTTTTTTGAGCCATCAGAGATAATTTCAAATGATTAGTGGGTCAATGGGTTAAAGAAAAGCAGAGAGTTAGTGTATTTCTAAGTGTCAAACAAAGGAAAACAGAGTTCCTTAAATACATAATCAGCAACTATCGCAGTGACTTCTACTAAAAAAAACAAAAGTTCAAACGTAAGTGCTGACGTTCGTGCTAACCTCCAAACGTGCGTGCTGAGCTCCAACTGTTCTAATTTTTTTTAGAATTTCAGACACATAGGTCGGTTTGGATACAGTTATCTATATATATATATATATATATAAAACCGAAGTTTTTGAAGCTCTCACAATTTTTCACATCATCACTATTTTCTTTTTATTTTTATTTTTGATTCTTTTTATTTTAGGTTTTATATCTTATAATAATAATATTGAAAAACGTATACAAACTTGGAGGCCTATTTAAGGGTTCCATAAAACTTGATGGACAAGAAAATATATTTTAAAAAAAGCCCTAATTAATACCTAACCATAATAGGAACCAAATTTGACCTAAAAAAACATTAAAAGAGCCTAAAAACAAGGAAATAAATCACCTAGACCTAAAATAACGTTTTTTGCATAAAAATACCAAAATCTCTTCTCTCCTTAAAACCCTAGCAATTACCATCTCAAAACCCTAAACTCAACTTCACTTTAAGATTAAAAAAATAAAAAGGAGAGAGACTCACGTAAAAAAAAAAAAAAAAAAAAAAAAAAAAAAAAAAACGTAGGTTTTGTCTTTTTTTATTTGCTTTCATATGTGCTTGAAATTTTTATTCTATCTTATTGTTTTATTATGTTTAGAATTGATTTTCTTATAAGTATTTGGGTTAATTTCTATATTTTGATAGTGTTTTTATGGGTTTGGTTTTTGGGTTGAAATTCTAATAATTATTTTATATTGTATATGGCAGACGAAACATCTTTATTTTTTGGAGAAAAATTAAAACTGCAACCTATGTCTTCCAGCCTAAGGTGTGGTAAATTTTTATATGTTCTTGCTTTATTGAGAATTTTTATTTGGGTTCATGTGATTTTTTGCTTTTTTATTAAATCTTTGATTTTTGTTGATTAATTATTTGTTTGGATTAATTTTAATTAATTATTTGTTTGGATTCAACGTAGAAGATAATGGAATCAGGTGTTATAAATTTGATAATGTTCCATGTTTTGAATTGTTTATATTATTTAGACTTCTGGTAGGACTCTCTCTTCTTTCCTTAAAACCCTAGCAATTACCATCTCAAAATCCTAAACTTAACTTCACTTTAAAATTAAAAAAAATAAGAAGGAGAGAGACTCAACTAAAAAAAAAAAAAAAACGTAGGTTTTATCTTTTTTATTTGCTTTCATATGTGCTTGAAATTTTCATTCTATCTTATTGTTTTGTTATGTTTAGAATTTATTTTCTTCTAAGTATTTGGGTTAATCTCTATATTTTGATAGTGTTTTTGTGGGTTTGGTTTTTGGGATGAAATTTCTAATAATTATTTTATATTATATACAGCAGATGAAGCATCTCTATTTTTTGGAGAAAAATCAAAACTGCAACCTATGTCTTCCAACCCAAGGTGTGGTAAATTTTTATTAGGTATATTATATATGAATTTTTTGAATTTGAAGGGTTTTGTTTGGTTTTAAAGTAGAATTTGGGGATTCTATAATATGCATATTATTAACCAAATTTTCTATTTCTAAATTTCTTAGATTTTATTATATCAATCTTTTTTTCTTTTAAATTCTTGGTGGGCAAATCAGTCTCTCACTAATTCTTTTACCTTAACGTGATGTTGGTTAATTGTCATTTTATTTAACTATCCCGTGCATCGCACGGGTTAGCGACTAGTTTTCCTCTAAAATTGAAAACATTGTAAAAAAATAATTTGAAAAAAATACTATTTTGACTCCTATATTTTGGGAAAATAGTCAATTCGGTTCTTACATTTTTTTTTAACAGTTAATTTGATCATTGTTATTTTTAACTTACAGTTAATTTAGTCCCTACTGTTAATTCACTAATGAAAAATGTCTATGTGGCTGACGGATTATCCAATTGGCACACTTAAAGTTTACGTGGTTAATAAAATATGAGAAATAATATGTTTATAATATTTTTACAATATTTTTACAACAAATCTTAAGTGACTGGTTTTTATTATTGAGGCAATAACTACAAATCTTAGTGTTAGTTTTAAATTTGAATCAATAACAACTAACTACATGTGATTTGTTATAAAAATATTATAAAATTGTTGTAGACGTAACATCCCCCATAAAATATTTCAATTGCTATTTAAAAATGTCATGTCATCCTCATAAAAATTCATGCCAGGAAAAAAATTGAATGGCTAATTTTAAAGAAAAATATAAATGAATAAAAAAAACAACTGAGCGATTTCCTTTTTCTTTCAATTTCTTAGATGCCAAACACATCTAAAATCACCGTGGATGTGTTTGCTTAGATCAAACTTTTCTCAACAAGTACCCCAGCCACCATTGTCCGACCAAACTTTTTTCTGCTCAAATCTGCAAAATTTTCAGATCTGCAAAAATTTCAAATGTCCCAAACTCAAAAGCACAAAAGTAATGAAGAGCCACTCAAATCTCTCATACGTAATGGGCCCGATTCCCCTCTCTCAGACCCAGGTCCAAACCCTGATCCTCAACCTCTGAAATTGACATTGAACAATCAGCCACAGTGTCGCCAAAACCACTAACCGTCTGATCCATCTTCATCTTCGGCCTAATCCCAAGCCCTAATCAAAGACCACATGCCTCATTAACTATCATGATCTTGATATTGGTACCAAACCCAGTGGTAACCACGAGGAAGCAAGGGTTTATGGAATCAAATATATCAAGAGTAACTTGAGCAAGTTGGTTTGTGTGAAGATCCTGACAATTTATAGAAGGAGAAATAACCAAAACACTCCTACCATAACTTTTCATACCTAAATTTAGGTACTACCATATACCTTTATTTTTTTTTAAACTGCAACGCAATTGCCAAAACAAGACATCAATAAATTTCTTCTCTTCTCCTCCTTTTGTTTCACTATGAGGCATAAGTAGGGGTAATTTTCTTAATACTCAAATCTTTTTTATATTTTCTTCCTCACATGTTTTTATGTCAATTTTTAGTTGTTCAAAATTGAAATACTCTTTTATACTAGAATTTGTGTATATTTCAAATGGTCATTTTGTATATAGAAATACAAAAAAAGAACACTCTTTTACCCTTTTACATATTATGTAACTTTAAGTTTCTTTTTATTTTTATGAATTGCCCTTAGTATTTGGTTTCATGTATTTGGTTTTAATTTGGTTTGGATCTCATGCAAACTCTTCAATATCATCCTTAATTGTAATCATTATCCTTTTTTTTTTTGGTTGATAGAAGCTGTGTATTGCCTAATATTTGTATAGGTAATATGTAGCTTTTTTTTTCTTTTTCTTTTGCCTTAAACTTAATTTTGAGACGCATCTTCAATTTCCTCTTTCAATTCGCTTTTAGTCCTAGATTTTTATGATTGTTGCCTTGATGTTGATGATTGGATCATTGAGCTTCGGTGTGAATTGATTTTTTGTGCTGGAAAATAGGCAAAGGAGGCTACTTCTCCCATTCTCCCTACTCTGTAATCATCTGGAAACAAATTTTTTGAAGCATAAGGTACAACAACCACATTTGGTACAGGGTACAAGCAATTGAAACTTGAAACATGTTTAATGTTTTTTAATATAACAAAGATTATTTATGGGCTTGGTCTTTCTTTAGATATTTCTTTCAATTTTCTATTTTCTAAGTGGAAAGAGTGCTAATCAAGACAAAGTGCCCAGGTTTTCTGTCCTCATTGCTTGTAGAACTTTGTTGGATTGCATATATTAATTAGTGCCCAAGTTTTATTGACTTTGTCATATGTATACTTTTAGCGTAATAATTGTTTTGTTATTAGTGATTGTGGGGCCCTATTACATTAACCGCGCTGGCCCACCACATGCGGCCCAAGGCCCGCGCCGAGGATAGTGCTGAGGCCGAGGACAATGGGAAAGAACCCAGAACGTCCGAAGGGCCGCGCCGAGGATGACCTGTCCTCGGCGCACCGACTTCATTAAAGGGAAAATATCACGACTTCATTAAAGGGAAAATATCCCACCAACATTTTGGCCGTCTTAATGAAGACATGACCAGCGGACCCAGTCGCCTCGATTACCCCAACTAATAGAAAGTCTGTAAAGGCAGCTGAGAACTAACGTAAAGCCTGTAAACTGCAGATGATGTGACAAACTCCTGTACACAACGATCAGATAATTGACAAATGGATGGTCAAGATCAACGAAAATAAGACTATATAACTAGCAAGATTCTAAACATATAAGGGACGGTCTGAAAAAGAAAAGGGGAGATCCTCAGACAGAGCCGAGGATCAATGGTCCTTACAAACACTTGGCCAAAATTACAACGGAGTGAGGATCTTTCTTACCATAAACTTCTAAGTCCAGTTCGTATAGGGGGATCCGCCCCAAAATTCGTTGTCTGCCCGTTTTATGCTTAGTCCTTCCTACCCATTCTCTACAAATTTTATTGTTTAGGGTCCATTACATTTTGAGCCCTTACAATTGGCGCCGTCTGTGGGAAGGACTTGTGCATCAGCGGCGCGACGTTTGGGGAATGGAAAACAAAACGACAAATCAATCGAGAAAAGATGTCGATCCATGCAGTTTTTAGCAACAATATTCATCCGGCAGCCTACAACAACAAGAAACAAGTGCAAAAAAAAAAAGAAAAAAAAAAAAAGAAAGAGAGACAACGTGTAAAATAAGTCTACTTCTTTTATTCATATATGGAAAAAGATTACATCTTTTACAAGTAATGCCCAGGGGGCTTGTTCTAAAGCTAACTACAAAGGCAGACGCTTGATAAAGCCGGCAGAGGAACAAAGTGGTAGAGAGCAACAATGGCAGAAGAACAAAAGGTGGAAGAGGAGAATAGAGGAAGAAATGAAGAAAAGAAGAGATGGAGAACAAATATTAAAAAAGAAGTGAAGGAGGAGAGGAGGAAAGAAAAGAGGAAGGCTCGTAGAAGAGCAAAAGAGAGAAGAGAGAAGAAGGATTTGAAGATAGGAAAGCTACATTAAGGGGCAGAAGAGGTAGAGGCACAGGACGGCTCCGTTTCCGGGTTCCGCCTGATTTCCCTCCCACCCCCAATGCAGCCGACTTGGGGGGTCAATGACCCGTACCCAAGGGAAGGTGGTTACGTTCTCCCCGGATCTTCCTCCTGACGGTGAGGAGGGCTCCTCCTCTGGTTAGGTTGAAAAGAAGGAGAATCTTCGGATCTCCCCTACCTCCACACCAGCGTGGTGACCAGAGTTGGAGTACCATCCTCGGCTCCTGATAGGGGCTGTGCATCCCCAAGATTGCCCTTTTTAAGGGCCCACTCATTCAAAGGGACTAAAACGGCTATGTTTGGCGGAGCCTTTTTGGGAGATGTTTATGGGAGAAATTTGATATGGACTTTTGTCAAGTGTGAAGGAGAAGGTTGCCCTGGAAGCGTCTTATATAGATGATGGGATATTTATGAGTGCCAATCTGCCATAAATCCCAGGGAGAGATTTCCGGAGGCAATAATGCCGCCCCAAATTCCAAAGCGCCTAACAGCCGTTAGATCCTCGTAGATCCACGGCTAGCATTAATGGGGAGGCGCCCCATTAAATGAAAAGGCACCGAAGCGTCAGCGCGCGTTACCTGGACAACTCAAGAGACGCCTCGTAATCAGAAGAGTTCCATCAGAACGAAGAGGCAGAACACGGCAGGGTCTCATCCTTCACCAACCCCAACTTGTAGTTATTATTATTTCTGCTTGAAAAGTGTAATTATCTATGGCTTATTGTAAACTATAGCAATAAAGAACCAAACGGCTCCGGATAAATAGCTAAAATAAACGAAAAAAATGAGAAAACTAGGTACTGGACAGAACCAAGGCCTTGCATGGTCCTCGGACCCAAGCCTCAAGGTGAAACCAGATACTTCAGATGATTATCAAAAAATAAGAAAACTAGGTACTGGACAGAACCAAGGCCTTGCATGGTCCTCGAACCCAAGCCTCAAGGTGAAACCAGATACTTCAGATGATTATTAAAAGAGAAAACTAGGTACTGGACAGAACCAAGGCCTTGCATGGTCCTCGGACCCAAGCCTCATGGGGAAACCAGATACTTCAGATGATTATTAAAAGAGAAAACTAGGTACTGGACAGAACCAAGGCCTTGCATGGTCCTCGGACCCAAGCCTCAAGGTGAAACCAGATACTTCAGATGATAAAAAAATAAGAAAACTAGGTACTGGACAGAACCAAAGCCTTGCATGGTCCTCAGACCCAAGCCTCAAGGTGAAACCAGATACTTCAGATGATCAAAAAATGAGAAAACTAGGTACTGGACAGAACCAAGGCCTTGCATGGTCCTCGGACCCAAGCCTCAAGGTGAAACCAGATACTTCAGATGATCAAAAAATGAGAAAACTAGGTGATCAAAAAATGAGAAAACTAGGTACTGGACAGAACCAAGGCCTTGCATGGTCCTCGGACCCAAGCCTCAAGGTGAAACCAGATACTTCAGATGATCAAAAAATGAGAAAACTAGGTACTGGACAGAACCAAGGCCTTGCATGGTCCTCGGACCCAAGCCTCAAGGTGAAACCAGATACTTCAGATGATCAAAAAATGAGAAAACTAGGTACTGGATAGAACCAAGGCCTTGCATGGTCCTCGGACCCAAGCCTCAAGGTGAAACCAGATACTTCAGATGATCAAAAAATGAGAAAACTAGGTACTGGACAGAACCAAGGCCTTGCATGGTCCTCGGACCCAAGCCTCAAGGTGAAACCAGACATTTCAGATGATCAAAAAATGAGAAAACTAGGTATGATTCAAAAATGAGAAAACGAGTGCTGAAACGAGACCAAGGCTCCTATACGGATCACGAGTTCAAAACTAAGGCAAAGCCAACTCCCTTTCAGGCACTAAGTGAACGAGCCCCATCAAGGACAAAAACCATGAGAAATTGAATGTTATAGCACAAACAACTCAAGCCTAACCATCCTCGGACGGCACTTTGCGCAAAAAGAAAGCTGAAAAAACAACCGAAGTAAAGATAAACGCTGACGATAAGATAGAATCCACCAGGCCGAGAAAACATGCCGAGGTAGTCAAAATCCTCCTCCCCGCCCAAGGGGACGTGCAGCAGAATTTTGAGGGGTTATTGTGGGGCCCTATTACATTAACCGCGCTGGCCCACCACATGCGGCCCAAGGCCCGCGCCGAGGATAGTGCTGAGGCCGAGGACAATGGGAAAGAACCCAGAACGTCCGAAGGGCCGCGCCGAGGATGACTGTCCTCGGCGCACCGACTTCATTAAAGGGAAAATATCACGACTTCATTAAAGGGAAAATATCCCACCAACATTTTGGCCGTCTTAATGAAGACATGACCAGCGGACCCAGTCGCCTCGATTACCCCAACTAATAGAAAGTCTGTAAAGGCGGCTGAGAACTAACGTAAAGCCTGTAAACTGCAGATGATGTGACAAACTCCTGTACACAACGATCAGATAATTGACAAGTGGATGGTCAAGATCAACGAAAATAAGACTATATAACTAGCAAGATTCTAAACATATAGGGGACGGTCTGAAAAAGAAAAGGGGAGATCCTCAGACAGAGCCGAGGATCAATGGTCCTTACAAACACTTGGCCAAAATTACAACGGAGTGAGGATCTTTCTTACCATAAACTTCTAAGTCCAGTTCGTATAGGGGGATCCGCCCCAAAATTCGTTGTCTACCCGTTTTATGCTTAGTCCTTCCTACCCATTCTCTACAAATTTTATTGTTTAGGGTCCATTACATTTTGAGCCCTTACAGTGATAATTGTGACAAGTATTATGCGTTTATGGGTGAAATTATTTTTTCATCACACCCTTAGGTTTTTTTTTTTTCTTTTTTTTTGTGATTGGAAAATGCAGTAATCCCAAATTATAATGGATGCAAATTATTAACCTTTACCCAAAAATATAGAAAAGCCTTTGAGAACGCGATAAAAGGGTAATTATAGATTTACATTTTACTAGCAATGTAAATTTAACATTGTAAACTAAACAAATGTGTACAGCATTGTACAAGGAGAGGGGGAAAGTGCCTTTTTTTTCAAGGTTTTAATTTTTGTTGAACTTATTTATGTGAATGCACTAGTTTTTAACAAAAGAAACAACTTTAACTTGAAAAATCTCACTAACCATAGAATTATGCGAATGTTTTGTTTTTGAAGGCTGATTTATATTACTCGAAGTAAAATTCCATGCAAATCGGATTTAAATTTTTTTTTTTTTTTTTTACTGAACAAAGCTTCAAGATAAAACTATAGTATTGACCATCATGTTGGCGCAATTCCACACACCAAGATTCAAGATAAGGAGAATCAAAATTATTTGTTCTTACTTGAGAGAGATAATCAATTTGTGTGGGAGAGTCTAGGTCAAATCAAACTATTCGAGGGAGAAAAAGAAGCTAACGAGACAAATCAACAAAGTTTTCAAAGTCTCACTAAAAAAATAAAATGGCTACATATTTTGAAAATCTAATCGTTAGATTGCAAGTTCTTTATGTTCTTAACATGCATGTCAAATTTCATTCAAACGGGATATTATTTACTATTAAATCTATAAACTTATTTTTTATGCATAATTTAGTACTAGAAACAAATACAAATTTAAATATTTGATTGATAACATAGTTATTGATCTTTGTAAAATTTTGCAAGCATGGATGATATAATAAGAAAATGTAATCTTGTTGTAAATTTGTTAAAATTTACATCTAATAAAAAGATATAGGAAGTTTGTAACTGTTGGCTACAAAGTAATTTGTAAACAAACTTTGTTCTTTATAAATCAATAAAATAAACTTAAAAAGCTTGAATCTTTCGATTTCAAGAATTATTTGTATACATTTTGTTAGGACATATGTGAATCAATGTTAGGAATGTATGTCAATATAGAATTGGCTAATCCTTTGACAAAACGCACTTTACTTGTAATTTGGTATATCTAGGATGTGTTTAATACTTCAAGGAATAACGTTGCAAGTTCAAGTGTTAAATCCATGCAAATCTGTCCAAGAAACAAGTGAAGAAGTGCTGGATTTTAAAGCTTGATAGCTAGTATTTATCGAGTTTTAAAAAGCTGTTTCAGCCCAATGCTTGACAGTTGTTTGACAGATAGGGTATCTATCAAGGTTTTTGAAATTTAGTTTTTCAGAGTTAATTTCACTCAAATCCGTGAATATATGTTTGAGCTTTCTTTTCTCTCAACCATAAACATATATAAGGATTGTTTTAAGGGCTATCACAGCTGATACAACTCAATGCAAAAGTTTTTCACAAGCATATTGTGAACAGGAGACATATGCCCTAGTTCAGCTTTCTCTTCAAGAAGTTGCTGTGTTTGTACACCGTAGGGTTTTGTAACCAAGGAGTTTCGTGATCTTCATAATGTGATGAACTAAAGAACTATGCAACCAACATCTTTCTCAAGTTGGTGAGTAAGCCGCATACTAGGATTAGCGCATCGAATTGGTTAGTCACGTACTGGGAGCCGTGAATTAAAAGAAGAGATTGTCACTATAGAACAAGTCCAATTGGGTATTGGGGTAAAGGTTCAACTGTAGGTTGGTATAATGTACTGGAATTCCTTTACTTGTAACCACTTGTTGTGATAATAGTGAATTCTCGGGAGTGGTGACCTTAAAATCACCTGATGGTATTTTTGCTATGTAGGTTTTCCCCATTCGTAAACAAATCATCGTGTCAATTTATTTTTCGCTGCATATTTACTTAGTTGGTGATTTGTTTATGCTACCACGCTTATTGCATGCAAATTGAATTAATTAATCAACTTGGCTAATTAATTGATTAATTTATCACAAGGAGTCAATACATTCTTGGCCTATCAAGTGGTTTCAGAGCAGACACACTTTGGTTAGGTTTTAATCTTTGCTGTGTGATCCATTGACTCCTATTTGTCATGGATAGAGAACAGTCACTTATTATCCCTCCTTTATTTGATGGCACTAACTATACATACTGGAAAGTACATACGAGAGCTTTCTTGAAATCTTTAGATAAAAAAGTGTGGCAAGTTGTGGAGATAGGCTGGACCAAGTCAAAGGAAGTGCCAGCCGATTGGGATGATGCTAAGATCAAGGCAGCTAACTTCAATAGCAGGGCATTGAATGCTTTATTCAGTGCGATCACGAATAAGGAGTTCAAGAAGATATCCTCTACTAAAACTGCGAAGGAAGCATGGACCGTCCTCCAGACAACTTATGAAGGAACCAAACCAAGGCTGTCAAGGATTCAAAGCTTCAGAGGCTTATCATTAGTTTTGAAGAGATTAAGATAGAGAAGGATGAGTCATTAGATGAGTTCTATGCCAAGCTTAAGGACATAGTGAATTCAGCCTTTAATCTTTGGGAAACCATACCCGAACCTAAGATTGTCAGAAAGGTGCTTAGATCTCTACCCAAGAGATTTCATCCCAAGATCACCGCAATTGAGGAATCGAAGGATATTGACAAAATTCCTTTGATAGAATTGGTTGGCAATCTGCAGACCTATGAATTGGGTTTGACAAGGATAGGGAAATCTAGTAAGGGAAAGAGCATGGCATTGAAGGCCAAGAGCAGTGACACAGATGAGTCTTCAGACGATGAAGATTTTAAGATGAAATCCTATATCACGAGGCAGTTCAAAAAGTTTATGAAGAATGCCAATACTAAAGGATTTAATAAAGACCCCAAGCAGTTTAGCTCGTCTCAGTTCAAGAACTAGGACAAATGAAAGAAGGATGGTAGAGATGGTGGTCAGTACACTGTTCCCTTTGGACCAAAATGCTTTGAATGTCAAGGTTTCGAACGCATGAAACAAGAGTGCCCTACATAACTTAAGACCATTGGGAAGAGCAAGGCACTCACTGCTACTTTGAGCAACACCGAGCCAGAAGATGACTCTGACAATGAGGATGATGGAATCCTAAAAGCCTTCACTGCCACTGTAAATCCTATTGAAGGGATTGTTGAAGATGTGGATGAAGAAGAAGACTTGGTGGAGTCCAAATTTGAGAAGATGGATGAACAAGATGACATCCACACAGCCTATACAAAATTATACAAGGTCTCGAAAAAACATAAAAAGTTGAATAGGTTGGCCACCAAGAAGCTTAGTGAAGTGGAGCTTGAACGAGAAGAAATTTCCATAAAATTTGATGAAGCCATTTAGACCATTGGAGCACTGAAATTTGAGAATAATTTCTTGGTTGAGAAAACCAAGAAGCTTGAGGTAGAATTGTTCAAAGTCAAAGCTCAGTTGGAAAGGACTTCAAGTGCAAAGCTTGATGAGATGCTTAGTCTTCAGAAATCTGCTTCCAATCGAACTAGTTTATGGTATGATTTCTCTTCTTCCAGTATTGCTTCTACTAGTACTACTATTTTTGTTTCTCCTACTAATAATGTTGAATCTAAGAACAATGATGTGAAAAATGTGTTAGCTAGTGAGAACATAGACAAGGGTAAATCTATCTTGGGAGCACTCCCTAAGTAGGATAAGAAAGAGATCGAAAACCCTAGGGCTAAGAAGGAAAACACTTAAAAGCCTAAACAGAAGAAGCAGCATCTCTGTCATCACTGTGGAGCAGCTGGACATACTCGACCTAATTGCTACAAGTGGTTAGCCACTCAACAAATCAACAGTAAGATCTCATCTGGAAACTAGAATCAATTTCCATCCTCCTTTGCTCCTCTTGGAGATCTACTAAAAGCCCTCATGTTTCTTTCGAACTTGAACAGTTTCAATTCTTCTCCCTCACCGCCGGATCAAAGGTTTGCTAAACGGAAAGGTTCTTCCAAGGTGTGGAAGGAAAAAGGCTCTAAGTGATATAGTCACTTTTTCTCTCTCTCCCCTTCTTGTTTTTGATTTTGCATTATTTGTGTATTTTGCTTTCTTGTTTTGAGTCAGTCTAGTTTTATGCATTGCTTTGTTTAACATGTTTTTGGCTGTTTATTTTTCAATTTTTTTTTTTATTTTGCTTTTCATAAAAAAAAAAAAAAAAAAAATGAAGGTGATTGTCCCCATCAAACAGTTATGATTGTGTGTGGGTTAAAGTGATTTTCTCATATCTCAAATCGTCATAACATATAGACACTTATGCAATCTTGCGATTTTTTCACACACAACACGCAATATTCTTAGCTACTTTTGATACATATGCAGGTATAATGTGATTTGGCTATCACAAGGAATACATGTGTTAATGTATGCTCACTAAACTATCTTAACTTGTTTTTGAAATATAAAATTGGTTAGACTTATTTAGTGTGTGTTTGTGTTTTGGATCTATGTGCTTGACATTTTTCTTGTTGAGAGATGATTTTGAGAGCTTAAAATGTTGTTTGGATCTTTACTTGTGTAACATGCTTGATTGCATTCATATTTGTGTTTTTTTTTTCCTTAAAAAAACTATTTTTAAGCAATCTCGACAACTTCTGGACACCTCTCGATAGCTAGGCTATCTATTGAGCCCTTTTAGCTTCTTTTTATTACATACTTGATATCTACTCGATTCATCGAGGAACCTTTTGGATGCTCGATAGCTTCTCGATTCATCGAGCCCCTTTCGTTGTGGACACCTCTTGACAAATCCTCGATAGCTCTTCGACAGCTAATTCACGCATTTTAAAGCTCGACACCTTTCGATCCATCTAGCTTTATGATTTTTTATATATAGGGTCAGTGCGAATTTTCTCTCATTTCTCCTCGATCTTTCGACAGATATGGTCTTTTAACCTCCCAAAACCTTTCTCTCTCATTCCAAACCTCAAACCCAGAAGTTTTTTGGCCTAAAGATTTCTTTTCTTCACTGGTATGATGCTTTCTCATTCTCTTATCATGCATTTCATATCTTTTGACCTAACTTTTGGGGTGTTTGAAAATCTTTGGGATTTTTTCAAAATTGTTGAGGTTTTTGCAAATTTTTGGGACGGGTTTTGTTTAAATGATCCAAATTGTTCATGCATTGCATCACATTTGCATTATAACTATATTTTCATGCATTATAGATGTGTGCTATAAATATTGAATTGCTCTATGCTGTTAGGTTTGGATTGGGCTGAGCCCATGATAAATTTTATGTTGCATATCACATGCTCATGCATTTTCATGCATACGTACCTTCAATTCTTTATATTCTGATATTGATTTGTTAGGTGCTTTTCTACGTCTCTCTCTCTTTCTCTCTACCTCTTCGTGTCTTGCGTTAGTCTACTCTATGGCACCTAAATGCAAATCTACTCCGTCCTAGAACCATCTTCGTTTTGGAGCATCTTCTTCTTCTCCCTCTGACCCCACTTCTTTTCACATACGGTTCCGCGATGATCGAATGTTCAAATAGCGTGTAAAACACTATGAACGTTTAGACCCCCAATTATAGAAATATCAATTCAAGCTTAATGTCAAACAATATATGTGCGGAAAATGAACATAAGCTAATAACAGAATTGATAAACAATCTAAACCAATTAAAATCGCATCCACAGCATAAATTAAATGGTAAAGATTAAGGGAAGAGAGATGCAAACACAAGGACAACACAACGATGTGTTATTGAAGAGAAAACTGAAGCCTTCAGCGTAAAACCTTTCCGCTGCCCTCCAAGCAGTCAATAATCCACTATAAAATGTAGTTGGGATACATGAACAGTAATAGACCCTCAAAGCCTAATCTGCCTAGTGTACCTAAGTCCTCTTAGCTTCTTGCTCCAACGAGGTTGCTTTGAACCTTTGTCTCTTCTAGCTTATCGGATTCCACTATAGCCCATAGCATCAACCAATATTAATTAGTCCCTTCTTAACTGCTTCTCAAAGTACCAAAAAGCTTCTCATAGATATAGGTATGGTAAGAAAATGATTTGGCTAATGAACCTCTCAAGGATGTACCAATGGAGAGGGTGAGAGTAGAGGAATTTGAAGAGTCTCTATGTGAGGATTGTGGATGAGTCAATCTTGTTATTCTCTAGAGTTTCTCTTTCAAAATTCTCTCTAGAAACTCTCTACATTTTATGGGTATAAGGGTCTATATATAGTGGTGTGTGTTTAGAATGCGAAGAGACATTTTTCCAAAATAAAGCTGGCTGGTGACTTGGCCTCGTGACTTGACTGAGTCGCGAGTTCAAGCCGCGAGCTAACTGAATGGCCAGTCTGGACTTTTTGTCCTATTGTGCTACAACTGGCATGACGGTTCAGCTTCTTTGCATGCTTTAGTCATGTGCATCTTCTGGCAGCTTGCTAGTCGCGAGCCACCCACGAGATCCAGTCGTGAGTCCCTGCTTCACTGCACAATCTTGAGCATTTCTTCACATCTCTCACACACTACCCTTATATGATTCCCACCTAAATACAGGGTTTCTAAATGCTGAATTACAAGTAAATTTGGCACAGAATAAAGCCAACAAAATGGTTGATTAAATTCAACCTTACAATCTCTCTCTTTGGCTAATTTATGACAAAACCCTACAACAAACTCTAGACTCAACACGTGAGTTGGGAACAATTGAGCAAAACTCACTCACGCCTAACTCTAGAATCTGTGAAGCTCTTAACCCATAAGAACAAGTATATCCTGAAACACAACAACATAGTATGATCATTGTATACAGAAAACTTGTAATGCATATGGAGAAAGCACAATGCGATCAAGCAAAATGGACTTAAGCAATAAACCATGGCTTGACCAAAAACGAACAATCACTATAAATAGTGATCACAATGCTTATTCATATACAGAATGAACATCCGGACATACAAGCTAATAAGCTCATTTGCAAAGTATCATTTGCATGTCCAACACTCAACCAATGCAACAACTCAAGAGAATTGCAATAAGGATATAAAATCCAACAAAGGGCACAAGAGTGATGTACTGAGGTAAAATGCATAACATTTAACAAGTACTAGGCTACAAAGCATGGGTACAAAAACCTAAAAGCTTACAAAAGCAACGGTTACAAAGGTACCATACACATAAACTGAATAACATCTTATATAAATAAACCACAGTACCAACAACTTTAACCAAAGTATTAGAACCATATCCACACAAGAGTTTATGAAAACAACAAGCAACAAATAGCTAAAAATAGGACAAGAAAAACAAAAGTTTGTTAGACTATCCAAGAGTATGTGTGAGTGTATATAAATATGTTATCAGCTTCCTCTTCTAGAGCATATAACTCCCCTTTCAGTATGCACACTTCTCCTTCTTATGTTGCTCTCCCCCTTACTGTATGCTATCTCTCTCCCCCTTTTTGTCATGAATAGCTAAAGACTTTCTTCCAGCTTTTGCTTAATAGCATCTAACTGAGTCCAAAGACGAACTTTCGTCTCTTTTTTGTGAGACATTTTCATCTTGGGGTGACCGTCAAAACACCCTTTGCTCGGGCTTTGCAAAAGGTCCAAGATTCCTTAACATGGTGATGACATTCATTCTTCATCCTTTGTCTCACTATAACTCTCTTACAAAGCCTCGTGCTTGATTTTTATTATCCTTCTTAGAGGACATTTCTATTGACTTCCCTTCTCACTTCATTCTATCCCTTATAGATGTTTATAGGGATACGACGACCCGTGATAAGCTCTTTTTTCCTTCGGCTATCATGCGGATCCTTCGCTATTGTTCTATCTCCTATCCAGAGTCTACACACTTTTCTGTTATGTGTGTCATAGATGCTATTACCGTTCGACAGAGCGAGGTCCAGTTTTGACCGAGACGTTAACTCCTCCAACTTCTTCCGCTCCTTCCACCTCTGCTCTTTTGTCTTCCGTGGGTGGAGTGACTCTCGAGGCCATCATGGCATAGCTTATGCGCATGGATGCTCACCTTGACACACTCAGTGATGAGTTGTGTCAGGTGAATACCCATGTTGATTGTATTGCACGATGACAGGCTACCATGGGTGGTTTCACTACTTATACCTCTCCATCTCCACCGACTTCAGAGGATGAGAGTGATGATGGCTCCGGTAGTGATAATGCTGATGAGGATGATGGTGTTAGTTCGCCCAGTGATGATGAGATGTCTACTTAGTTTACTTACTCTTTGTCACTTGTGACAAAAAGGGGGAGTAGTTTTGTTATGAAAGTAGTTATATACATATGGGGAGAGTTAGCATAGGAGATTTTTGTTATAGGGGGAGTGTTTATACTATAAGGGATGTAGTGCGGTTTCTAAGTATTTTCTTTTCTTTCATTTACATTTACCTCATGTATATTGGTCTTGTGACCATTTGACATACATTGTACTTATACTTGGGTTTATATATGTTGATGTATGTTATTCACATATCTTTACATGTGTTGTTTCTTTTCTCTTTATGCACATGCTTATTATATATTGTATGCAATCTTTTATTTCTATTTCACACTAAGATGTCGTGATGAGTTTCCTTCAAAGTGTTTTAGAAATACAGGATGTCAAAGTCTTCTTGCCATAATAAGTATTCATTTGAATTGCACTGAAATACTATGCATCTGCATTTCCCAACAATAAGCGTTTTTTTTAATGGGTTTGGTGCACTATTAATGGAACCCGTAAGTAATTTCTTCAGCAAAAATAATTTTAAAATTGGGTCTCACGGTACTATTCACACATTTAAAAATTATATTGCCACAGTATTTTCAGTTTTCAACAATAAAAGGTATCCAAACAGATCTTAAATTTTTAGTTTTCAGCAAAATAAGCAATATCCAAATAGACCCTAATACCACTCAAGTTCACAACTTAAGTGACCAACTTGGCCCTTGAACACCATTTCGTCTGTAGACGCCATTTAAACTTGTCAGTTGTTCTTAGTCTCTCCTCTCTCTTTCCACTTATCTCTTCTCTCTCATCCCTCTCACAAACCCTTATCTTCTCTCTCAGACCTCTCTGGCTTTCTCTCTTCTCTCTCTCACCCACGGCGGTCGGCGGCTGAAGACTCCCTTTCTCAACCTTTGGCCATGGCCGAACCCAAGTTTTGCTATTAAGATCTTGCACTCTCTCTCTCAAATTAGTGCCATGAAGACAGTTGGCTAAGGATTTACGAGTTTCTCCTCACCACTGTTGCTGTTGTTCCTCATTGAAGGCTCCAATTGAGTGCTACCGACACTAGCTTTGGTGTTCCCTAGCAAAAGAAAAAGTTTGTATTTGTGATTTTGTTTAGGTTTGGGTTTGGGTTTCTGTACCAAACGTCAAATGTTTGGTGGAGAACCATGAGCTCCACCACTGCCACATGCAACAAATCACACCGGTAATGACACCACTAGTGGTTGCGGATCTTTCTCCTCTTTCTTCGTTGGTTTGGGTTTTGGTGAATTTAGGACTGAGTTTTCTTATAATAATGAGATTTGATGATTTTTTTTTTATTATTTGGGTTTTAAATGTGGGTTTTGGGTATGATCATTTGTGAATCTGTGGATATTTTCTAATATAAGTTTTGTATCAAAATGGGTCTAATATAATTTTTTATTTTTTATGCATGATTATGAATCTGTGTTTGTAATATGAGATTTTTGTGAGTTTCAAGTTTTATATGGCTATGTGTGTATGTTTGTGTTCTATGACATGGTGTAGCCATGTAGTGTGATTCTTAGAAACTCAAAGATCTTAGCATGAGCTAGGCATTCAGTAAAGGAGAGAGAGCATGAGAGAGAAGAGAGAAGAGGAAAGAGAGAGGAAAGGCTAAGAACAACTAACGGTTTTAAACGACATTTAGGGACTAAATGGTGTTTAAGGACTAAGTTGTTCACTTTTTAAAAGTTGTGGATTTGAGTGGTATTTGCCCAAACCTCAGGGTAGTTAGTGTAATTTAACCTATTTAAAAAAAAAAAAAAAAAGTAAATTACAACTTACTCACTTGTGTTTGAACCTAAATTTAAGAGATTCATATCCTCTAGATTTCTAAGGGTACTTTACCAAATAGATTTCCTTAAATTCTAACTACTTTTTAATGATTTAATGATCAAGATTCTGCCATGTCAGCATTCCATTAATAATATTCTTAAAATAATAAAGTAATGTTGCAAACAAAACAATTAAGATTATTGTTAGTGGAATGCTAACATGGTAGAATCTTAACTATTAAATCATTAAAGAGTGGTTAAAATTAAAGGAAATCTACTGGTAGAGTACCCTAGGAAATCTAGAGGATCTGAATCCAAATTTAAGTTGCTTACTTATAATTTGAAATTTGAAATTCCATAATGTAAGTGTTCTATTGAATTCTTTTTTATCTTCTATTTTTGTGTTTTTGGAGGAAAGAGACATAAAAGTGAAACAAAATTACATATTTAGTCATGTTTTTAACGGAAGTGGATTACAGAACTTTAACTGAGCTAACCCCATGTGAGTAAAGTGTCAAATTTTAAACCACATATAGGTAACTTAAATTTCAATCAAAACACAAATGGGTAAGTTGTAATTTGCCCATTTTTTTAAAAACGTATAATTTTAGTAGTAACTAGTTACAACTTACTTACAATGTGGAGCGGAAATTATTACTTACTCTAGGAATATGATAATGTAATGTGTCATTCTTTTGTGTACTAATTAAATTTGTGGTGAGATCTAATTATAATCATGAATATGGGAAGATGAAATATCACATTAATGTATTTTAAAAGTATCTAATAGAAGAAGTTGAAATCAAATTTCTTGCTTTGTGACATCAAGATTCACAATGTAAGGACTCTTTTTGTAGCCCAAGTCCAAGGTGTATGAGACCTTGGCCCAGTGAGCCTAATATAATAGAATTTGTAGAGAGTGAGTTGGAGAACTGCATCTTAGCAAAATTAACAACGGCTAATAGGGAGTTTAAGTATGATCAAACAATAACAAAGTCAATAATACTTGAGTGAATGTGAAGTCCGAGGAGGTAAATTGTATTATCAATCCCTTTAAGATGATTACAAATGTTGCTTTTCTTGCTATAACGTTCCTTGTTTCTTTTTCTCCCCCCCTTCTTCGTGGAGGGGTTCATACATTATATAGTTCTCTTGGATCATCCTTACCTTACATTTGTCAATCACCTGAGCTATCACTTGAGTGCCCATCCCATCAAACACTTCTTCTGGCTTTCTATGAGTGGTGGTGGCCAAGGCAACACTGTTTAGGGGTCTTCTCCACATAAATGCAGCCAGAAAAGTAGTTGCAACGCATTAAATGCAGTGGTAGCAGCTTTTCCTTAGATATTTATTAGTTTCGATTATTCTTGTATATATATATGATACCCATCCTTACCACTAAAGCCCTCTGGAAGGTTACGTGGGTTGTCGGAATATAGATTTGAGCCACGTCACCATATCCGAGGAGTAATTCCTCCTCGGACCACTCTTCGCTCGTCCATTACCTAGGAGATTCTATAACTGGAATCTTCCATAATTGTTTTCCCTTCCTCGGACCAACTTATGTCTTCAACCTGTGGATTAGGCCCAAGGCCCAATATGTAATTTTTGGGCCTTCTATCCCTACAATAGCCCTTTAAAACTCTGGTTTTTTTCCTCGCGTCCAAGGAGAAAAATTGGGGTTTTGGTTTGTTAAGAATCAGGAACATTAAATCCCTGAGTTAGCACGTGTGAGAGTGCGGTTTTATGCACCTCATAATTACTTTTGATGCTTCGGAGACCGTGAAGCGTCATTAATTGCTCCAGGCAACGCTATGTCCCTTGCATCTGATGGTGAAGCGTTCATCAAACGGCTGACATCTTCCCTTGGGTTTTGTGCATGGTAACTCCCTCCAGTTTTGCCCTCTATGTAAAAAGCCTCGAGGGAAACCGCTTCTCTTCATTTCGTACACTTTCAAGAGATTTCAAACATTTAAACCCACCAAGTTTCCTAAATTGCTAAGCTTTCCACACTATTTTTCCAAGAAATCTTTGGGAATTTCTCTAAAGTTTCAGGGATCACCGTACGTCTTAGTTCTTGTAAGTTCTAGTTTCTTTAAACCTTTCTTTTCTCCTCGGCCTTCCAGTTATTATTCCCCCCATTGTCAATTTCAATAGTTTCCCTTTAATCTATTAAAATAGGTAGGTTTAAGCATTTAGTTGACTCCCCTTCCAAGATAGAGGCCTTTAAGAAGACATACCATATACCACAGGATGTCGCATTGAGATTCTATCCCCCAGAGCAAATAGTAACAAACCAAGAAGAGGGAGAGGTGATAATCCCCATGATATCTTTCATAGAGGGGGGGAATGAACCTTCCTATGGGTAGGATAATAAGGGAATACCTCATCAACCATAGGATATGCCCTCACCAGTGCGCACCTAACCTTTTTAGGGTCCTAGGAAGTGTTGATGCTCTAAACGAGTATCTGGACTTAAGACTCAGCTAGCACGACTTGGTTCACATGTATGAGTTCCACAAACAAAAAGGGGTGGGATTTTACCTTAAACCCCGATCGGATGTTGTCAGACTCATCTCGTGTCTCCCTAGGTCTAACAAAGGGATGAAAGACGATTACCTGATTGCTTCGGGGGTGTGGCATGATGGACGTCATTGCTTAGTCCGAGAGGGAGAGCCAGGTGGGATGCCTTAGAATTAGGTTTTATAACAATAGATTTAGATTCTTTAACCTTGAACTTATTCTACTTCTTTTTGCCTTGCTCTTTCTTATTGATGGATTTCAACTTTCTAATGGTGTTTCGTTCTTTGTTTGTGTTCACAGATAAGAGGCATATAGCTCCCAGGCTCAGCTTAACAAATGTTGAAGCCCTCAATTATCTGTTACGGTCCGAGATCTTCATAAGCGTAGATAGGCAGCTGCGGGCCGTCCATTTAATCTTGGACTTTTAGCCTCTCTCAGAGACATTTCAAAAGGTTGGCCAAGCCATAAGAGTTGGTGACCCACATATAGCACGAATAGATGTATCTCGGCCCAAATTCTTGGCCTCATACGACCTTCCACCAGTTGCACATCCATTCCAGCAAAACATACCTCTGGTCGTCTAACCAGTTCAACAAATCCACCTAGAAGCAGTAGCAGTTGGAGAAGGGATTGACTCCTCAAGCTCCTCGCTTGAAGAAGAAATCGATAAATTTCAATTCGAAGAGAAGGAGACACAAGGAGTACAAGTGATCCCAGTATCAGACGCCGAGGACGAGCCAGACAAACAATCCAGCATTCACGTCCCCACCTTGGTGATTTCCCACCCAAAAGATATTTCTGAAGAAGAAGAGGACGAAATGGCTCCAAACAAAGGAGGCACAAGTTTGCGAGACCTTATGGCTGCGAGGGGTAAATGCTCCACCTCAAAAGATGCCCATAAACCCCAACCTACAACTAACCTTCCACCTCTTCTCCCTCTCCCGGTGACCTCAACCGGTTTGTTGCCCAACCCAGATTTGAAGAAGAAAAGGAAGGTGCCAGAGGTGCAAGAAATGGAAGAGGGCGAAATGATCCCTCAAAAGGGGGCGAAGCAGCCCAAACATGCAAGAGATAAACAGGCATCCTCCATAGAGAGCAAAGAGGACTCTCAAGGCGCTAATGTGCGCTGATCACCACGCACATGGTCCCCCAAACTGGAAGTGGACAGTGCCCCTATCCTTATGGATGCCTCGATTTGAAGCTTCCAAGGGGGGCACGTGGGCCACATTGCTGAAGCCCTTAAGCAACTACTTCTCTTGCTGAGAGATATGAAGGCTTACAGGCGTTTCAAGCAGCATAAGCTCTTCCTGTCCCTGAAGAGGGACTTGGCTATGGTAAGTACTTAAGTACATTTTGCATTTCATCCTTAGTTGCTTTATTTATCATCAACATTTGTTCATTCCTTTCTCCTTGTATTATTTTTTTCATATGGATTTCTTTGGCTTTTTCTGTGCAGATTACCCAATAGGTCTTTGTGGCCAAGGAGTGGGTTAATATTAAGAGCAACCAAGCCCGAGCAAAGACCCACTCCCGTGCCAAGACTGAGAAAATCCTGGGGGCACTCAAGGAGGAACATGCTGACCTAACCAATAAATACACTGTCTCGGAGAAGGAGCGGTTGAGTGCTGTGGTCGGCTTAAAGAGCGCTGAGACTTAAGTCGAGGATCAGTGCAAGAAACTCCATATGACAGAAATTAAGCTGGCCACAGAGAAGCAGCATGTTCTGGACTGAAGGCTAGGGAGGCAGCCCAGTTGGCCAAGGAAGCACTAGAGGCTGAAAAGCAAGCCTTTTATCTACTCGGCATGGAGGAAACACAGGTGAGGCTTGCCGAGAAGCTTTCTGAGGTTTGCAGGGACTATTGCGCCATATCCTAGGATAAATCCCTTGATATTGCAAGCATCCCTGTAGACTCAGTGTGGAGATAGCTTGGGAGCATTTACTATCGTCCAGAAATCCGTGTTGCCCTAGATGCCACCACTTCTGCTGTTGACCCTGCTCAAGAGATCTCGGAGTAACCCCTGGCTATCCAAGATGCTGATCAAGGCCAGGGGGCCGAGAGGATCAATGAAAAGAGTAAGGATGAGGGGAAAGAGCCTTCAGCAATAGCCGAGGATGCTGCCAAGGCCAAGGAAGGTGAAGCTAAGGTCAAAGAGACAGAGCCTAAAGACAAAAAAGATGATCCCAAGGCTAAGGACAGTGTCACCTCCCAATCAAGCCAGAATGCAAACCCTCCAGCCCCTAAAACAAAACCTTAACCCCTAGGGTCTTCTTGTAGTGTGTCCTTTCATTTTTTGTACTGGCATTCTACCATGGAACATGATGTACTACACTTTTTTTATTAATGAATGGATCTTTCTTTTTATTCCTTTTGTTCTTGCTTCATATGTCTTTAATCTTATTGTTGTTACATGTGAAACTGCTTTCCTGCTAATTTAGTTTCTATAAAAACTAACAGAAAACATCTTGCCAATGCAAATAATTTGGCTAAGTGTCAATGATGAAATTTTTTTATTTGATATTGCAAATTACTCATTCTGCAATGATAGCTGAATCTAATAATTACTTAGTAACCAATTTATACTTGGCTAAATAATCAAGACATCTAACTTACTCTGAACCATTAACCTGAGGAGCTAGTAATTATTTAGATCTGTTGGACACTTAGTTAAAAACAAATGCATGTCATGAAGTGCTAACAAATGAGTGTTATGGAGGAATACATAACTGAGGTTTGACTTAAAGAAATATAAGAGATGTCACAGTGTGTTAACCTCCCCTTAACATCTGGTCCGAGGACTTCGGGCATGTTTAAGGTTCAATTTAAACACTTACAAAAGATGCCATAATGTGTTAACCTCCCCTTAACATCTAGTCCGAGGACTTCGGGCATGTTTAAGGTTCAATTTAAATACTTGTAAAGATGCCATAATGTGTTAACCTCCCCTTAATATCTAGTCCGAGGACTTCAGGCATGTTTAAGGTTCGATTTAAACACTTATAAAAGATGACATAACGTGTTAATCTCCCCTTAACATCTGGTCCGAGGACTTCAGGCATGTTTAAGGTTCGATTTAAACACTTATAAAAGATGCCATAATGTGTTAACCTCCCCTTAACATCTGGTTCGAGAATTTCAAGCATGTTTAAAGTTCGATTTAAACACTTATAAAAGATGCCATAATGGTAAATGTAATGAAAGAACATATTGATAAAGGAAACTTTTATTAATGATAATACATTTTCAGGTTGTTTACATTCCACAGACGTGGTATTATATGTCCATCCAAATCTTCTAGAAAATACGCTCCTATACTAGCCACCGAGGTGATGCGGTATGGTCCCTCCCAATTGGGCTCTAGCTTTTCCCATGATGGGTTCTTTGCAGTACCCAGAACTTTTCTTAATACCAGGTCACCAAGTGCTAGTGTTCTTAACTTCACGTTGGCATCATAACCTTGCTTAAGTTTATGTTAGTAGTATGCCAATTGCACCATTGCCTTTTCTCTTCTTTCTTCAATAAGATCCAAACCTCTTTCTAGCAATTCACTGTTACTGCTCGGATTAAAGGAGCTAGTTCTGAGTGTAGGGAAGCCAGTTTCCAGAGGAATAACAGCCTCGGCCCCATAGGTAATTGAAAAAAGGGTTTCCCTAGTTGACCTGCGAGGCGTAGTTCTGTACGTCTATAGGACATGTGGTAATTTCTCCACTCATTTTCCCTTTGTGTCATCCAACCTCTTCTTGAGTCCGCTTACAATGACTTTATTAACAGCTTTTGCTTGTCCATTCCCCTAAGGATAAGCTAGGGTAGAGTATCTATTTGTAATTCCCAGATACAATAGTGCCTCCTGAAAGATTTGTTATCAAATTGAAGACCATTGTCTGAAACGAGAGTACGAGGGACCCTAAATCGTGTAACAATGTTTTTCCAAACAAATTTCTTAGTATCCACGTCCCTGATGTTTACCAAAGGCTCAGCTTCCACCCACTTGGTGAAGTAGTCTGTGCTGACCAGCAAATATCTCTTATTTCCTGCTGCTTTGGGGAAGGGGCCAACAATATCTAAACCCTATTGAGCAAAAGGCCAGGGGTTGGATAGGGATTAAGGACTCCACCAGGTTGATGTATGTTTAGTGCAAATCTTTGGCATTGGTCACACTTCTTGACATACTCTTGTGCATCTTTCTGCATATTTGGACACCAATAACCTTGAGTAATGGCTCTGTGAGATAAAGATCGGCCCCCTGTGTGGCTTCCACAAATCCCTTCATGCAGCTCTTCAAGGAACAGCTCCAATGCTTCGGGGTGAATGCAGAGTAGGTACGGCCCAGAAAAAGAGCACTTGTACAACTTTTGGTCCTCGGATAGCCAAAAGCAAGGTGCCTTTCTCCGTATTTTATCAGCTTCTGATTTATCCTCTGGCAAGGTGTCCTCTTTCAAGAATAATACTATGAGATCCATCCAGCTAGGCCCTACTTTGACTTGGTAAACATGGACGACCTCTTTGTTCAACTCTGTGGGATTGTACAAGTCTTCTACGAGGATAACTCGGGGTAAGTTTTGGGCCGAGGAGGTTGCAAGTGTGGCCAGGGAGTCTGCGAGTGTATTTCCACCTCTTAGGACATGTAGCAGGTTGAAAGATTCAAAACTTGACTGCAAGCGCTTAACCTAATTTAGGTAGTTTTACATTCTCTCATCCTTAACTTCAAACTCCCCTTTTACTTGTCCGGCAATCAACCTTGAATTTGAGAAGACCTGTACAACTCTTCCGCCGAATTTTTGAACCATGGTCATTCCCGTCAGCAGAGCTTCATACTCAGCCTCGTTATTTGTGGCTGAGAACCCCAATCTTAATGATTTTTCGATGGTGATTTTCTCTGGTGAGATAAGGACTAGCCCATTTCAGACCCTTTCTAGTTCACTACACCATCGACATACACGTTCCAGGGTAAGGGAGCTTGCTGTGAGATCGTGCCAACTGATTTTCCATCTATGTGTTGTACTTCTGCCAATTCTTCTAATGAGGGTTCAGCAAACTCGGCTATTAGATCCGCGAGTACTTGGCCCTTGATAGAGGTGCGAGGCATGTACTTGATGTCAAAAGCACAAAAAACCGTCCCCCATTTGGCAATTCTCCCCGTGTAGTCAGCACTTTGAAGGATAGCCTTAAGTGGGAGCTGAGTTAGGACGACGACTGTATGTGCCTGAAAGTAGTGGGGAAGTTTTCGTGTACCATGCACCACTGCAAGAATGGCTTTCTTCAGTGGTAGATAACGCACCTCGGCCTCATGCAAGGACTTGCTCACATAGTAAATTGGTCACTGTACACCGCTGTCCACTCGTATCAGCACCAAACTTACAGCATGAGGGGCTACAGCGATATAGGCCAATAGGACCTCATCCATCTTAGGGCTAGACATAATGGGTGGTGGAGATAAATAGTCTTTAAGTTGCTGAAAAGCTAAGCCACACTCCTCGGTCCACTCAAACCCTTTCCACTTGTTCATCAGTAGGAAGAACGGTTTGCACCTATCCGTTGACCGAGAAATAAATCGGTTTAAAGTAGCAGTCATCCCTATTAGCTTCTAAACCTCTTTGGGATTCCGAGGTGGCTTTAGGTTAATAATCGCCTTAATCTGATCTAGATTGACTTCAATTCCGTGGTGAGTGACCATGTAGCCCAAAAACTTGCCTAATCCGACACCAAAAGAACATTTAGAAGGATTGAGTTGCAGCTTATGGTTCCTCAGGATTTGAAAAATATTTTCAAGATCTGCTACATGTTCGGACACCACCTTGCTTTTTACCATCATGTTGTCTATATAGACCTCGATACTTTTGCCCAATTGCGGTTCGAACATCCTAGTCATCATTCTTTGATAAGTGGATCCTGCATTTTGTAAGTCGAAGGGCATCAATTTGTAATGATAGTCTTTGGTGGGTGTAACGAAGGCCGTTTTTCTTGATCATCTAAGGCTAGTGGTATTTAGTGGTATCCTTGAAAGGCATCTATGAAGCTCATCCGAGGATGGCCTACTATTGCGTCCACCAACTGGTCTATCCGAGGCATAGGGAAGGGATCTTTTGGGCACGCCTTATTTAGATCTGTGAAATCCACGCACACTCACCATTTCCCGCTCTACTTTTTCACCACCACAGTGTTGGCCAACCACTCGAGGTAGAAAACTTCCTTGATAGCCCCCACTTGTTTAAGTTTTAACACTTCACTTTTGACTGCGTCCGCGTGTTCCTTGGACGGACGTTAAGGCAACTGCTTTTTTGGAATGATGGACGAATTAACGTTTAGATGATGACAGATGAAGTTAGGATCCACTCCTGGGGCTTCATAAGCGTCCCATGCAAATACATCAATATTTTTATCAAGAAATTCTATCAGCTCTTCCTTTTCTCCACGAGGCAGCTGAGCCCCAACCTGAAAAAATTTCTCAGGATCGTCACCTATAACAACCTTTTCTAAATCCTCACATTTCGTCTCCTTGGCTAATCCATTATCTGGAAGTGCCAGGGCTGTTAATTGTAATAAGCCCCCTTAAGCAGAGGCTGAGGATTCAGCGTCGGGCTGATGGGAGATGGCAGCCACTAACCCATGACTTGGCCCTCGGACGAGTACTTCACCTTCTGGTAAAGGGTAGAAGAAACAGCCTCTAGGGTATAAAGCCAAGGTCTGGCCACAATGGCTGTGTAAGGGAAATAGGTGTCCACCACAATGAAATCTACTTCGACCACCTCCAACCCAGTTTACGCAGGTAGTCGAATCTGGCCCTTCAGAATGACGACCTTCCCATCAAAACTTATCAAGGGCTAATCGTACGCAGTTAAGTCCTCGGGTTTTAACTTCAGTCCCCTGTACAAGTCAAGGTACATAATCTCGGCGCCACTACCTAGTCTACTAATACTCTTTTCACATCATATCCCCCAATCCTAAAGGTAATCACCAAGGCATCGTCGTGGGGTTGAATGGTCTCGATTTTATCCTCATCCGAGAAGCCCAAAATTGGTTGGATTTTTGTTCTAGCCTTCTTTGGTTCCAGCTTTGAGTCCTCAGCTGACAGTCGAGCCACATACATTACCCTAGAAGGACAAGATCCAGTTCTTCCTAGAGTAGCGAAGATGACATTTATCGTTCCAAGGGGAGGCTTTGAGGAATCATCTCTCCGGGATTCTGAGTTTGTCTGGCCGCCTTGGCCATTGGTGTGATGCAAGAGTTGCTGTAGCTTCCCTTCATGGACGAGTTGGTCCAGGTGATCCCACAAACTCCTACAATCTTCAGTGGTATGTCCATGGTCTTTGTGGTATTGGCAATAGAGGTTTTGATTGCGCCTCACGGGGTTTCCTACTATCTTGTTTGGCCATTTAAAGAATGACTCGTGCTTAATCTTTTCCAGAACTTAAGACACTGGCTCTCGGAACACAACATTAACTGCCTAAGGGCTGGTAGGTCCTGACTACCCAACAAAATCTCTCCGTGGTCGGTTGTTATTGTATTGGTCCAACCTGAAATCCCTCCTCTCCTGAGGGATAATCTTCTCCTTTCCTTTCCCCTGCTGTTGATCTTCCTCAACCTTTTTGTACTTATCAATCTGGTCCATGAGTTGGTGCACGTTGGTGACAGGTTTGCCAGTTAGCGATTTCCTTGAGCCGTGATCGATGGGAAGGCCAAGCGTGAAGGTACTGATGGCCACATCGTCAAAGTCACCGTTTACTTCATTAAATATCTCCCAGTATTGATCTGAATACGCCTTCAGCGTCTCTCCTTCTCGCATGCTCAAGGATAATAGGGAACCTAAAGGCCGTGGAACCTTGCTGCAGGTGACGAATTGAGAGCCGAAGGCCTATGTGAGCTCTTGAAAGGAACTAATGGAATCTGCCTTGAGGCCGTCAAACCATCTCATTGCCACAGGTCCCAGATTGGATGGGAAAAATTTACACATCAAGGCTTCATCTTTGAAATGGACAGCCATTTGCTAGTTGAAATGACTCACATGTTTAACAAGATCCGTCCTGCCGTTATACATGGTGAAAATGGGCTGATTGAATCGCCAAGGGAGTGTCGCTCCATCAATCCTACGTGTAAAAGGTGACCTGGAGAGTTAGTGCATCGCCTTAGTCATAGCGTCACTACCCACCGCTTTTCCGGTCAGACTTCGAACCTTCTGTTCACGACGCTGCTCTTCCTCATAGGAGAAAGACTCGCTAGGCGGGGTTCAAGACCTTCGCCTGTAGTTAGCGTCCTTTTCGTCATCAGAAGAGGTATCAGAGTTGGAGGGGGCTCTTCTTCATCATGCATGGCACAACTTCCTCTTTAATTGGTCGATCTCCAACTGCATGCCTCTGTTGCTCTTTGCATGGGAAACGTGGCTTCTCCCTCCAAGCTAGCTCTTCCTAGTATGCGTGGTATGTACACTTCCCTCATGGTCATTTCTTTGCTCCAGGTTGACAGAAGGATCGCCATGTTGGGATTCCAAAGACTCCGATTGATGTGGACCTGATCCTTTCATGGTTGATCGTTGCTTTCACTGTCACACAAGTTTTTCCCACAGATGGCGCCAATTGTAAGGACTCTTTTTGTAGCCCAAGTCCAAGGTGTATGAGACCTTGGCCCAGTGAGCCCAATACAATAAAATTTGTAGAGAGTGGATTAGAGAACTGAGTCTTAGCAAAATTAACAACGGCTAATAAGGAGTTTAAGTATGATCAAACAATAACAAAGTCAATAATACTTGAGTGAATGTGAAGTCCAAGGAGGTAAATTGTATTATCAATCGCTTTAAGATGATTACAAATGCTGTTTTTCTTGCTATAACGTTCCTTGTTTCTTTTTCTCCCCCCCCCCCCCCCCATCCTTCTTCGTGGAGGGGTTCTCACATTATATAGTTCTCTTGGATCATCCTCACCTTACATTTGTCAATCACCTGAGCCATCACTTGAGTGCTCATCCCATCAAACACCCCTTCTGGCTTTCTGTGAATGGTGGTGGCCAAAGCAGCACTGTTCAAGGGTCTTCTTCACATAAATGCAGTCAGAAAAGTAACTGTAACACATTAAATGCGATGGTAGTAGCTTTTCCTTATATATTTATTAGTTTCCATTATTCTTGTATATATATATGATACCCATCCTTACCACTTGAGCCCTCTGGAAGGTTATGTGGGTTGTCGGAATATAGATTTGAGCCACGTCACCATATCCGAGGAGCAATTCCTCCTTCGACCACTCTTCGCTTATCCATTTTCTAGGAGATTCTATGACTGGAATCTTCCATAATTGTTTTCCCTTCCTCAGACCAACTTATGTTTTCAACATGTGGATTAGGCCCAAGGCCCAATATGTAATTTTTGGGCCTTTTATCCATACACACAAGGTACTATTTTTTATTTACAGTATTATTTTATTTTACAAAAGGTACTAGTTGAACTATAAACCGAAAAGATAATTCAAATCAATGTATAGTTGCATTGATCAGCTTCACTTGTTTAATAATGACGTCCAAAATATAATATAGGAAAAAGTGAAAACACCTCTAATTTTTGGGTCAAAATTGAATGGATGATGTGATTTTCTAATTTGAATTTAGAATTTCATAAATTTTGAAAAATATTCAGATTGATCATTCTCCTAATATTTTGTTTTTATTAAAAAAAAATTAAAGTAAAAATTATTTCTTCTTTTTTTTTTTCTTATGCTTTTTACTCATAAGTAGAAGAGAAATTTAGAGAAAATGATCAATTTTAGTTTTTTTTTTTAATTTCATTGCTTCTAGTTCAAATTAGAAGATCAAGAGATTACTTTGATTATTATTATTATTATTATTATTATTTTGCAAACTAGAGGCTAGTTTGATGTTGATCCAAAGTTCTATGAGTGCTTTTATATTTTACTATTTTCCTATTCTTGTATTTAGTGCAACAGAAGATGTTAGACGCCCCAATCTTGGGCCTGTAAAGGTTAAACTTTGTCTTGGACACACAATGTTGGCAAAGGACACTTGACTTTTAACCAAATTACTGCTGCAATAACTGTAACTTAGAGCATCCCCATTAGTGGATGCAAAATCGTGTATAATATAAAAAGACGACTTTTACATATTTTACCTCAAAAATGCTCCACATTAGTGTTTCTAAAAATGTGTAAAGATGTGTATATTTAGTCACATGCTACAGTAACCGTGTATATTTACACAGTTACTGTAGCTCGTCCATATATTATTTTATTAATTTCACGTTCGCACCTTTTTTCTCTCTCTTTTTCGTGCACAAAAAACTTAGTAACTTCTCCTCTCCTCATCTTCTTTTTCCTTAGATGCTCACAAACACACCTACACGAACAAACCAACAAAGAGACAAATCAGTGCTTGATCAGAATGATTGGTGCTTGTGGAACGATTGGTGCTTGACTAGAACGATCGGAGCTCATGGGTCTTGCTTGATCGGAGCTCGTGGGTCTTGCCTGATTGGAGCTAAGGAGATCTGACCAAGATGGGTCTTGCCTGATCGAAGCTAGGGAGATCTAAACAAGCTTGATCGATGCTTGACTGAGTTTGATCGGAGAGTTGATCTGTGTTCGAGAGTTTGATCGGTGCTTGACTGGTTTCGCTAGGAATAAAGCATGGCTTGATTGGTGCTTGACTGAGTTTGATTGGAGAGTTTGATCGGTGCTTGACTGAGCAAAGGAGAGTTGATCTGTGTTCAGAAATTGGTATAGAGATGGGTAGAGAAAGAGAGCAACAAATCAGAAAAATGGGTAGAAAGAGAGAGCGTGCGTATGCAAAGGGGGTAGTTGAGAGAAATAATAAAAAAATTGAGAAAATTGATTATTTAAATAAAAAAGATGATAAAATAGATAAACTGATGGGAGTATTTTGTAAAAATGGATGTGTAAAATAGAAAAATTAGGTTTTTAGTGTAAAAATAGATGTGTAAAATACACTGACTGATGTGGTTGCTCTTAAAAGGCAAAGCTTCCAGAAAACAATTTTTTGGTATAAAAGCTATAAAAATGTAGTTTATACAGAAAGAAGAATTTATTCAGATAATGTAGTGATTCATGAACTTGGCTACGAACTTCAAATCAATTCTCACGTGGGATTGTTTCTCAAAAAAAAAAAAAAAATCTCACGTGGGATTTATTTCTATATTGTTAGACACAGAACAATACAACATTTGACACACAATTGCTTGAGGCCGTACATTGCTTTTGCTTTTAGCCTCACAGAGCACAGAACAGCAATTTAATCTTTAACAAGAAGGGGAATCATGTAATGTTAATATTTTTGATAATTTGTGAGTTCTGTAGGCTTGAACCATGAATTTGATTCCTGCTCAATTGATGTACCAGTATATTCATGTGGATTCCTAAACTAGACAGCCCTCAGCTTTTCTGGTTGACACTGACCTAAATCTTCAGAGTAAAGTATGCCATTGGGAGAAAGAAGGCGACAAAGAGAGAGGAAGAAGCGAGCCTGAAGAAGAAAAACTTTCTGCAGTCAGTGAAGTTCAAATAGATAGTATGACACATATGCAAGCGGTAATTGTTAATCATACCCATTGAAAGCCTACAAGTCCGAACCGGCAGCCTGGCAGACCATATCCCCTACTGGTTACAAGCTGGTAAAAGGAAGATGGGAGGGCCTTGTTAGTGCACAGTGAACAAAGAATATGTAATACCATAAGAGCAAGAAATGGTTCTGTACCAATAGTAGAAGTGCACCGACAGCAAAGCATCCACTCATTGAAAAACTAAGAAATTTAAGATCCCGTCCCGCCTGCAGAAACAGAACAGATTGTCTATTTATTTACACTTTCATAAGTGATTTTTGGCCGCAAGGAGAGGGGGAAGGGAAGATATAGACACCTTTTTTTTTGGCTGAACACAGACACTTCCATGTTAGAACGCTAATTGAGTGCAGCCTCCAGCCCAGCAGAAACCATTTTCATTAGCAGGTCTAGGCTCATATTTGAGGCCTGGCATTGAGTTGAGCAAATTATGCATCATATAGCCATGATAATGAGAGCTTGAGCTTTCTTGTTTTAATCGGGAATTACAGTAAGATCCCCTAAATTCAGCTATATTAAGTAATTCATTGTCCAGGAAATGCAACCAAATTAATGGTGGTCAGAAATATTCCAGTGATACAGATATTCCCAAAAAGAAAAGGAGAGCATGATATTCGGGTGACTACATTCATGTTGTATTTCTTGTGAAGAACTTATTTATTTGTGATAGAAACACAATATGAGGACAAGATAGGGGGAACATAGTTGCATTGGCCCACCTTGTCACACATATGCAACCTTTTGATAGTTACAAAGATTGCAAAAAGGAAATTGAGTTAAAGCCACCGCTGATCGCCAAGAAGCCAAATCTTGCCAAATTACAAAGAAAACAGTGCTTGGTTGGGTTGGGGGGACTCTTTGATTCTATAGAGCAGGGACTTATTTTATTTGGCTTATAAATAAGTGGGGAGAAAGGGTTTGAACCCAAGTGTTCCTCAATGGGAGAACCAAGCAATGCCATTGTACCACACAAAGTTTTACCCTATAGTGCAAGCTTTATAAAGATGACATGAATAAACCCAAGGACATACATCAGACCTTTTTGTGACCTCATATTCAGGTGGCTACTGAAATTAAGAGAAAACAGATGGGGAAAAAAAATCCAAGTCTATCAAAAAAGTCTTCCATTCCATCCCCATATTTGAACAAACTCTACAATACTCAGCGAGGCACCACTTTAAGGTAAAACAGATTGGATACTTCCACTGGTGCCCTAAATAGACATGACTCCTACATCAAGTTTCAGCAAGCTACGTTCCAAATATATGCATATGACTCGTAGGAAAAGCAGGACAGGTTCACATTAAATTAAAACCAAGCATACCAGCAATGTTCCCTCAAGGCTGTGAGTTTGGGGAGTGACAGCTAATGCCATGAAGTATGGAATCAGAACTTTGTGCATCTGCAAACAAGATAAACATTAACAAGAATCAGATGAGATATAATTTTCCATCTGCATAAGATTATGAAAGGGTATATGTTGTCCAGAGAATATCTGCACCTTATTAATTTCCTCTACCTTTAACTCAGAACTCAAATAGGATTTATAATGTTAGTCAGACTTGAGATAAATGACATGAGAAAGCAAGGAACAACACAAATATGAAAATCTTTCCAAGTGTAATAGTTACTAATAAAGCAATTGTAATTTTAACTCTCATATTTATCAGTTATAATACTTATTGAAATGATAGAAAGAAGCTCCTTAGTTGGCCTCGGAATCTATTCATGGGGGCCATTGGAAGCTAAAGAATGAAATATCACTAAAAATATGAACATTCAGTATAAAAGCAGTTGTCACAAGACTCAACCCATTTAATACACCATAATTAGGCAGAAGAAGAAAAGTTCCAAATATTATAAAAGGATGGATAGTACACATAACAAACGGCAAGAACTAACCTCCCCTATGACATTCTGGTCATGTGTAAAGATTTTGGGGAACAACCAAGGAACAGATGTTCCTACAATTCCTAATAGCAATCCAAGTATGGTTCCAATGATGACAAGTGATTTTAGCAACATTCGAGCCTGTTTGATTTAAATAACCACTCAGAATACTTTCAACAACCAAAAAAAACTATACTATATGAGAGAGAGGGAGAGAGAGAGAGGGTTGGCATCAATACTATCAAAAGAAAGAGAATCAGGGATGGGGACTTCAAATGAATCATTTATCAACAATATGTAAGTTAAATCATGATTATACAGAAACTGATACAACCAAGTTAGAAGACTGTAGCATCATTAAAAAAAACCATCACTAACCTTTTCCAAGCTTCGTTTGGCTCCATATATTAACTCAGGCATAAATGATTGAGCGGTTTGAGATAAAGGTTCACCCCAAACTGTACTCATGACAAATGTTTGAATCATGACCTAGAGTAAAGAGAAAGTTGTCAATGCAAATGACCATCAGATTTCTACATAAAGGAAGCCAAAGCAGAGAAGATAGTATACCAGTGTGAGAAAAACTAACCTGATGAGCGGCCATGGTGTACGTGCCTATAGATGTAGCAAAATATATAAGGAGGGAGTAGAAAGCCACCTAAAAAATCAAAATATTTCAGACACTGAGATGAATGAGACCAGATACAGCTACAGAATTGAGTAATACTATATAATGTAACCTTGGACATCATTGTTATAAACACTGGAGCAGCAAGCCCAAGTACTGTCAGAAGTTCATCAGGTGATGGAACAGATATGGAATATGCATTGTATCCTTTCTTGTTCAGAGCTTCAATCATCATAAATCCTGCAATAACCTAGAATAAATGCTGGTGAGTAGCGATGGAAAACAAAAGCAAGTGCATGTCATCTTGGCTGCGCTGAGAAGTAATCAATAAGAGCAAAAGATGAAGAATATTTAACCCGAACAAAATAATATATAAATTTTCATCCAGCACACCTGGGAAGCCATTGTAGCCCATGCTGCACCAGCAATACCATAGCCCATGAAACTGCACAGGACAATATCACCAACGCCATTTACAGCACTAGCCACTGCCAAAGCCTTCAAAGGTCCCCAGGAATCTTTCATGCCAAGACTGGAAGAATATCAGACACAAACTTAATGAGGAAACAAACATTCCAATTTCATTTAACAGGCCAATATCTGATGTAAGATGAGCAAATGAAATTGTATTATCATTAAACACTTACTTGTCCAACATCATACAAAAATAAATGAAACATATTCATCAGTCAGAAGAATTTGTGGGGAAAGAGGATGCATATAGCACCAAAGAAGGAATTTCAGATCTAATAAAGTTCGCCTAGTAATTCTATCGTAGTAACAAGTATGTGTATCACCCAGTCAAGAACAAGTATAAGGCACTATGTCCTCATTCAGTACATAATGTACGGGAAGAGATACAGTACATCATCACCTTGCACTCTGAGCAACCCATCCAACAAGAAGTGCAGGCCATGCTAAGCCTCGAATCTACCATCACAAAAGATCATATAAACAAATCAAGTGGAATAGAGCATTAAATTTTGCGGCAATGCAGCCAGAATATTCTCCAACAGATTTGTTCTCACGAAAAAAATATTCAAGTGCAAAACTCAGTAGCAGATAATATGAACTGCCAAAAGCAGTCAGCGAAGACAAAAGATACTGCATGCCAATCCATAGATGTTGATTGGTTATATTTCCTTCATATAATAAATATGAATAACAAAAAAAATATTATATTATCTACTTCAGTTTACACTATCTTGACAAGTATAGTCAAGGTTTACTGCAGATAATCATTCTCAAGTATATCTGCCATCTGACTTCCAAAGGAGATGGATTCAGGAAGACATGAGTATTTTTTATGTTATATAATTTTAACTTATATAGTTCTCCTTTCCCTACTATAACTTGGTTTTTATGGTTTAGCAGGCACCAAAGCAAGAATAATTCACAAAAGGAATAGCTGAAACTTCTGAAATTATTTATAGAACACATGCAGGACTTAAAAAGAAATTGAACCTGAACATATGTGTTTGCAGCAGGTATGAGATGTGCATTCTTTGGCCCAGTAAAAGCTGAAAAAGCAAAGATAGGCAAATCATCAGTCATTGAATTTTGTCTGTCATTTATTTGTGATAAATTACCATTTGTTCCAAAAGCTTAAACTAATAGGAAATTATGAATTTAAACACGTGTAGGCTCAGACTCTCCCTTAATAAATAGGGCCCAACATGTGGATAGGTAGAGCAAAGACAGGCATTCGAAATCAAGACCACCTACTCAAATGCCATAATAAATTTCAGATTGTCTGAAAAGGTTAAGCTAATAGGAAATAGTTAATTTAATCACAAAACCATTATTCCAACATGTGTATATATATATATATATATACTCGTTATTTATTAAGTGGTGCACACTGAACAGTATCAATCAACTGAACAGTGAACACCCAAAGACAATGAAGCACTTAACTTATCAATAGTAACATAAGTAATAACCAAAAGCTGCTCCTAACTTAAATAATAATTAAAATGAGGTCAATAAATGCTCCATCTTTATTACCAGTCAATACCCATGAACCAAAGAATTTTGTAAACAAAAGCATCAAGCAGCCACAAGTCAACCCAACAAAGAGCAAGACAGATATGTGATGCTGCACTTCATTCTTATCCTGCACCAATGGCATCTTGTCAAAAAATGTAATTTGGGAAATTGAAAATCAAAGAGAAACTGATTATTACAAAATATCCAACACCAAAAAGTCCATAATTAAAGCATAAAAAAAAATTATAAAAAAAAAAAAAAAAAAATGAGCAAAAGACCTGTGAGTGCTCCAACCAAAATGCAACAAGGCCCTTCAACTGTTAAAGAAACTAACCTGTTTGGCAAGAGCAGTAGCAACCATATTCGAAGTAGCAATCGAGAGGAACATGAATGAATAACTCATATAATCACATACAACTGTTCCTGGCCCTGCCATTCCAAATTCAAAATTTAATTACACCATCACTCAACTCAGAAATATCACCCTTTATAAGACAGGCCCAATAAACGCATGTAACAGGACGCGCGCAAACACACACACATGCACGCACAAAATTTAACCAACTTATTAATATGATGAATGCTTGAGCTGAAGTTCCTTTTTTATTTATACCAAGCATCATGACTTTTCTTTTCCTACAGTTTGTTATCAACCACAAAGAACTAAAGCTCAATAAATCCCTGATTTCTCAAGTAAAAAACATAACTGTTAGGTCAAACTGTACTCTTGGTCAAATATTCGGTACATTCCAATGTAACCCTAAATTTCAAAAAGCTTCAAATTGTCTTTTATTTCATCAATTTAGACGGAAGAATACATTGCTCCACATTTTAAAAAAACAAAATTAGAACTTTTTAAAATCATAATCATCCATTTTTAAACAATCATTTATACTATAATATGTCATTAATATCTTCAATACCAAAAATTAAATTTTAGCTTATTTGCATACTTTAACCAACTTTTGGCAAAAAGCTTCATCCAAAGGCACTTTCAAATATATATTTTTTTAAATGTACATGATGTAACAAAATCTAAAGCACTTGCTTAAAATCGAAATGGCTATGGATTTGAACTCTTGCTTTTGTAATTGGAATTGCTTATTTGCTTATGAGTTCTTTTACAAACACAACAAAGGGTGCATTTGTATAAGCGGTTGGAAAATTGTGTTTTGAGTATAAAATGAGCGTTTTATAAACTATAGATTAATCCCAAAACGCCTAACCAACTGTATCCAAAATCTCACAATATTTTCACGACAAGCTTAAATTTTGCTATGCAATTAGACTTTCTGTTTGCTTATTTATTCAAGTCTAGTAAAAAAAAAAAAAAAAGCAGCTAATTTTAGAAACATTCGAATTTACAATACCTAAAGCAGCGAGCTCAATGGAGCTACCCTGACCGATAACCGCGGTGTCAATGAGACTCATCAACGGTCCACAAATCCAAAGCCCAGTGGCGGGCCCAGTAAACATCACAATCTCCTTCATTTGCTTCCATATATTCTCGCTTCCCAATTCCGAAACCTTTTCTTCTTCTCCCGACACCGAAACGATATCAATTTCGGGGCCGCTGTTATCATTGCCGATGAGTTCTTTGTTATTGCTGCTAATGCAAGAAGCAGTTACTATCCGAGTCCGAAAGCGCTTTTTCGGCTTCGAAATGAGTGGTAAATTAGGAGGGAAAAGAGAGATTGGAAAGTGAGATGGTGGCGGTGGTTGTGGCGGCGGCGGAGGTTTTGATAGTTTGTTGAAGAAGAAGAAGGTTGGGTTTTGGAACAGAGGAGTGTTGTGAGATGTTAGGGTTTTGAATTGCATTTTTTTTTTTTTTTTTGGTTATTGGAAATGGGAAGCGGAGAAAACTCAGACTCAACTATGAAGACAAGACTGAACAACGAGCAAGACGAGAGGAAGGGAGTGAGGAGGAGACTGACTCAGAAAGCAAGTGGTTGTTTTTTTACTCAGTTTTCAAAAACCAAACACGTGGAGCTGGAACAAGCGTTGGCGGCCTTTTCTTAAATTGACAGTTTCTTCTTTTTCTACTTCTTTCTCTTTTTTTTTTCTTTTTTTTTTTCTTTTTTTTTTTTTTAATGGATAATGTGGGTAATATCTAGTAACAACTTACTAATAGCTAACTTGTGCTATATACAAGAACTTACTTATTTGTGAGATAGATTAAAATAATTTTATAAAATCTTAAATTAATTAAAAAAAAACTACATTATTGTATGATTTTGCACTTGTATGAGTTCAATGTGTTACAATTTAATGAAGAAGTCACTGGACAACAAATATATATAATTCACTTCTTATAAATTATTGAAACAAAACAAAATATATATGATTAAACAATAAAGAAATATAAAAGAAAGATAGGTTACATTCAAAAGAATAATCCATGACTATAACTATTAAAAATAATCAAAAGATTTAGAGCCTACAAATTATAAATAATACATACATACATCCATAGATATATATATATATATATATATATAAATGTGACTACACAAATTCAGATGTTAAAATTTTCAAAATGCCAAAAAAGATTTATAATTAAAGAATAATAAGTTATTGAAACAATTCAAAAAATATCCTACTATTCAAAAGAGAAATATAAGAAAAAGAAAAAAAGTACACGAACTCATAAAGCAATAAGTTTTAAATTTTAACGGGTCTAAACTTTAAATGAACCTTATTAACATGTGGCCCATACTAAAAAATGTTGAGCAAGAGCCCACGTTGAAATAATGAAAGTCATACATCTTCTTAATATAACATCCTTTTAATATATTGTATATAAGTTTTTTGCCCAAAAAATTAACATACTTTCAAATCGTATGGTGAAACAAAGACATACGCAATAGCAGAACCTTAAATTTCAAATACTACAAGCTTTTTTATCTTGTAAAAAAATGGCTAAAAGAGTTTGCTAGTTCATGTACAAAAATTACCTTTTATAAAATACATGAAAAACTATAATATATATATATATATATATTTAACAAAATAGAGGAGAAGAAAATAACATAGGAAGGGCTCATACCTCTACTTGGCTTTGCAAAAAATATATATTGGGGTTTGTATTGCTTTTATAGTATTCATGATTAACCTCGCAAATTTAGAGATAAATTATCGATGTTTGAGTCTAAGTTGGAGACTGTCAAGGGTTCTTTTTGCGTTTCTTGTACCTTAGACACACGTCTTGATGTTATTGGATAACGCTTAGTCTAGACTTTTTCTAAGAAGAAAATTGGGTCTGGCGCTTCGCGGAATGGGTTCCAAAGTACCATTCTGCCACTGCCAGTTTGTGCGCAAACATTGAGTCCAAAGTCCAAGGGAAGGTGCTGCAAAGTGGGTTTATTCTCTATTTTTGCCGCAGAATGAACTTTTCTCCAGTTTTTGCCACAGGTATGATTTTTCTGCTATGCAGCAAAACTTTTTGTCATATAGTAAAACTGTCTGCTATGCAATAAAGCTTTCTGTTATAAAGCCTTCTGCTGTGCATTAAAGCTGTCTGCTATGCTTTAAAGCTGTCTGCTGTGCTTTAAAGCTGTCTGCTGTGCTTTAAAGCCTTCTGCTGTGCAGTAAAGCTTTCTGCTGTAAAGCCTTCTGCTATGTAGTAAAGCCTTTTGCAATATGAATGACTACTCTTCATTTTAACTGCAAAAATACTTTTCTACTTCCTGCACATAAACAAATCTAAAACCCAAAAGAAAATACCCACCAAACAAATGTTAGTTTAAATGGGTTAGCATATTCTCAAATATATACATACATATATTCGTAAATACACTTATACGTATTAATATATACATACATATATATATACATATATATATATATATAATATTCTGTAGAACATGAGAAACAAGATATATGTATATATGTACTTATGGTAGGATAATGATTAGTTTTGTGTCAAAAGTAAAACACGTAATAACAAATAAAGAAGAAAGCTTCAACAGAAAAGGTTTAGCTTGAATAATAGCTAACATGATAAATATAATAAAAAGGTGCTATAGCAAAATAACTAGTACAACAAGTTAAAAAAAATACCACAGCAAGACAACTGATGCAGCAAATGTGATAAGTACGTACTACGGCAGAATGACTAAACACAGCAAATATAAGTTATAATGAGAGAAATTAAATATATTTGCAATCAAAATCAAGTATTAAATCTTCCCATAGGATAAGTAAACCAAGAAGGAACCCAAATCCCAACTTGAACAACCTTGACATGGGCTTCTGCCATCAAAGTTGTGCATTTTGAAGAATAGGCCTAAATGGTTACTAGCTATTATTTCTGGAGACTTCAAAGAGTGGGTTTGCTAAGAGGGAGGAAAAAATGGTCTATTGATGCATGCCCCTATTCCTGCCGTATTTTCTCTCTTCTTTTTACCACTTTCTTTCTTTCTCCCCGTTTGTTTTTTTTTACTCTTAGTTTCTAACTACTTTCTTGTCATGGGTTGTTTTTCTCCTTTGGTCTTTTCTTTTCTTGGGTTCCTCTCTCTAGGTGACTCTCTCTTTCTAAGTGCCTCCCTTAGGTGCTTCGCCTTTTTAGTCCCCTTTCATCCATGGCTGCCTCTTTCTTTTATAACGGACTGATTTTATGGGATTTCTCTCTTTTATCCCTAGGGCTGCACCAACTGTTTTTGGCTTATTGTGGGCATCCTTCAGGACTACCCACCAACCCATTAGTTGCCAGCCACTACTTCTGCTCAAAATACGTTAGCTGCACCATTACTCATTTCACGACAAAATTCCTTTTTTTTTGTTCTTTCTATATACCTCTACCTCTAGGTTCAAATGGATAAGGATTGGGCTACCTCACTACCTAGCTCTATGGCATGCATCAAATGGTCCCAACCATGTATTACTTTTTTTAGGTAAGATACTATCCCAGCAAAGTATATTCCTAAAAGAAGTCATGGCAAGAAACCAAATATAGACCCCACCACCAAACCACACCCTTTGAATCCCTTTGACAATAGGCCCACCTCCCTTGTATTGGCTGGATACAGGTTGGTGGTACTCCGTCCCTTCTGTTTTTTGTCGTCTTTTGTTCCCAAGCAATTTCTGCCGTAGTAGATTAGTTTTGTTTCGTTCTGTTGCGTGTTTTTTGTCTAATTTCTTCATGCGTTTCCTGCTACGCTTGTCAATTCCTTTGGTTTGGCTTTTATTTCCTTCACGTGATTCCTGCTGCTGACACTTCCTGCTTTTCCTTGTTTCTTTTCATTGTGCTTCTTCATATCAATTTTCACGCCTATCTTTTTTATACAAAAGGATTTGGGCCTTTGTGGGCCAAATAATGTTGACTGGATCAAAAGGGTCTTGGGCCATTTATCTTCATTTGCTGAAACCATTTTGCTAGAGAATTGTATTCTACGGCAAAGCTGTATTTTGCGGCAGATTTGTATTCTGCTGCAGATTGTTTTCCTTTGCATTTATTTTTTTGGACCTTTCTTGCTCTTCGGTCTTCTTGGTGGGTTTTGCTTTTTATTGGGCTTTCTTTCTCATGGGCTTTTGGATATGGATTCGCAAAATTGGGCATCAACAGAGATAAATTATAAAAAACTTGGATTAAACAAAAATAATTTTGTTAAAAAAATGATAATGATGCCTACCAAGCATCTTAATTACTACGTTGTTGTATAAGAAGTTGTAGTAGAATTCTTCTATTATCCAAAGAAGTTGAACTTTATCCATAGTTGATGATTTTTATATTTATCCAAATAAAGCCAAGTTTAGGATAATCTTAATAAAAGATTTATTCAAGCTTTTTATAATATTTATTTAAGTTGTAGTAGAATTCTTCTATTATCCAAAAAAGTTGAACTTTATCCTGAGTTGAAGATGTTTATATTTATCCAAATAAAGCCTCGTTTAGGATAATCTTAATATAAGATTTATTCAAGTTTTTTATAATATTTATTTAAGTAATGCTAATATGTAAAATTGTGAAGAGGTCAAAAGTTTCAGTTTTATATATATATAACGTGGAGGGAGAATTATTTATTTATTTATTTATTTATTTATTTATTAAAAGACTAAAACTATATTCATGAAAGTAAAGGTATAGAAACATTATGGATAAGAGTTTGTTCTAAAAAATAAGCAAACTCTTCAATCCCCACGCCTAAAGCATGTTTAGCTAACAAATGAGCAGACCTATTGCCTTGTTGTCGAACATGAGAGAAAACAACATTTCAAAATTCATGATATTCAATTAGAGATCCATAAATCACAGACGCAATAGAAGATGGAGCATGTGACACTTCTTTTAAAGCTTGGACTGTTACGGCATAATTCCCTTCCAATATAAATTCTCTAATACCCACTTCCTCTGCAAAAAAGATGCCCGCTTCGAATGCCTTAGCTTCAACTTCAACAGCACCCAAAGGAGCATGGATCTTCTTACTTAAACTAGCAATGAAATTCCCCTCATGGTCCCTGACTACCACACCAATACCAGCAGCTTTTTGAGATGAGAAGACTGCACCATCAACATTAATCTTATGAAGAGGATATTTAGGTGGAGACCAATTTGCTTCCAAGTAGCGAGATGCTTGCTGTGAAAAAATAATTGTTGACAAACAGGACACATTCCAGTGCTTGTCCAAATAATTTTTACAACAACTAAGTAGACTCATACCTACGTTCCTTTGTTTTCCATGACGCACTTCATTCCTATTTGTTCATAATGCCCAAACAATGTCATTGCCAGCCCTAAATCCTCCATTCCCCATTAAGCATCCATTAGAATGTGCCATAGAAATTAAAAAAAACTTCTAAAGTGAACCGTTGACAGCAGAGCGAAAAGGAAAGAAAAACTCTAAGTTTCCTTAACTTCAATGCACTCCCAGAAGAGATGAAACAAAGATTCTAAAGCTCCCCCACATTCTTCACATGTACTGTCACCCAAAACATTCTCACATACCCTATTTAATTTTGTTGACAAAATATCATGGGCTGCTCTCCATGCAAAGTGTCTAACTTGTGTGGAATTTGGAGTGACCATAATCTTTTCCAAAACTGATGCAAGTTGCTCCCATTTGAACAAGAGCCTATCTCCCTGTTAGCCTCTAACTCCTCAACCACCTTGTAAGCACTCCTGACTGAGAAAAAATCATTTAAATTTTCTGCCCAGATCTACTTGTCCTTAGGTAATTTAATACTTAAAGGGCAGCAATTTCCTCAACCTCAAAAGGAAGAAAAGCTTGATTCAATAGTTCCAAATCCCAACATTTCTTCTCATCATCAATAAACTCATAGACCTTATAGTCCAGTGGAAATAGACCCCTAGGAGAGATAATTTTATGTGAATATGAATTAGGAATCCAATTATCTTGCCAAACTCGGATTTTCCTACCATTTCCCATACACCAGTAAAGCCATTTCTTTACAATCCCTTGAGCAGCCATAATACTTCTCCACCCCTGCTTAGCTAAAAGTGCTAGGTCGAAAGGTTTCAACTATTTAAATCCCATCCCTCCACATGCTTTTGGAACACACATTTTATCCCAACTCAACCAAGCCATTTTTTCTTTCATCTTGTTTTTGTTCCCACCAAAAATTCCTTATCATACTAGTCAATTCATCACACAAGGAATCAAGAAGTCTAAAACAGCTTATGTAGTATATTGGGATAGCTTGAGCAACCACTTTAATCAAAACCTCCTTACCGGCCTTTGAAAGTAATTTCTCCTACCAACCCGCCAATTTTTTTGCCAAGTTCTCTTTAATAACATTAAAAATATTCCTATTATTTCTCCCAAACAAAGACGGAAGACCAAGGTACTTCTCATGTTGATGAACAATTTGAGCACCAAACTTTCTCTTACTTTCCCCTTTGATATCTTCCCCAGTATTCTAACTGAAAAAGAGTGAAGTTTTAGCCTGATTTAGTTGTTGACCTAAAACCTCTTCATATACTCTAAAAACATGCTGCAATGTATCACATTCTTCCAAACTAGCCTAGCAAAAGATAAGGCTGTCATCTGCAAAAAATAAATGAGAAATTCTAAGACCTCCATGACAAACAGCAACACTCTTTAAATCACCACACTATACAGACTGCTTAATTAGAGCAAATAGACCCTCTGCACATGTTAAAAATAAATAAGGGGACAAAGGATCCCCTTGGCGCAAACCCCTCGATGGAGTAATAAAACCACGAGGTGTCCCATTAGTACGAACAAAATATGTAATAGATGAAGTACAATGCATCATGAGATCTTTACATCTAGAACTAAAACCTAACTTCTCTATAATCTTATCCAGGTAAACCCATTCCACCATATCATAAGCTTTACTCATATCTAACTTCAAAGCCATCTCTCCTACCTTCCCACTCTTTTTTTGGTTGTTGTGATGCATAATCTCAAAAGCCACCAGAACATTGTCAGTGATTAACCTACCATGCACAAAAGCACTCTAAGATTCTCCAATGATGGATGGCAGAATCTTTTTAAGTCTGTTTGCAAGAGTTTTGGAGGCTAACTTATCAACAACATTACAAAGGCTTATAAGGCAATAATTAGTTATATGCACAGAGTCTTTCATTAAACTTTGGTGGGCAAATAACAAAATTAAGGAAATCCAAAACAATTTTAGTGACAATCCCACCAACAATAAACCAAAAATACTAAAAAAATAAAGGTGGCATATCATCAAGACTTGGAGCTTTCAAAGGGTACATCTGTTTAAGAGCTTTTTACATATCTCAATTTCTTGGAATTCCATTGTAAGTATTTGATTCATATCTAAAGTCACTTTCAGCTGAACAGCAAACAACAGTTTTGAAAATTCTGTCGAGTTAGAAGACTAGAATAAATCAGAGAAATAGTTGAGCACAACATTCTCCACCTCATTCTATTCATCCACCCATCTATCATTAATATTTAGAAGTCCATCTATGTAATTCTTTTGAAACCGTGAGGTAGCCTTTGAGTGAAAGAAAGTTGTATTCTTATCCCCAAATTGAATCCAATCAATTCTATATCTCTGATGCCATATAGCTTTTGCCTTATCTCTCCAACAATTTAGTTCTACCCTAGTCTCCCTCATAGAAGCAATAACCTCAAACGTTGCACTTTGTAATTCCAGCCATTCTAGATGTTTTTGAAGTCTGTCAATATTATTCCCCACATGTCCAAATTCATTCCTATTCCAAACCTCTAACTTAGTTCAACAATTATCCAAACAACATTCCATAGGATAATTTGATCCCATAACGATTCCTTCCCCCCATGCCAAAGTTACTACATCCTCACAATTAGAATTTTTCAGACACATTGCTTCAAATCTGAAATTTTTTCCATACCGCTTGACTTTCTTTTTCTCTTTAAACTGCAAAGAAAGAGGACAATGATCCAAACCTGAAGACGTACGATGATAAAGTTTTGCTAAAGGAAATCTATTTATCTAATCCACAGTAGCAAGTCCTCTGTCAAGTCTCTTAGTTCGACAATTATCCAAAGATAATCTGATCCCATAAGGATTCCTTCCCCCCATGCCAAAGTGACTACATCCTCACAATTAGAATTTTTCAGACACATTGCTTCAAATCTGAAATTTTTTCCATACCGCTTGACTTTCTTTTTCTCTTTAAACTACAAAGAAAGAGGACAATGATCCGAACCTAAAGACATACGATGATAAAGTTTTGCTAAAGGAAATCTATCTATCCAATCCATAGTAGCAAGTCCTCTATCAAGTCTCTCACGTATTTGTGTCCCATTCTATTGTTGATAAAGCCAAGTGAATTTGGGTCCAATAAAACTCAAATCTTTGAGACCACACTAGTTGATAGTGTCAATAAACCCTTGCATTTGCTGTGCTGGTCAAGTTGCCCCACCCTCTTTCTCTGAAAGACATTTTATTTCATTGAAATCTCCAATAACTAACCAAAGTAATTGTGAAAGACCACATAGTCGTTTAAGGAGACACCATGACTCAACTCTTTTAGCAGTTTCTGGATTCCCATAAAAGTCTATTAGATGCCACCAACCAACATCCTCACCACCAAACACTTCATCATCAATATTAGAAATAGAATACTTTAAAAGATTAACCCTCACATCATCTTTCCATATCAAAGCCAAACCACCATTACTATTTCTACTAGGAACAATTAAACCCTACCTAAAACCACATTGATCATGAATCTTTTCCATCCAATCTCTAACTTAGTTTCCATTTAAAAAACAATTTTGGGCTTCTCTATCCTAATCACCTCTTTTAAGGCATTTATTGTACGAGGGTTCCCAAGCCCTCGACAGTTCCAACTCAAAATATTCATAGCTCTTGGCGTGGTTGCTCAGCGACCACCAGACTCAGATGTGTAGCCAAAAGTACACTCATTTTTTTTGTTTCCTCCTCCAGTTTCACCTTCTTCTCCAAACTTGCAATAGGAGCTTTTATTGGAGATTTTCTTTTACAGCCCACTTTAATAGTTCCCCCCAGAGTATTTTTATCATACCTTGCACTCTTTCTAACCCATGTACATGTTTCGGGCCTCAATTCAGAAGAAACCCCTTTGTCCTTAGCCAACATAGCTTCAATTGTATCCCTATATTTCTAAAAAGCCCTATTCTCTTTTAGCCTCATCCAATATCACATGTGATTCACTAGCAGTAAGACTGTCAGCAAAAGCCCCATTAGATTCCGCATTTTTTGGTAACCGCTTTGGATACGTGTAATCCCCAGAAAGTTCCTTATTCTCTCGTGTATTAATTAAATTTGTGTTAAAATTTAATCATGAATATGAGAAGAGGAAACATCACATTAATGTATTTTAAAAGTATCTAATAATTGTTGAAAGAAGTGTTTTTTTTTTTTTTAAGGAAGAATTGTCGAAAGAAGTTGAAATCAAACTTCTTGCATTATAACATCAAGATTCACAAGGTACTAGTTTTATTTATTTTTAGTTAACGTATTAGTTGAAATATAAAATGAGAAGATAACTCAAATCATCATATAGTTGCATTGATCAACCTCATGTGTTTAATAGTGACGTCCAAAATATAATATAGGAAAACACAGAAACACCTCTAATTTTGGATAAATTATAAGCTCCTTATGGTAGACAAGTGACGTGATCCTCATGGTAGTGAGAATTTTTTTTTTAAAACAAAAACTAATTACTGACTTAGCAATTTTAAACAAGTGTGAGTATTTTAGTAGAATGGTGAACAAGTGACGTGGTCCACCATGAGCACTGTATAATTTCTTCTAATTTTGGGAACAAAATAGAATGGATTATGTGATTTTTTAATTTGAATTTAGAAATCCATGAATTTTGAAAAATATCTAGATCGATCATTCTCTTAATATTTTTTTATTAAAAAATAAAATATAAATTATTTCTTCTTCTTTTGTTATGCTCTTTTCTCATAAAAGGAAGACCAATTTTAGTTTTTTATTATTTATTATTATTTAAATTTCATTGCTTCTATTTCAAATTAGAAGATCAAGAGATTACTTTGATTATTTTTATTTTTTATATTATTTTGCTAACTAGAGGTTAGTTTGATTTTGATCCAAAGTTCAGTGAGTGCTTTTATATTTTAATATTTTATCATTGTGTTTGTATATAAAATTAACTACATTATCATTTAAAGAAAATATGATGTGATAAAATTATAATTGAAAGTGTATATATAAATTTTTTTTATAAGAAATCCTTACAAAATTTAAACTCAAATAAAATGTATATTAATATAATTAATATAATGATATGAATAAATGTGGCCTTCCAAAAGCTTAGGTATCAATATAGAAAGAAATCAATTTAAAGTCAAAGCTTTAAATCATATGTAGATAACTTAATAAGATATCTAAAAGATACATGTGACTACCACCCACCCTTGTAGGTGTGGGATGGTGCCTCCCCAAGCACGAAGTGGATAGGTGTTTAGTGGGGGAGGGGTCGAGTTTTAAGGTTAACAACATATTGATATATGTATTTCTTAAGAAGCACGGACTTGAGTATGGACAAGGACGGAGCCAAGACTCGAAGTTTGGGGGGCAATTTTGCTATTAGTTGAATGTAGTAGCTCTGCCCTCCGACTCTGTTACTTAATCGTTAAGGGGTTTTATTTATTTATTTATTTTTGTGTGTGTTTTTTATGTGTGTTGCTTCTAAGTAAGGCAAAATTGTTTCATTTTAAATTTATTAAAGGGTCGAGCTATTTGTTTTGGGTAAAATTGTTTGATTAAGCTTAATTTTTTCTTAGCTTTGCTAATGGTAAATTTGTTGTTGGCTAATTTTTTTGGACTTGAATATTTTATTTTAGATTTTAGATCTATATATTTTTTAATGGCCTTTTAAATGAGGAAAGTGCTAGAACTACAAATTTTTTTACAAACTGCTGATGTGATGATGTAAGTGGTGGACCTAGATGCTAACTACTAAATGATGTAGAAAATTTTGTGCTTGTAGCATTACTCGTAAAAGATGTAGTGATAATATTAAGAGGGTAAATTGTAATTTTATAAAACAAAGTTGCTAAAATTTGTTCTTACGTAATACTAATATTTAAAATAAAAAAAATTAGGGGGGCCCATTGCCCTCAAGGTCCAACTATGCCTCCCTCCCTAAGTATAAATACAATATGGGATACGAGCAATTTTTGAAAAAATTATAACATGGTATATAGTGTGACACTCCAAATGAAGCGTCTCTGCTTCCTAATGTATACCTCGGGAAAGGGGGGGAAAAGGTGACTGGTTATTTCAACAGAAATTTATACAGAACAATACAACAATAGACAAACAATTAACTGCTTGCTTTGGTTGAAAAAATACAAATGTCACAGTTTGAGGCCGTATATTTTCTTCTGATTTTAACCTCATTGAGCACAGAATGACAATTCATCTTTACCTAGAAAAGAAATAATGTAATGTCAATATTTTTTATAATTTGTAAATTCTGTAGGCTTGAACCATGAATTTGATTCCTGCCAAATTGATTTAGCATTTTGTTCATGTGGATTCCTAAACTAAGCAGCCCTCAGCTTTTCCAATTTGCCCTGACCCAAATCTTCAGAGTAAAGCATGCCATTGGGAGACATAAGGCGCCGAAGTGAGAGGAAAAACCGAGCCTGGAAAACAAAAAGTAGTCAAAAAAGTTCAATTAGATAGTATTACACATATGCAAGCAGGGGATGTAACTCTTACCCATTGAAATCCAATAAGAACAAACCAATAGCCTGTCAGACCATATCCCCTACTGATCACAAGCTGGGGAAAAGAAAGATAGGAGGGACTTATTAATGCATTGTGAGCTAAAGAACATGTAAAAAGGACACCAGAAGATCAAGAAACAGATCTGTACCAATAGTACAAGTGAAGCTACAGAAAAGCATCCGCTCATTGACAAACTAAGAAATTTAAGATCCCGTCCAGCCTACAGAAAGAGCAAACTTTATTTATAATTTAGCAAGTGCCTTTTGGCCTCAAGGTGAGGAGAAGGGGAAGGAGAGATACAGACACTTCAATTTTAGAGTTTGTGCATATCTTATGCAGGTAACTTCACCATAGTAAACGCATTTGATCATGAATTGAATGGGGCTGCCATCCCAGCAGAGCCATTTTCATTAGCAGGTTTAGGCTCACATTTCAGGTCTGGCATGGAGTTGGGGAAATATGCATCACAAAACCATGATAATGTGGGCTAGGGCTTTCTTGCTATAATTGGGAATTACAGCAAGATTCCCTAAATTCAGCTACATTATGTAATTCATTGAGCAGGAAACGCAACCAAATTAATGGTGGTCAATCAAATTCCAGTGGTATAGATGTTTCCAAAAACAAAAGGAGACCATGATATAAGGGTGACGACATTCATGACTTATTTCTGGTGAAGAACTTATTTATTTGTGATAGGAACACTTTGTGAGTACAAGATAGGGGAAAAGCATAATTGTGTATGCCCACCTTGTCCCACATATGCAACCATTTAACAGTTGGAAAGAGGAAATATAGCAAGTAGCTAACAGTGAACACCAAGTGGCCAAATCATGCGCAAACTGCAAAGAACCCTGTGCTTTGTTTGGGGCTGCGGGGAACTCTTTGATCCTATAGTGCAGGCCGTCTTTTTTGGCTAAAAAACAAGTGAGGGGGAAAGGGATTGAACCCAAGTTCTCCTCTATGGGAGGACCAGGCAATACCATTGATCCACAAAGCTTTAAGCTGTCATGAATATACACAAGGGGGGCATACATTAGACCTTTTTGTGACCGCATAATTCAGGCAACTACTGTAATTAGGAGAAAGCAGGGGAAAAAACCAAGTCTTTAAAGAGAGCCTTCTATTTCATCCCCATGTTTTGAAAAAACTCCACAATACTCGGCATAGAACCACTAAAAGATAAACAGAGTGGATACCTCAACTGGAACCTTAAATAGACATGACTCTTATATCAAGTTTCAGCAAGCTATGGTCCAAAAATAAGCAAATGACTCATGAGAAAAACACGACCAAGTTCACATTAAAGTAAAACCAAGCATACCAGCAATGTTCCCTCAAGGCTGAGAGTTGGGGGTGTGACAGCTAATGCCATGAAGAATGGAATAAGAACTTGGTGCATCTGCAAGGAGACAAGATTAAACATAAACAATAATCAGATGAAACATACTTGGCCATCTGCAAAAAAATTTGAAAGAGTATATGTTGTCCTCAGAATATCTGCACCTTATATTAATTTCCTCTACCTTTAGCTCAGAACTTAAATAAGATTATATATAATGTTAGTCAAAATTAAGGTAAAAAAAAAATGAAATGCCAATGAAACAACACAGACCTGACAAACTTTCCAGGTGTGAGAGCAATGGTAATTTTAGCTTTCTCAGATTTATTTTTGTTATAATACTTTTTGAAATGATAGAAATCCATGTATGAAATATCACTAAAAAAGATGAATCGTCAGCATAAAAGCACTTGTCACAACCCATTTAATACAACATAATTAGGCCAAAAGCAAAAAAGTTTAAAAGACCCATAAAAATATTGATACTACTCATAACAGACAAACTCAAAAGGCAAGAACTAACCTCATGTATGACATTCTGATCCTGTGTAAATATTCTGGGGAACAACCAAGGAACAGATGTTCCTGCAACCCCTAATAGCAATCCAAGTATTGCTCCAATGATGACTAGTGATTTTAGCAACATTCAAGCCTGTTTGATTTAACTAACCACTCAGAATACTTTCAACAAACAAAAATAACTATAAATTATTATGTATATGTGTGTGTGTGTGTGTGTCTGTGTGTGTGTGTGTGTGTGCGTGTATATAGAGAGAGAGAGGGAGAGAATCAAGAGATGGGGACCTTAAATGAAACATTCATCAACAAGATGTTAGATAAAACATGATTGTGCAGTAACACTACAACCAAGAACTTAGAAGACTGTAGCATCATTAAAAACAGAAAACAAAAAATTGCTAACCTTTTCCAAACTTCGATGAACTCCATATATTAACTCAGGCATAAATGACTGAGTGGTTTGAGCTAAAGGTTCACCCCATACCGTACATGTGAGGAATGTTTGAAACATGACCTAGAGTAAAGGGTTATTTGTCAATGCAAATGACAATCAGTTTTCTACATAAAGGAAGTCAAAGAAGGGAAGATAGTATTTAGAACTCAAGTGTGGGAAAAACTAACTTGATGAGTGGCCATGGAGTAGGTGCCCAGAGATGCGGCAAAATATGTGAGGAGGGAGAAGAAAGCCACCTAAAAAATTAAAATATCTCAGATACAAAGAGATGATCACATGAGACCAGATACAGCCGCAGAATTGAGTAATACAATATAATGTAACCTTAGACATAATTGTTAAAAACACCGGAGCAGCAAGCCCAAGTACTGTCAGAAGTTCATCAGGTGATGGAACAGAGATGGAAAATGCATTGTACCCTTTCTTGTTCAGAGCTTCAATCATCATATATCCTGCAATAACCTAGAATAAATGCAGGTGAGTAGCAATATAAAAAGAAAGCAAGTGCATATCTGCTTGGCTGCAATGAGAATTCATCAATAACAGCATAGGATAAATAATATTTAACCCAAACAAAATAATATATAATTTTTCATTCAGCACACCTGGGAGGCCATTGCAGCCCATGCTGCACCAGCAATACCATATCCCAAGAAACTGCACAGGACTATATCACCAATGCCATTTACAACACTAGCCACCGCCAAAGCCTTCAAAGTTCCCCAGGAATCTTTCATCCCAAGACTGGGAAACGAAAAGAGAATATCAGATACAAACTTAATGAGGCAGCAAACATTCCCAATTTCATCAAGCAGGCTAATATCTGATTTGAGATGAGCAAATTGAACTGTATCACCATCAAACACCAAGTTTCCCAACATCTTACAAACACAAATGAAACATAATTAATCATTGTTAGAAGACTTTGTTGGAAAAGGATGCCTATAGCACTGAATAAGGCGTTCAAAAGGATGCAAATAGAACCAAATAAGGCATTTCAGAACTAACAAAACTTGTATAGTAGTTCTAATATAGTTAACAAATAAATGTACCACCCGGTCAAGAACAAGTATAAAAAACCAGGTAAGGCATATGACCTCATTCGGTAGAAAACAAACAGAGATAAAGCACAGTATCACCTTGCACTCTGAGCAACCCATCCAAGAAGAAGTGCAGGCCATGCTAAGCCCAAATCGAAATGGCTATGGATTTGAACTCTAGAGAAGGATTACATTTGCATTAATCTCACAATATTTTCACAAAAACAAGCTCAAATTGAAATTTTGGAAATCCTATATAGTAATTTTTTTTTTTTTTGGAGAAACATATAGTAATTTTTCGGAAGAGAATAATGGAATTGGAATTTACAATACCTAAAGCAGCGAGCTCAATGGAGCTACCCTGGCCGATAACCGCGGTGTCAATGAGACTCATCAACGGTCCACAAATCCAAAGCCCAGTGGCGGGCCCAGTAAACATCATAATCTCCTTCATTTGCTTCCATATATTCTCGCTTCCCAATTCCGAAACCTTTTCTTCTTCTTCTTCTTCTTCTCCCGAGACCGAAACGATATCAATTTCGGGGCCGATGTTATCATTGCCGATGAGTTCTTTGTTATTGCTGCTAATGCGAGAAGCAGTTACTATCCGATTCCGAAAGCCATTTTTCGGCGTGGAAATGAGTGATAAATTAGAATGGAAAAGAGAGATGGGAAAGCGAGGTGGTGGTGGTGGTGGTTGTGGTAGTTTGTTGGAGACGAAGGTTGGGTTTTGGAAGAGAGGAGTGTTGTGAGATGTTAGGGTTTTGAATTGCATTTTTGAATTGGGAATGGGAAGAAGCGGAGAAAACTCCAGCTGAACTATCAAGAGAAAGAGAAAGGACGAAGACGAGAGAGGAAGAGAGGAAGAGAGAAAGATTAACATTACTACGAAGTCTACAAACACAGGTGAGGAGGAGAGTGACTCAGAAGGAGAGTGTCTATTTTCTCTGTTAAGTTTTCGAACCAAACACGTGGAGCCGGAACAAACGTTGGCGGCCTTTTCCTAAATAGACAGTTTCTTCTTCTTCTCTCTCCTGTTTTTTTTTTTTAGGTAATATTGTTTTGGGTAAACTACCTGAGGTTCAGGCTAAGCGTGAGTTTGCCCGGCAACTAAGGTTGCATTTGGTTCAATGTAAAATAATTTTAAAATATAAAATATTTTTAAGTGAAAATATTTTCTAGAAATGAAAATGATTTCAGGTGTTTGGTCTCATCACAAAAAATATTTAAGAAAATATTTTAAGGTGTTTGGTTGTGTTTCTGCAAATTCTCTAGAAAACACATTTTCTCATCTTCCAAACAAATATTATAATAGAAAATATGAATATATAAACCAAATCAACAATAACACATAACAAAAAAAAAAAATTCAGTCTTTCTCAAATGTAAGCACCAATTGTGAGAGAAGGAGAGGGAGAGATAGATTGAGAGAAAATATTAGTATAGGACCACAAATCGACGAGTGGGTCTGACAGCAGAGAGATCAGTAGGTGGGTTTGAAGGAGGCGATGGCAACAGGGACGAGATTGGTTTGTAGATCAGAGATCGTGGATGGGTCTGATAGCTTCTCGGCTTTGGTTGGTCAGAGGGAAAAAGAGAGGAACTGAGAAGAGAAAGCTTCCTTGACCGGCGGTGTAGACCTGTGGCGAAGACGATGATGATTTGGTGAGGCTGAGGCATGAACCTGCAGCGCGATTAGACCAGCAAAGGGGACGAGGACGGTGATCTGGTGTGCTAGGGTAGAGGACGGCGATCTGACGGTGCTGGGGTGCAATCTTGGTAGTGCTTCAAGCGGCGCGATCTCGCTGGTGCTGGGGTGCGACGACCGGTGCGATCTGGGGTTGGGGCCGGTGCTGGGTGCGATCTCCTTGCTGTGATTTTAACAAAATCGAGTTACAAGTGGAACTTGACATTAGCAATGTCGAGTTCTATGTATATTTTGCCACTTAAATGTTTTTGAAAATTTAAGTGAAACATTGCTAATGTCGAGTTCCGCTTAAAAATATACATAGAATTTGATTATGAGGATATTTAGTTTTACACAAAACTTGATTTTGTTACTTAAATGTTTTTGAAAATTTAAGTGAAACTCGACATTGCTAATGTTGAGTTCCACTTAAAAATATACATAGAATTCAATTTTGAGGATATCTAGTTTTACACAAAACTCGATTTTGTTAAAATTGAGTTTCAAAAACTGTAGCATTTTGCTAAATAATTTCAAAATAAGGGCATTTTGCTGCATAATTTGTAAATTAGGGGCAACTATTTCATTTTTCCCGTCTTTCCTTTATTAAACCCAACGTAAAATATTAAACATGCTCTTGATATTTAAATGTGTTCTTGCCTTTTAAAGTGTTCTACAATCAATTGACCTTTACTGCCATAAATATCAAATTAGTTTGAATTCGAATATCCAAGTGTTTTAGGAAATATCATTAAATTAAATACGTCATTAAATGCTTTGCCCTTTCCTAATTAACTCTTAAATTCAAATTTAAATATCTTCAATTAATTTAGCAATATAATATCTTGAGTGTCAACTATTTCGGAATTAAAACCCTTATTTTAGAAAAGATTTGTAACTAATACCTAATTAATTACTTGTTTTTTTTCTTAATTGACTTTTAGGTTTAAATTCAAATATCTTCTGACATTAAAGCTTGATTACCTACCACCGCACACCCTTATTGCGATAGTCACTCCACAAGTATAAGTGCTTGTGGGGTGTGGGGGGCAAGGGCTGGGGTTCAAGTCTCCAGGAGAGAGCTTCACACACATATACACTTAGATTAGGCTAAAGTAGAATTTCTATCTTGTAAAAAAAAAAAGAAAAAGAAAAAAGAAAAAAGAACTTGATTACCTTAACTTGGAAAGATTTTATTCTTGAATTAGACTATTGAGACTTTCCTTGTAAAAGAGAATCAAATTTAAATATAAACATTTAAATTTAATTGACTATCATCTTTTATAGGAAATCTTTTAGTCTTTCATGTATTTAAGACCATTATCTTTTAGGAAATATATCACAATTAATGCTTCATTACCTTCCATGATTATCTTTTAGATTTTATGACCTTTAACTAACCCTAAACATTAAAGAGTAATTTTATTAAGAAAGGAAAGCATATTAACTAAACGATTTTAAATGTTTTTGGTATTTTAGATATATTAAGGAAGACCAAAAAAAAAAAAAAAAAATGTATACAAACAACAGTATAAGTGCTTGTGGGGTGTAGGGGGCAAGGGCTGGGGTTCAAGTCTCCAGGAGAGAGCTTCATACACATATACACTTAGATTAGGCTAAAGTAGAATTTCTATCTTGTAAAAATAAAAAAGAAAAAAGAAAAAGAAAAAAGAACTTGATTACCTTAACTTGGAAAGATTTTATTCTTGAATTAGACTATTGAGACTTTCCTTGTAAAAGAGAATCAAATTTAAATATAAACATTTAAATTTAATTGACTATCATCTTTTATAGGAAATCTTTTAGTCTTCCATGTATTTAAGACCATTATCTTTTAGGAAATATATCACAATTAATGCTTCATTACCTTCCATGATTATCTTTTAGATTTTATGACCCTTAACTAACCCTAAACATTAAAGAGTAATTTTATTAAGAAAGGAAAGCATATTAACTAAACGATTTTAAATGTTTTTGGTATTTTAGATATATTAAATAAGACAAAAAAAAAAATGCATACAAACAACAAATTAAACTACATGTAAAATGAATAAAAATTGAACAACATTATTAAAATAAAACAAAAAAGAAATGAAGAATGAAAATTGGATTCTGCCCTAGAAGTGCGTATGCAGAATAATGGATGTGTACGCACCTAGGGTTTCAACCCGATTTCCAGATTCATGTTATGCATAGAATATGACAATGAAGCACATGTAAATAGCATATTATCACATAATCATCAAATACATCATGCATCATATTGATAAGAACAATAAAATAATAAAACAACATAAAATAACAATAAAACAAATAAAGAGAAAAAGAAAGGAGATTGATTAGTCCCTCAGTTGACTAGACCCATATCTTACCCTTTAGCCCCTTACATAAATGTAGATCGACTGGTCCCTTGGTTGAAATTGGCAACCTCAATTTTGTGTGTGTGTCAAAAACTTGGATAAAGATTGATTTTGGATATATGATTAAGAAACCTAAGACTAATGGAAAGATGGCTATAGGATCACAAAAAGGTTAGTGTGATTAAGAAATCATGAGAAAAAGATTAGTTTTCTAACAACCAAAAAGATTAGTTTTTTAATAACCAAAGTGTTAGAAAAATCAATTAATTGTTGTACTGTACACCAACCAAGGCATGTGAGAGTGCTGACATGGCTGGATTCGAACCCTACATGTGGAACGGCTGTGAGCTAAGGAGAGGAAATGTTGGCTGAAGTAAAGGATTTTTGGTCCGCACCAACGGCGTGACCATCTTGGGGAAGAGTGAGATTTGCTCCTAACATGGACACCCGACACTTATAAAAGGGAGATAGTGACCCCTAATGGTCAGAGGCTATGAAATACCCCTTTATTTGCTGGGCTTGTGCTGGACCACTGTCGAGGATACGTGCATCACTCTTAGTGCCCCTGGTGTCCCTTTCCTTGTCCAAGGATTGCTCCCCACGTAGTGGCAGGGTCACCCTTTGTGCCACTACCCTGACTTTAGCGTGCTCACTCTTTCTCCTCCAACCATTACATAGTATAGCAACTGTATTAGGATTCAAATGGAGGAATCGTGATTTGACACCTGTCTTTTGTATCTGGCAACATTCCTTGGACTATTAAAGGAACATGTTGCTAGACCATTAGGACAAGAACCAGGAAAGAACATTAGAGAAAATAGTAGAAAGTTTGTAAGGAAGTGAGATAGAGAAAATGCCTCTCTTTTAGGAAGAACATCATCATTGTACAAGGAAAACTTCCATTTTTCACATAATAGAGAGCTTGAAAGAGTAGGTACATTCCCCCTTGCTCACTTGTGGTTTTTTATCCCTTCCTAAGGGTTTTCCATGTACATTATTTGCTTTCTTTATTTTCCTTGCAATGCTTTCTTTTTCTCTCGACTTTATGATGTTAATTCTTTCATTTTTATCACTTTCGAGCTTTTTCATTAAAATGTACTATTAGATAGCTCATCTAGTTTTCATATAAGTTCACAAATCTAACTTGCATGTACAATTGCTTATAAAAACTTTCCTCACACTCTTAGAAACTCACTAAGTATTTTTTAGTGATTTTGACAAAGCTTCAAATATTGTGAAAAGTTGGGATCTTTTTGGTGGTGGAAAGTGGGGGTATTTATAGGCTTAGTGGAGGCTATGGTTTTTTTTTTTTTTTTTTTAATTTTTTTTTTTAATGATGGAATGTTTTAATCAATCAACGAGCCATATCGATTCACCAAAAATCCCACCAAAAAGGAAGAAAAAAAATCAATTTTAGGCTTCTAAACAAAAGAGTGAGTATGCATTAAATTAAGTGCATACACATCCATACAAACTTTTGTAAGCCTTTTGAAAATTTGGCTTAAAAAAAGATTTTGGGCTTGGAAATGGATTTTTAAGCTTAGACTTGGTTTCTTGGGTCACATTTTGGGCTCTATTAAGTTATTAGGCTCCACACCATACACACTCTATTAAGTTATAGGTCAGACAAAATGAGGTGTCTACACACATAATATTTTTGAATCTTAAGAACCTAAGCTAGGGTTAAGGGTGAATCTTTAACATTAGAAGTTGTCCTATTATCAATCAAAGTATGTTTTTTTAACATTTTGATTATTGAAATTAATTGTTCTCTTTTCATAATTGTTTTGTTGGATTGATGTTTAATTTCTAGTTCTTTTAAAAGTCTTCTTCTATTAGAATAAGGGTTTATAGTCTCTCTAACAAAACAGGTTAATTTTGTTAGATATTACTTTTGCTGTTGTATTGCCTCTAGAGTATGCGATGTTCTTGGGTTTTTGGAACAAAGTTATTATTTTCTAAACTAAATTGTTGGAACAATTGATTGATAGAATCAACCAAAGATATTTTTACTAATTAAGCTTGGTTCTAAATCTTCTAATCAAGTAGTTTATGTGTTTACTTACCCCATTGTATACTAAAATTTGATTGCTAGTGGATGCTTAATGCTACTGGTGGACAAATCATAGCCCCATAGTGATTTTATTATGTTGAATTTTATAAAACTTTCTCTATTCTAGTTTCAATTAAATTTTTCCATAAATTATTCGTGCTTTTGACATGTTTTTGTTTTCATTTTTCCAGTGGAATGACAACCTTAGCTACACTACAATTTTTGTTACAAAATTGGACAGCATCACTATGAAATGCAAAAAATAAGTATGCTCATCTGGTAAATTTTACATAAGATAACAAAATATTATTATAAGTCTCCAATGAAAAGATACTTTAATAGAAATATATTTTTTTATCCAAAGTTTTTTTTCATAAAACATAATTTATTTACCTTTATTACTTTCTGATAGTATAAAGGTTCATATCCTTTTCATATTACCTAGTTTATTTTGGTTGTGGGCTACAAAGATGATTAGGATTTCCATGTTTTCACTTATGGTTAATTTTTTCTTATTGATCATGTAGAGCATCAACTCATGCAGAGATTGGGAAATGATGTATGGGATCAGGTCCTGCTGGTGACTCCCTATTAATTTTTACTCGATGATTTTGTAGATGATCGGTCAATGTAGAGTCTGGGTGGTGATGTATAGGATCGGGTCCTCCTGGTGACTCCCTGTTAATTCTTGCTCGATGATTCTGTAGAGGATCGGTCAATGTAGAGATTGGATGATGATGTATAGGATCGGGTCCTCCTGGTGACTCCCTGTTAATTCTTGCTCGATGATTCTGTAGAGGATCGATCAATGTAGAGATTTGATGATGATGTATAGGATCGGGTCCTCCTGGTGACTCCCTATTAATTCTTGCTCGATGATTCTGTAGGGGATAGGTCAATGTAGAGATTGGATGATGATGTATAGGATCGGGTCCTCCTGGTGACTCCCTATTAATTCTTGCTCGATGATTCTGTAGAGGATCGGTCAATGTAGAGATTGGAGGATGATGTATAGGATCGGGTCCTCCTGGTGACTCCCTATTAATTCTTGCTCGATGATTCTGTAGAGGATCGGTCAATGTAGAGATTTGATGATCATGATGTATAGGATCGGGTCCTCCTGGTGACTCCCTATTAATTCTTGCTCGATGATTCTGTAGAGGATCAGTCAATGTAGAGATTGGAGGATGATGTATAGGATCGGGTCCTCCTGGTGACTCCCTATTAATTCTTGCTCGATGATTCTGTAGAGGATCGGTCAATGTAGAGATTGGAGGATGATGTATAGGATCGGGTCCTCCTGGTGACTCCCTGTTAATTCTTGCTTGATGATTCTGTAGAGGATCGGTCAATGTAGAGATTGGAGGATGATGTATAGGATCAGGTCCTCCTGGTGACTCCCTGTTAATTCTTGCTTGATGATTCTGTAGAGGATCGGTCAATGTAGAGATTGGATGATGATGTATAGGATCAGGTCCCCCTGGTGACTCCCTGTTAACTCTTACACGATGATTTTGTACAGGATTCAATCCGCCTAGTTCATGGATGTTGTGCGGAGGATCTAATCCCCATTGAGTTATTCTAGCATTTGAGCTCACGAAAAAAAGCGAGAAGACTACAAATAACATGAAAATGAAAATCTTTCTAATTATCGAGTCAATCATTTTGTCAAATCTAAATTGACAAAGGGGCTGTTGGATTGAAGTTAACACTCTTGTTAACAAAACTTATTTATAAGCCCTGGATTTAGTCATTAAAGGTAACTGTATATATTATAGTATCCAAACGAATTTATAGTCGTAACAACTAAGGTAATCTCAATCACAAATTTATTCCTTTCTAATTATGTTTTTTTGGTTACTTGGTTGTTGAGGTTTGTATAAATCTGGGTAAGTGGTTGCTCAAAATTTTAATACAATTTAAATACAAGAAAATAAAATTATTTATTATTGATTATAAACAAATAATAAATAATTCATCAAAACTTTTGTGAAGGTGGAATGTTAAATGAATCAATTTGTTAAAACCTTTGCTAAGGTGGAAGATTCAATTAATAGTACATATTTTATTTTCAAGGAAGAGTGAGATATGACAAAGGGGTTGTTGGATTGAAATAAAAATATGAGATGGAAGGCAAAATAAAAGAATTCACATAGAATGCACCATATAGTAGAATCTTATGTTGTCACACATAATATTCTTGCTTATATAGTAGTTAAACAGGGATGAACTCAGGATTTTAAGCTAGTGAGGGCCAAAGTATAAAGAAAAAAAAAAACTTCAAACAGGCATTTATATAGTATTAAAAATTATAAATGCATAAAATCATTGTTTCTAAATACATTAATATGCAATCATTTACCAACAAAGATAACAACAAAAACAAAATAATGTTTTTTTTTTTTAATACTAGGTTGGCTAGGATTTTTTTTTTTGGGTTGAAGTATCCACTATGGTGGTGCTAAAAAATTTAGCTTTTAGCACCTCAAAAAGCTACTTTATCTATTTTACCACCTCACTTTATAATATACCCAATATCAAATGTTCTATTTTTTTTATCACTTCATTTTAAATAATATAAACAACTCATTAAAATAATAAAGGAAGAGAGAGAATTTGAGTTTTTTAATTCAAGGAAGAAATATAATCTTAATAAAATATTATATTTTATTTTTAACAACTTGCTACAATTAACTGGTATTTATACCAGTTTATTGTAGTTGCAAAAAATTTAGCTTTAACTTCTCCAATAACAAATGATTTTTTAATTCTTTGGTGGTAAAACTGTTTTTTTGGGCTAAAATACAATCACCATTGTAAATGTTTTTTATTGTTTTTGTTAAGTTTTTTGGATGGATAGTTGCTATTTGAGTGAGGCTAGCTAGGTTTATTGAGGAGAAAGGGGGCCTACGGTTTTGGAAGGGAGGTACAATTACAAAAATGAAAAATAACTCATCTTTCTCTTAAATTTAAAAAGAAGAAACTACATTGTCGGTCCTTAAAGTTTAGCTACTCAGTGCTACTAGTCCTTGAAGTTTAAAATGAGTGTAAATGGTCCCTTAAATTTCATAAATGAGCAATATTGGTCCTTCTATTAACTTTTGTAGTTTTCTTGCTTATGTGTCTAATAGAACATCATTTTTTAAATGATGTGGCGTCTTATTTTATATTTAAAAATTGCACATCATTACACTTTGATACGATCCATTTCAAACAAAATTACCCATAACACCCAAATCGAAACATAACAAACTAGAGAAGATTTGAGAGAGAGAGAGAGAGAAAGAGAGAGAGAAAACACGATTTGAGAATCTTGATCTTTCCCTCACTCCACTGATCCTCTGATCCTTCAGAGCACCGTCCACCCTCCCCTCTCTAAAATCTTGCACTAGTTTCAATTGATTGCAACCTTGAAATCTCCAATCATTCTCAAACCAATGACAGTATTAACGATCAATAACAATATATAAGTCTAAAATTGATAAACCGAATAGAATGAGACTTCAATGTTCTACAATTTAATCATATAAAATGCTTCTATTTGTATGATATAATATTTCAAACTGTCAATGGCTAAAAGATTACAAAAGCAGCAACAATATTGTTCTTTATCCTCCGCTTCTTCTTCATTTAATTTTTTTTTTTAATCTTTTAAAATTTTTCTTTGTACTAAATAGCATCCTTTCAAATTTCACAATCATTTGGTTTCACCTTAGTGGTTTTGCAGATTGTTGATGCCCACTTTTGACAAAAGACCCAACAATGTAGAAAAAGTGGGAAAGGGAAAATAGTAAGGAAATAAGGAAGCAAGCCAAGCAAGCTGAAATGGCAGGATTGATGGTTAGCAGGCCCACAAGAATCAAAAGAAGTAAAGGAGGAGTAAATGGGCCGAGGAAGCCTAAGGAATGAAGTAGTAAGCACATGGGAACAATGAGAGGTAAAGAGGAAGTAAATGGGCTGGGGAAGCCCAAGAAATGAATTAGCAAATTCATTGGGATGGCTTAAAAGCCAATAAGCCCAAAAAGTAAATAAGGGATAAGGATGTGGTAATTGGGTCGAGGAAGCTCAAAGGATCTAGCAAAAAGCTCATGGGAGTAAAAGAGGTAAATAAGAAGTAAATGAGTCAAGCAAGCCCAAGGAATGAAAGGCTGGCATAGCAAGAATGTTGGCCGACAAAGCCCAAAAGAGGTAAAGATGTGGAAAATGTGCCAAGGAAGCCCTAAGCAAAATATTGATAAAGAAGTGAGTTAGCATGGCAAGAGCATCAGCTCGTAAGCCCATGGGTAACAAGAAATAAAAAGGAAAGGTAATGCTATAGCAGGCACAATGAAGTGGTAAGGAAGATCCACAACCAAGAGGCCCACAGACATAGGAAAGAAAGGAACATGGGCTCAGCAGGAAGGTGAAGGCCTTCACCCAAGCAATGCTTTGTCCAAGGAAGAGATGAAAGGCAAGGAACATAAGCCCAAAAGCCCACACATCCTTCACGCCACTAAAGATAAACACCAACCAAAACATATAGCAGAATAAAACAAATACAGAGGCAACATAAATGGTGTGAGGGCAGAAAGAAATAGATTTAAAAGGTAGTAGAGCATACACAAGGGGCCAAGGCACCACCTACTTGTACCCAGTCAATAAATGGGAGCTGGGCCACGGGTCAAGAGTATCAGGGTGTGGTCTGGTAGTTGGGAGAAAGAGGGAGGTCTATTTTGGGGTTCCCACTTAAACTTCTTTGGGGAGAAATGTCCTGTTGGGATGGCATCTCACCCAAAAGAAGTAAGTAAGAGCTGGAACCACTTGATGCATGTCATAGAGGTAGGTGAGGGAGAGGCTTAATCCTTATCCAGATAGGAGTAGTGAAAACGGAGAAAGGTAAGAAATAGGACAAGCCATTTTTGTTTGGGAATGAGGAGTGGTGCAACCAACACATTCAGTGCAATGGTAGTGGCTGGGCAGCTGGCAAGCCAGTAGGAAGTCTTAGAAGGACACCTATGAGGAGTGAAAAGCAGTTAAGGGGTAAAAATGGAAAATCTTATCATGGCAGACAATATAAAGGGTGGTAGCTGTGAACAGTAAGGGGAACATGGAAAAAGAGAAGGAAGAGAACAAAAGAAGAAGAGGTAGAACAAAGAAGAGAAAGGGAGAAAAGAGAAGAAAAGAAAAAAAAAAGTGAAGCATGAGTGATAGGAATAGAAGCATGCATCAATAGGCTACCCATTTCTCTCCCTCTCGATAGACACACTATTTGTGAGACTAAGGATTGAAACTTTAACCATTTAGGTCATTTTTCCAAAGTGTTTAACTTCTATGGCAGAAGCCATCTCTAAGGTTACTCATGTTAGGGATTGGTTCCCTTCTTAGATTTCTATTTGCTAAGAAATTAAGTTTACTTCCTATGGTAGACAAGTTTTTCTTTAATGCTTGCTGGGTATAGTTTATAGTTATTAAATTTTCTGATGTAGCATTATTTTACTGTTATATTATCCCACTGTGACTTTACCAAGCTTTCTTTTCTTATTTAAGTGTTAACGTTATTTGTTTAGTATTTTAGTTACTCTGCCGTATTGTATTCCTATTGTAACATTTGTAACAACTACTTTTGCTGTGGGCTCGTCATACACTCAATACCTCTGCCAGGACGCATCCATATTGGGAGGACTTAACTTGTGCACAAACTGGCCTAAAATGAGTTTCATTTAGGCCAGCCCCAACTTTCTTACCTCAAATCTACAGGCCACAGTGCAACAGGAAAGACCCAAGCCCAACAACACAAAAGACCCACCACATTTAAATTGACGACTTCACTGGGGAGTTAGGAAAAAGACAAGAAAAGCAAATAGATCCCTCATAAGTTATGCCCTCGAGATCAAAGACGATGCAAAATATGAATGTCATGCCATCGCAGGCAGAATCAAGGTCAGCCACGCCGCACCAACCCAACCAAGCAGAAGGTGCTAATGGAGTAAGGGCTGGGCCACAACAGCAACAAAGGAACCCTGTTAACAATACTAACTTCTTCACAGATGTATTTGACGTCAAATACTTTATTACTTGAATGATTGATGAATGGTTTTGCAGATGTATTTGTTAAAAGAGTTGCCACTAAAGATTTCATCAAAATAATGGGTGGGCCAATCTCTATTAAATCGATGGAGGGAGGTGAAGCTAGAGATTCTCAGATTGTGTTTTTTTCTTTCTCTCTGATCTTTTTTTTTTTTTTTGAGAAAGTTGTTTCTTGTGTTTGGATTTGGGTGTGAAAGGTTTATTTGGTTGAATTGGATGGACAAAACACTTTAAATGGATTCAAGTCAAAGTTTAATGATGTGTAACTTATAAATCTAAAATAAAATGATAGGCCATTTAAAAAAATGCCGCATCATTATTTCATTAGATACACAGTTAACAAACTAAATGAATTTAATAGATGGACAAATAATGCTTATTTCTAAAACATTAGGGAGCAGTAGCTCTAATTTTAAATTTTAGGGACTAATAGTACTCAGTAAGTAAACTTTAGGGACCAAAATTATAGTTTTGCCATTTAAAAATTATTTGTAAGGAAATATAATTGTATGAGTAAAATATTTCCAAAAGTAATCTTTAATTTTATTCTAATATTACAACTTAGGGCATGTTAGGGAGACTGTAATAAGCATTGTAATGTAATAGTTATTCATATGGTTTAGTCATTTTTTAGTTTGGTAATGTTTTTATTACAAGGAATAGTCATTCCTTATGAATAGTTATTCTTCAAAATGAGGAATAATTATTCTTCTCTAATAGGTTGTAATAGTTATTCCTTAGTAGGTGCAATAATTTCTAAAATTAATGTATTTCCAAATAAACAAATTTTCCATATATATGTAACAATTATAAAAATAAAAAATCATAAAAAATAACTCATCTCTTTCTCAAATTTAAGAAATATTATTTTTAAGGAAATATAATTGTATGAGTAAGATATTTCCTAAAATAAATCTTAAATTTTATTTTAACAGTACAACTTACAATGAAACTTATGAATAGGTTGTTGAGGTCCAAAATATCACAAGCATTGTGTTGTGGCCCAACAACATCATAAATATTGAAATCTAAAATTCAAAGGGGCCCCTAAAGAAGGGCAAGGCCCAATCCGCCAACCAAGACCCACTTAAAATGAGCAAGAGAATGCCCAAACCCATGAATAGGCAAGCCTTGGGCCTTAGAAAAGGAAGGAAAAAGACAAAGGACGCTTAGCCCAGCCTTTGTGAGAAAAATTTCCTAGGGAGCCCGAAAAGGAACTAGACACCTTGGGACTCCCAGAAACTTGGGATCCTCGGGAAATGCAAAAAGGGATCAACTAGGATTGGGACAGCTCAAGGGAGCATGCTTATGGACATAAGGAACAAAGATAGGCATGTCCCATCAGCCGCCCATGGTTTAGAAAAAGGCTGATGACTTAGGAATTAGCACTTCATGAAAAGGAGTTTGGTACCTCGGCATTTTATTTGAAAAAGAACATATTTTTTTTAATTTCTCAATTTTAAAATAGAAAAAAAAATTGTTGGAACATTCCCAGCATTTTCTCTTAACCAAACACATAAATTAATTTTGGCATAGACACAAAAATCAACCCAACTTAAAAATCTAAGGTGAAAATACACTTTTGGTCATACATTTTGGGCAAATTTCCATCTTCATCCCTACTTTTTTGAAGCACATTATTTAGTTCTTGAAAATCAAAAACCGTTACTATTTTAGTTCTTACTGTCATCTCAATAACAAAAATTGCAGACTTGGCACACAGAGTGCACATGTGTCACTTTAGACTCTAACAAGGCTAATAAAAATAATAATAATTTTTTTATTTGGTAACAGTTTTAACTAAATAAAATAAACATAATTAAAAAGCAAAAAAAAAAAAAAAAAGTCGCATTTCATGAACACAAGAATGCAGATGATGAACTCAGGAACACATAAAATTCAACCACAAAAATCAAATTCATACCAGAAAATTCACAATAACCAAATTTCAAAGTGGCAGCCTATACCCACCCAACAAACCCATCACCTGATATACGAACACATCTCTTAGACCCATACCCACTAGGGCCACCACATGATCCCGTGGATTTATTAAGCACAAGTGTACAACAACCATTGCCATTAAAATTGATTTTATGGGTTTGTGTTTTTTGCATATGGAAATGAAAAGAAAGAAAGAGGAACAAAACGCCCATCTTCTTCTTGTTCATAGACTCACCCATAGAGTCTCTCCTTCTTTGATATGTGATGGTGTGAGGGTTAGAGTTGTTTAATGGTTCAAAATATGTCGAGTTATGATTGAAATTTTATTGTAGAGTTTGATGTTGATGGATCTGGGAGTGATGGATTTGGGTTTGGTGGTGGTGCTGGACGGTTTTGATGGTGGTAATTCGGGTTCGATGGTGGTGGATTTGGGTTATTGTGGTGCTGAAGCTAATGCATGTGACATTATTTGGTTACCAAGAAATTTCAAGAAAGTAAAAAAGAAAATTGAGAAAATAAAAAATGAAGATCTGTTTGGTCACTAAGAAATTGCAAGTAAAAAAGAAAATTGAGAAAATAAAAATGAAGGTCTGTTTAGTTACCAAGAAATAGCAAGAAAGTGAAAAAGGAAATTGAAAATATAAAAAGATTGGTAAATTTGTTTTTTGGAACATGTTTGATTGCCAAGAAAGTTCAATACAAGTTGATAAAGTTACCAAAAATGAAAGTAGTTTTTTATATATATTTTTTCAATTTTAAATTAAAGCTAAGAAATTAATTTTTCTGTTTTTATTTTTTATGGATAACTTCTTTTTAGGGACCATATTAATTGCTAGTTGAAAATTATATGGATAACTTCTCTTTTTTTTTTTCTTTTTTTTTTTGTGAGAAATAATTATATGGATAATTGCTAACAAAATGTAAAGACTAAATTAACCAGACCCAAAATATGAGGACAAAAATATCATTTTTTTTTCTTTTAATTGCACGCACACATGTGCCTCGTATTCTAGTTATTATTATCACAGTGACTTCTACCCAAAAAAAATTATCGCAGTGACTTCAGACTTCTACTTCATTTGTTTATTAACTTTAGAACAACCCAATAGTCTACTTTAATCAACAAAGACATCAGTGAGGAACATGGATATCTTTCCTGTCCAGGTTCAAGTTCCTGAATTTATTCAAGTTTCTTAACTTGGTACAGTTTGAAGATTGAAGTCAAACCCTGGATGGATGATTTCTTGCTCTGACATTTTTACTCAATTGTTTGAGCATTTTATCAAAACGGAATTATAATATAATTTTGTAGAATAGGGTCACATCTAATAACGATAAGATTTTTAAAACGCTCAAACGTAGATGCTGATCTCCATGGCTCCGACCGTTTCAAAAAAATAAATTAAATTAATTTTTTTTTTAGAATCTCAAAGTAGAGTTTCATAATCAGATTGAACATACAATACAGTCTATAATCTTATCTAGCCACACTTTAAATTGTGTTAGTGTTGGACATGTTAGGCTATGGGCTGCGGTATAGTATTATATTTAGAGATGGCCACAAGCTGGGTTTGGGGCTGGTAGACCTAATTAATTTGAGACCCGAACCTCAATTTGCAGAGGGAACCCAAATTTAAATCCAACATGAATAGTGGTTTTATAGGTTTGCAATAATTTTTTATTTTTTTTTGTTTATTTTTTATACAATATAGAAATTTTTTTACAGACTTGAACCCTAGTTCTTGCCCTCTCACACCTCACAAGCACTTGTACTTATTGAATAATCATCATGTTAAAGATGCGCAGTGGTGCAATAAACCATATTAAAAAATGTTGAGTAATACCACTATTTTTTAAAAAAAAATTCTTTTCTTTTTATTTTAGGTTATATTTTAAACTATTAGACCAACACAATCCCAAAGCAAAGCAAAGACTCAGAGACATAGTGAGAGAGAGAGAGAGAATCCAAAGCACTGAATCCGAACGCACCACCATTCCCTCTGGCAACGACTTGGTCTGGGCTGATGTGTCGCTTCTTCTTGAATCCGCATGCAAAGGTTCTTTCCTTCTTGCCCTAACTCACTTTCTCTCTCTCGCTTTCCATCTCTATTTGTTTCCCGAGAAATTAGATTTTTTTTTTCCATCCCCTACACCTAAAACTCACCCTTTCCTTCCCCTAAAATCAAAACCCAAAACTCAGATTCTCCCACCACCGCCGCCGCCGTTGCCACCACAGATCACCGCCACTGTATCTTTTGGTTTTCCTCTTTGTATTATGCGACTCATTCTCTACTTGTTATTATTTTCAATTGAAAATCAAACTCCATACCCAAAGCCTAGGTACGCTTGCTTTCCTCTTTCTCTTTTCTCCAAATTTAAGTTTTTCAATTGAAACCAAACAAAGGAAAAGCAGCCTACTGAATGATGCAAACAAAGAATTTTTTTTTTTTTTTTTTTTTTTTTTTTTTTTTTTTTTTTTTTTTATAATTTGGAAATATGACTTAGGTTTGGTATTGTGGTCTGATTGGTTTTGATTTAGGAAGAACAAATGCTTAACATTGATTTGTAAAGCCTTTGCTTTTTTTAATTAGGGTTATTTTAGGCAGGGTACCAATGGTCATTTTTCTTTGATTTTTAAATTCCTCAGTTTAAATTATTTAACAAATTTATCATCTTTGGCTTCATGTTGACCTTTGGTTCTTTGCTGTTCAATTCTCTATAGGTCCACCAAGTTTCTTTCTTTTTTCACATCTTGTGCTTCTTAATGAAGTTTAGGTGAATACCAGTTGCTTATTTTGGATTCTCAATTGTTATTCAGGTTCTTTGCATTAGAATCAGTAAGTAGAGGTATTTATGTGGTGTGTTTGTAAACTTATAATGTAAGCCTACTGTGGGAATTTGATTAGGCTTCTGATTTTGTTGGGTTCATTTGATTGATAATATTGGTGGATATAGGCCAATACTTTGCATCATATTTCTGCTTTTGAGTGGGAAAGATACTATCTTTAGGTGCTTTTAAGCTTTATATTATGTTGGTTGTTGTATTAAGTTGGTCTGATTTTTGATAATAAACCATATTGACAGTGGTAGTTACATGTGTTTTATGCAGTTTAGCTTCTTGAAAGCATGTTTTTGGAGTTGCAATTTCAATGGAATTATTAATTTTTTGTTCCAATTTTTTTTCAGGCCCTTTTGTTCTATTATAGTTTTCAACGATTTAATTTTGATTTTGTTTTTTTTTGTTTTTTTTGTTTTTTTTTTGGTAATGAAGATGTGTTGTGCAAAGAGAGTTGGAGAGAGAGATCTACAGGAGGCCCTTCACTGTTAGACCGGTGCCCTTTAATACTGATGAAGAGATTGTTGTATTAATTGTTGATCTGACACAACCAGATGAAGCATGGAGTTGAATATTATGTATTTGAGATTGTTCTGGTATTGGACAAATTCTTTTTCTTCTCTTTTAGTTTTATATTCTTGCACAGATTGTTTGTTCTTCTATTTTCCATTATTATTATAATTTTTTTTATCTGAATGCAACCAAATGGCCAATCTTTGGAAATCTGGCATTTTTTTTTATTATAAATGTGTTATTTGATTATTAGGGGTCTATGTGTTAGGAGGAACTGAAGCATGACTATAAGAAGAAGAATGAAAAGCCACTTCAATCTTCATATTTTATAATTTTAATGAGAACCAAAACAGTCACAATGAATCTAAGAGGAGATATGAAAAACTTGAAATCTTTGACTTTCAATTCTTTTATTTGTTTGTATATTATATGACTAAACATGTACCAAACATTGACTTTGTTATCATGCGATTTTTCATAATTGTTGGCTCATTCTAAGAAATCACAATGTGTATCACTATTGAACTCTTTTCTCCGTAAAAAAAAAAAGGGTATTTGGTATCAGATGCTGACTGGTAAAAATAAGCTGAGTGGATGTGTTTTGCTTGATTAAATGATGGAGATTACAAACAAATTGTTTCTTATGATTTAGTATTTATTTGTGTCTTACACATTACAATTAGGTTTTGGATTTTGAAAATTTTCTTGGTTTTAATAGTTGAAGGATGGGAGAGAGGAAGGTGCTAAACAAATACTATTCACCTGTCTTCAACCCAGAGGCTTTTGAGGGGTCAAGCACACATGATGCTCCCCATAAGTAGATGTTATTGGTGACAATTATTTAGGTATTCGAAGGTTCTGATTCTACTTCAAATGTACAAATGCTTTGCTGAGCTTACCATCAAGACTGACCAACAAAATTTCAACTATATTGTTGAGTCTGGTGCTACCAAAAAATTTGAATCTGTGTGAAGAGGATGAGGTAAAATAAAAGAAATAAAAATAAAAGTCTTGCAATCTTTTGTACATATAACATGGTTTTTGACTAAATATTTTGATTATTCTTTTAATTCATTAGGCAGTAGAGACAATAACCATAAAAGAGAAGTTGGAGAGATGGAAGATGCAATGAAATGTTTAGAGAACAAAAACCTTGGATTTGAAAAGAAAAATAGACATCAATACTACACTAGATGGGATGAAATCTATGAAGGTATTATTTGCTTAACCAATTCTATTTTTATTTATTAGGGTAGGCTATCATCTCACAGTGCCACAAATGGAATCTTTAAGTCTCAAATGGCCTCTGTAAATTTTAAGATTACATGATGATAGATCAAAGTAGAAAGCCATGAAGGTTGTCTCTGGCCTTTCAAGTATAGGATTTCATTTTTTGGGATGCTCTTCAAAGCATATACTTCGTTATGTGATGGCAATTTTTCTTTTAAATTTTCCTTCAAATTCACTCACTTCAAATTCACTCACTTTCTTAAAGTAATTTTTATTTTCTTTAGTTTATAATATGTAGGTCTTTATTTTTCGTTCAACTTTTATGGGTTCAATTTTTTTTCTTTTATTTCATGGACTTAATCGGCAAACAAGGTACCTTCACATGGTACTGCTCTTTCTTATCAATTTTCAGCTTCAATCTTCTTAGGTTTAATCCTTATTCAAATATGTTAAAACTTTTAAGGTTTTTGTTTTAATTGGTGGTAGTTGAGACTTGAGTGAGGATCTTGCAAAATATGCAAAAGTGTTAGTATGAGGGGTTGATGGATTGGGCTGTGAGCTACTAAAAGACTTGGCTCAGTCAGGTTTCCAAAATCTCAAGGTTATAGACATAGATAGGATTGAGGTAATCAATCTCAGGAAAAAAAAAAAAAATAAAGTTCAGGTTTTTTTTTTTTTTAAATCATCACACCCATGTCATAAGTAATTTAGAAAATGTTACCATATAATAATAATAATAATAGAAAATTAAAAAAAAAAAAAAAAAAAAAGGTTATTTGGAAGATGTTGAAGCACTTGGGCAAAGTAGGTAAATGAGATCTATCAAGTATCTATCTTCCTATTTAATGATTAATTGTAAGCATATAAAACAGGTAGTCATGAAGGTTTCAGTTGCAATAGTGAAACTTGGGATAGTATTTAACATTTTATGGCTTTTACAGAAATTGTGAACTTTAAGTAGAGGAATGAATTTTGTTGCCCAGTTGTGATGGGTGTGAACCCTCATCCCTCAATTTTTAGCAAAGACAACATTCCTGGTGGCTGTGATGTCAAAGTTTACTTCATGCTTTTTCATTTCATTTTTTACAATTTTGTGGAAAGAGTAATGGAATTGAAGTTGAATAAGACGAAAGAGAATCTTTTTTATGGTATGGCAATGGTATCTTCTGCATTGTCACAATTTGGCATTCCAACTTCTATGATTGGTGAGAGCATGTATTGGTAACTATTTCTTCACTGTGTTGGCATGCTTGACACAGCAATACGTAATGGAAATTTATGGTGTTGAGGACATAGATATAGTTGTTTCTTCAAGTAATTTCTATTTAAAACCATGGTAAACTACATCTAGTTTCGATAATGATTTATAGAAAGAGAATAATCAAAACTTTACTTTTACTTTTAATATAAAGCTACATTCCATTTGCAATGAGATGTTGACTCCAATGCCATTGATGATTTACGAAAGTCCCCTCTCTATATACCTATTATCAATAAGTTATTTATAAAATGTTTTCCACATTGTCATTTGACCCTTTGACAATAGATTAATAGTTTTGTACATGAGCTATGATGCCACTTAGGTTGATTACTTGATGAACAAATTAGTCTCTAATGTTGAGTAATGCTAAGATCACAACTTATTCCACAATTTTTGCCACAACTTGCCACATGGCAAGCTATGATTGGTGGAGAAAAAGTATTGGGTCCATGTGGGTCCACACCTTCACAACTTATAACTCACTATGTGATGAGTTGTCACAAAAGTTGTGATATTAGCATTACTCTTTGACGTTTCCCATTTATGACTTGTCTCCAACACACTGTTTTACTGTTTCATATTTATTTATACTACTATTTAAGGGGGCTTTCCCAGTTTGGAATGAATATTTTGTTAGTTTAAAAATACCCTTACACTCTTAAGTTTAAGTAGAGACAAAACTGAAGAATAATCCAATAAAATTATATCTTGAATTCCTACTAAAACATTGCTTACAAAATAAGAACACTCTCTATTTAGATATTTGAACTATTTATATTCCTTCGATCACTAAATTTAAGTTTCCCAATATTTTTTTTAAACCTTTATCAAGCCTTAAGTTCTTAACTGATTGTTTGTTTGTTTTGTTTGTTTTTTTTTTAATTTGCGGTTTCCTTACTCTCACATTTTAATTTTTCAATTTTATGCTATGTTTTGTTTTGTTTTGTTTTTTGGTTTTTTTTTTTTTGTTTTTTTTTTTTCGAGATTCCCTTCTTCTTTATTTTGAATTTATAAAAAAAAAAAAAAAAAAAAAAAAAAAAAAAAAAAAAAAAAAAAACTCCTACTATAACTTCTCATCCGTAAATTTAGGTACTACCATATACCTTTATTTTTTTTTTAAACTGCAACCCAATTGCCAAAACAAGACATCAATAAATGTTTTCTCTTCCCCTCACTCTGTTTCACTTTGAGGCATAAGTAGAGATAATTTTCTTAGTGCTCAATCTTTTTTATATTTTCTTCCTCAATGTTTCTATGTTAAATTTAGTTGTTAAAAATTGAAATACTATTTTACACTAGAATTTGTGTATATTTCAAATGGTCATTTTGAATATAGAAATACAAAGAAAGAACACTCTTTTACCCTTTTACATATTACATAACTTTACGTTTCCTTTTATTTTTATGAGTTGCCCTTGGTGTTTGGTTTCATGTATTTGGTTTTAATTTGGTTTGGATCTCATGCAAACTCTTCGGTGTCATCCTTAATTGTAATCATTATCCTTTTTTTTTTTTTTTTTGGGATAGAAACTGTGTATTGCCTAATATTTGTGTAGGTAATATGTAGCTTTTTTCTTTCTTTTTCTTCTGCCTTAAACTTAGTTTTGAGATGCATCTCCAATTTCCTCTTTCAATTCTCTTTTAATCTTAGATTTTTATTATTGTTACCTTGATGTTGATGATTGGATCATTGGGCTTCAGTGTGGAGAGGCTTTTTATGTTGGAAAATAGGCAAAAGAGGCTACTTCTCCCGTTCTCCCTACTCCGTGATCATTTGAAAACAAAATTTTTGAAGCACAAGGTACAACAACCACGTTTGGTGCAGGGTACAAGCAATTGAAACTTGAAGGATGTTTTATGTTTTTTAATATAACAAAGATTATTTATGGGCCCGGCTTTTCTTTAGATATTTCTTTAAATTTTCTATTTTCTTTAAGTGGAAAGAGTGCTAATCAAGACAAAGTGCCCAGGTTTTTTGTCTTCGTTGTTTGTGGAACTTTGTTGGATTGCATATAATTTTACTTGTTAGCACCTTAGTTTTTTTTTTAGCAATGTCATATGATGTTGCTAACTTGCTTTATGACTTTAGAGCTTTTACTTTTTAGGACTTAGTTTCTTTCGATGTTCCTCAAAGCATATATATGTTCCCACTTTGGATTTGAAAACTGGAAACGCGTGAGATTGTCAGTCACTTTTAGGGACAATCAGTCAAGGAACGAAAGTTCGTGTAAAGACTAAATAGGAGTTTTTACTTTTATGGACACTGCCAGTCATATAAAAGAAAGGTTGTTTCCGAAGTCCATTGTGGTTTCTTCACTCATATCTCTTTTAATTTCCATTTAGTCACATCTTTCTTTCATTCTCCTCTTCTCCCTCCAAATTTTCTCAATTCTTTTGCTCATATTTTCCAATGACTCTGCAAATCAATGGAGGAGGCTCTTGTTCCTCCACTACCCGATTCAGCTATGACATTTTCTTGGGCTTTAGATGTGAAGATACTCGCTATAATTTTACTGATCAATTATATAAGGCTTTATGTGACAAATGTTTTAACACCTTTATTGATGATAATCTTCAAAGAGGAGAAGAAATTTCAACAGAGCTTCTCAAAGCGATAGAATTGTCAATGATTTCGATTGTCGATTTTCTGAAAATTTTGCATCTTCAACTTGGTGTTTGAATGAGCTTGTCAAAATTCTTGAGTGTAAGAATTTTGGCCAATTAGTTTTACCCGTTTTTTACAAAGTAAATCCATCAAAAGTACGTATACAAGAGGAAAAGTTTGGGATTGCGCTAACTGAACATGAAGAAAGACATAACAAATATGAGGGTTCAGAGTTGGAGGGAAGCTTTAACCAAAGCAACTTATTTGGCTGGATTCTCTTAAAAGGAAGGGTATGTATCTATTACTACTTTTTTGCCTTCATGTAATATAAAACATTAATAGTTTTGTTATCACCATTTAATTCCAAATAATCAAAGGATTTGCATTGCATACTCAAAGTTAGTACATGGTAAAACTTCAAATTCATCATGCTTAGGTAGAAGAATATTGATTTCTAAATTAACACACAAAGATATATACTTCTAGAAAGGCAAATGATTTCACCTTCCAATGTTATGTTCATGTACTAAATAGGAAATAAACAAGAGAGATTTGAGAAACATTGGATCCACTTTAGATTGCCTCTCCTATTCTGCTTCCTTTCTCCATATAATAGATTTTGATTCGGTTTTTTGAGAAGCTTAGAGAGAGGAAAAGTCACAATCACATCCACAATCACTTGCCAAACAAAAATTTCAGAATAAGATATTTTTTATAATAAAAAAATTTGTCACAAATTGCAATCCAAATGAATTCCACATTTGCAACCATGACCAACATGTCAATACCAAGCTTAAGCTTGATATTAATATGAACCAAAGTAAACCTATGAACAAAAAGTTGTCTCTTTGTTAGTTGATAAATAGGTTATCTAATATTTTTCTCCAAATTATAACAAACATCATCAATTTGGAATATACCACAAGTTCACACACTAAAATCCCCTATTACATCAAAAGTTCCAATGCTCAACTGTTGATTCATATATGCAAACATCTCTACAAAGTCGAGCGCAAAAACTACTAAAATGGAAAGTAAAAACTAAATGAAAACAAAACTAGCTCTTACGAAGCTCAACTAAGGCTCCAGCAACTACTCTATTGCATAAAACCACTCACTGATTTTTTTTTTTTTTTTTTTTTAAAAGAAGGTAAGCTAACAAAGCTCAATAAAAGGGGTTAGGTGGCATGAGTTATAAAGAATGCATAAACACATGAGAATTAGAAAATTTTCTAAATACGTGACTTCTTTGAGCATGCACACACAATTTTTCGTGAGCTTTATAAAAAAAAAAAAAAAACTTTAGATAGCTTTGAAAAATAATTTGCATACTTTCTCTAAAGATATATCTCATTAGATTTAGAAATCGTTTTCCTTAGATTTTTTTTTTTTTTTTTTTTTTTGCTAGATAAGATAGAATTTCATCCTATTGAGTCTTCTCTATGATGATTATTCTTTATTATCAAGCCAAGACACCGATTGATTTTAAGTGTAGGCGGGGGTTAAACCTTGAATCTCTTATTTGACAATAAAATACTTTACTAATTGAGCTAGTTGGAAGCCTGGAACCCACAATTGCTTTTTTTTTTTTTTTTTTTAACATCATCTATTGAAAAACCTTGGTCTTGAAAACTTCTTAACTTCATAAGAATCTCATCGTAATCATACTTCCATGAATTAACATCACAAAACTTGATCCCTCAATTGTTAGTAATTAAATAATTAGTAATTTCCTTTATCATAACATGAAACACAATTACTTTTAATATTACTTTTGTTACTCACTTTTTATATATGTAGCTTGTAATCCCATAGACCATTGGATTTGCATTGTATACTCAAAATTAGCACATGTTAAAACTTCAAATTCGTCATACATAAGTAAATGAGCATTCATATCTAAATTAATATATAAAGGATATACACTTCAAGGTAAATGATTTCACCTCTCACTTTTATGTCCATGTACTAAGTAGGAATTAACAAGAGATAACCCATAGGTCCACTCTAGATTGCCTCCTCTTTGCTGATTCCTTTTTTGTTTACATTTTGATATGGTTTTTGAAATACTGTCATACTGGGAAGGAGAGAAAATCTCATAATCGCATCCTTAATTGCTTACCAAGCAACAATTTGAGAATAAGACAATAAATAAGTAAACATTAGTATAGAGGAAAATATTGAGAACAAATTCTAGGAAAGAGGGAAAAGCAGGAGAAAGCATTTCATAAGTTGGGTGTTTAATTTAATTGAGGAAAAAGTTTAGGAACACAACTTTTAATACAATTATAAAGGGTTGATTGTGGGTGAAGTAGAAAAGTGGTAGATTCATATGAAAATGAGTGTCCAAAACTTACAATTAGGAGATGACCAAAATTCATATGAATATATGTGTATGTATGTGTGTGTGTGTGTATGTGTGTATATATTATAGTATAGATTTTCGTCTAGTCAACACATTAAATGATTCTTATGCTTTTGTGCTTGGCAATTGCTTTGAATCCGACTCAATTTATCAAAAGAATTATAAAAGAGATATCAAGTACCACATCAAATCGGACACAACTATTTGTCGCTAAATATCCAGTTGGAATAGATTCTCATGTGGGAGAGATAGAATTGCTTTTAGATACAAAGTCAAATGGTGTTCGCATGCTAGGGATTCATGGTCTTGGGGGAGTAAGTAAAACTACAATTGCAAAAGCTGTTTATAATAGAATTTTTTATCGTTTTGATAGGAGCTGCTTTCTAGAGAATGTTAGAGAAAACTCATGGACAACCAATGGCATAATCCAACTACGAGAGAAACTTATGATATTACAAGATACATATTTAAAGGTGGGCAATGTTCCCAAAGGAATTGACCTGACAATGGATAGGCTTTGTCATACAAGGCTTCTTTTAATTCTTGATGATGTGGATGAATCGAACCAGATAGAAAATTTGCTTGGGAGATGTGATTGGTTTGGTTCAGGAAGTATAATTATTATAACAACAAGAGACAAACAAGTGGTAACAACTCTTGGAAAATATCATCTAGTTTATGAGGTTAAGAAATTGAATCAATGTGAAGCTCATGAACTCTTCAGCCTGCACACCTTCCAAATGAATAAACCAGGGGAAGACTATTTAAAAGTTGCAAAGCAAATTATACATTATGCTAATGGCCTTCCATTAGCACTAAAAATAATAGGTTTTGATTTGTGTGGAAAAAGTATACATGAATGGGAAAATGTATTAGAAAAGTACAAAAACATTCCTCTCAAAAAAATTCAAGAAAAGCTCAAAATAAGTTATGATGGATTGGAAAAAACTGAAAAGGATATTTTTCTCCAGGTTGCTTGTTTTTTCAAGGGATTTGAGAAGGATTACGTTACAAATATACTAGAAACTTGCAATTTATATCAACATTATGGTATTCGAAAACTTATCGATAAGTGTCTTATAACTCTTGATCTGTATGGCATATTGTTGATGCATGATTTGTTACAACAAATGGGTAGGGAAATTGTTCAACAAGAATTTGAAAACCTAGAAAATCGTAGCAGGATATGGTGTTATGAGGATGCTTATAAAGTGCTAACCAGAATTCACTTTTCCTTTTTCCAAATATTTTTTTGTTTAAAATTTCAAAATTTTTATGCTTTTTAAAAAATTATATAATTGAACTTATTTGTTTTATTCTTTATTCAATTAGGGGTTTGATAAAATTCAAGCAATGATATTGCATTCACCTGAACCGGTAACCATGAAATTACAGAGTGAACCTTTTGAAATGATGAAAAATCTTAAATTTCTTTCAATTGAAAATGTACACATTCATGAAGAATTTAAATATCTCCCTAATGGGTTACGATTACTTGAATGGCATGAATTTCCTTTTTCCTCCTGGCCATCTAAATATTGTCCTCAAAAGCTTGTTGCACTCAATATGAGTTGGAGTAGTTGCATTAAAATGGAGACAATATTCAAGCAGGTATGATTATTAGTATTTATGAATTACAATTTCTTTAAATTTTTTTGAATGTTGGCAAAACTAAATTTTCATTTTTTTTAATCTACAGGGTATCCAATTAAAAAATTTAAAGCATATCGATCTTCAGGAGTGTGACTCCATTACAGAATTACCTAAATTATGTGCCCCAAATCTAGAGACATTGGACCTTACTGGTTGTAATAAATTAGTTACGGTTCATGAGTCCGATGGATTTCTTGATAGGCTACGGGAATTGGACCTCGTAGGGTGTGACAGTCTTCAAAATCTTCCAAACAACCTCAAGTTGAAATCGCTCAAAAAGTAATTCTCTCACATACACACATGCCTTATTTGTTTTTGACATAGGTACCTTGTTAGTATTAATGTGTGCACTCTTCTTATAAATTGATGGTCAATTACTTAATCCTAAGCTAAAACTTTGTAGAAAGTCTTTTTTTTTTTTTTCCTACCATGAGAATAGAATTTTCTTTCTTGATAAATGCCACAAGGGTAGAATTGCCATCAGGCCAAACTACTATTTCCCTTGAGATGCATTACTTGTTTGTAATAAATAATTATAGTAGCAACTAGAATAACCATATATAATTTGAGATGGAGAAACTTAAGATTTGAGGATAAGAAAAACTACCAATTGACATTTTTTGACTCATCAGTCATTATCATTATAGACGTATGTAAAGCAAGTCGAGGAAGTACTATATATATATGTGTGTGTGTGTGTGTGTGTGTGTTTGACTACATGGAACAAACAAGAACGCTATCAATTGCTTCCTACATCCACTATGTCACTCCATCTTAGGACTAAACATGTTGTGAGGTAAGCTGCAAATAGAGCTTCTATGAAGTCCATACTTGTAGAGTTTGTGTTATTTCTTATTTCACCTTTTCATTTTCAGCAAAGGTCATCTAGGCTTCTAAAATGAGGCAGACTCAATTATCTTGAAATTAGCCGGATTTATTCTGATGGTAATGATTTAGAGGAGGAAGTGAGTTTTATAGTCCTTGAAATTTTTTTCTTTGAACTGCATGATTTTTTTTTTTTTTTTTTTTGGGATTTTGTTTCTAAAGAACCTTCCCTGATTCTTGATTTTCCTTTTCTTTTTCTAAGTTTGTAATATTTTTTAGTGATAGTCCTAGATGACCTGTCAAATGTCAATATAGTTAAGCATACATATTTCATGTTGTTAATTGCCTTAGAGCTTCTTGTCCAATATAATGTCTTAGATAGATGTTTGCAGCTTTTTGATCCACTACATGTTTGGCTAACTTTTCTACTTGGTTGAACTCTTCTCAATCAGAGTTTCAAATGTGAAGATGATGATACTTTATACTATCCTATGGTGAACCATAAATTTCTATGATATATCCGCTTCATTTTCAGGTATAACATCCATTTCCTGTAGTTAAATCAAGAAAAGCTCTACCACAATATTGGTTGGTTTTTTGCTTTATATTTCACTATAAACCTGTTGACCATTAGCTCTGTGGGGCATTAAAATTGCATCATTTATGACTAAAATTCCTTTTACGGAGACTCAGATATTACACACTTTTTTCTCTATTTTTTTGATTTGATTACAATATAATTTTGTTGGGATTTAGTCCCTTTATGTGAAGAATTGCAATATAATTTTGCAAGTTTGTCTCTCTCTCTGTCTCTGCCCCCTGGGCTTTTGGACCCTTAGTGTTTTTTGCTCTTGAATTTTCTATTTGATGGTAATGCAATGGAAATCTGCTTAATTATTACTTGCTAAAATTGTCTTATTTTACTAGTTAAGTCATTTTAAAGCACTGATGTCCTTGACTTAAGATGCCATTGATTTCGATAAAGAAACAAACTTGGAAATTGGAATTAAAATCTAAAATGTCCATTTAGAATTGGAAGTAATACAATGAGAACTAAGTACCACGAGTGAAGATTGCTGTTGAAAGGAGGAACACAATTAAAATTGTTATGCTATAGTTGAGAACTTGATTTTCAATTTTGATAAGTTGTATTTCTTGATTATTCTTATTAGCTAAAATTTTTAATTATGAACAATGGAAAGGCTAAAACTGTTATGCCTACAATATGCAGAAGCTCCTCAATGGTTGATGTAATCTTCCATTGAAATTCCCAAGTTAGATGAATTGTCTGATGGTTTAGTTGGGAATTCTACTACTCCATCAAGGGCACCTAAATCTGCTACCAGAAAATTTATGGCCACTGATTCTATTCTGTAAGTAAAGTGACACATGCATCTCTCTCTCTCTCTATTTGTGTCTTTGTCTAACTGTCTTTTTTTTGTTCACAGTTATGGCAGATAACTCAAGGAATTTGTTGAGCTTCAGTGCTTGGGACTGACACCGAGCAGTAGTTCCCAAGTAGAGCCATGCTTGACTCATGTTTACAGTGGGTCTTAGCATTGGAAAGGAGAAATAACTTTGAATTTGTAGGAGTTGGAAAAAACAGAACAAGTCATCTTTAGTTTTTGTTGTAGTTAGATTTTGATTTTTGTCAATTGATAGCTAATTATGATTTTGGGTCAGTTGAAAATAAAACTACCCTGATTTTAGTCAATTGATAACTAATTAATTGTAGTATATCATGACATAAGCTTCCACAAATTCAATGACACCATTAGCCTCTCTTTCATGATCTGATCTATAATTCTTTGTGTGAGAATTGTATTTCAAATGTATGCTATAATGTAATGTGACCTATCATGTTCCTAGAGCTATAGGAGTTGAAGCAACTTCATAAACATGCTCCAAAATTTTGTACCATGCAGCTTCTAATGAGTGTCTGTTGGTAAAAATATTCTAAATTATTATGTGGATGTAGCATTACTCATTTACTTATAATTGATGCACAACTTATAATCCAAAGTCCCTCAATGCACAAATAATGAGCTAACATTGGATAGGCAGCTAACATTTGAAGCTCTGAGCATGTTTCTATCGCTAGATAGGCTGCTACAAGATAACAAGAACCTCATAATAAGGATTTTTGAAATTTTCATTCCTAGAAGCACAATTTGACTAACATATTGACTTGAAAACAAAGTTACAAATTAAGGACCCAATCCAAGGGTTTACACGACACAAACAAAGGCATAACTAACAAGTAACAAATGCCACATAGACAACAGATGTTTTATTTTTATTGTACACTGTAAGATAACACATTGCCACAAAAGAATGTTCCAAGTTTTAGACAAATTGATCCAAGTATTCATCCACAGTGGTGTATTTCACCTCTGGATAAAGTTCTGAAGCCTCCACGCCAAAAGAAGCCTTAATCTCAAAGTTTGTAAGATCTCCCTTTACAAAGGCAGAGTGAACAATGGATAGGTTGAGGTTTAAAGGACTAGAAGACTCTGTAAAAGAGCAAAAATAGGTATCAGATAGTCCAACCATCTATGAAACTCTCAACATTTTCTGGCTAGTGCATAGAACTGCTCAAATCAATAGGAGAATTACTTCCTTTTTTATCATATTTATACCATCCAAAATTTTCAATAAGAAATCAAACAATTTATGCACTAATAAATATTGATGAAGTTAAGTCAGTCATCCAAACAAATAGTCAAATACAGCTTCTTGGTTACAACTAATGTGTACATAGTCACTTCTAATTAAATTTTTTTAGCATTGTCTCTAGTATGTGAATCTTTGGTGTTACGGTTAATTAGTTTGACTAACAGTACAAAGAAATGAAGAAGAAGATTCAACTCTCCTAATGATTATCCTAATTACAAATGAGGTAACAAGGTGTATCCTAACAAATTAGATCGAAAAAACTCACACGTCTAAGGGATCAAGGAGGAGATATATGATCCAAACCAAATTAGATATATAAGCAAACACTATAAATCAACAGGTGAAATTGTTCTTACTAACCTTGGATTTTCTTCAGAAGTTGATCCTCTAAAAGATAAGTCTTCTCAAGGGTCTTGCCAATCTTCTTTTCCCATAGGGAGACAATCTCATTGAAGGACAAAATATTTTTAGGGGGTCTAAGATAGACGATCTTGTTTAAGGTTCTTGGATCGTCCACTGCTTTTATGGTATAAGTCGCAATATCTTCTTCCTTGACAAAAATTACTGTCAACATGGAAAATTACAATTATTTTCTCATCTTTAACAAAAGTAGTTGATCTAGTTGACTTACAAGTTACATCTAGTACATGGCGCACACATGCACGCACATACATACATAAGCAAATGAGAAAGTCTCGACAAGTTTAAAGAGAAAGATAATTGAATTTTTTGCTAATACCTTTGGGATTTCCATCTCCAATTATTTCTACTTTGTCCCTAGGAGGAGCTGTGGCACTTGCAAGTACATTTCCCAAGTTGGGTAAAAAGTAGCCAGCAAAGCCATTGGACACAAGGTAGGTATATGGAATTCCTTCAGCCTCGATTGATCTCCTCACACTGGCCTTGACTCCGAAAAAATGTGCAGCTGGCTCGACCGCATGGACACGATCGAAATCAGTTCCAAACTCAGATGGGAAGAACCTCTGAAACCCACCAATATTTCATTGTATATATTGCACGTTTCTTAATTTCTAGTTTAATTCAAGAATTACTAGCCAAATAGCAAACATAAGAAGTTAAATTGCATATTTGGTCAACTTTTGATTTTTGCTTTAACATGCTTCCAAAAAAGTCATTACCACCATTTGGTAGAAGTAAATTACTGACATAATAAACGAAGTTAATGAAGTTGAGGTCAATTTGAGGATGTTGACCTATGACATGGCATGAATTCCATTCTTCACCTCAGTAATTTTCATATAATTATTTTATGGTAATAAATATCTTTTTGAAACAATTTTAAAAATAGTGGGGATTAAGGAAATCATTTTAAAGTAAAAGGACTATTTGATACAGAGGTCAAAAGTTGTTAGAACTAAATAAACTACTTTACCAAACAAAAAAAAAAAAAAACAAAAAATCAGGAAAAATATTAAAAAGTTTTTTTGGAAGATATATGCCTTGCCTTGATATTTCCAGCTTCTTTGATGGCAGCAACAATCTTCACTTGATCAGCTATCTGTTCTGGTGATCCAAGTGCACAGATCACTACATCAACTTGCTTGATTGCCTTCACCAAGCTTTCATGATGATATATGTCTCCCTGTGAAACAATCACATGACTTTCAAGATCAATATACTAAGACAAAGTATTAAACACACACGCAAGTTGTGGAGAACTAGACTTTGTACATGCATAGAGAAGTGTCACTCCAGAGCTCTTGAAGCTCTCAATGAGCTTAGACTTTTCAGGATTAGAAGCTGTGTTTTCTCTGACCAATGCAAAAGTGGGGTGCCCAGCTTTTGCACTTTCCTCCAATATGTATTTTCCAAGGTATCCAGTCCCTCCAATTATCAAAATCTTGCTTTTTTGAGCCATCAGAGATAATTTCAAATGATTAGTGGGTCAATGGGTTAAAGAAAAGCAGAGAGTTAGTGTATTTCTAAGTGTCAAACAAAGGAAAACAGAGTTCCTTAAATACATAATCAGCAACTATCGCAGTGACTTCTACTAAAAAAAACAAAAGTTCAAACGTAAGTGCTGACGTTCGTGCTAACCTCCAAACGTGCGTGCTGAGCTCCAACTGTTCTAATTTTTTTTAGAATTTCAGACACATAGGTCGGTTTGGATACAGTTATATATATATATATATATAAAACCGAAGCTTTTGAAGTTTTCACAATTTTCCACATCATCACTATTTTCTTTTTCTTTTTATTTTTGATTCTTTTTATTTTAGGTTTTATATCTTATAACAATAATATTGAAAAACGTATACAAACTTGGAAGCCTATTTAAGGGTTCCATAAAACTTGATGGACAAGAAAATATATTTTAAAATAAGCTCTAATTAATACCTAACCATAATAGGAACCAAATTTGACCTAAAAAAACATTAAAAGAGCCTAAAAACGAGGAAATAAATCACCTAGACCTAAAATAACGTTTTTTGCATAAAAATACCAAAATCTCTTCTCTCCTTAAAACCCTAGCAATTACCATCTCAAAACCCTAAACTCAACTTCACTTTAAGATTAAAAAAATAAAAAAGAGAGAGACTCACGTAAAAATAAAATAAAATAAAAAAAATAAAATAAAAAAAAACGTAGGTTTTGTCTTTTTTTATTTGCTTTCATATGTGCTTGAAATTTTCATTCTATCTTATTGTTTTATTATGTTTAGAATTGATTTTCTTATAAGTATTTGAGTTAATTTCTATATTTTGATAGTGTTTTTATGGGTTTGGTTTTTGGGTTGAAATTCTAATAATTATTTTATATTGTATATGGCAGACGAAACATCTTTATTTTTTGGAGAAAAATTAAAACTGCAACCTATGTCTTCCAGCCCAAGGTGTGGTAAATTTTTATATGTTCTTACTTTATTGAGAATTTTTATTTGGGTTCATGTGATTTTTTGTTTTTTTATTAAAGCTTTGATTTTTGTTGATTAATTATTTGTTTGGATTAATTTTAATTAATTATTTGTTTGGATTCAACGTAGAAGATAATGGAATCAGGTGTTATAAATTTGATAATGTTTCATGTTTTGAATTGTTTATATTATTTAGATTTCTGGTAGGACTCTCTCTTCTTTTCTTAAAACCCTAGCAATTACCATCTGAAAATCCTAAACTTAACTTCACTTTAAAATTAAAAAAAATAAGAAGGAGAGAGACTCAACTAAAAAAAAAAAAAAAAAAAAAACGTAGGTTTTGTCTTTTTTATTTGCTTTCATATGTGCTTGAAATTTTCATTCTATCTTATTGTTTTGTTATGTTTAGAATTTATTTTCTTCTAAGTATTTGGGTTAATCTCTATATTTTGATAGTGTTTTTGTGGGTTTGGTTTTTGGGATGAAATTTCTAATAATTATTTTATATTATATACAGCAGATGAAGCATCTCTATTTTTTGGAGAAAAATCAAAACTGCAACCTATGTCTTCCAACCCAAGGTGGTAAATTTTTATTAGGTATATTATATATGAATTTTTTGAATTTGAAGAGTTTTGTTTGGTTTTAAAGTAAAATTTGGGGATTCTATAATATGCATATTATTAACCAAATTTTCTATTTCTAAATTTCTTAGATTTTATTATATCAATCTTTTTTTCTTTTAAATTCTTGGTGGGCAAATCAGTCTCTCACTAATTCTTTTACCTTAACGTGATGTTGGTTAATTGTCATTTTATTTAACTATCCCGTGCATCGCACGGGTTAGCGACTAGTTTTCCTCTAAAATTGAAAACATTGTAAAAAAATAATTTGAAAAAAATACTATTTTGACTCCTATATTTTGGGAAAATAGTCAATTCGGTTCTTACATTTTTTTTTAACAGTTAATTTGATCATTGTTATTTTTAACTTACAGTTAATTTAGTCCCTACTGTTAATTCACTAATGAAAAATGTCTATGTGGCTAACGGATTATCCAATTGGCACACTTAAAGTTTACGTGGTTAATAAAATATGAGAAATAATATGTTTATAATATTTTTACAATATTTTTACAACAAATTTTAAGTGACTGGTTTTTATTATTGAGGCAATAACTACAAATCTTAGTGTTAGTTTTAAATTTGAATCAATAACAACTAACTACATGTGATTTGTTATAAAAATATTATAAAATTGTTGTAGACGTAACATCTCCCATAAAATATTTCAATTGCTATTTAAAAATGTCATGTCATCCTCATAAAAATTCATGCCAGGAAAAAAATTGAATGGCTAATTTTGAAGAAAAATATAAATGAATCAAAAAAAACAACTGAGCGATTTCCTTTTTCTTTCAATTTCTTAGATGCCAAACACATCTAAAATCACCGTGGATGTGTTTGCTTAGATCAAACTTTTCTCAACAAGTACCCCAGCCACCATTGTCCGACCAAACTTTTTTCTGCTCAAATCTGCAAAATTTTCAGATCTGCAAAAATTTCAAATGTCCCAAACTCAAAAGCACAAAAGTAATGAAGAGCCACTCAAATCTCTCATACGTAATGGGCCCGATTCCCCTCTCTCAGACCCAGGTCCAAACCCTGAACCTTAACCTCTGAAATTGACATTGAACAATTAGCCACAGTGTCGCCAAAACCACTAACCGTCTGATCCATCTTCATCTTCGGCCTAATCCCAAGCCCTAATCAAAGACCACATGCCTCATTAACTATCATGATCTTGATATTGGTACCAAACCCAGTGGTAACCACGAGGAAGCAAGGGTTTATGGAATCAAATATATCAAGAGTAACTGAGCAAGTTGGTTTGTGTGAAGATCCTGACAATTTATAGAAGGAGAAATAACCAAAACACTCCTACCATAACTTTTCATACCTAAATTTAGGTACTACCATATACCTTTATTTTTTTTTAAACTGCAACGCAATTGCCAAAACAAGACATCAATAAATTTCTTCTCTTCTCCTCCTTTTGTTTCACTATGAGGCATAAGTAGGGGTAATTTTCTTAATACTCAAATCTTTTTTATATTTTCTTCCTCACATGTTTTTATGTCAATTTTTAGTTGTTCAAAATTGAAATACTCTTTTATACTAGAATTTGTGTATATTTCAAATGGTCATTTTGTATATAGAAATACAAAAAAAGAACACTCTTTTACCCTTTTACATATTATGTAACTTTAAGTTTCTTTTTATTTTTATGAATTGCCCTTAGTATTTGGTTTCATGTATTTGGTTTTAATTTGGTTTGGATCTCATGCAAACTCTTCAATATCATCCTTAATTGTAATCATTATCCCTTTTTTTTTTGGTTGATAGAAGCTGTGTATTGCCTAATATTTGTATAGGTAATATGTAGCTTTTTTTTTCTTTTTCTTTTGCCTTAAACTTAATTTTGAGACGCATCTTCAATTTCCTCTTTCAATTCGCTTTTAGTCCTAGATTTTTATGATTGTTGCCTTGATGTTGATGATTGGATCATTGAGCTTCGGTGTGAACTGATTTTTTGTGCTGGAAAATAGGCAAAGGAGGCTACTTCTCCCATTCTCCCTACTCTGTAATCATCTGGAAACAAATTTTTTGAAGCATAAGGTACAACAACCACATTTGATGCAGGGTACAAGCAATTGAAACTTGAAACATGTTTAATGTTTTTTAATATAACAAAGATTATTTATGGGCTTGGTCTTTCTTTAGATATTTCTTTCAATTTTCTATTTTCTAAGTGGAAAGAGTGCTAATCAAGACAAAGTGCCCAGGTTTTCTGTCCTCATTGCTTTTAGAACTTTGTTGGATTGCATATATTAATTAGTGCCCAAGTTTTATTGACTTTGTCATATGTATACTTTTAGCGTAATAATTGTTTTGTTATTAGTGATAATTGTGACAAGTATTATGCGTTTATGGGTGAAATTATTTTTTCATCACACCCTTAGGTTTTTTTTTTTTTTTTCTTTTTTTTTTTTTTGTGATTGGAAAATGCAGTAATCCCAAATTATAATGGATGCAAATTATTAACCTTTACCCAAAAATATAGAAAAGCCTTTGAGAACGCGATAAAAGGGTAATTATAGATTTACATTTTACTAGCAATGTAAATTTAACATTGTAAACTAAACAAATGTGTACAGCATTGTACAAGGAGAGGGGGAAAGTGCCTTTTTTTTCAAGGTTTTAATTTTTGTTGAACTTATTTATGTGAATGCACTAGTTTTTAACAAAAGAAACAACTTTAACTTGAAAAATCTCACTAACCATAGAATTATGCGAATGTTTTGTTTTTGAAGGCTGATTTATATTACTCGAAGTAAAATTCCATGCAAATCGGATTTAAATTTTTTTTTTTTTTTTTACTGAACAAAGCTTCAAGATAAAACTATAGTATTGACCATCATGTTGGCGCAATTCCACACACCAAGATTCAAGATAAGGAGAATCAAAATTATTTGTTCTTACTTGAGAGAGATAATCAATTTGTGTGGGAGAGTCTAGGTCAAATCAAACTATTCGAGGGAGAAAAAGAAGCTAACGAGACAAATCAACAAAGTTTTCAAAGTCTCACTAAAAAAATAAAATGGCTACATATTTTGAAAATCTAATCGTTAGATTGCAAGTTCTTTATGTTCTTAACATGCATGTCAAATTTCATTCAAACGGGATATTATTTACTATTAAATCTATAAACTTATTTTTTATGCATAATTTAGTACTAGAAACAAATACAAATTTAAATATTTGATTGATAACATAGTTATTGATCTTTGTAAAATTTTGCAAGCATGGATGATATAATAAGAAAATGTAATCTTGTTGTAAATTTCTTAAAATTTACATCTAATAAAAAGATATAGGAAGTTTGTAACTGTTGGCTACAAAGTAATTTGTAAACAAACTTTGTTCTTTATAAATCAATAAAATAAACTTAAAAAGCTTGAATCTTTCGATTTCAAGAATTATTTGTATACATTTTGTTAGGACATATGTGAATCAATGTTAGGAATGTATGTCAATATAGAATTGGCTAATCCTTTGACAAAACGCACTTTACTTGTAATTTGGTATATCTAGGATGTGTTTAATACTTCAAGGAATAACGTTGCAAGTTCAAGTGTTAAATCCATGCAAATCTGTCCAAGAAACAAGTGAAGAAGTGCTGGATTTTAAAGCTTGATAGCTAGTATTTATCGAGTTTTAAAAAGCTGTTTCAGCCCAATGCTTGACAGTTGTTTGACAGATAGGGTATCTATCAAGGTTTTTGAAATTCAGTTTTTCAGAGTTAATTTCACTCAAATCCGTGAATATATGTTTGAGCTTTCTTTTCTCTCAACCATAAACATATATAAGGATTGTTTTAAGGGCTATCACAGCTGATACAACTCAATGCAAAAGTTTTTCACAAGCATATTGTGAACAGGAGACATATGCCCTAGTTCAGCTTTCTCTTCAAGAAGTTGCTGTGTTTGTACACCGTAGAGTTTTGTAACCAAGGAGTTTCGTGATCTTCATAATGTGATGAACTAAAGAACTATGCAACCAACATCTTTCTCAAGTTGGTGAGTAAGCCGCATACTAGGATTAGCGCATCGAATTGGTTAGTCACGTACTGGGAGCCGTGAATTAAAAGAAGAGATTGTCACTATAGAACAAGTCCAATTGGGTATTGGGGTAAAGGTTCAACTGTAGGTTGGTATAATGTACTGGAATTCCTTTACTTGTAACCACTTGTTGTGATAATAGTGAATTCTCGGGAGTGGTGACCTTAAAATCACCTGATGGTATTTTTGCTATGTAGGTTTTCCCCATTCGTAAACAAATCATCGTGTCAATTTATTTTTCGCTGCATATTTACTTAGTTGGTGATTTGTTTATGCTACCACGCTTATTGCATGCAAATTGAATTAATTAATCAACTTGGCTAATTAATTGATTAATTCATCACAAGGAGTCAATACATTCTTGGCCTATCAAGTGGTTTCAGAGCAGACACACTTTGGTTAGGTTTTAATCTTTACTGTGTGATCCATTGACTCCTATTTGTCATGGATAGAGAACAGTCACTTATTATCCCTTCTTTATTTGATGGCACTAACTATACATACTGGAAAGTATATACGAGAGCTTTCTTGAAATCTTTAGATGAAAAAGTGTGGCAAGTTGTGGAGATAGGCTGGACCAAGTCAAAGGAAGTGCCAGCCGATTGGGATAATGCTAAGATCAAGGCAGCTAACTTCAATAGCAGGGCATTGAATGCTTTATTCAGTGCGATCACGAATAAGGAGTTCAAGAAGATATCCTCTACTGAAACTGCGAAGGAAGCATGGACCGTCCTCCAGACAACTTATGAAGGAACCAAACCAAGGCTGTCAAGGATTCAAAGCTTCAGAGGCTTATCATTAGTTTTGAAGAGATTAAGATAGAGAAGGATGAGTCATTAGATGAGTTCTATGCCAAGCTTAAGGACATAATGAATTCAGCCTTTAATCTTTGGGAAACCATACCCGAACCTAAGATTGTCAGAAAGGTGCTTAGATCTCTACCTAAGAGATTTCATCCCAAGATCACCGCAATTGAGGAATCGAATGATATTGACAAAATTCCTTTGATAGAATTGGTTGGCAATCTGCAGACCTATGAGTTGGGTTTGACAAGGATAGGGAAATCTAGTAAGGGAAAGAGCATGGCATTGAAGGCCAAGAGCAGTGACACAGATGAGTCTTCAGATGATGAAGATTCTAAGATGAAATCCTATATCACGAGGCAGTTCAAAAAGTTTATGAAGAATGCCAATACTAAAGGATTTAATAAAGACCCCAAGCAGTTTAGCTCGTCTCAGTTCAAGAACTAGGACAAATGAAAGAAGGATGGTAGAGATGGTGGTCAGCACACTGTTCCCTTTGGACCAAAATGCTTTGAATGTCAAGGTTTCGAACGCATGAAACAAGAGTGCCCTACATATCTTAAGACCATTGGGAAGAGCAAGGCACTTACTGCTACTTTGAGCAACACCGAGCCAGAAGATGACTCTGACAATGAGGATGATGGAATCCTAAAAGCCTTCACTGCCACTGTAAATCCTATTGAAGGGATTGTTAAAGATGTGGATAAAGAAGAAGACTTGGTGGAGTCCAAATTTAAGAAGATGGATGAACAAGATGACATCCACACAGCCTATACAAAATTATACAAGGTCTCGAAAAAACATAAAAAGTTGAATAGGTTGGCCACCAAGAAGCTTAGTGAAGTGGAGCTTGAACGAGAAGAAATTTCCACAAAATTTGATGAAGCCATTTAGACCATTGGAGCACTGAAATTTGAGAATAATTTCTTGGTTGAGAAAACTAAGAAGCTTGAGGTAGAATTGTTCAAAGTCAAAGCTCAGTTGGAAAGGACTTCAAGTGCAAAGCTTGATGAGATGCTGAGTCTTCAGAAATCTGCTTCCAATCGAACTAGTTTATGGTATGATTTCTCTTCTTCTAGTATTGCTTCTACTAGTACTACTATTTTTGTTTCTCCTACTAATAATGTTGAATCTAAGAACAATGATGTGAAAAATGTGTTAGCTAGTGAGAACATAGACAAGGGTAAATCTATCTTGGGAGCACTCCCTAAGTAGGATAAGAAAGAGATCGAAAACCCTAGGGCTAAGAAGGAAAACACTTAAAAGTCTAAACAGAAGAAGCAGCATCTCTGTCATCACTGTGGAGCAGCTGGACATACTCGACCTAATTGCTACAAGTGGTTAGCCACTCAACAAATCAACAGTAAGATCTCATCTGGAAACTAGAATCAATTTCCATCCTCCTTTGCTCCTCTTGGAGATCTACTAAAAGCCCTCATGTTTCTTTCGAACTTGAACAGTTTCAATTCTTCTCCCTCATCGCCGGATCAAGGGTTTGCTAAACGGAAAGATTCTTCCAAGGTGTGGAAGGAAAAAGGCTCTAAGTGATATAGTCACTTTTTCTCTCTCTCCCCTTCTTGTTTTTGATTTTGCATTATTTGTGTATTTTGCTTTCTTGTTTTGAGTCAGTCTAGTTTTATGCATTGCTTTGTTTAACATGTTTTTGGCTGTTTATTTTTCAATTTTTTTTTATTTTGCTTTTCATAAAAAAAAAAAAAAAAAATGAAGGTGATTGTCCCCATCAAACAGTTATGATTGTGTGTGGGTTAAAGTGATTTTCTCATATCTCAAATCGTCATAACATATAGACACTTATGCAATCTTACGATTTTTTCACACACAACACGCAATATTCTTAGCTACTTTTAATACATATGCAGGTATAATGTGATTTGGCTATCACAAGGAATACATGTGTTAATGTATGCTCACTAAACTATCTTAACTTGTTTTTGAAATATAAAATTGGTTAGACTTATTTAGTGTGTGTTTGTGTTTTGGATCTATGTGCTTGACATTTTTCTTGTTGAGAGATGATTTTGAGAGCTTAAAATGTTGTTTGGATCTTTACTTGTGTAACATGCTTAATTGCATTCATATCTGTGTTTTTTTTTTTCTTAAAAAAACTATTTTTAAGCAATCTCGACAACTTCTGGACACCTCTCGATAGCTAGGCTATCTATTGAGCCCTTTCAGCTTCTTTTTATTGCATACTTGATATCTACTCGATCCATCGAGGAACCTTTTGGATGCTCGATAGCTTCTCGATTCATCGAGCCCCTTTCGTTGTGGACACCTCTTGACAAATCCTCGATAGCTCTTCGACAGCTAATTCACGCATTTTAAAGCTCGACACCTCTCGATCCATCTAGCTTTATGATTTTTTATATATAGGGTCAGTGCGAATTTTCTCTCATTTCTCCTCGATCTTTCGACAGATATGGTCTTTTAACCTCCCAAAACCTTTCTCTCTCATTCCAAACCTCAAACCCAGAAGTTTTTTGGCCTAAAGATTTCTTTTCTTCACTGGTATGATGCTTTCTCATTCTCTTATCATGCATTTCATATCTTTTGACCTAACTTTTGGGGTGTTTGAAAATCTTTGGGATTTTTTCAAAATTGTTGAGGTTTTTGCAAATTTTTGGGATGGGTTTTGTTTAAATGATCCAAATTGTTCATGCATTGCATCACATTTGCATTATAACTATATTTTCATGCATTATAGATGTGTGCTATAAATATTGAATTGCTCTATGCTGTTAGGTTTGGATTGGGCTGAGCCCATGATAAATTTTATGTTGCATATCACATGCTCATGCATTTTCATGCATACGTACCTTCAATTCTTTATATTCTGATATTGATTTGTTAGGTGCTTTTCTACGTCTCTCTCTCTTTCTCTCTACCTCTTCGTGTCTTGCGTTAGTCTACTCTATGGCACCTAAATGCAAATCCACTCCGTCCTAGAACCATCTTCGTTTTGGAGCATCTTCTTCTTCTCCCTCTGACCCCACTTCTTTTCACATACGGTTCCGCGATGATCGAATGTTCAAATAGCGTGTAAAACACTATGAACGTTTAGACCCCCAATTATAGAAATATCAATTCAAGCTTAATGTCAAACAATATATGTGCGGAAAATGAACATAAGCTAATAACAGAATTGATAAACAATCTAAACCAATTAAAATCGCATCCACAGCATAAATTAAATGGTAAAGATTAAGGGAAGAGAGATGCAAACACAAGGACAACACAACGATGTGTTATTGAAGAGAAAACTAAAGCCTTCAGCGTAAAACCTTTCCGCTGCCCTCCAAGCAGTCAATAATCCACTATAAAATGTAGTTGGGATACATGAACAGTAATAGACCCTCAAAGCCTAATCTACCTAGTGTACCTAAGTCCTCTAAGCTTCTTGCTCCAACGAGGTTGCTTTGAACCTTTGTCTCTTCTAGCTTATCGGATTCCACTATAACCCATAGCATCAACCAATATTAATTAGTCCCTTCTTAACTGCTTCTCAAAGTACCAAAAAGCTTCTCACAGATATAGGTATGGTAAGAAAATGATTTGGCTAATGAACCTCTTAAGGATGTACCAATGGAAAGGGTGAGAGTAGAGGAATTTGAAGAGTCTCTATGTGAGGATTGTGGATGAGTCAATCTTGTTTTTCTCTAGAGTTTCTCTCTCAAAATTCTCTCTGGAAACTCTTTACATTTTATGGGTATAAGGGTCTATATATAGTGGTGTGTGTTTAGAATGCGAAGAGACATTTTTCCAAAATAAAGCTGGCTGGTGACTTGGCCTCGTGACTTGACTGAGTCGCGAGTTCAAGCCGCGAGCTAACTGAATGGCCAGTCTGGACTTTTTGTCCTATTGTGCTACAACTGGCATGACGGTTCAGCTTCTTTGCATGCTTTAGTCATGTGCATCTTCTGGCAGCTTGCTAGTCGCGAGCCACCCACGAGATCCAGTCGCGAGTCCCTGCTTCACTGCACAATCTTGAGCATTTCTTCACATCTCTCACACACTACCCTTATATGATTCCCACCTAAATACAGGGTTTCTAAATGTTGAATTACAAGTAAATTTGGCACAGAATAAAGCTAACAAAATGGTTGATTAAATTCAACCTTACAATCTCTCTCTTTGGCTAATTTATGACAAAACCCTACAACAAACTCTAGACTCAACACGTGAGTTGGGAACAATTGAGCAAAACTCACTCACGCCTAACTCTAGAATCTGTGAAGCTCTTAACCCATAAGAATAAGTATATCCTGAAACACAACAACATAGTATGATCATTGTATACAGAAAACTTGTAATACATATGGAGAAAGCACAGTGCGATCAAGCAAAATGGACTTAAGCAATAAACCATGGCTTGACCGAAAACGAACAATCACTATAAATAGTGATCACAATGCTTATTCATATACAGAATGAACATCCGGACATACAAGCTAATAAGCTCATTTGCAAAGTATCATTTGCATGTCCAACACTCAACCAATGCAACAACTCAAGAGAATTGCAATAAGGATATAAAATCCAACAAAGGGCACAAGAGTGATGTACTGAAGTAAAATGCATAACATTTAACAAGTACTAGGCTACAAAGCATGGGTACAAAAACCTAAAAGCTTACAAAAGCAACGGTTACAAAGGTACCATACACATAAACTGAATAACATCTTATATAAATAAACCACAGTACCAACAACTTTAACCAAAGTATTAGAACCATATCCACACAAGAGTTTATGAAAACAACAAGCAACAAATAGCTAAAAATAGGACAAGAAAAACAAAAGTTTGTTAGACTATCCAAAAGTATGTGTGAGTGTATATAAATATGTTATCAGCTTCCTCTTCTAGAGCATATAACTCCCCTTTCAGTATGCACACTTCTCCTTCTTATGTTGCTCTCCCCCTTACTGTATGCTATCTCTCTCCCCCTTTTTGTCATGAATAGCTAAAGACTTTCTTCCAGCTTTTGCTTAATAGCATCTAACTGAGTCCAAAGACGAACTTTCGTCTCTTTTTTGTGAGACATTTTCATCTTGGGGTGACCGTCAAAACACCCTTTGCTCGGGCTTTGCAAAAGGTCCAAGATTCCTTAACATGGTGATGACATTCATTCTTCATCCTTTGTCTCACTATAACTCTCTTACAAAGCCTCATGCTTGATTTTTATTATCCTTCTTAGAGGACATTTCTATTGACTTCCCTTCTCACTTCATTCTATCCCTTATAGATGTTTATAGGGATACGACGACCCGTGATAAGCTCTTTTTTCCTTCGGCTATCATGCGGATCCTTCGCTATTGTTCTATCTCCTATCCAGAGTCTACACACTTTTCTGTTATGTGTGTCATAGATGCTATTACCGTTCGACAGAGCGAGGCCCAGTTTTGACCGAGACGTTAACTCCTCCAACTTCTTCCGCTCCTTCCACCTCTGCTCTTTTGTCTTCCGTGGGTGGAGTGACTCTCGAGGCCATCATGACATAGCTTATGCGCATGGATGCTCACCTTGACACACTCAGTGATGAGTTGTGTCAGGTGAATACCCATGTTGATCGTATTGCACGATGACAGGCTACCATGGGTGGTTTCACTACTTATACCTCTCCATCTCCACCGACTTCAGAGGATGAGAGTGATGATGGCTCTGGTAGTGATAATGCTGATGAGGATGATGGTGTTAGTTCGCCCAGTGATGATGAGATGTCTACTTAGTTTACTTACTCTTTGTCACTTGTGACAAAAAGGGGGAGTAGTTTTGTTATGAAAGTAGTTATATACATATGGGGAGAGTTAGCATAGGAGATTTTTGTTATAGGGGGAGTGTTTATACTATAAGGGATGTAGTGCGGTTTCTAAGTATTTTCTTTTCTTTCATTTACATTTACCTCATGTATATTGGTCTTGTGACCATTTGACATACATTGTACTTATACTTGGGTTTATATATGTTGATGTATCTTATTCACATATCTTTACATGTGTTGTTTCTTTTCTCTTTATGCACATGCTTATTATATATTGTATGCAATCTTTTATTTCTATTTCACACTAAGATGTCGTGATGAGTTTCGTTCAAAGTGTTTTAGAAATACAGGATGTCAAAGTCTTCTTGCCATAATAAGTATTCATTTGAATTGCACTGAAATACTATGCATCTGCATTTCCCAGCAATAAGCGTTTTTTTTAATGGGTTTGGTGCACTATTAATGGAACCCGTAAGTAATTTCTTCAGCAAAAATAATTTTAAAACTGGGTCTCACGGTACTATTCACACATTTAAAAATTATATTGCCACAGTATTTTCAGTTTTCAGCAATAAAAGGTATCCAAACAGATCTTAAATTTTTAGTTTTCAGCAAAATAAGCAATATCCAAATAGACCCTAATACCACTCAAGTTCACAACTTAAGTGACCAACTTGGCCCTTGAACACCATTTCGTCTGTAGACGCCATTTAAACTTGTCAGTTGTTCTTAGTCTCTCCTCTCTCTTTCCACTTATCTCTTCTCTCTCATCCCTCTCACAAACCCTTATCTTCTCTCTCAGACCTCTCTGGCTTTCTCTCTTCTCTCTCTCACCCACGGCGGTCGGCGGCTGAAGACTCCCTTTCTCAACCTTTGGCCATGGCCGAACCCAAGTTTTGCTATTAAGATCTTGCACTCTCTCTCTCAAATTAGTGCCATGAAGACAGTTGGCTAAGGATTTATGAGTTTCTCCTCACCACTGTTGCTGTTGTTCCTCATTGAAGGCTCCAATTGAGTGCTACCGACACTAGCTTTGGTGTTCCCTAGCAAAAGAAAAAGTTTGTATTTGTGATTTTGTTTAGGTTTGGGTTTGGGTTTCTGTACCAAACGTCAAATGTTTGGCGGAGAACCATGAGCTCCACCACTGCCACATGCAACAAATCACACCGGTAATGACACCACTAGTGGTTGCGGATCTTTCTCCTCTTTCTTCGTTGGTTTGGGTTTTGGTGAATTTAGGACTGAGTTTTCTTATAATAATGAGGATTTGATGATTTTTTTATTATTATTTGGGTTTTAAATGTGGGTTTTGGGTATGATCATTTGTGAATCTGTGGGTATTTTCTAATATAAGTTTTGTATCAAAATGGGTCTAATATAATTTTTTATTTTTTATGCATGATTATGAATCTGTGTTTGTAATATGAGATTTTTGTGAGTTTCAAGTTTTATATGGCTATGTGTGTATGTTTGTGTTCTATGACATGGTGTAGCCATGTAGTGTGATTCTTAGAAACTCAAAGATCTTAGCATGAGCTAGGCATTCAGTAAAGGAGAGAGAGCGTGAGAGAGAAGAGAGAAGAGGAAAGAGAGAGGAAAGGCTAAGAACAACTAACGTTTTTAAACGACATTTAGGGACTAAATGGTGTTTAAGGACTAAGTTGTTCACTTTTTAAAAGTTGTGGATTTGAGTGGTATTTGCCCAAACCTCAGGGTAGTTAGTGTAATTTAACCTATTTAAAAAAAAAAAAAAAAAGTAAATTACAACTTACTCACTTGTGTTTTAACCTAAATTTAAGAGATTCATATCCTCTAGATTTCTAAGGGTACTTTACCAAATAGATTTTCTTAAATTCTAACTACTTTTTAATGATTTAATGATCAAGATTCTGCCATGTCAGCATTCCATTAATAATATTCTTAAAATAATAAAGTAATGTTGCAAACAAAACAATTAAGATTATTGTTAGTGGAATGCTAACATGGTAGAATCTTAACTATTAAATCATTAAAGAGTGGTTAAAATTAAAGGAAATCTACTGGTAGAGTACCCTAGGAAATCTAGAGGATCTGAATCCAAATTTAAGTTGCTTACTTATAATTTGAAATTTGAAATTCCATAATGTAAGTGTTCTATTGAATTCTTTTTTATCTTCTATTTTTGTGTTTTTGGAGGAAAGAGACATAAAAGTGAAACAAAATTACATATTTAGTCATGTTTTTAACGGAAGTGGATTACAGAACTTTAACTGAGCTAACCCCATGTGAGTAAAGTGTCAAATTTTAAACCACATATAGGTAACTTAAATTTCAATCAAAACACAAATGGGTAAGTTGTAATTTGCCCATTTTTTTAAAAATGTATAATTTTAGTAGTAACTAGTTACAACTTACTTACAATGTGGAGCGGAAATTATTACTTACTCTAGGAATATGATAATGTAATGTGTCATTCTTTTGTGTACTAATTAAATTTGTGGTGAGATCTAATTATAATCATGAATATGGGAAGATGAAATATCACATTAATGTATTTTAAAAGTATCTAATAGAAGAAGTTGAAATCAAATTTCTTGCTTTGTGACATCAAGATTCACAATGTAAGGACTCTTTTTGTAGCCCAAGTCCAAGGTGTATGAGACCTTGGCCCAGTGAGCCTAATATAATAGAATTTGTAGAGAGTGAGTTGGAGAACTGCGTCTTAGCAAAATTAACAACGGCTAATAGGGAGTTTAAGTATGATCAAACAATAACAAAGTCAATAATACTTGAGTGAATGTGAAGTCCGAGGAGGTAAATTGTATTATCAATCCCTTTAAGATGATTACAAATGTTGCTTTTCTTGCTATAACGTTCCTTGTTTCTTTTTCTCCCCCCCTTCTTCGTGGAGGGGTTCTTACATTATATAGTTCTCTTGGATCATCCTTACCTTACATTTGTCAATCACCTGAGCTATCACTTGAGTGCCCATCCCATCAAACACTTCTTCTGGCTTTCTATGAGTGGTGGTGGCCAAGGCAACACTGTTTAGGGGTCTTCTCCACATAAATGCAGCCAGAAAAGTAGTTGCAACGCATTAAATGCAGTGGTAGCAACTTTTCCTTAGATATTTATTAGTTTCGATTATTCTTGTATATATATATGATACCCATCCTTACCATTAAAGCCCTCTGGAAGGTTACGTGGGTTGTCGGAATATAGATTTGAGCCACGTCACCATATCCGAGGAGTAATTCCTCCTCGGACCACTCTTCGCTCGTCCATTACCTAGGAGATTCTATAACTGGAATCTTCCATAATTGTTTTCCCTTCCCCGGACCAACTTATATCTTCAACCTGTGGATTAGGCCCAAGGCCCAATATGTAATTTTTGGGCCTTCTATCCCTACAATAGCCCTTTAAAACTCTGGTTTTTCTCCTCGCATCCAAGGAGAAAAATTGGGGTTTTGGTTTGTTAAGAATTAGGAACATTAAATCCCTGAGTTAGCACGTGTGAGAGTGCGGTTTTATGCACCTCATAATTACTTTTGATGCTTCGAAGACCGTGAAGCGTCATTAATTGCTCCAGGCAACGCTATGTCCCTTGCATCTGATGGTGAAGCGTTCATCAAACGGCTGACATCTTCCCTTGGGTTTTGTGCATGGTAACTCCCTCCAGTTTTGCCCTCTATGTAAAAAGCCTCGAGGGAAACCGCTTCTCTTCATTTCGTACACTTTCAAGAGATTTCAAACATTCAAACCCACCAAGTTTCCTAAATTGCTAAGCTTTCCACACTATTTTTCCAAGAAATCTTTGGGAATTTCTCTAAAGTTTCAGGGATCACCGTACGTCTTAGTTCTTGTAAGTTCTAGTTTCTTTAAACCTTTCTTTTCTCCTCGGCCAATCTCCTCGGCCTTCCAGTTATTATTTCCCCCATTGTCAATTTCAATAGTTTCCCTTTAATCTATTAAAATAGGTAGGTTTAAGCATTTAGTTGACTCCCCTTCCAAGATAGAGGCCTTTAAGAAGACATACCATATACCACAGGATGTCGCATTGAGATTCTATCCCCCAGAGCAAATAGTAACAAACCAAGAAGAGGGAGAGGTCATAATTCCCATGATATCTTTCATAGAGGGGGGGAATGAACCTTCCTATGGGTAGGATAATAAGGGAATACCTCATCAACCATAGGATATGCCCTCACTAGTGCGCACCTAACCTTTTTAGGGTCCTAGGAAGTGTTGATGCTCTAAACGAGTATCTGGACTTAAGACTCAGCTAGCACGACTTGGTTCACATGTATGAGTTCCACAAACAAAAAGGGGTGGGATTTTACCTTAAACCCCGATCGGATGTTGTAAGACTCATCTCGTGTCTCCCTAGATCTAACAAAGGGATGAAAGACGATTACCTGATTGCTTCGGGGGTGTGGCATGATGGACGTCATTGCTTAGTCCGAAAGGGAGAGCCAGGTGGGATGCCTTAGAATTAGGTTTTATAACAATAGATTTAGATTCTTTAACCTTGAACTTATTCTACTTCTTTTTGCCTTGCTCTTTCTTATTGATGGATTTCAACTTTCTAATGGTGTTTCGTTCTTTGTTTGTGTTCACAGATAAGAGGCATATAGCTCCCAGGCTCAGCTTAACAAATGTTGAAGCCCTCAATTATCTGTTACGGTCCGAGATCTTCATAAGCGTAGATAGGCAGCTGCGGGCTGTCCATTTAATCTTGGACTTTTAGCCTCTCTCAGAGACATTTCAAAAGGTTGGCCAAGCCATAAGAGTTGGTGACCCACGTATAGCACGAATAGATGTATCTCGGCCCAAATTCTTGGCCTCATACGACCTTTCACCAGTTGCACATCCATTCCAGCAAAACATACCTCTGGTCGTCTAACCAGTTCAACAAATCCACCTAGAAGCAGTAGCAGTTGGAGAAGGGATTGACTCCTCAAGCTCCTCGCTTGAAGAAGAAATCGATAAATTTCAATTCGAAGAGAAGGAGACACAAGGAGTACAAGTGATCCCAGTATCAGACGCCGAGGACGAGCTAGACAAACAATCCAGCATTCACGTCCCCACCTTGGTGATTTCCCACCCAGAAGATACTTCTGAAGAAGAAGAGGACGAAATGGCTCCAAACAAAGGAGGCACAAGTTTGCGAGACCTTATGGCTGCAAGGGGTAAATGCTCCACCTCAAAAGATGCCCATAAACCCCAACCTACAACTAACCTTCCACCTCTTCTCCCTCTCCCGGTGACCTCAACCGGTTTGTTGCCCAACCCAGATTTGAAGAAGAAAAGGAAGGTGCCAGAGGTGCAAGAAATGGAAGAGGGCGAAATGATCCCTCAAAAGGGGGCGAAGCAGCCCAAACATGCAAGAGATAAACAGGCATCCTCCATAGAGAGCAAAGAGGACTCTCAAGGCGCTAATGTGCGCTGATCACCACGCACATGGTCCCCCAAACTGGAAGTGGACAGTGCCCCTATCCTTATGGATGTCTCGATCTGAAGCTTCCAAGGGGGGCACGTGGGCCACATTGCTGAAGCCCTTGAGCAACTACTTCTCTTGCTGAGAGATATGAAGGCTTACAGGCGTTTCAAGCAGCATAAGCTCTTCCTGTCCCTGAAGAGGGACTTGGCTATGGTAAGTACTTAAGTACATTTTGCATTTCATCCTTAGTTGCTTTATTTATCATCAACATTTGTTCATTCCTTTCTCCTTGTATTATTTTTTTCATATGGATTTCTTTGGCTTTTTCTGTGCAGATTACCCAATAGGTCTTTGTGGCCAAGGAGTGGGTTAATATTAAGAGCAACCAAGCCCGAGCAGAGACCCACTCCCGTGCCAAGACTGAGAAAATCCTGGGGGCACTCAAGGAGGAACATGCTGACCTAACCAATAAATACACTGTCTCGGAGAAGGAGTGGTTGAGTGCTGTGGCCGGCTCAAAGAGCGCTGAGACTCAAGTCGAGGATCAGTGTAAGAAACTCCATATGACAGAAATTAAGCTGGCCACAGAGAAGCAGCATGTTCTGGACTGAAGGCAGAGCTAAAGAAGGCTAGGGAGGCAGCCCAGTTGGCCAAGGAAGCACTAGAGGCTGAAAAGCAAGCCTTTTATCTACTCGGCGTGGAGGAAACACAGGTGAGGCTTGCCGAGAAGCTTTCTAAGGTTTGCAGGGACTATTGCGCCATATCCTAGGATAAATCCCTTGATATTGCAAGCATCCCTGTAGACTCAGTATGGAGATAGCTTGGGAGCATTTACTATCGTCCAGAAATCCGTGTTGCCCTAGATGCCACCACTTCTGCTGTTGACCCTGCTCAAGAGATCTCGGAGCAACCCCTGGCTATCCAAGATGCTGATCAAGGCCAGGGGGCCGAGAGGATCAATGAAAAGAGTAAGGATGAGGGGAAAGAGCCTTCAGCAATAGCCGAGGATGCTGCCAAGGCCAAGGAAGGTGAAGCTAAGGTCAAAGAGACAGAGCCTAAAGACAAAAAAGATGATACCAAGGCTAAGGACAGTGTCACCTCCCAATCAAGCCAGAATGCAAACCCTCCAGCCCCTAAAACAAAACCTTAACCCCTAGGGTCTTCTTGTAGTATGTCCTTTCATTTTTTGTACTGGCATTCTACCATGGAACATGATGTACTACACTTTTTTTATTAATGAATGGATCTTTCTTTTTATTCCTTTTGTTCTTGCTTCATATGTCTTTAATCTTATTGTTGTTACATGTGAAACTGCTTTCCTGCTAATTTAGTTTCTATAAAAACTAACAGAAAACATCTTGCCAATGCAAATAATTTGGCTAAGTGTCAATGGTGAAATTTTTTTATTTGATATTGCAAATTACTCATTCTGCAATGATAGCTGAATCTAATAATTACTTAGTAACTAATTTATACTTGGCTAAATAATCAAGACATCTAACTTACTCTGAACCATTAACCTGAGGAGCTAGTAATTATTATAGATCTGTTGGACACTTAGTTAAAAACAAATGCATGTCATGAAGTGCTAACAAATGAGTGTTATGGAGGAATACATAACTGAGGTTTGACTTAAAGAAATATAAGAGATGTCACAGTGTGTTAACCTCCCCTTAACATCTGGTCCGAGGACTTCGGGCATGTTTAAGGTTCAATTTAAACACTTACAAAAGATGCCATAATGTGTTAACCTCCCCTTAACATCTAGTCTGAGGACTTCGGGCATGTTTAAGGTTCAATTTAAATACTTGTAAAAGATGCCATAATGTGTTAACCTCCCCTTAATATCTAGTCCGAGGACTTCAGGCATGTTTAAGGTTCGATTTAAACACTTATAAAAGATGACATAACGTGTTAATCTCCCCTTAACATCTGGTCCGAGGACTTCAGGCATGTTTAAGGTTCGATTTAAACACTTATAAAAGATGCCATAATGTGTTAACCTCCCCTTAACATCTGGTTCGAGAATTTCAAGCATGTTTAAAGTTCGATTCAAACACTTATAAAAGATGCCATAATGGTAAATGTAATGAAAGAACATATTGATAAAGGAAACTTTTATTAATAATAATACATTTTCAGGTTGTTTACATTCCACAAACGTGGTATTATATGTCCATCCAAATCTTCTAGAAAATACGCTCCTATACTAGCCACCGAGGTGATGCGGTATGGTCCCTCCCAATTGGGCTCTAGCTTTTCCCATGATGGGTTCTTTGCAGTACCCAGAACTTTTCTTAATACCAGGTCACCAAGTGCTAGTGTTCTTAACTTCACGTTGGCATCATAACCTTGCTTAAGTTTATGTTAGTAGTATGCCAATTGCACCATTGCCTTTTCTCTTCTTTCTTCAATAAGATCCAAACCTCTTTCTAGCAATTCACTGTTACTGCTCGGATTAAAGGAGCTAGTTCTGAGTGTAGGGAAGCCAGTTTCCAGAGGAATAACAGCCTCGGCCCCATAGGTAATTGAAAAAAGGGTTTCCCTAGATGACTTGCGAGGCGTAGTTCTGTACGTCTATAGGACATGTGGTAATTTCTCCACCCATTTTCCCTTTGTGTCATCCAACCTCTTCTTGAGTCCGCTTACAATGACTTTATTAACAGCTTCTGCTTGTCCATTCCCCTAAGGATAAGCTAGGGTAGAGTATCTATTTGTAATTCCCAGATACAATAGTGCCTCCTGAAAGATTTGTTATCAAATTGAAGACCATTGTCTGAAACGAGAGTACGAGGGACCCTAAATCGTGTAACAATGTTTTTCCAAACAAATTTCTTAGTATCCACGTCCCTGATGTTTACCAAAGGCTCAGCTTCCACCCACTTGGTGAAGTAGTCTGTGCTGACCAGCAAATATCTCTTATTTCCTGCTGCTTTGGGGAAGGGGCCAACAATATCTAAACCCTATTGAGCAAAAGGCCAGGGGTTGGATAGGGATTAAGGACTCCACCAGGTTGATGTATGTTTAGTGCAAATCTTTGGCATTGGTCACACTTCTTGACATACTCTTGTGCATCTTTCTGCATATTTGGACACCAATAACCTTGAGTAATGGCTCTGTGAGATAAAGATCGGCCCCCCGTGTGGCTTCCACAAATCCCTTCATGCAGCTCTTCAAGGAACAGCTCCAATGCTTCAGGGTGAATGCAGAGTAGGTATGGCCCAGAAAAAGAGCACTTGTACAACTTTTGGTCCTCGGATAGCCAAAAGACAGGTGCCTTTCTCCGTATTTTATCAGCTTCTGATTTATCCTCTAGCAAGGTGTCCTCTTTCAAGAATAATACTATGAGATCCATCCAGCTAGGCCCTACTTTGACTTGGTAAACATGGACGACCTCTTTGTTCAACTCTGTGGGATTGTACAAGTCTTCTACGAGGATAACTCGGGGTAAGTTTTGGGCCGAGGAGGTTGCAAGTGTGGCCAGGGAGTCTGCGAGTGTATTTCCACCTCTTAGGACATGTAGCAGGTTGAAAGATTCAAAACTTGACTGCAAGCGCTTAACCTGATTTAGGTAGTTTTACATTCTCTCATCCTTAACTACAAACTCCCCCTTTACTTGTCCGGCAATCAACCTTGAATTTGAGAAGACCTGTACAACTCTTCCGCCGAATTTTTGAACCATGGTCATTCCCGTCAGCAGAGCTTCATACTCAGCCTCGTTATTTGTGGCTGAGAACCCCAATCTTAATGATTTTTCGATGGTGATTTTCTCTGGTGAGATAAGGACTAGCCCATTCCGGACCCTTTCTGGTTCACTACACCATCGACATACACGTTCCAGGGTAAGGGAGCTTGCTGTGAGATCGTGCCAACTGATTTTCCATCTATGTGTTGTACTTCTGCCAATTCTTCTAATGGGGGTTCAGCAAACTCGGCTATTAGATCCGCGAGTACTTGGCCCTTGATAGAGGTGCGAGGCATGTACTTGATGTCAAAAGCACAAAAAACCGTCCCCCATTTGGCAATTCTCCCCGTGTAGTCAGCACTTTGAAGGATAGCCTTAAGTGGGAGCTGAGTTAGGACGATGACTGTATGTGCCTAAAAGTAGTGGGGAAGTTTTCGTGTACCATTCACCACTGCAAGAATGGCTTTCTTCAGTGGTAGATAACGCACCTCAGCCTCATGCAAGGACTTGCTCACATAGTAAATTGGTCACTGTACACCGCTGTCCACTCGTATCAGCACCAAACTTACAGCATGAGGGGCTACAGCGATATAGGACAATAGGACCTCATCCATCTTAGGGCTAGACATAATGGGTGGTGGAGATAAATAGTCTTTAAGTTGCTGAAAAGCTAAGGCACACTCCTCGGTCCACTCAAACCCTTTCCACTTGTTCATCAGTAGGAAGAACGGTCTGCACCTATCCGTTGACCGAGAAATAAATCGGTTTAAAGTAGCAGTCATCCGTATTAGCTTCTAAACCTCTTTAGGATTCCGAGGTGGCTTTAGGTTAATAATCGCCTTAATCTGATCTAGATTGACTTCAATTCCGTGGTGAGTGACCATGTAGCCCAAAAACTTGCCTAATCCGACACCAAAAGAACATTTAGAAGGATTGAGTTGCAGCTTATGGTTCCTCAGGATTTGAAAAATATTTTCAAGATCTGCTACATGTTCGGACACCACCTTGCTTTTTACCATCATGTTGTCTATATAGACCTCGATACTTTTGCCCAATTGCGGTTCGAACATCCTAGTCATCATTCTTTGATAAGTGGATCCTGCATTTTGTAAGTCGAAGGGCATCAATTTGTAATGATAGTTTTTAGTGGGTGTAACGAAGGCCGTTTTTTCTTGATCATCTAAGGCTAATGGTATTTAGTGGTATCCTTGAAAGGCATCTAAGAAGCTCATCCGAGGATGGCCTACTATTGCGTCCACCAACTGGTCTATCCGAGGCATAGGGAAGGGATCTTTTGGGCACGCCTTATTTAGATCTGTGAAATCCACGCACACTCACCATTTTCCGCTCTACTTTTTCACCACCACAGTGTTGGCCAACCACTCGAGGTAGAAAACTTCCTTGATAGCCCCCCACTTGTTTAAGTTTTAACACTTCACTTTTGACTGCGTCCGCGTGTTCCTTGGACGGACGTTAAGGCAACTGCTTTTTTGGAATGATGGACGAATTAACGTTTAGATGATGACAGATGAAGTTAGGATCCACTCCTGGGGCTTCATAAGCGTCCCATGCAAACACATCAATATTTTTATCAAGAAATTCTATCAGCTCTTCCTTTTCTCCACGAGGCAGCTGAGCCCCAACCTGAAAAAATTTCTCAGGATCGTCACCTATAACAACCTTTTCTAAATCCTCACATTTCGTCTCCTTGGCTAATCCGTTATCTGGAAGTGCCAGGGCTGTTAATTGTAATAAGCCCCCTTAAGCAGAGGCTGAGGATTCAGCGTCGGGCTGATGGGAGATGGCAGCCACTAACCCATGACTTGGCCCTCGGACGAGTACTTCACCTTCTGGTAAAGGGTAGAAGAAACAGCCCCTAGGGTATAAAGCCAAGGTCTGGCCACAATGGCTGTGCAAGGGAAATAGGTGTCCACCACAATGAAATCTACTTCGACCACCTCCAACCCAGTTTACGCAGGTAGTCGAATCTGGCCCTTCGGAATGACGACCTTCCTATCAAAACTTATCAAGGGCTAATCGTACGCAGTTAAGTCCTCGGGTTTTAACTTCAGTCCCCTGTACAAGTCAAGGTACATAATCTCGGCGCCACTACCTAGTCTACCAATACTCTTTTCACATCATATCCCCCAATCCTAAGGGTAATCACCAAGGCATCGTCGTGGGGTTGAATGGTCTCGATTTTATCCTCATCCGAGAAGCCCAAAATTGGTTGGATTTTTGTTCTAGCCTTCTTTGGTTCCAGCTTTGAGTCCTCAGCTGACAGTCGAGCCACATACATTACCCTAGAAGGACAAGATCCAGTTCTTCCTAGAGTAGCGAAGATGACATTTATCGTTCCTAGGGGAGGCTTTCAGGAATCATCTCTCCGGGATTCTGAGTTTGTCTGGCCGCCTTGGCCATTGGTGTGATGCAAGAGTTCCTGTAGCTTCCCTTCATGGACGAGTTGGTCCAGGTGATCCCACAAACTCCTACAATCTTCAGTGGTATGTCCATGGTCTTTGTGGTATTGGTAATAGAGGTTTTGATTGCGCCTCACGGGGTTTCCTACTATCTTGTTTGGCCATTTAAAGAATGACTCGTGCTTAATCTTTTCCAGAACTTAAGACACTAGCTCTCGGAACACAGCATTAACTGCCTAAGGGCTGGTAGGTCCTGACTACCCAACAAAATCTCTCCGTGGTCGGTTGTTATTGTATTGGTCCAACCTGAAATCCCTCCTCTCCTGAGGGATAATCTTCTCCTTTCCTTTCCCCTGCTGTTGATCTTCCTCAACCTTTTTGTACTTATCAATCTGGTCCATGAGTTGGTGCACGTTGGTGACAGGTTTGCCAGTTAGCGATTTCCTTGAGCCGTGATCGATGGGAAGGCCAAGCGTGAAGGTACTGATGGCCACATTGTCAAAGTCACCGTTTACTTCATTAAATATCTCCCAGTATCGATCTGAATACGCCTTCAGCGTCTCTCCTTCTCGCATGCTCAAGGATAATAGGGAACCTAAAGGCCGTGGAACCTTGCTGCAGGTGACGAATTGAGAGCCGAAGGCCTATGTGAGCTCTTGAAAGGAACTAATGGAATCTGCCTTGAGGCCGTCAAACCATCTCATTGCCACAGGTCCCAGATTGGATGGGAAAAATTTACACATCAAGGCTTCATCTTTGAAATGGACAGCCATTTGCTAGTTGAAATGACTCACATGTTTAACAAGATCCGTCCTGCCGTTATACATGGTGAAAATGGGCTGATTGAATCGCCAAGGGAGTGTCGCTCCATCAATCCTACGTGTAAAAGGTGACCTAGAGAGTTAGTGCATCGCCTTAGTCATAGCGTCACTACCCACCGCTTTTCCGGTCAAACTTCGAACCTTCTGTTCACGACGCTGCTCTTCCTCATAGGAGAAAGACTCGCTAGGCGGGGTTCAAGACCTTCGCCTGTAGTTAGCATCCTTTTCGTCATCAGAAGAGGTATCAGAGTTGGAGGGGGCTCTTCTTCATCATGCATGGCACAACTTCCTCTTTAATTGGTCGATCTCCAACTGCATGCCTCTGTTGCTCTTTGCATGGGAAACGTGGCTTCTCCCTCCAAGCTAGCTCTTCCTAGTATGCGTGGTATGTACACTTCCCTCATGGCCATCTCTTTGCTCCAGGTTGACAGAAGGATCGCCATGTTGGGATTCCAAAGACTCCGATTGATGTGGACCTGATCCTTTCATGGTTGATCGTTGCTTTCACTGTCACACAAGTTTTTCCCACAGATGGCGCCAATTGTAAGGACTCTTTTTGTAGCCCAAGTCCAAGGTGTATGAGACCTTGGCCCAGTGAGCCCAATACAATAAAATTTGTAGAGAGTGGATTAGAGAACTGAGTCTTAGCAAAATTAACAACGGCTAATAAGGAGTTTAAGTATGATCAAACAATAACAAAGTCAATAATACTTGAGTGAATGTGAAGTCCAAGGAGGTAAATTGTATTATCAATCGCTTTAAGATGATTACAAATGCTGTTTTTCTTGCTATAACGTTCCTTGTTTCTTTTTCTCCCCCCCCCCCCCATCCTTCTTCGTGGAGGGGTTCTCACATTATATAGTTCTCTTGAATCATCCTCACCTTACATTTGTCAATCACCTGAGCCATCACTTGAGTGCTCATCCCATCAAACACCCCTTCTGGCTTTCTGTGAATGGTGGTGGCCAAAGCAGCACTGTTCAAGGGTCTTCTTCACATAAATGCAGTCAGAAAAGTAGCTGTAACACATTAAATGCGATGGTAGTAGCTTTTCCTTATATATTTATTAGTTTCCATTATTCTTGTATATATATATGATACCCATCCTTACCACTTGAGCCCTCTGGAAGGTTACGTGGGTTGTCGGAATATAGATTTGAGCCACGTCACCATATCCGAGGAGCAATTCCTCCTTCGACCACTCTTCGCTTATCCATTTTCTAGGAGATTCTATGACTGGAATCTTCCATAATTGTTTTCCCTTCCTCAGACCAACTTATGTTTTCAACATGTGGATTAGGCCCAAGGCCCAATATGTAATTTTTGGGCCTTTTATCCATACACACAAGGTACTATTTTTTATTTACAGTATTATTTTATTTTACAAAAGTTACTAGTTGAACTATAAACCGAAAAGATAATTCAAATCAATGTATAGTTGCATTGATCAGCTTCACTTGTTTAATAATGACGTCCAAAATATAATATAGGAAAAAGTGAAAACACCTCTAATTTTTGGGTCAAAATTGAATGGATGATGTGATTTTCTAACTTGAATTTAGAATTTCATAAATTTTGAAAAATATTCAGATTGATCATTCTCCTAATATTTTGTTTTTATTAAAAAAAAAATTAAAGTAAAAATTATTTCTTCTTTTTTTTTTTCTTATGCTTTTTACTCATAAGTAGAAGAGAAATTTAGAGAAAATGATCAATTTTAGTTTTTTTTTTAATTTCATTGCTTCTAGTTCAAATTAGAAGATCAAGAGATTACTTTGATTATTATTATTATTATTATTATTATTATTATTTTGCAAACTAGAGGCTAGTTTGATGTTGATCCAAAGTTCTATGAGTGCTTTTATATTTTACTATTTTCCTATTATTGTATTTAGTGCAACAGAAGATGTTAGACGCCCCAATCTTGGGCCTGTAAAGGTTAAACTTTGTCTTGGACACACAATGTTGGCAAAGGACACTTGACTTTTAACCAAATTACTGCTGCAATAACTGTAACTTAGAGCATCCCCATTAGTGGATGCAAAATCGTGTATAATATAAAAAGATAACTTTTACATATTTTACCTCAAAAATGCTCCACATTAGTGTTTCTAAAAATGTGTAAAGATGTGTATATTTAGTCACGTGCTACAGTAACCGTGTATATTTACACAGTTACTGTAGCTCGTCCATATATTATTTTATTAATTTCACGTTCGCACCTTTTTTCTCTCTCTTTTCGTGCACAACAAACTTAGTAACTTCTCCTCTCCTCATCTTCTTTTTCCTTAGATGCTCACAAACACACCTACACGGACAAACCAACAAAGAGACAAATCAGTGCTTGATCAGAACGATTGGTGCTTGTGGAACGATTGGTGCTTGACTAGAACGATCGGAGCTCATGGGTCTCGCTTGATCGGAGCTCGTGGGTCTTGCCTGATTGGAGCTAAGGAGATCTGACCAAGATGGGTCTTGCCTGATCGAAGCTAGGGAGATCTAAACAAGCTTGATCGATGCTTGACTGAGTTTGATCGGAGAGTTGATCTGTGTTCGAGAGTTTGATCGGTGCTTGACCGGTTTCGCTAGGAATAAAGCATGGCTTGATTGGTGCTTGACTGAGTTTGATTGGAGAGTTTGATCGGTGCTTGACTGAGCAAAGGAGAGTTGATCTGTGTTCAGAAATTGGTATAGAGATGGGTAGAGAAAGAGAGCAACAAATCAGAAAAATGGGTAGAGAGAGAGAGCGTGCGTATGCAAAGGGGGTAGTTGAGAGAAATAATAAAAAAATTGAGAAAATTGATTATTTAAATAAAAAAGATGATAAAATAGATAAACTGATGGGAGTATTTTGTAAAAATGGATGTGTAAAATAGAAAAATTAGGTTTTTAGTGTAAAAATAGATGTGTAAAATACACTGACTGATGTGGTTGCTCTTAAAAGGCAAAGCTTCCAGAAAACAATTTTTTGGTATAAAAGCTATAAAAATGTAGTTTATACAGAAAGAAGAATTTATTCAGATAATGTAGTGATTCATGAACTTGGCTACGAACTTCAAATCAATTCTCACGTGGGATTGTTTCTCAAAAAAAAAAAAAAAATCTCACGTGGGATTTATTTCTATATTGTTAGACACAGAACAATACAACATTTGACACACAATTGCTTGAGGCCGTACATTGCTTTTGCTTTTAGCCTCACAGAGCACAGAACAGCAATTTAATCTTTAACAAGAAGGGGAATCATGTAATGTTAATATTTTTGATAATTTGTGAGTTCTGTAGGCTTGAACCATGAATTTGATTCCTGCTCAATTGATGTACCAGTATATTCATGTGGATTCCTAAACTAGACAGCCCTCAGCTTTTCTGGTTGACACTGACCTAAATCTTCAGAGTAAAGTATGCCATTGGGAGAAAGAAGGCGACAAAGAGAGAGGAAGAAGCGAGCCTGAAGAAGAAAAACTTTCTGCAGTCAGTGAAGTTCAAATAGATAGTATGACACATATGCAAGCGGTAATTGTTAATCATACCCATTGAAAGCCTACAAGTCCGAACCGGCAGCCTGGCAGACCATATCCCCTACTGGTTACAAGCTGGTAAAAGGAAGATGGGAGGGCCTTGTTAGTGCACAGTGAACAAAGAATATGTAATACCATAAGAGCAAGAAATGGTTCTGTACCAATAGTAGAAGTGCACCGACAGCAAAGCATCCACTCATTGAAAAACTAAGAAATTTAAGATCCCGTCCCGCCTGCAGAAACAGAACAGATTATCTATTTATTTACACTTTCATAAGTGATTTTTGGCCGCAAGGAGAGGGGGAAGGGAAGATATAGACACTTTTTTTTTTGGCTGAACACAGACACTTCCATGTTAGAACGCTAATTGAGTGCAGCCTCCAGCCCAGCAGAAACCATTTTCATTAGCAGGTCTAGGCTCATATTTGAGGCCTGGCATTGAGTTGAGCAAATTATGCATCATATAGCCATGATAATGAGAGCTTGAGCTTTCTTGTTTTAATCGGGAATTACAGTAAGATCCCCTAAATTCAGCTATATTAAGTAATTCATTGTCCAGGAAATGCAACCAAATTAATGGTGGTCAGAAATATTCCAGTGATACAGATATTCCCAAAAAGAAAAGGAGAGCATGATATTCGGGTGACTACATTCATGTTGTATTTCTTGTGAAGAACTTATTTATTTGTGATAGAAACACAATATGAGGACAAGATAGGGGGAACATAGTTGCATTGGCCCACCTTGTCACACATATGCAACCTTTTGATAGTTACAAAGATTGCAAAAAGGAAATTGAGTTAAAGCCACCGCTGATCGCCAAGAAGCCAAATCTTGCCAAATTACAAAGAAAACAGTGCTTGGTTGGGTTGGGGGGACTCTTTGATTCTATAGAGCAGGGACTTATTTTATTTGGCTTATAAATAAGTGGGGAGAAAGGGTTTGAACCCAAGTGTTCCTCAATGGGAGAACCAAGCAATGCCATTGTACCACACAAAGTTTTACCCTATAGTGCAAGCTTTATAAAGATGACATGAATAAACCCAAGGACATACATCAGACCTTTTTGTGACCTCATATTCAGGTGGCTACTGAAATTAAGAGAAAACAGATGGGGAAAAAAAATCCAAGTCTATCAAAAAAGTCTTCCATTCCATCCCCATATTTGAACAAACTCTACAATACTCAGCGAGGCACCACTTTAAGGTAAAACAGATTGGATACTTCCACTGGTGCCCTAAATAGACATGACTCCTACATCAAGTTTCAGCAAGCTACGTTCCAAATATATGCATATGACTCGTAGGAAAAGCAGGACAGGTTCACATTAAATTAAAACCAAGCATACCAGCAATGTTCCCTCAAGGCTGTGAGTTTGGGGAGTGACAGCTAATGCCATGAAGTATGGAATCAGAACTTTGTGCATCTGCAAACAAGATAAACATTAACAAGAATCAGATGAGATATAATTTTCCATCTGCATAAGATTATGAAAGGGTATATGTTGTCCAGAGAATATCTGCACCTTATTAATTTCCTCTACCTTTAACTCAGAACTCAAATACGATTTATAATGTTAGTCAGACTTGAGATAAATGACATGAGAAAGCAAGGAACAACACAAATATGAAAATCTTTCCAAGTGTAATAGTTACTAATAAAGCAATTGTAATTTTAACTCTCATATTTATCAGTTATAATACTTATTGAAATGATAGAAAGAAGCTCCTTAGTTGGCCTCGGAATCTATTCATGGGGGCCATTGGAAGCTAAAGAATGAAATATCACTAAAAATATGAACATTCAGTATAAAAGCAGTTGTCACAAGACTCAACCCATTTAATACACCATAATTAGGCAGAAGAAGAAAAGTTCCAAATATTATAAAAGGATGGATAGTACACATAACAAACGGCAAGAACTAACCTCCCCTATGACATTCTGGTCATGTGTAAAGATTTTGGGGAACAACCAAGGAACAGATGTTCCTACAATTCCTAATAGCAATCCAAGTATGGTTCCAATGATGACAAGTGATTTTAGCAACATTCGAGCCTGTTTGATTTAAATAACCACTCAGAATACTTTCAACAACCAAAAAAAACTATACTATATGAGAGAGAGGGAGAGAGAGAGAGGGTTGGCATCAATACTATCAAAAGAAAGAGAATCAGGGATGGGGACTTCAAATGAATCATTTATCAACAATATGTAAGTTAAATCATGATTATACAGAAACTGATACAACCAAGTTAGAAGACTGTAGCATCATTAAAAAAAACCATCACTAACCTTTTCCAAGCTTCGTTTGGCTCCATATATTAACTCAGGCATAAATGATTGAGCGGTTTGAGATAAAGGTTCACCCCAAACTGTACTCATGACAAATGTTTGAATCATGACCTAGAGTAAAGAGAAAGTTGTCAATGCAAATGACCATCAGATTTCTACATAAAGGAAGCCAAAGCAGAGAAGATAGTATACCAGTGTGAGCAAAACTAACCTGATGAGCGGCCATGGTGTACGTGCCTATAGATGTAGCAAAATATATAAGGAGGGAGTAGAAAGCCACCTAAAAAATCAAAATATTTCAGACACTGAGATGAATGAGACCAGATACAGCTACAGAATTGAGTAATACTATATAATGTAACCTTGGACATCATTGTTATAAACACTGGAGCAGCAAGCCCAAGTACTGTCAGAAGTTCATCAGGTGATGGAACAGATATGGAATATGCATTGTATCCTTTCTTGTTCAGAGCTTCAATCATCATAAATCCTGCAATAACCTAGAATAAATGCTGGTGAGTAGCGATGGAAAACAAAAGCAAGTGCATGTCATCTTGGCTGCGCTGAGAAGTAATCAATAAGAGCAAAAGATGAAGAATATTTAACCCGAACAAAATAATATATAAATTTTCATCCAGCACACCTGGGAAGCCATTGTAGCCCATGCTGCACCAGCAATACCATAGCCCATGAAACTGCACAGGACAATATCACCAACGCCATTTACAGCACTAGCCACTGCCAAAGCCTTCAAAGGTCCCCAGGAATCTTTCATGCCAAGACTGGAAGAATATCAGACACAAACTTAATGAGGAAACAAACATTCCAATTTCATTTAACAGGCCAATATCTGATGTAAGATGAGCAAATGAAATTGTATTATCATTAAACACTTACTTGTCCAACATCATACAAAAATAAATGAAACATATTCATCAGTCAGAAGAATTTGTGGGGAAAGAGGATGCATATAGCACCAAAGAAGGAATTTCAGATCTAATAAAGTTCGCCTAGTAATTCTATCGTAGTAACAAGTATGTGTATCACCCAGTCAAGAACAAGTATAAGGCACTATGTCCTCATTCAGTACATAATGTACGGGAAGAGATACAGTACATCATCACCTTGCACTCTGAGCAACCCATCCAACAAGAAGTGCAGGCCATGCTAAGCCTCGAATCTACCATCACAAAAGATCATATAAACAAATCAAGTGGAATAGAGCATTAAATTTTGCGGCAATGCAGCCAGAATATTCTCCAACAGATTTGTTCTCACGAAAAAAATATTCAAGTGCAAAACTCAGTAGCAGATAATATGAACTGCCAAAAGCAGTCAGCGAAGACAAAAGATACTGCATGCCAATCCATAGATGTTGATTGGTTATATTTCCTTCATATAATAAATATGAATAACAAAAAAAATATTATATTATCTACTTCAGTTTACACTATCTTGACAAGTATAGTCAAGGTTTACTGCAGATAATCATTCTCAAGTATATCTGCCATCTGACTTCCAAAGGAGATGGATTCAGGAAGACATGAGTATTTTTTATGTTATATAATTTTAACTTATATAGTTCTCCTTTCCCTACTATAACTTGGTTTTTATGGTTTAGCAGGCACCAAAGCAAGAATAATTCACAAAAGGAATAGCTGAAACTTCTGAAATTATTTATAGAACACATGCAGGACTTAAAAAGAAATTGAACCTGAACATATGTGTTTGCAGCAGGTATGAGATGTGCATTCTTTGGCCCAGTAAAAGCTGAAAAAGCAAAGATAGGCAAATCATCAGTCATTGAATTTTGTCTGTCATTTATTTGTGATAAATTACCATTTGTTCCAAAAGCTTAAACTAATAGGAAATTATGAATTTAAACACGTGTAGGCTCAGACTCTCCCTTAATAAATAGGGCCCAACATGTGGATAGGTAGAGCAAAGACAGGCATTCGAAATCAAGACCACCTACTCAAATGCCATAATAAATTTCAGATTGTCTGAAAAGGTTAAGCTAATAGGAAATAGTTAATTTAATCACAAAACCATTATTCCAACATGTGTATATATATATATATACTCGTTATTTATTAAGTGGTGCACACTGAACAGTATCAATCAACTGAACAGTGAACACCCAAAGACAATGAAGCACTTAACTTATCAATAGTAACATAAGTAATAACCAAAAGCTGCTCCTAACTTAAATAATAATTAAAATGAGGTCAATAAATGCTCCATCTTTATTACCAGTCAATACCCATGAACCAAAGAATTTTGTAAACAAAAGCATCAAGCAGCCACAAGTCAACCCAACAAAGAGCAAGACAGATATGTGATGCTGCACTTCATTCTTATCCTGCACCAATGGCATCTTGTCAAAAAATGTAATTTGGGAAATTGAAAATCAAAGAGAAACTGATTATTACAAAATATCCAACACCAAAAAGTCCATAATTAAAGCATAAAAAAAAATTATAAAAAAAAAAAAAAAAAGAGCAAAAGACCTGTGAGTGCTCCAACCAAAATGCAACAAGGCCCTTCAACTGTTAAAGAAACTAACCTGTTTGGCAAGAGCAGTAGCAACCATATTCGAAGTAGCAATCGAGAGGAACATGAATGAATAACTCATATAATCACATACAACTGTTCCTGGCCCTGCCATTCCAAATTCAAAATTTAATTACACCATCACTCAACTCAGAAATATCACCCTTTATAAGACAGGCCCAATAAACGCATGTAACAGGACGCGCGCAAACACACACACATGCACGCACAAAATTTAACCAACTTATTAATATGATGAATGCTTGAGCTGAAGTTCCTTTTTTATTTATACCAAGCATCATGACTTTTCTTTTCCTACAGTTTGTTATCAACCACAAAGAACTAAAGCTCAATAAATCCCTGTCTCAAGTAAAAAACATAACTGTTAGGTCAAACTGTACTCTTGGTCAAATATTCGGTACATTCCAATGTAACCCTAAATTTCAAAAAGCTTCAAATTGTCTTTTATTTCATCAATTTAGACGGAAGAATACATTGCTCCACATTTTAAAAAAACAAAATTAGAACTTTTTAAAATCATAATCATCCATTTTTAAACAATCATTTATACTATAATATGTCATTAATATCTTCAATACCAAAAATTAAATTTTAGCTTATTTGCATACTTTAACCAACTTTTGGCAAAAAGCTTCATCCAAAGGCACTTTCAAATATATATTTTTTTAAATGTACATGATGTAACAAAATCTAAAGCACTTGCTTAAAATCGAAATGGCTATGGATTTGAACTCTTGCTTTTGTAATTGGAATTGCTTATTTGCTTATGAGTTCTTTTACAAACACAACAAAGGGTGCATTTGTATAAGCGGTTGGAAAATTGTGTTTTGAGTATAAAATGAGCGTTTTATAAACTATAGATTAATCCCAAAACGCCTAACCAACTGTATCCAAAATCTCACAATATTTTCACGACAAGCTTAAATTTTGCTATGCAATTAGACTTTCTGTTTGCTTATTTATTCAAGTCTAGTAAAAAAAAAAAAAAAAGCAGCTAATTTTAGAAACATTCGAATTTACAATACCTAAAGCAGCGAGCTCAATGGAGCTACCCTGACCGATAACCGCGGTGTCAATGAGACTCATCAACGGTCCACAAATCCAAAGCCCAGTGGCGGGCCCAGTAAACATCACAATCTCCTTCATTTGCTTCCATATATTCTCGCTTCCCAATTCCGAAACCTTTTCTTCTTCTCCCGACACCGAAACGATATCAATTTCGGGGCCGCTGTTATCATTGCCGATGAGTTCTTTGTTATTGCTGCTAATGCAAGAAGCAGTTACTATCCGAGTCCGAAAGCGCTTTTTCGGCTTCGAAATGAGTGGTAAATTAGGAGGGAAAAGAGAGATTGGAAAGTGAGATGGTGGCGGTGGTTGTGGCGGCGGCGGAGGTTTTGATAGTTTGTCGAAGAAGAAGAAGGTTGGGTTTTGGAACAGAGGAGTGTTGTGAGATGTTAGGGTTTTGAATTGCATTTTTTTTTTTTTTTTTTTTTTTTGGTTATTGGAAATGGGAAGCGGAGAAAACTCAGACTCAACTATGAAGACAAGACTGAACAACGAGCAAGACGAGAGGAAGGGAGTGAGGAGGAGACTGACTCAGAAAGCGAGTGGTTGTTTTTTTAATCACTTTTCAAAAACCAAACACGTGGAGCTGGAATAAGCGTTGGCGGCCTTTTCTTAAATTGACAGTTTCTTCTTTTTCTACTTCTTTCTCTTTTTTTTTTTTTCTTGGATAATTTGGGTAATATCTAGTAACAACATACTAAGAGCATTCTCATCAAGAATGCCAAATATTTTAGCATTTAGCACCCCAAAATCCTACTTTATCAATTTTAACATACCATTTTACAATCCACCAAACATCAAACATTCTTTTTTTTTTACAACTTCATTTAAATAATATTATTTTTATTTTTCCACTTTCCCTATTCCTCCCACTTTCTTCTCAACGGCTAGTTACTGTCAGCCACCACCACCATAAACTATCAACATTCAACGGCAAACCCAGACCGGCCAACCCACTGCCACCACAATCAGCATCGATTCAAGAATCAACCCCATAGCCAAAAGTTATACTTTTTTACAATTTCGTTTAAATATTATTTTTTCTCTCTCCTCTGTCTCTCTCTTTCTCACAGCACCGCCGGCGGCACACTACCACATCCACTCACCACCACCACCACTGGTATAACAAAACCCAACAGCCACCACACCCAACAGCCAACAGCCACCTCACCGAGCAGCCAACAACCACCACAAACCCATCACCCACAAACCCACCACACAAACCCAACCACAAACCACCACAACATAGCCATAGCCACCATCACCGGCGGCACCCACAACCTCTGCAAATCGGGATTCCCACCACCCAAAACCAAATCAAAAACTCAACAAACCAACATCAAAACCACCAATCAAACCCAGTACCACCACAAATCACAAACCCATGTTAGAAGTCGCAGACCCAAAATTAGAAAGAGCATATTTTTGAAATTTCTCACCCAAAATCAAATCACAAAACTTACCCAAACCCAGCCACACCTGTCGAAACCCAGCCATGCTCGCCGAACCACCGCAACCCAGCCACCCCGATCAACAGCAGAGACCCACAAACCACAAACTCGACCTCATCTTCTTCACGGTTTCACCGAACCACTACCACCATGGTTTTCAGTAGTGGATGCCGGTGAATGAAGAAAAGAGAAAGAAAGAAGAAAAGAGAAAAGAAGTGAGACCAGTGAAAGAAGGAAAGAAGAAATGAGAGAAAAAGAAAGAAGAGTTCGGGGAGAGAGACGAGAGAGCAATAAAAAATTGTTTTTTTTATAAGATTTGAGCTATAGTGCGCTCTTATTTTTGAGAGCGCACTGTAGCAGGATTGCAAAAATTTTAAGATATAAGACGTTTGATGGAGTAGCGTTTTGGGGCTTCAGAGGTTAAAAAATAACATTTATAACATTTACAACCTTTGTTGAGAATGCTCTAATAGCTAACTCGTGCTATATACAAGAACTTCTCTATTTGTGAGATAGATTAAAATAATTTTATAAAATCTTAAATTAATTATAAAAAAACTACATTATTGTATGATTTTGCACTTGTATGACTTCAATGTGTTACAATTTAATGAAGAAGTCACTGCACAAAAAATATATATAATTCACTTCTTATAAATTATTGAAACAAAACAAAATAAATATGATTAAACAATAAAGAAATATAAAAGAAAGATAGGTTACATTCAAAAAAATAATCCATGACTATAACTATTAAAAGTAATCAAAAGATTTAGAGCCTACAAATTATAGATAATACATACATACATACATACATACATACATAGATATATATATATGTGTGTGTGTGTGTGTGTGTGTGACTACACAAATTCAGATGTTAAAATTTTCAAAATGCCAAAAAAGATTTATAATTAAAGAATAATAAGTTATTGAAACAATTCAAAAAACATCCTACTATTCAAAAGAGAAATATTAGAAAAAGAAAAAAAGTACACGAACTCATAAAGCAATAAGTTTTAAATTTTAACGGGTCTAAACTTTAAATGAACCTTATTAACATGTGGCCCATACTAAAAAATGTTGAGCAAGAGCCCACGTTGAAATAATGAAAGTCATACATCTTCTTAATATAACATCCTTTTAATATATCGTATATAAGTTTTTTGCCCAAAAAATTAACATACTTTCAAATCGTATGGTGAAACAAAGACATACGCAATAGCAGAACCTTAAATTTCAAATACTACAAGCTTTTTTATCTTGTAAAAAAATGGCTAAAAGAGTTTGGTAGTTCATGTACAAAAATTACCTTTTATAAAATACATGAAAAACTATAATATATATATATATATATATTTAACAAAGTAGAGGAGAAGAAAATAACATAGGAAGGGCTCTTACCTCTACTTGGCTTTGCAAAAAATATATATTGGGGTTTGTATTGCTTTTATAGTATTCATGATTAACCTCGCAAATTTAGAGATAAATTATCGATGTTTGAGTCTAAGTTGGAGACTGTCAAGGGTTCTTTTTGCGTTTCTTGTACCTTAGACACACGTCTTGATGTTATTAGATAACGCTTAGTCTAGACTTTTTCTAAGAAGAAAATTGGGTCTGGCGCTTTGCGGAATGGGTTCCAAAGTACCATTCTGCCGCTGCCAGTTTGTGCGCAAACATTGAGTCCAAAGTCCAAGGGAAGGTGCTGCAAAGTGGGTTTATTCTCTATTTCTGCCGCAGAATAAACTTTTCTCCAGTTTCTGCCACAGGTATGATTTTTCTGCTATGCAGCAAAACTTTTTGTCGTATAGTAAAATTGTCTGCTGTGCAATAAAGCTTTTTGTTATAAAGCCTTCTGCTGTGCATTAAAGCTGTCTGCTATGCTTTAAAACTGTCTGCTGTGCTTTAAAGCCTTCTACTGTGCAGTAAAGCTTTCTGCTGTAAAGCCTTCTGCTATGTAGTAAAGCCTTTTGCAATATGAATGACTACTTTTCATTTTAACTGCAAAAATACTTTTCTACTTCCTGCACATAAACAAATCTAAAACCCAAAAGAAAATACCCACCAAACAAATGTTAGTTTAAATGGGTTAGCATATTCTCAAATATATACATACATATATTCGTAAATACACTTATACGTATTAATATATACATACATATATATATATACATATATATATATATAATATTCTGTAGAACATGAGAAACAAGATATATGTATATATGTACTTATGGTAGGATAATGATTAGTTTTGTGTCAAAAGTAAAACACGTAATAACAAATAAAGAAGAAAGCTTCAACAGAAAAGGTTTAGCTTGAATAATAGCTAACATGATAAATATAAGAAAAAGGTGCTATAGCAAAATAACTAGTACAACAAGTAAAAAAAAATACCACAGCAAGACAACTGATGCAGCAAATGTGATAAGTACATACTACGGCAGAATGACTAAACACAGCAAATATAAGTTATAATGAGAGAAATTAAATATATTTGCAATCAAAATCAAGTATTAAATCTTCCCATAGGATAAGTAAACCAAGAAGGAACCCAAATCCCAACTTGAACAACCTTGACATGGGCTTCTGCCATCAAAGTTGTGCATTTTGAAGAATAGGCCTAAATGGTTACTAGCTATTATTTCTGGAGACTTCAAAGAGTGGGTTTGCTAAGAGGGAGGAAAAAATGGTCTATTGATGCATGCCCCTATTCCTGCCGTATTTTCTCTCTTCTTTTTACCACTTTCTTTCTTTCTCCCCGTTTGTTTTTTTTTACTCTTAGTTTCTAACTACTTTCTTGTCATGAGTTGTTTTTCTCCTTTGGTCTTTTCTTTTCTTGGGTCCCTCTCTCTAGGTGACTCTCTCTTTCTAAGTGCCTCCCTTAGGTGCTTCGCCTTTTTAGTCCCCTTTCATCCATGGCTGCCTCTTTCTTTTATAACGGACTGATTCTATGGGATTTCTCTCTTTTATCCCTAGGGCTGCACCAACTGTTTTTGGCTTACTGTGGGCATCCTTCAGGACTACCCACCAACCCATTAGTTGCCAGCCACTACCTCTGCTCAAAATACGTTAGCTGCACCATTACTCATTTCACGACAAAATTCCTTTGTTCTTTCTATATACCTCTACCTCTAGGTTCAAATGGATAAGGATTGGGCTACCTCACTACCTAGCTCTATGGCATGCATCAAATGGTCCCAACCATGTATTACTTTTTTTAGGTAAGATACTATCCCAGCAAAGTATATTCCTAAAAGAAGTCATGGCAGGAAACCAAATATAGACCCCACCACCAAACCACACCCTTTGAATCCCTTTGACAATAGGCCCACCTCCCTTGTATTGGCTGGATACAGGTTGGTGGTACTCCGTCCCTTCTGTTTTTTGTCGTCTTTTGTTCCCAAGCAATTTCTGCCGTAGTAGATTTGTTTTGTTTTGTTCTGTTGCGTGTTTTTTGTCTAATTTCTTCATGCGTTTCCTGCTACGCTTGTCAATTCCTTTGGTTTGGCTTTTATTTCCTTCACGTGATTCCTGCTGCTGACACTTCCTGCTTTTCCTTGTTTCTTTTCATTGTGCTTCTTCATATCAATTTTCACGCCTATCTTTTTTATACAAAAGGATTTGGGCCTTTGTGGGCCAAATAATGTTGACTGGATCAAAAGGGTCTTGGGCTATTTATCTTCATTTGCTGAAACCATTTTGCTAGAGAATTGTATTCTACGGCAAAGCTGTATTTTGCGGCAGATTTGTATTCTGCTGCAGATTGTTTTCCTTTGCATTTATTTTTTTGGACCTTTCTTGCTCTTCGGTCTTCTTGGTGGGTTTTGCTTTTTATTGGGCTTTCTTCCTCATGGGCTTTTGGATATGGATTCGCAAAATTGGGCATCAACAGAGATAAATTATAAAAAACTTGGATTAAACAAAAATAATTTTGTTAAAAAAATGATAATGATGCCTACCAAGCATCTTAATTACTACGTTGTTGTATAAGAAGTTGTAGTAGAATTCTTCTATTATCCAAAGAAGTTGAACTTTATCCATAGTTGATGATTTTTATATTTATCCAAATAAAGCCAAGTTTAGGATAATCTTAATAAAAGATTTATTCAAGCTTTTTATAATATTTATTTAAGTTGTAGTAGAATTCTTCTATTATCCAAAAAAGTTGAACTTTATCCTGAGTTGAAGATGTTTATATTTATCCAAATAAAGCCTCGTTTAGGATAATCTTAATATAAGATTTATTCAAGTTTTTTATAATATTTATTTAAGTAATGCTAATATGTAAAATTGTGGAGAGGTCAAAAGTTTCAGTTTTATATATATATAACGTGGAGGGAGAATTATTTATTTATTTATTTATTTATTAAAAGACTAAAACTATATTCATGAAAGTAAAGGTATAGAAACATTATGGATAAGAGTTTGTTCTAAAAAATAAGCAAACTCTTCAATCCCCACGCCTAAAGCATGTTTAGCTAACAAATGAGCAGACCTATTGCCTTGTTGTCGAACATGAGAGAAAACAACATTTCAAAATTCATGATATTCAATTAGAGATCCATAAATCACAGAAGCAATAGAAGATGGAGCATGTGACACTTCTTTTAAAGCTTGGACTGTTACGGCATAATTCCCTTCCAATATAAATTCTCTAATACCCACTTCCTCTGCAAAAAAGATGCCCGCTTCGAATGCCTTAGCTTCAACTTCAACAGCACCCAAAGGAGCATGGATCTTCTTACTTAAACTAGCAATGAAATTCCCCTCATGGTTCCTGACTACCACACCAATACCAGCAGCTTTTTGAGATGAGAAGACTGCACCATCAACATTAATCTTATGAAGAGGATATTTAGGTGGAGACCAATTTGCTTCCAAGTAGCGAGATGCTTGCTGTGAAAAAATAATTGTTGACAAACAGGACACATTCCAGTGCTTGTCCAAATAATTTTTACAACAACTAAGTAGACTCATACCTACGTTCCTTTGTTTTCCATGACGCACTTCATTCCTATTTGTTCATAATGCCCAAACAATGTCATTGCCAGCCCTAAATCCTCCATTCCCCATTAAGCATCCATTAGAATGTGCCATAGAAATTAAAAAAAACTTCTAAAGTGAACCGTTGACAGCAGAGCGAAAAGGAAAGAAAAACTCTAAGTTTCCTTAACTTTAATGCACTCCCAGAAGAGATGAAACAAAGATTCTAAAGCTCCCCCACATTCTTCACATGTACTGTCACCCAAAACATTCTCACATACCCTATTTAATTTTGTTGACAAAATATCATGGGCTGCTCTCCATGCAAAGTGTCTAACTTGTGTGGAATTTGGAGTGACCATAATCTTTTCCAAAACTGATGCAAGTTGCTCCCATTTGAACAAGAGCCTATCTCCCTGTTAGCCTCTAACTCCTCAACCACCTTGTAAGCACTCCTGACTGAGAAAAAATCATTTAAATTTTCTGCCCAGATCTACTTGTCCTTAGGTAATTTAATACTTAAAGGAATTGCAGCAATTTCCTCAACCTCAAAAGGAAGAAAAGCTTGATTCAATAGTTCCAAATCCCAACATTTCTTCTCATCATCAATAAACTCATAGACCTTATAGTCCAGTGGAAACAGACCCCTAGGAGAGATAATTTTATGTGAATATGAATTAGGAATCCAATTATCTTGCCAAACTCGGATTTTCCTACCATTTCCCATACACCAGTAAAGCCATTTCTTTACAATCCCTTGAGCAGCCATAATACTTCTCCACCCCTGCTTAGCTAAAAGTGCTAGGTCGAAAGGTTTCAACTATTTAAATCCCATCCCTCCACATGCTTTTGGAACACACATTTTATCCCAACTCAACCAAGCCATTTTTTCTTTCATCTTGTTTTTGTTCCCACCAAAAATTCCTTATCATACTAGTCAATTCATCACACAAGGAATCAAGAAGTCTAAAACAGCTTATGTAGTATATTGGGATAGCTTGAGCAACCACTTTAATCAAAACCTCCTTACCGGCCTTTGAAAGTAATTTCTCCTACCAACCCGCCAATTTTTTTGCCAAGTTCTCTTTAATAACATTAAAAATATTCCTATTATTTCTCCCAAACAAAGACGGAAGACCAAGGTACTTCTCATGTTGATGAACAATTTGAGCACCAAACCTTCTCTTACTTTCCCCTTTGATATCTTCCCCAGTATTCTAACTGAAAAAGAGTGAAGTTTTAGCCTGATTTAGTTGTTGACCTAAAACCTCTTCATATACTCTAAAAACATGCTGCAATGTATCACATTCTTCCAAACTAGCCTAGCAAAAGATAAGGCTGTCATCTGCAAAAAATAAATGAGAAATTCTAAGACCTCCATGACAAACAGCAACACTCTTTAAATCACCACACTATACAGACTGCTTAATTAGAGCAAATAGACCCTCTGCACATGTTAAAAATAAATAAGGGGACAAAGGATCCCCTTGGCGCAAACCCCTCGATGGAGTAATAAAACCATGAGGTGTCCCATTAGTACGAACAAAATATGTAATAGATGAAGTACAATGCATCATGAGATCTTTACATCTAGAACTAAAACCTAACTTCTCTATAATCTTATCCAGGTAAACCCATTCCACCCTATCATAAGCTTTACTCATATCTAACTTCAAAGCCATCTCTCCTACCTTCCCACTCTTTTTTTGGTTGTTGTGATGCATAATCTCAAAAGCCACCAGAACATTGTCAGTGATTAACCTACCATGCACAAAAGCACTCTAAGATTCTCCAATGATGGATGGCAGAATCTTTTTAAGTCTGTTTGCAAGAGTTTTGGAGGCTAACTTATCAACAACATTACAAAGGCTTATAAGGCAATAATTAGTTATATGCACAGAGTCTTTCATTAAACTTTGGTGGGCAAATAACAAAATTAAGGAAATCCAAAACAATTTTAGTGACAATCCCACCAACAATAAACCAAAAATACTAAAAAAATAAAGGTGGCATATCATCAAGACTTGGAGCTTTCAAAGGGTACATCTGTTTAAGAGCTTTTTACATATCTCAATTTCTTGGAATTCCATTGTAAGTATTTGATTCATATCTAAAGTCACTTTCAGCTGAACAGCAAACAACAGTTTTGAAAATTCTGTCGAGTTAGAAGACTAGAATAAATCAGAGAAATAGTTGAGCACAACATTCTCCACCTCATTCTATTCATCCACCCATCTATCATTAATATTTAGAAGTCCATCTATGTAATTCTTTTGAAACCGTGAGGTAGCCTTTGAGTGAAAGAAAGTTGTATTCTTATCCCCAAATTGAATCCAATCAATTCTATATCTCTGATGCCATATAGCTTTTGCCTTATCTCTCCAACAATTTAGTTCTACCCTAGTCTCCCTCATAGAAGCAATAACCTCAAACGTTGCACTTTGTAATTCCAGCCATTCTAGATGTTTTTGAAGTCTGTCAATATTATTCCCCACATGTCCAAATTCATTCCTATTCCAAACCTCTAACTTAGTTCAACAATTATCCAAACAACATTCCATAGGATAATTTGATCCCATAACGATTCCTTCCCCCCATGCCAAAGTTACTACATCCTCACAATTAGAATTTTTCAGACACATTGCTTCAAATCTGAAATTTTTTCCATACCGCTTGACTTTCTTTTTCTCTTTAAACTGCAAAGAAAGAGGACAATGATCCAAACCTGAAGACGTACGATGATAAAGTTTTGCTAAAGGAAATCTATTTATCTAATCCACAGTAGCAAGTCCTCTGTCAAGTCTCTTAGTTCGACAATTATCCAAAGATAATCTGATCCCATAAGGATTCCTTCCCCCCATGCCAAAGTGACTACATCCTCACAATTAGAATTTTTCAGACACATTGCTTCAAATCTGAAATTTTTTCCATACCGCTTGACTTTCTTTTTCTCTTTAAACTACAAAGAAAGAGGACAATGATCCGAACCTAAAGACATACGATGATAAAGTTTTGCTAAAGGAAATCTATCTATCCAATCCATAGTAGCAAGTCCTCTATCAAGTCTCTCACGTATTTGTGTCCCATTCTATTGTTGATAAAGCCAAGTGAATTTGGGTCCAATAAAACTCAAATCTTTGAGACCACACTAGTTGATAGTGTCAATAAACCCTTGCATTTGCTGTGCTGGTCAAGTTGCCCCACCCTCTTTCTCTGAAAGACATTTTATTTCATTGAAATCTCCAATAACTAACCAAAGTAATTGTGAAAGACCACATAGTCGTTTAAGGAGACACCATGACTCAACTCTTTTAGCAGTTTCTGGATTCCCATAAAAGTCTATTAGATGCCACCAACCAACATCCTCACCACCAAACACTTCATCATCAATATTAGAAATAGAATACTTTAAAAGATTAACCCTCACATCATCTTTCCATATCAAAGCCAAACCACCATTACTATTTCTACTAGGAACAATTAAACCCTACCTAAAACCACATTGATCATGAATCTTTTCCATCCAATCTCTAACTTAGTTTCCATTTAAAAAACAATTTTGGGCTTCTCTATCCTAATCACCTCTTTTAAGGCATTTACTGTACGAGGGTTCCCAAGCCCTCGACAGTTCCAACTCAAAATATTCATAGCTCTTGGCGTGGTTGCTCAGCGACCACCAGACTCAGATGTGTAGCCAAAAGTACACTCATTTTTTTTGTTTCCTCCTCCAGTTTCACCTTCTTCTCCAAACTTGCAATAGGAGCTTTTATTGGAGATTTTCTTTTACAGCCCACTTTAATAGTTCCCCCCAGAGTATTTTTATCATACCTTGCACTCTTTCTAACCCATGTACATGTTTCGGGCCTCAATTCAGAAGAAACCCCTTTGTCCTTAGCCAACATAGCTTCAATTGTATCCCTATATTTCTAAAAAGCCCTATTCTCTTTTAGCCTCATCCAATATCACATGTGATTCACTAGCAGTAAGACTGTCAGCAAAAGCCCCATTAGATTCCGCATTTTTTGGTAACCGCTTTGGATACGTGTAATCCCCAGAAAGTTCCTTATTCTCTCGTGTATTAATTAAATTTGTGTTAAAATTTAATCATGAATATGAGAAGAGGAAACATCACATTAATGTATTTTAAAAGTATCTAATAATTGTTGAAAGAAGTGTTTTTTTTTTTTTTAAGGAAGAATTGTCGAAAGAAGTTGAAATCAAACTTCTTGCATTATAACATCAAGATTCACAAGGTACTAGTTTTATTTATTTTTAGTTAACGTATTAGTTGAAATATAAAATGAGAAGATAACTCAAATCATCATATAGTTGCATTGATCAACCTCATGTGTTTAATAGTGACGTCCAAAATATAATATAGGAAAACACAGAAACACCTCTAATTTTGGATAAATTATAAGCTCCTTATGGTAGACAAGTGACGTGATCCTCATGGTAGTGAGAATTTTTTTTTTAAAACAAAAACTAATTACTGACTTAGCAATTTTAAACAAGTGTGAGTATTTTAGTAGAATGGTGAACAAGTGACGTGGTCCACCATGAGCACTGTATAATTTCTTCTAATTTTGGGAACAAAATAGAATGGATTATGTGATTTTTTAATTTGAATTTAGAAATCCATGAATTTTGAAAAATATCTAGATCGATCATTCTCTTAATATTTTTTTATTAAAAAATAAAATATAAATTATTTCTTCTTCTTTTGTTATGCTCTTTTCTCATAAAAGGAAGACCAATTTTAGTTTTTTATTATTTATTATTATTTAAATTTCATTGCTTCTATTTCAAATTAGAAGATCAAGAGATTACTTTGATTATTTTTATTTTTTATATTATTTTGCTAACTAGAGGTTAGTTTGATTTTGATCCAAAGTTCAGTGAGTGCTTTTATATTTTAATATTTTATCATTGTGTTTGTATATAAAATTAACTACATTATCATTTAAAGAAAATATGATGTGATAAAATTATAATTGAAAGTGTATATATAAATTTTTTTTATAAGAAATCCTTACAAAATTTAAACTCAAATAAAATGTATATTAATATAATTAATATAATGATATGAATAAATGTGGCCTTCCAAAAGCTTAGGTATCAATATAGAAAGAAATCAATTTAAAGTCAAAGCTTTAAATCATATGTAGATAACTTAATAAGATATCTAAAAGATACATGTGACTACCACCCACCCTTGTAGGTGTGGGATGGTGCCTCCCCAAGCACGAAGTGGATAGGTGTTTAGTGGGGGAGGGGTCGAGTTGTAAGGTTAACAGCATATTGATATATGTATTTCTTAAGAAGCACGGACTTGAGTATGGACAAGGACGGAGCCAAGACTCGAAGTTTGAGGGGCAATTTTGCTATTAGTTGAATGTAGTAGCTCTGCCCTCCGACTCTGTTGCTTAATCGTTAAGGGGTTTTATTTATTTATTTATTTTTGTGTGTGTTTTTTATGTGTGTTGCTTCTAAGTAAGGCAAAATTGTTTCATTTTAAATTTATTAAAGGGTCGAGCTATTTGTTTTGGGTAAAATTGTTTGATTAAGCTTAATTTTTTCTTAGCTTTGCTAATGGTAAATTTGTTGTTGGCTAATTTTTTTGGACTTGTATATTTTATTTTAGATTTTAGATCTATATATTTTTTAATGGCCTTTTAAATGAGGAAAGTGCTAGAACTACAAATATTTTTACAAACTGCTGATGTGATGATGTAAGTGGTGGACCTAGATGCTAACTACTAAATGATGTAGAAAATTTTGTGCTTGTAGAATTACTCGTAAAAGATTTAGTGATAATATTAAGAGGGTAAATTGTAATTTTATAAAACAAAGTTGCTAAAATTTGTTCTTACGTAATACTAATATTTAAAATAAAAAAAATTAGGGGGGCCCATTGCCCTCAAGGTCCAACTATGCCTCCCTCCCTAAGTATAAATACAACATGGGATACGAGCAATTTTTGAAAAAATTATAACATGGTATATAGTGTGACACTCCAAATGAACAGTCTCTGCTTCCTAATGTATACCTCGGGAAAGGCGGGGAAAAGGTGACTGGTTATTTCAACAGAAATTTATACAGAACAATACAACAATAGACAAACAATTAACTGCTTGCTTTGGTTGAAAAAATACAAATGTCACAGTTTGAGGCCGTATATTTTCTTCTGATTTTAACCTCATTGAGCACAGAATGACAATTCATCTTTACCTAGAAAAGAAATAATGTAATGTCAATATTTTTTATAATTTGTAAATTCTGTAGGCTTGAACCATGAATTTGATTCCTGCCAAATTGATTTAGCATTTTGTTCATGTGGATTCCTAAACTAAGCAGCCCTCAGCTTTTCCAATTTGCCCTGACCCAAATCTTCAGAGTAAAGCATGCCATTGGGAGACAGAAGGCGCCGAAGTGAGAGGAAAAACCGAGCCTGGAAAACAAAAAGTATTCAAAAAAGTTCAATTAGATAGTATTACACATATGCAAGCAGGGGATGTAACTCTTACCCATTGAAATCCAATAAGAACAAACCAATAGCCTGTCAGACCATATCCCCTACTGATCACAAGCTGGGGAAAAGAAAGATAGGAGGGACTTATTAATGCATTGTGAGCTAAAGAACATGTAAAAAGGACACCAGAAGATCAAGAAACAGATCTGTACCAATAGTACAAGTGAAGCTACAGAAAAGCATCCGCTCATTGACAAACTAAGAAATTTAAGATCCCGTCCAGCCTACAGAAAGAGCAAACTTTATTTATAATTTAGCAAGTGCCTTTTGGCCTCAAGGTGAGGAGAAGGGGAAGGAGAGATACAGACACTTCAATTTTAGAGTTTGTGCATATCTTATGCAGGTAACTTCACCATAGTAAACGCATTTGATCATGAATTGAATGGGGCTGCCATCCCAGCAGAGCCATTTTCATTAGCAGGTTTAGGCTCACATTTCAGGTCTGGCATGGAGTTGGGGAAATATGCATCACAAAACCATGATAATGTGGGCTAGGGCTTTCTTGCTATAATTGGGAATTACAGCAAGATTCCCTAAATTCAGCTACATTATGTAATTCATTGAGCAGGAAACGCAACCAAATTAATGGTGGTCAATCAAATTCCAGTGGTATAGATGTTTCCAAAAACAAAAGGAGACCATGATATAAGGGTGACGACATTCATGACTTATTTCTGGTGAAGAACTTATTTATTTGTGATAGGAACACTTTGTGAGTACAAGATAGGGGAAAAGCATAATTGTGTATGCCCACCTTGTCCCACATATGCAACCATTTAACAGTTGGAAAGAGGAAATATAGCAAGTAGCTAACAGTGAACACCAAGTGGCCAAATCATGCGCAAACTGCAAAGAACCCTGTGCTTTGTTTGGGGCTGCGGGGAACTCTTTGATCCTATAGTGCAGGCCCTCTTTTTTGGCTAAAAAACAAGTGAGGGAAAGGGATTGAACCCAAGTTCTCCTCTATGGGAGGACCAGGCAATACCATTGATCCACAAAGCTTTAAGCTGTCATGAATATACACAAGGGGGGCATACATTAGACCTTTTTGTGACCGCATAATTCAGGCAACTACTGTAATTAGGAGAAAGCAGGGGAAAAAACCAAGTCTTTAAAGAGAGCCTTCTATTTCATCCCCATGTTTTGAAAAAACTCCACAATACTCGGCATAGAACCACTAAAAGATAAACAGAGTGGATACCTCAACTGGAACCTTAAATAGACATGACTCTTATATCAAGTTTCAGCAAGCTATGGTCCAAAAATAAGCAAATGACTCATGAGAAAAACACGACCAAGTTCACATTAAAGTAAAACCAAGCATACCAGCAATGTTCCCTCAAGGCTGAGAGTTGGGGGTGTGACAGCTAATGCCATGAAGAATGGAATAAGAACTTGGTGCATCTGCAAGGAGACAAGATTAAACATAAACAATAATCAGATGAAACATACTTGGCCATCTGCAAAAAAATTTGAAAGAGTATATGTTGTCCTCAGAATATCTGCACCTTATATTAATTTCCTCTACCTTTAGCTCAGAACTTAAATAAGATTATATATAATGTTAGTCAAAATTAAGGTAAAAAAAAATGAAATGCCAATGAAACAACACAGACCTGACAAACTTTCCAGGTGTGAGAGCAATGGTAATTTTAGCTTTCTCAGATTTATTTTTGTTATAATACTTTTTGAAATGATAGAAATCCATGTATGAAATATCACTAAAAAAGATGAATCGTCAGCATAAAAGCACTTGTCACAACCCATTTAATACAACATAATTAGGCCAAAAGCAAAAAAGTTTAAAAGACCCATAAAAATATTGATACTACTCATAACAGACAAACTCAAAAGGCAAGAACTAACCTCATGTATGACATTCTGATCCTGTGTAAATATTCTGGGGAACAACCAAGGAACAGATGTTCCTGCAACCCCTAATAGCAATCCAAGTATTGCTCCAATGATGACTAGTGATTTTAGCAACATTCAAGCCTGTTTGATTTAACTAACCACTCAGAATACTTTCAACAAACAAAAATAACTATAAATTATTATGTATATATGTGTGTGTGTGTGTGTCTGTGTGTGTGTGTGTGTGTGCGTGTATATAGAGAGAGAGAGGGAGAGAATCAAGAGATGGGGACCTTAAATGAAACATTCATCAACAAGATGTTAGATAAAACATGATTGTGCAGTAACACTACAACCAAGAACTTAGAAGACTGTAGCATCATTAAAAACAGAAAACAAAAAATTGCTAACCTTTTCCAAACTTCGATGAACTCCATATATTAACTCAGGCATAAATGACTGAGCGGTTTGAGCTAAAGGTTCACCCCATACTGTACATGTGAGGAATGTTTGAAACATGACCTAGAGTAAAGGGTTATTTGTCAATGCAAATGACAATCAGTTTTCTACATAAAGGAAGTCAAAGAAGGGAAGATAGTATTTAGAACTCAAGTGTGGGCAAAACTAACTTGATGAGCGGCCATGGAGTAGGTGCCCAGAGATGCGGCAAAATATGTGAGGAGGGAGAAGAAAGCCACCTAAAAATTAAAATATCTCAGATACAAAGAGATGATCACATGAGACCAGATACAGCTACAGAATTGAGTAATACAATATAATGTAACCTTAGACATCATTGTTAAAAACACCGGAGCAGCAAGCCCAAGTACTGTCAGAAGTTCATCAGGTGATGGAACAGAGATGGAAAATGCATTGTACCCTTTCTTGTTCAGAGCTTCAATCATCATATATCCTGCAATAACCTAGAATAAATGCACGTGAGTAGCAATATAAAAAGAAAGCAAGTGCATGTCTGCTTGGCTGCAATGAGAATTCATCAATAACAGCATAGGATAAATAATATTTAACCCAAACAAAATAATATATAATTTTTCATTCAGCACACCTGGGAGGCCATTGCAGCCCATGCTGCACCAGCAATTCCATATCCCAAGAAACTGCACAGGACTATATCACCAATGCCATTTACAACACTAGCCACCGCCAAAGCCTTCAAAGGTCCCCAGGAATCTTTCATCCCAAGACTGGGAAACGAAAAGAGAATATCAGATACAAACTTAACGAGGCAGCAAACATTCCCAATTTCATCAAGCAGGCTAATATCTGATTTGAGATGAACAAATTGAACTGTATCACCATCAAACACCAAGTTTCCCAACACCTTACAAACACAAATGAAACATAATTAATCATTGTTAGAAGACTTTTTTGGAAAAGGATGCCTATAGCACTGAATAAGGCGTTCAAAAGGATGCAAATAGAACCAAATAAGGCATTTCAGAACTAACAAAACTTGTATAGTAGTTCTAATATAGTTAACAAATAAATGTACCACCAGGTCAAGAACAAGTATAAAAAACCAGGTAAGGCATATGACCTCATTCGGTAGAAAACAAACAGAGATAAAGCACAGTATCACCTTGCACTCTGAGCAACCCATCCAACAAGAAGTGCAGGCCATGCTAAGCCCAAATCGAAATGGCTATGGATTTGAACTCTAGAGAAGGATTACATTTGCATTAATCCCACAATATTTTCACAACAACAAGCTCAAATTGAAATTTTGGAAATCCTATATAGTAATTTTTTTTTTTTTTTTTGGAGAAACATATAGTAATTTTTTGGAAGAGAATAATGGAATTGGAATTTACAATACCTAAAGCAGCGAGCTCAATGGAGCTACCCTGGCCGATAACCGCGGTGTCAATGAGACTCATCAACGGTCCACAAATCCAAAGCCCAGTGGCGGGCCCAGTAAACATCATAATCTCCTTCATTTGCTTCCATATATTCTCGCTTCCCAATTCCGAAACCTTTTCTTCTTCTTCTTCTTCTTCTCCCGAGACCGAAACGATATCAATTTCGGGGCCGATGTTATCATTGCCGATGAGTTCTTTGTTATTGCTGCTAATGCGAGAAGCAGTTACTATCCGATTCCGAAAGCCATTTTTCGGCGTGGAAATGAGTGATAAATTAGAATGGAAAAGAGAGATGGGAAAGCGAGGTGGTGGTGGTGGTGGTTGTGGTAGTTTGTTGGAGACGAAGGTTGGGTTTTGGAAGAGAGGAGTGTTGTGAGATGTTAGGGTTTTGAATTGCATTTTTGAATTGGGAATGGGAAGAAGCGGAGAAAACTCCAGCTGAACTATCAAGAGAAAGAGAAAGGACGAAGACGAGAGAGGAAGAGAGGAAGAGAGAAAGATTAACATTACTACGAAGTCTACAAACACAGGTGAGGAGGAGAGTGACTCAGAAGGAGAGTGTCTATTTTCTCTGTTAAGTTTTCGAACCAAACACGTGGAGCCGGAACAAACGTTGGCGGCCTTTTCCTAAATAGACAGTTTCTTCTTCTTCTCTCTCCTGTTTTTTTTTTTTAGGTAATATTGTTTTGGGTAAACTACCTGAGGTTCAGGCTAAGCGTGAGTTTGCCCGGCAACTAAGGTTGCATTTGGTTCAATGTAAAATAATTTTAAAATATAAAATATTTTTAAGTGAAAATATTTTCTAGAAATGAAAATGATTTCAGGTGTTTGGTTGTGTTTTTGCAAATTCTCTAGAAAACACATTTTCTCATCTTCCAAACAAATATTATAATAGAAAATATGAATATATAAACCAAATCAACAATAACACATAACAAAAAAAAAAAATTCAGTCTTTCTCAAATGTAAGCACCAATTGTGAGAGAAGGAGAGGGAGAGATAGATTGAGAGAAAATATTGGTATAGGACCACAAATCGACGAGTGGGTCTGACAGCAGAGAGATCAGTAGGTGGGTTTGAAGTAGGCGATGGCAACAGGGACGAGATTGGTTTGTAGATCAGAGATCGTGGATGGGTCTGATAGCTTCTCGGCTTTGGTTGGTCAGAGGGAAAAAGAGAGGAACAGAGAAGAGAAAGCATCCTTGACCGGCGGTGTAGACCTGTGGCGAAGACGATGATGATTTGGTGAGGCTGAGGCATGAACCTGCAGCGCGATTAGACCAGCAAAGGGGACTAGGACGGTGATCTGGTGTGCTAGGGTAGAGGACGGCGATCTGACAGTGCTGGGGTGCAATCTTGGTAGTGCTTCAAGCGGCGCGATCTCGCTGGTGCTGGGGTGCGACGACCGGTGCGATCTGGGGTTGGGGCCGGTGCTGGGTGCGATCTCCTTGCTGTGATTTTAACAAAATCGAGTTACAAGTGGAACTTGACATTAGCAATGTCGAGTTCTATGTATATTTTGCCACTTAAATGTTTTTGAAAATTTAAGTGAAACATTGCTAATGTCGAGTTCCGCTTAAAAATATACATAGAATTTGATTATGAGGATATTTAGTTTTACACAAAACTTGATTTTGTTACTTAAATGTTTTTGAAAATTTAAGTGAAACTCGACATTGCTAATGTTGAGTTCCACTTAAAAATATACATAGAATTCAATTTTGAGGATATCTAGTTTTACACAAAACTCAATTTTGTTAAAATTGAGTTTCAAAAACTGTAGCATTTTGCTAAATAATTTCAAAATAAGGGCATTTTGCTGCATAATTTGTAAATTAGGGGCAACTATTTCATTTTTCCCGTCTTTCCTTTATTAAACCCAACGTAAAATATTAAACATGCTCTTGATATTTAAATGTGTTCTTGCCTTTTAAAGTGTTCTACAATCAATTGACCTTTACTGCCATAAATATCAAATTAGTTTGAATTCGAATATCCAAGTGTTTTAGGAAATATCATTAAATTAAATACGTCATTAAATGCTTTGCCCTTTCCTAATTAACTCTTAAATTCAAATTTAAATATCTTCAATTAATTTAGCAATATAATCTCTTGAGTGTCAACTATTTCGGAATTAAAACCCTTATTTTAGAAAAGATTTGTAACTAATACCTAATTAATTACTTGTTTTTTTTCTTAATTGACTTTTAGGTTTAAATTCAAATATCTTCTGACATTAAAGCTTGATTACCTACCACCGCACACCCTTATTGCGATAGTCACTCCACAAGTATAAGTGCTTGTGGGGTGTGGGGGGCAAGGGCTGGGGTTCAAGTCTCCAGGAGAGAGCTTCACACACATATACACTTAGATTAGGCTAAAGTAGAATTTCTATCTTGTAAAAAAAAAAAAAAAAAAAAAAAAAGAAAAAAGAACTTGATTACCTTAACTTGGAAAGATTTTATTCTTGAATTAGACTATTGAGACTTTCCTTGTAAAAAAGAATCAAATTTAAATATAAACATTTAAATTTAATTGACTATCATCTTTTATAGGAAATCTTTTAGTCTTTCATGTATTTAAGACCATTATCTTTTAGGAAATATATCACAATTAATGCTTCATTACCTTCCATGATTATCTTTTAGATTTTATGACCTTTAACTAACCCTAAACATTAAAGAGTAATTTTATTAAGAAAGGAAAGCATATTAACTAAACGATTTTAAATGTTTTTGGTATTTTAGATATATTAAGGAAGACCAAAAAAAAAAAAAAAAATGCATACAAACAACAGTATAAGTGCTTGTGGGGTGTAGGGGGCAAGGGCTGGGGTTCAAGTCTCCAGGAGAGAGCTTCATACACATATACACTTAGATTAGGCTAAAGTAGAATTTCTATCTTGTAAAAATAAAAAAGAAAAAAGAAAAAGAAAAAAGAACTTGATTACCTTAACTTGGAAAGATTTTATTCTTGAATTAGACTATTGAGACTTTCCTTGTAAAAGAGAATCAAATTTAAATATAAACATTTAAATTTAATTGACTATCATCTTTTATAGGAAATCTTTTAGTCTTCCATGTATTTAAGACCATTATCTTTTAGGAAATATATCACAATTAATGCTTCATTACCTTCCATGATTATCTTTTAGATTTTATGACCCTTAACTAACCCTAAACATTAAAGAGTAATTTTATTAAGAAAGGAAAGCATATTAACTAAACGATTTTAAATGTTTTTGGTATTTTAGATATATTAAATAAGACAAAAAAAAAAAAATGCATACAAACAACAAATTAAACTACATGTAAAATGAATAAAAATTGAACAACATTATTAAAATAAAACAAAAAAGAAATGAAGAATGAAAATTGGATTCTGCCCTAGAAGTGCGTATGCAGAATAATGGATGTGTACGCACCTAGGGTTTCAACCCGATTTCCAGATTCATGTTATGCATAGAATATGACAATGAAGCACATGTAAATAGCATATTATCACATAATCATCAAATACATCATGCATCATATTGATAAGAACAATAAAATAATAAAACAACATAAAATAACAATAAAACAAATAAAGAGAAAAAGAAAGGAGATTGATTAGTCCCTCAGTTGACTAGACCCATATCTTACCCTTTAGCCCCTTACATAAATGTAGATCGACTGGTCCCTTGGTTGAAATTGGCTACCTCAATTTTGTGTGTGTGTCAAAAACTTGGATAAAGATTGATTTTGGATATATGATTAAGAAACCTAAGACTAATGGAAAGATGGCTATAGGATCACAAAAAGGTTAGTGTGATTAAGAAATCATGAGAAAAAGATTAGTTTTCTAACAACCAAAAAGATTAGTTTTTTAATAACCAAAGTGTTAGAAAAATCAATTAATTGTTGTACTGTACACCAACCAAGGCATGTGAGAGTGCTGACATGGCTGGATTCGAACCCTACATGTGGAACGGCTGTGAGCTAAGGAGAGGAAATGTTGGCTGAAGTAAAGGATTTTTGGTCCGCACCAACGGCGTGACCATCTTGGGGAAGAGTGAGATTTGCTCCTAACATGGACACCCGACACTTATAAAAGGGAGATAGTGACCCCCAATGGTCAGAGGCTATGAAATACCCCTTTATTTGCTGGGCTTGTGCTGGACCACTGTCGAGGATACGTGCATCACTCTTAGTGCCCCTGGTGTCCCTTTCCTTGTCCAAGGATTGCTCCCCACGTAGTGGCAGGGTCACCCTTTGTGCCACTACCCTGACTTTAGCGTGCTCACTCTTTCTCCTCCAGCCATTACATAGTATAGCAACTGTATTAGGATTCAAATGGAGGAATCGTGATTTGACACCTGTCTTTTGTATCTGGCAACATTCCTTGGACTATTAAAGGAACATGTTGCTAGACCATTAGGACAAGAACCAGGAAAGAACATTAGAGAAAAGAGTAGAAAGTTTGTAAGGAAGTGAGATAGAGAAAATGCCTCTCTTTTAGGAAGAACATCATCATTGTACAAGGAAAACTTCCATTTTTCACATAATAAAAAGCTTGAAAGAGTAGGTACATTCCCCCTTGCTCACTTGTGGTTTTTTATCCCTTCCTAAGGGTTTTCCATGTACATTATTTGCTTTCTTTATTTTCCTTGCAATGCTTTCTTTTTCTCTCGACTTTATGATGTTAATTCTTTCATTTTTATCACTTTCGAGCTTTTTCATTAAAATGTACTATTAGATAGCTCATCTAGTTTTCATATAAGTTCACAAATCTAACTTGCATGTACAATTGCTTATAAAAACTTTCCTCACACTCTTAGAAACTCACTAAGTATTTTTTAGTGATTTTGACAAAGCTTCAAATATTGTGAAAAGTTGGGATCTTTTTGGTGGTGGAAAGTGGGGGTATTTATAGGCTTAGTGGAGGCTATGGTTTTTTTTTTTTTTTAATTTTTTTTTTTAATGATGGAATGTTTTAATCAATCAACGAGCCAGATCGATTCACCAAAAATCCCACCAAAAAGGAAGAAAAAAAATCAATTTTAGGCTTCTAAACAAAAGAGTGAGTATGCATTAAATTAAGTGCATACACATCCATACAAACTTTTGTAAGCCTTTTGAAAATTTGGCTTAAAAAAAGATTTTGGGCTTGGAAATGGATTTTTAAGCTTAGACTTGGTTTCTTGGGTCACATTTTGGGCTCTATTAAGTTATTAGGCTCCACACCATACACACTCTATTAAGTTATACGTCAGACAAAATGAGGTGTCTACACACATAATATTTTTGAATCTTAAGAACCTAAGCTAGGGTTAAGGGTGAATCTTTAACATTAGAAGTTGTCCTATTATCAATCAAAGTATGTTTTTTTAACATTTTGATTATTGAAATTAATTGTTCTCTTTTCATAATTGTTTTGTTGGATTGATGTTTAATTTCTAGTTCTTTTAAAAGTCTTCTTCTATTAGAATAAGGGTTTATAGTCTCTCTAACAAAACAGGTTAATTTTGTTAGATATTACTTTTGCTGTTGTATTGCCTCTAGAGTATGCGATGTTCTTGGGTTTTTGGAACAAAGTTATTATTTTCTAAACTAAATTGTTGGAACAATTGATTGATAGAATCAACCAAAGATATTTTTACTAATTAAGCTTGGTTCTAAATCTTCTAATCAAGTAGTTTATGTGTTTACTTACCCCATTGTATACTAAAATTTGATTGGTAGTGGATGCTTAATGCTACTGGTGGACAAATCATAGCCCCATAGTGATTTTATTATGTTGAATTTTATAAAACTTTCTCTATTCTAGTTTCAATTAAATTTTTCCATAAATTATTCGTGCTTTTGACATGTTTTTGTTTTCATTTTTCCAGTGGAATGACAACCTTAGCTACACTACAATTTTTGTTACAAAATTGGATAGCATCACTATGAAATGCAAAAAATAAGTATGCTCATCTGGTAAATTTTACATAAGATAACAAAATATTATTATAAGTCTCCAATGAAAAGATACTTTAATAGAAATATATTTTTTTATCCAAAGTTTTTTTTCATAAAACATAATTTATTTACCTTTATTACTTTCTGATAGTATAAAGGTTCATATCCTTTTCATATTACCTAGTTTATTTTGGTTGTGGGCTACAAAGATGATTAGGATTTCCATGTTTTCACTTATGGTTAATTTTTTCTTATTGATCATGTAGAGCATCAACTCATGCAGAGATTGGGAAATGATGTATGGGATCAGGTCCTGCTGGTGACTCCCTATTAATTTTTACTCGATGATTTTGTAGATGATCGGTCAATGTAGAGTCTGGGTGGTGATGTATAGGATCGGGTCCTCCTGGTGACTCCCTGTTAATTCTTGCTCGATGATTCTGTAGAGGATCGGTCAATGTAGAGATTGGATGATGATGTATAGGATCAGGTCCTCCTGGTGACTCCCTGTTAATTCTTGCTCGATGATTCTGTAGAGGATCGATCAATGTAGAGATTTGATGATGATGTATAGGATCGGGTCCTCCTGGTGACTCCCTATTAATTCTTGCTCGATGATTCTGTAGGGGATAGGTCAATGTAGAGATTGGATGATGATGTATAGGATCGGGTCCTCCTGGTGACTCCCTATTAATTCTTGCTCGATGATTCTGTAGAGGATCGGTCAATGTAGAGATTGGAGGATGATGTATAGGATCGGGTCCTCCTGGTGACTCCCTATTAATTCTTGCTCGATGATTCTGTAGAGGATCGGTCAATGTAGAGATTTGATGATCATGATGTATAGGATCGGGTCCTCCTGGTGACTCCCTATTAATTCTTGCTCGATGATTCTGTAGAGGATCAGTCAATGTAGAGATTGGAGGATGATGTATAGGATCGGGTCCTCCTGGTGACTCCCTATTAATTCTTGCTCGATGATTCTGTAGAGGATCGGTCAATGTAGAGATTGGAGGATGATGTATAGGATCGGGTCCTCCTGGTGACTCCCTGTTAATTCTTGCTTGATGATTCTGTAGAGGATCGGTCAATGTAGAGATTGGAGGATGATGTATAGGATCAGGTCCTCCTGGTGACTCCCTGTTAATTCTTGCTTGATGATTCTGTAGAGGATCGGTCAATGTAGAGATTGGATGATGATGTATAGGATCAGGTCCCCCTGGTGACTCCCTGTTAACTCTTACACGATGATTTTGTACAGGATTCAATCCGCCTAGTTCATGGATGTTGTGCGGAGGATCTAATCCCCATTGAGTTATTCTAGCATTTGAGCTCACGAAAAAAAGCGAGAAGACTACAAATAACATGAAAATGAAAATCTTTCTAATTATCGAGTCAATCATTTTGTCAAATCTAAATTGACAAAGGGGCTGTTGGATTGAAGTTAACACTCTTGTTAACAAAACTTATTTATAAGCCCTGGATTTAGTCATTAAAGGTAACTGTATATATTACAGTATCCAAACGAATTTATAGTCGTAACAACTAAGGTAATCTCAATCACAAATTTATTCCTTTCTAATTATGTTTTTTTGGTTACTTGGTTGTTGAGGTTTGTATAAATCTGGGTAAGTGGTTGCTCAAAATTTTAATACAATTTAAATACAAGAAAATAAAATTATTTATTATTGATTATAAACAAATAATAAATAATTCATCAAAACTTTTGTGAAGGTGGAATGTTAAATGAATCAATTTGTTAAAACCTTTGCTAAGGTGGAAGATTCAATTAACAGTACATATTTTATTTTCAAGGAAGAGTGAGATATGACAAAGGGGTTGTTGGATTGAAATAAAAATATGAGATGGAAGGCAAAATAAAAGAATTCACATAGAATGCACCATATAGTAGAATCTTATGTTGTCACACATAATATTCTTGCTTATATAGTAGTTAAACAGGGATGAACTCAGGATTTTAAGCTAGTGAGGGCCAAAGTATAAAGAAAAAAAAAACTTCAAACAGGCATTTATATAGTATTAAAAATTATAAATGCATAAAATCATTGTTTCTAAATACATTAATATGCAATCATTTACCAACAAAGATAACAACAAAAACAAAATAATGTTTTTTTTTTTTTAATACTAGGTTGGCTAGGATTTTTTTTTTTGGGTTGAAGTATCCACTATGGTGGTGCTAAAAATTTTAGCTTTTAGCACCTCAAAAAGCTACTTTATCTATTTTACCACCTCACTTTATAATATACCCAATATCAAATGTTCTATTTTTTTATCACTTCATTTTAAATAATATAAACAACTCATTAAAATAATAAAGGAAGAGAGAGAATTTGAGTTTTTTAATTCAAGGAAGAAATATAATCTTAATAAAATATTATATTTTATTTTTAACAACTTGCTACAATTAACTGGTATTTATACCAGTTTATTGTAGTTGCAAAAAATTTAGCTTTAACTTCTCCAATAACAAATGATTTTTTAATTCTTTGGTGGTAAAACCGTTTTTTTGGGCTAAAATACAATCACCATTGTAAATGTTTTTTTATTGTTTTTGTTAAGTTTTCTGGATGGATAGTTGCTATTTGAGTGAGGCTAGCTAGGTTTATTGAGGAGAAAGGGGGCCTACGGTTTTGGAAGGGAGGTACAATTACAAAAATGAAAAATAACTCATCTTTCTCTTAAATTTAAAAAGAAGAAACTACATTGTCGGTCCTTAAAGTTTAGCTACTCAGTGCTACTAGTCCTTGAAGTTTAAAATGAGTGTAAATGGTCCCTTAAATTTCATAAATGAGCAATATTGGTCCTTCTATTAACTTTTGTAGTTTTCTTGCTTATGTGTCTAATAGAACATCATTTTTTAAATGATGTGGCGTCTTATTTTATATTTAAAAATTGCACATCATTACACTTTGATACGATCCATTTCAAACAAAATTACCCATAACACCCAAATTGAAACATAACAAACTAGAGAAGATTTGAGAGAGAGAGAGAGAGAGAGAAAGAGAGAGAGAAAACACAATTTGAGAATCTTGATCTTTCCCTCACTCCACTGATCCTCTGATCCTTCAGAGCACCGTCCACCCTCCCCTCTCTAAAATCTTGCACTAGTTTCAATTGATTGCAACCTTGAAATCTCCAATCATTCTCAAACCAATGACAGTATTAACGATCAATAACAATATATAAGTCTAAAATAGATAAACCGAATAGAATGAGACTTCAATGTTCTACAATTTAATCATATAAAATGCTTCTATTTGTATGATATAATATTTCAAACTGTCAATGGCTAAAAGATTACAAAAGCAGCAACAATATTGTTCTTTATCCTCCGCTTCTTCTTCATTTAATTTTTTTTTTTTAATCTTTTAAAATTTTTCTTTGTACTAAATAGCATCCTTTCAATTTTCACAATCATTTGGTTTCACCTTAGTGGTTTTGCAGATTGTTGATGCCCACTTTTGACAAAAGACCCAACAATGTAGAAAAAGTGGGAAAGGGAAAATAGTAAGGAAATAAGGAAGCAAGCCAAGCAAGCTGAAATGGCAGGATTGATGGTTAGCAGGCCCACAAGAATCAAAAGAAGTAAAGGAGGAGTAAATGGGCCGAGGAAGCCTAAGGAATGAAGTAGTAAGCACATGGGAACAATGAGAGGTAAAGAGGAAGTAAATGGGCTGGGGAAGCCCAAGAAATGAATTAGCAAATTCATTGGGATGGCTTAAAAGCCAATAAGCCCAAAAAGTAAATAAGGGATAAGGATGTGGTAATTGGGTCGAGGAAGCTCAAAGGATCTAGCAAAAAGCTCATGGGAGTAAAAGAGGTAAATAAGAAGTAAATGAGTCAAGCAAGCCCAAGGAATGAAAGGCTGGCATAGCAAGAATGTTGGCCGACAAAGCCCAAAAGAGGTAAAGATGTGGAAAATGTGCCAAGGAAGCCCTAAGCAAAATATTGATAAAGAAGTGAGTTAGCATGGCAAGAGCATCAGCTCGTAAGCCCATGGGTAACAAGAAATAAAAAGGAAAGGTAATGCTATAGCAGGCACAATGAAATGGTAAGGAAGATCCACAACCAAGAGGCCCACAGACATAGGAAAGAAAGGAACATGGGCTCAGCAGGAAGGTGAAGGCCTTCACCCAAGCAATGCTTTGTCCAAGGAAGAGATGAAAGGCAAGGAACATAAGCCCAAAAGCCCACACATCCTTCACGCCACTAAAGATAAACACCAACCAAAACATATAGCAGAATAAAACAAATACAGAGGCAACATAAATGGTGTGGGGGCAGAAAGAAATAGATTTAAACGGTAGTAGAGCATACACAAGGGGCCAAGGCACCACCTACTTGTACCCAGTCAATAAATGGGAGCTGGGCCACGGGTCAAGAGTATCAGGGTGTGGTCTGGTAGTTGGGAGAAAGAGGGAGGTCTATTTTGGGGTTCCCACTTAAACTTCTTTGGGGAGAAATGTCCTGTTGGGATGGCATCTCACCCAAAAGAAGTAAGTAAGAGCTGGAACCACTTGATGCATGTCATAGAGGTAGGTGAGGGAGAGGCTTAATCCTTATCCAGATAGGAGTAGTGAAAACAGAGAAAGGTAAGAAATAGGACAAGCCATTTTTGTTTGGGAATGAGGAGTGGTGCAACCAACACATTCAGTGCAATGGTAGTGGCTGGGCAGCTGGCAAGCCAGTAGGAAGTCTTAGAAGGACACCTATGAGGAGTGAAAAGCAGTTAAGGGGTAAAAATGGAAAATCTTATCATGGCAGACAATATAAAGGGTGGTAGCTGTGAACAGTAAGGGGAACATGGAAAAAGAGAAGGAAGAGAACAAAAGAAGAAGAGGTAGAACAAAGAAGAGAAAGAGAGAAAAGAGAAGAAAAGAAAAAAAAAAGTGAAGCATGAGTGATAGGAATAGAAGCATGCATCAATAGGCTACCCATTTCTCTCCCTCTCGATAGACACACTATTTGTGAGACTAAGGATTGAAACTTTAACCATTTAGGTCATTTTTCCAAAGTGTTTAACTTCTATGGCAGAAGCCATCTCTAAGGTTACTCATGTTAGGGATTGGTTCCCTTCTTAGATTTCTATTTGCTAAGAAATTAAGTTTACTTCCTATGGTAGACAAGTTTTTCTTTAATGCTTGCTGGGTATAGTTTATAGTTATTAAATTTTCTGATGTAGCATTATTTTACTGTTATATTATCCCACTGTGACTTTACCAAGCTTTCTTTTCTTATTTAAGTGTTAACGTTATTTGTTTAGTATTTTAGTTACTCTGCCGTATTGTATTCCTATTGTAACATTTGTAACAACTAGTTCTGCTGTGGGCTCGTCATACACTCAATACCTCTGCCAGGACGCATCCATATTGGGAGGACTTAACTTGTGCACAAACTGGCCTAAAATGAGTTTCATTTAGGCCAGCCCCAACTTTCTTACCTCAAATCTACAGGCCACAGTGCAACAGGAAAGACCCAAGCCCAACAACACAAAAGACCCACCACATTTAAATTGACGACTTCACTGGGGAGTTAGGAAAAAGACAAGAAAAGCAAATAGATCCCTCATAAGTTATGCCCTCGAGATCAAAGACGATGCAAAATATGAATGTCATGCCATCGCAGGCAGAATCAAGGTCAGCCACGCCGCACCAACCCAACCAAGCAGAAGGTGCTAATGGAGTAAGGGCTGGGCCACAACAGCAACAAAGGAACCCTGTTAACAATACTAACTTCTTCACAGATGTATTTGACGTCAAATACTTTATTACTTGAATGATTGATGAATGGTTTTGCAGATGTATTTGTTAAAAGAGTTGCCACTAAAGATTTCATCAAAATAATGGGTGGGCCAATCTCTATTAAATCGATGGAGGGAGGTGAAGCTAGAGATTCTCAGATTGTGTTTTTTTCTTTCTCTCTGATCTTTTTTTTTTTTTTGAGAAAGTTGTTTCTTGTGTTTGGATTTGGGTGTGAAAGGTTTATTTGGTTGAATTGGATGGACAAAACACTTTAAATGGATTCAAGTCAAAGTTTAATGATGTGTAATTTATAAATCTAAAATAAAATGATAGGCCATTTAAAAAAATGCCGCATCATTATTTCATTAGATACACAGTTAACAAACTAAATGAATTTAATAGATGGACAAATAATGCTTATTTCTAAAACATTAGGGAGCAGTAGCTCTAATTTTAAATTTTAGGGACTAATAGTACTCAGTAAGTAAACTTTAGGGACCAAAATTATAGTTTTGCCATTTAAAAATTATTTGTAAGGAAATATAATTGTATGAGTAAAATATTTCCAAAAGTAATCTTTAATTTTATTCTAATATTACAACTTAGGGCATGTTAGGGAGACTGTAATAAGCATTGTAATGTAATAGTTATTCATATGGTTTAGTCATTTTTTAGTTTGGTAATGTTTTTATTACAAGGAATAGTCATTCCTTATGAATAGTTATTCTTCAAAATGAGGAATAATTATTCTTCTCTAATAGGTTGTAATAGTTATTCCTTAGTAGGTGCAATAATTTCTAAAATTAATGTATTTCCAAATAAACAAATTTTCCATATATATGTAACAATTATAAAAATAAAAAATCATAAAAAATAACTCATCTCTTTCTCAAATTTAAGAAATATTATTTTTAAGGAAATATAATTGTATGAGTAAGATATTTCCTAAAATAAATCTTAAATTTTATTTTAACAGTACAACTTACAATGAAACTTATGAATAGGTTGTTGAGGTCCAAAATATCACAAGCATTGTGTTGTGGCCCAACAACATCATAAATATTGAAATCTAAAATTCAAAGGGGCCCCTAAAGAAGGGCAAGGCCCAATCCGCCAACCAAGACCCACTTAAAATGAGCAAGAGAATGCCCAAACCCATGAATAGGCAAGCCTTGGGCCTTAGAAAAGGAAGGAAAAAGACAAAGGACGCTTAGCCCAACCTTTGTGAGAAAAATTTCCTAGGGAGCCCGAAAAGGAACTAGACACCTTGGGACTCCCAGAAACTTGGGATCCTCGGGAAATGCAAAAAGGGATCAACTAAGATTGGGACAGCTCAAGGGAGCATGCTTATGGACATAAGGAACAAAGATAGGCATGTCCCATCAGCCGCCCATGGTTTAGAAAAAGGCTGATGACTTAGGAATTAGCACTTCATGAAAAGGAGTTTGGTACCTCGGCATTTTATTTGAAAAAGAACATATTTTTTTTAATTTCTCAATTTTAAAATAGAAAAAAAAATTGTTGGAACATTCCCAGCATTTTCTCTTAACCAAACACATAAATTAATTTTGGCATAGACACAAAAATCAACCCAACTTAAAAATCTAAGGTGAAAATACACTTTTGGTCATACATTTTGGGCAAATTTCCATCTTCATCCCTACTTTTTTGAAGCACATTATTTAGTTCTTGAAAATCAAAAACCGTTACTATTTTAGTTCTTACTGTCATCTCAATAACAAAAATTGCAGACTTGGCACACAGAGTGCACATGTGTCACTTTAGACTCTAACAAGGCTAATAAAAATAATAATAATTTTTTTATTTGGTAACAGTTTTAACTAAATAAAATAAACATAATTAAAAAGCAAAAAAAAAAAAAAAAAAGTCGCATTTCATGAACACAAGAATGCAGATGATGAACTCAGGAACACATAAAATTCAACCACAAAAATCAAATTCATACCAGAAAATTCACAATAACCAAATTTCAAAGTGGCAGCCTATACCCACCCAACAAACCCATCACCTGATATACGAACACATCTCTTAGACCCATACCCATTAGGGCCACCACATGATCCCGTGGATTTATTAAGCACAAGTGTACAACAACCATTGCCATTAAAATTGATTTTATGGGTTTGTGTTTTTTGCATATGGAAATGAAAAGAAAGAAAGAGGAACAAAACGCCCATCTTCTTCTTGTTCATAGACTCACCCATAGAGTCTCTCCTTCTTTGATATGTGATGGTGTGAGGGTTAGAGTTGTTTAATGGTTCAAAATATGTCGAGTTATGATTGAAATTTTATTGTAGAGTTTGGTGTTGATGGATCTGGGAGTGATGGATTTGGGTTTGGTGGTGGTGCTGGACGGTTTTGATGGTGGTAATTCGGGTTCGATGGTGGTGGATTTGGGTTATTGTGGTGCTGAAGCTAATGCATGTGACATTATTTGGTTACCAAGAAATTTCAAGAAAGTAAAAAAGAAAATTGAGAAAATAAAAAATGAAGATCTGTTTGGTCACTAAGAAATTGCAAGTAAAAAAGAAAATTGAGAAAATAAAAATGAAGGTCTGTTTAGTTACCAAGAAATAGCAAGAAAGTGAAAAAGGAAATTGAAAATATAAAAAGATTGGTAAATTTGTTTTTTGGAACATGTTTGATTGCCAAGAAAGTTCAATACAAGTTGATAAAGTTACCAAAAATGAAAGTAGTTTTTTATATATATTTTTTCAATTTTAAATTAAAGCTAAGAAATTAATTTTTCTGTTTTTATTTTTTATGGATAACTTCTTTTTAGGGACCATATTAATTGCTAGTTGAAAATTATATGGATAACTTCTCTTCTTTTTTTTTCTTTTTTTTTTTTGTGAGAAATAATTATATGGATAATTGCTAACAAAATGTAAAGACTAAATTAACCAGACCCAAAATATGAGGACAAAAATATCATTTTTTTTTTCTTTTAATTGCACGCACACATGTGCCTCGTATTCTAGTTATTATTATCACAGTGACTTCTACCCAAAAAAAATTATCGCAGTGACTTCAGACTTCTACTTCATTTGTTTATTAACTTTAGAACAACCCAATAGTCTACTTTAATCAACAAAGACATCAGTGAGGAACATGGATATCTTTCCTGTCCAGGTTCAAGTTCCTGAATTTATTCAAGTTTCTTAACTTGGTACAGTTTGAAGATTGAAGTCAAACCCTGGATGGATGATTTCTTGCTCTGACATTTTTACTCAATTGTTTGAGCATTTTATCAAAACGGAATTATAATATAATTTTGTAGAATAGGGTCACATCTAATAACGATAAGATTTTTAAAACGCTCAAACGTAGATGCTGATCTCCATGGCTCCGACCGTTTCAAAAAAATAAATTAAATTAATTTTTTTTTTAGAATCTCAAAGTAGAGTTTCATAATCAGATTGAACATACAATACAGTCTATAATCTTATCTAGCCACACTTTAAATTGTGTTAGTGTTGGACATGTTAGGCTATGGGCTGCGGTATAGTATTATATTTAGAGATGGCCACAAGCTGGGTTTGGGGCGGGTAGACCTAATTAATTTGAGACCCGAACCTCAATTTGCAGACGGAACCCAAATTTAAATCCAACATGAATAGTGGTTTTATAGGTTTGCAATAATTTTTTATTTTATTTTGTTTATTTTTTATACAATATAGAAATTTTTTTACAGACTTGAACCCTAGTTCTTGCCCTCTCACACCTCACAAGCACTTGTACTTATTGAATAATCATCATGTTAAAGATGCGCAGTGGTGCAATAAACCATATTAAAAAATGTTGAGTAATACCACTATTTTTTTTTAAAAATTCTTTTCTTTTTATTTTAGGTTATATTTTAAACTATTAGACCAACACAATCCCAAAGCAAAGCAAAGACTCAGAGACATAGTGAGAGAGAGAGAGAGAATCCAAAGCACTGAATCCGAACGCACCACCATTCCCTCTGGCAACGACTTGGTCTGGGCTGATGTGTCGCTTCTTCTTGAATCCGCATGCAAAGGTTCTTTCCTTCTTGCCCTAACTCACTTTCTCTCTCTCGCTTTCCATCTCTATTTGTTTCCCGAGAAATTAGATTTTTTTTTTTTCCATCCCCTACACCTAAAACTCACCCTTTCCTTCCCCTAAAATCAAAACCCAAAACTCAGATTCTCCCACCACCGCCGCCGCCGTTGCCACCACAGATCACCGCCACTGTATCTTTTGGTTTTCCTCTTTGTATTATGCGACTCATTCTCTACTTGTTATTATTTTCAATTGAAAATCAAACTCCATACCCAAAGCCTAGGTACGCTTGCTTTCCTCTTTCTCTTTTCTCCAAATTTAAGTTTTTCAATTGAAACCAAACAAAGGAAAAGCAGCCTACTGAATGATGCAAACAAAGAATTTTTTTTTTTTTTTTTTTTTTTTTTTTTATAATTTGGAAATATGACTTAGGTTTGGTATTGTGGTCTGATTGGTTTTGATTTAGGAAGAACAAATGCTTAACATTGATTTGTAAAGCCTTTGCTTTTTTTAATTAGGGTTATTTTAGGCAGGGTACCAATGGTCATTTTTCTTTGATTTTTAAATTCCTCAGTTTAAATTATTTAACAAATTTATCATCTTTGGCTTCATGTTGACCTTTGGTTCTTTGCTGTTCAATTCTCTATAGGTCCACCAAGTTTCTTTCTTTTTTCACATCTTGTGCTTCTTAATGAAGTTTAGGTGAATACCAGTTGCTTATTTTGGATTCTCAATTGTTATTCAGGTTCTTTGCATTAGAATCAGTAAGTAGAGGTATTTATGTGGTGTGTTTGTAAACTTATAATGTAAGCCTACTGTGGGAATTTGATTAGGCTTCTGATTTTGTTGGGTTCATTTGATTGATAATATTGGTGGATATAGGCCAATACTTTGCATCATATTTCTGCTTTTGAGTGGGAAAGATACTATCTTTAGGTGCTTTTAAGCTTTATATTATGTTGGTTGTTGTATTAAGTTGGTCTGATTTTTGATAATAAACCATATTGACAGTGGTAGTTACATGTGTTTTATGCAGTTTAGCTTCTTGAAAGCATGTTTTTGGAGTTGCAATTTCAATGGAATTATTAATTTTTTGTTCCAATTTTTTTTCAGGCCCTTTTGTTCTATTATAGTTTTCAACGATTTAATTTTGATTTTGTTTTTTTTGTTTTTTTTGTTTTTTTTTGGTAATGAAGATGTGTTGTGCAAAGAGAGTTGGAGAGAGAGATCTACAGGAGGCCCTTCACTGTTAGACCGGTGCCCTTTAATACTGATGAAGAGATTGTTGTATTAATTGTTGATCTAACACAACCAGATGAAGCATGGAGTTGAATATTATGTATTTGAGATTGTTCTGGTATTGGACAAATTCTTTTTCTTCTCTTTTAGTTTTATATTCTTGCACAGATTGTTTGTTCTTCTATTTTCCATTATTATTATCATTTTTTTTATCTGAATGCAACCAAATGGCCAATCTTTGGAAATCTGGCATTTTTTTTTTTATAAATGTGTTATTTGATTATTAGGGGTCTATGTGTTAGGAGGAACTGAAGCATGACTATAAGAAGAAGAATGAAAAGCCACTTCAATCTTCATATTTTATAATTTTAATGAGAACCAAAACAGTCACAATGAATCTAAGAGGAGATATGAAAAACTTGAAATCTTTGACTTTCAATTCTTTTATTTGTTTGTATATTATATGACTAAACATGTACCAAACATTGACTTTGTTATCATGCGATTTTTCATAATTGTTGGCTCATTCTAAGAAATCACAATGTGTATCACTATTGAACTCTTTTCTCCGTAAAAAAAAAAAAAAGGGTATTTGGTATCAGATGCTGACTGGTAAAAATAAGCTGAGTGGATGTGTTTTGCTTGATTAAATGATGGAGATTACTAACAAATTGTTTCTTATGATTTAGTATTTATTTGTGTCTTACACATTACAATTAGGTTTTGGATTTTGAAAATTTTCTTGGTTTTAATAGTTGAAGGATGGGAGAGAGGAAGGTGCTAAACAAATACTATTCACCTGTCTTCAACCTAGAGGCTTTTGAGGGGTCAAGCACACATGATGCTCCCCATAAGTAGATGTTATTGGTGACAATTATTTAGGTATTCGAAGGTTCTGATTCTACTTCAAATGTACAAATGCTTTGCTGAGCTTACCATCAAGACTGACCCACAAAATTTCAACTATATTGTTGAGTCTGGTGCTACCAAAAAATTTGAATCTGTGTGAAGAGGATGAGGTAAAATAAAAGAAATAAAAATAAAAGTCTTGCAATCTTTTGTACATATAACATGGTTTTTGACTAAATATTTTGATTATTCTTTTAATTCATTAGGCAGTAGAGACAATAACCATAAAAGAGAAGTTGGAGAGATGGAAGATGCAATGAAATGTTTAGAGAACAAAAACCTTGGATTTGAAAAGAAAAATAGACATCAATACTACACTAGATGGGATGAAATCTATGAAGTTATTATTTGCTTAACCAATTCTATTTTTATTTATTAGGGTAGGCTATCATCTCACAGTGCCACAAATGGAATCTTTAAGTCTCAAATGGCCTCTGTAAATTTTAAGATTACATGATGATAGATCAAAGTAGAAAGCCATGAAGGTTGTCTCTGGCCTTTCAAGTATAGGATTTCATTTTTTGGGATGCTCTTCAAAGCATATACTTCGTTATGTGATGGCAATTTTTCTTTTAAATTTTCCTTCAAATTCACTCACTTCAAATTCACTCACTTTCTTAAAGTAATTTTTATTTTCTTTAGTTTATAATATGTAGGTCTTTATTTTTCGTTCAACTTTTATGGGTTCAATTCTTTTTCTTTTATTTCATGGACTTAATCGGCAAACAAGGTACCTTCACATGGTACTGCTCTTTCTTATCAATTTTCAGCTTCAATCTTCTTAGGTTTAATCCTTATTCAAATATGTTAAAACTTTTAAGGTTTTTGTTTTAATTGGTGGTAGTTGAGACTTGAGTGAGGATCTTGCAAAATATGCAAAAGTGTTAGTATCAGGGGCTGATGGATTGGGCTGTGAGCTACTAAAAGACTTGGCTCAGTCAGGTTTCCAAAATCTCAAGGTTATAGACATAGATAGGATTGAGGTAATCAATCTCAGGAAAAAAAAATAAATAAATAAAGTTCAGGTTTTTTTTTTTTTAAATCATCACACCCATGTCATAAGTAATTTAGAAAATGTTACCATATAATAATAATAATAATAGAAAATTAAAAAAAAAAAAAAAAGGTTATTTGGAAGATGTTGAAGCACTTGGGCAAAGTAGGTAAATGAGATCTATCAAGTATCTATCTTCCTATTTAATGATTAATTGTAAGCATATAAAACAGGTAGTCATGAAGGTTTCAGTTGCAATAGTGAAACTTGGGATAGTATTTAACATTTTATGGCTTTTACAGAAATTGTGAACTTGAAGTAGAGGAATGAATTTTGTTGCCCAGTTGTGATGGGTGTGAACCCTCATCCCTCAATTTTTAGCAAAGACAACATTCCTGGTGGCTGTGATGTCAAAGTTTACTTCATGCTTTTTCATTTCATTTTTTACAATTTTGTGGAAAGAGTAATGGAATTGAAGTTGAATAAGACGAAAGAGAATCTTTTTTATGGTATGGCAATGGTATCTTCTGCATTGTCACAATTTGGCATTCCAACTTCTATGATTGGTGAGAGCATGTATTGGTAACTATTTCTTCACTGTGTTGGCGTGCTTGACACAGCAATACGTAATGGAAATTTATGGTGTTGAGGACATAGATATAGTTGTTTCTTCAAGTAATTTCTATTTAAAACCGTGGTAAACTACATCTAGTTTCGATAATGATTTATAGAAAGAGAATGATCAAAACTTTACTTTTACTTTTAATATAAAGCTACATTCCATTTGCAATGAGATGTTGACTCCAATGCCATTGATGATTTACGAAAGTCCCCTCTCTATATACCTATTATCAATAAGTTATTTATGAAATGTTTTCCACATTGTCATTTGACCCTTTGACAATAGATTAATAGTTTTGTACATGAGCTATGATGCCACTTAGGTTGATTACTTGATATCAATATAGAAAGAAATAGACTCAATATAGAAAGAAATCAATTTAAAGTCAAAGCTTTAAATCATATGTAGATAACTTAATAAGATATCTAAAAGATACATGTGACTACCACCCACCCTTGTAGGTGTGGGATGGTGCCTCCCCAAGCACGAAGTGGATAGGTGTTTAGTGGGGGAGGGGTCGAGTTGTAAGGTTAACAGCATATTGATATATGTATTTCTTAAGAAGCACGGACTTGAGTATGGACAAGGACGGAGCCAAGACTCGAAGTGTGGGGGGCAATTTTGCTATTAGTTGAATGTAGTAGCTCTGCCCTCCGACTCTGTTGCTTAATCGTTAAGGGGTTTTATTTATTTATTTATTTTTGTGTGTGTTTTTTATGTGTGTTGCTTCTAAGTAAGGCAAAATTGTTTCATTTTAAATTTATTAAAGGGTCGAGCTATTTGTTTTGGGTAAAATTGTTTGATTAAGCTTAATTTTTTCTTAGCTTTGCTAATGGTAAATTTGTTGTTGGCTAATTTTTTTGGACTTGTATATTTTATTTTAGATTTTAGATCTATATATTTTTTAATGGCCTTTTAAATGAGGAAAGTGCTAGAACTACAAATTTTTTTACAAACTACTGATGTGATGATGTAAGTGGTGGACCTAGATGCTAACTACTAAATGATGTAGAAAATTTTGTGCTTGTAGCATTACTCGTAAAAGATTTAGTGATAATATTAAGAGGGTAAATTGTAATTTTATAAAACAAAGTTGCTAAAATTTGTTCTTACGTAATACTAATATTTAAAATAAAAAAAATTAGGGGGGCCCATTGCCCTCAAGGTCCAACTATGCCTCCCTCCCTAAGTATAAATACAACATGGGATACGAGCAATTTTTGAAAAAATTATAACATGGTATATAGTGTGACACTCCAAATGAAGCGTCTTTGCTTCCTAATGTATACCTTGGGAAAGGGGGGGAAAAGGTGACTGGTTATTTCAACAGAAATTTATACAGAACAATACAACAATAGACAAACAATTAACTGCTTGCTTTGGTTGAAAAAATACAAATGTCACAGTTTGAGGCCGTATATTTTCTTCTGATTTTAACCTCATTGAGCACAGAATGACAATTCATCTTTACCTAGAAAAGAAATAATGTAATGTCAATATTTTTTATAATTTGTAAATTCTGTAGGCTTGAACCATGAATTTGATTCCTGCCAAATTGATTTAGCATTTTGTTCATGTGGATTCCTAAACTAAGCAGCCCTCAGCTTTTCCAATTTGCCCTGACCCAAATCTTCAGAGTAAAGCATGCCATTGGGAGACAGAAGGCGCCGAAGTGAGAGGAAAAACCGAGCCTGGAAAACAAAAAGTAGTCAAAAAAGTTCAATTAGATAGTATTACACATATGCAAGCAGGGGATGTAACTCTTACCCATTGAAATCCAATAAGAACAAACCAATAGCCTGTCAGACCATATCCCCTACTGATCACAAGCTGGGGAAAAGAAAGATAGGAGGGACTTATTAATGCATTGTGAGCTAAAGAACATGTAAAAAGGACACCAGAAGATCAAGAAACAGATCTGTACCAATAGTACAAGTGAAGCTACAGAAAAGCATCCGCTCATTGACAAACTAAGAAATTTAAGATCCCGTCCAGCCTACAGAAAGAGCAAACTTTATTTATAATTTAGCAAGTGCCTTTTGGCCTCAAGGTGAGGAGAAGGGGAAGGAGAGATACAGACACTTCAATTTTAGAGTTTGTGCATATCTTATGCAGGTAACTTCACCATAGTAAACGCATTTGATCATGAATTGAATGGGGCTGCCATCCCAGCAGAGCCATTTTCATTAGCAGGTTTAGGCTCACATTTCAGGTCTGGCATGGAGTTGGGGAAATATGCATCACAAAACCATGATAATGTGGGCTAGGGCTTTCTTGCTATAATTGGGAATTACAGCAAGATTCCCTAAATTCAGCTACATTATGTAATTCATTGAGCAGGAAACGCAACCAAATTAATGGTGGTCAATCAAATTCCAGTGGTATAGATGTTTCCAAAAACAAAAGGAGACCATGATATAAGGGTGACGACATTCATGACTTATTTCTGGTGAAGAACTTATTTATTTGTGATAGGAACACTTTGTGAGTACAAGATAGGGGAAAAGCATAATTGTGTATGCCCACCTTGTCCCACATATGCAACCATTTAACAGTTGGAAAGAGGAAATATAGCAAGTAGCTAACAGTGAACACCAAGTGGCCAAATCATGCGCAAACTGCAAAGAACCCTGTGCTTTGTTTGGGGCTGCGGGGAACTCTTTGATCCTATAGTGCAGGCCCTCTTTTTTGGCTAAAAAACAAGTGAGGGAAAGGGATTGAACCCAAGTTCTCCTCTATGGGAGGACCAGGCAATACCATTGATCCACAAAGCTTTAAGCTGTCATGAATATACACAAGGGGGGCATACATTAGACCTTTTTGTGACCGCATAATTCAGGCAACTACTGTAATTAGGAGAAAGCAGGGGAAAAAACCAAGTCTTTAAAGAGAGCCTTCTATTTCATCCCCATGTTTTGAAAAAACTCCACAATACTCGGCATAGAACCACTAAAAGATAAACAGAGTGGATACCTCAACTGGAACCTTAAATAGACATGACTCTTATATCAAGTTTCAGCAAGCTATGGTCCAAAAATAAGCAAATGACTCATGAGAAAAACACGACCAAGTTCACATTAAAGTAAAACCAAGCATACCAGCAATGTTCCCTCAAGGCTGAGAGTTGGGGGTGTGACAGCTAATGCCATGAAGAATGGAATAAGAACTTGGTGCATCTGCAAGGAGACAAGATTAAACATAAACAATAATCAGATGAAACATACTTGGCCATCTGCAAAAAAATTTGAAAGAGTATATGTTGTCCTCAGAATATCTGCACCTTATATTAATTTCCTCTACCTTTAGCTCAGAACTTAAATAAGATTATATATAATGTTAGTCAAAATTAAGGTAAAAAAAAATGAAATGCCAATGAAACAACACAGACCTGACAAACTTTCCAGGTGTGAGAGCAATGGTAATTTTAGCTTTCTCAGATTTATTTTTGTTATAATACTTTTTGAAATGATAGAAATCCATGTATGAAATATCACTAAAAAAGATGAATCGTCAGCATAAAAGCACTTGTCACAACCCATTTAATACAACATAATTAGGCCAAAAGCAAAAAAGTTTAAAAGACCCATAAAAATATTGATACTACTCATAACAGACAAACTCAAAAGGCAAGAACTAACCTCATGTATGACATTCTGATCCTGTGTAAATATTCTGGGGAACAACCAAGGAACAGATGTTCCTGCAACCCCTAATAGCAATCCAAGTATTGCTCCAATGATGACTAGTGATTTTAGCAACATTCAAGCCTGTTTGATTTAACTAACCACTCAGAATACTTTCAACAAACAAAAATAACTATAAATTATTATGTATATATGTGTGTGTGTGTGTGTCTGTGTGTGTGTGTGTGTGTGCGTGTATATAGAGAGAGAGAGGGAGAGAATCAAGAGATGGGGACCTTAAATGAAACATTCATCAACAAGATGTTAGATAAAACATGATTGTGCAGTAACACTACAACCAAGAACTTAGAAGACTGTAGCATCATTAAAAACAGAAAACAAAAAATTGCTAACCTTTTCCAAACTTCGATGAACTCCATATATTAACTCAGGCATAAATGACTGAGCGGTTTGAGCTAAAGGTTCACCCCATACTGTACATGTGAGGAATGTTTGAAACATGACCTAGAGTAAAGGGTTATTTGTCAATGCAAATGACAATCAGTTTTCTACATAAAGGAAGTCAAAGAAGGGAAGATAGTATTTAGAACTCAAGTGTGGGCAAAACTAACTTGATGAGCGGCCATGGAGTAGGTGCCCAGAGATGCGGCAAAATATGTGAGGAGGGAGAAGAAAGCCACCTAAAAAATTAAAATATCTCAGATACAAAGAGATGATCACATGAGACCAGATACAGCTACAGAATTGAGTAATACAATATAATGTAACCTTAGACATCATTGTTAAAAACACCAGAGCAGCAAGCCCAAGTACTGTCAGAAGTTCATCAGGTGATGGAACAGAGATGGAAAATGCATTGTACCCTTTCTTGTTCAGAGCTTCAATCATCATATATCCTGCAATAACCTAGAATAAATGCAGGTGAGTAGCAATATAAAAAGAAAGCAAGTGCATATCTGCTTGGCTGCAATGAGAATTCATCAATAACAGCATAGGATAAATAATATTTAACCCAAACAAAATAATATATAATTTTTCATTCAGCACACCTGGGAGGCCATTGCAGCCCATGCTGCACCAGCAATACCATATCCCAAGAAACTGCACAGGACTATATCACCAATGCCATTTACAACACTAGCCACCGCCAAAGCCTTCAAAGGTCCCCAGGAATCTTTCATCCCAAGACTGGGAAACGAAAAGAGAATATCAGATACAAACTTAATGAGGCAGCAAACATTCCCAATTTCATCAAGCAGGCTAATATCTGATTTGAGATGAGCAAATTGAACTGTATCACCATCAAACACCAAGTTTCCCAACATCTTACAAACACAAATGAAACATAATTAATCATTGTTAGAAGACTTTGTTGGAAAAGGATGCCTATAGCACTGAATAAGGCGTTCAAAAGGATGCAAATAGAACCAAATAAGGCATTTCAGAACTAACAAAACTTGTATAGTGGTTCTAATATAGTTAACAAATAAATGTACCACCAGGTCAAGAACAAGTCTAAAAAACCAGGTAAGGCATATGACCTCATTCGGTAGAAAACAAACAGAGCTAAAGCACAGTATCACCTTGCACTCTGAGCAACCCATCCAACAAGAAGTGCAGGCCATGCTAAGCCCAAATCGAAATGGCTATGGATTTGAACTCTAGAGAAGGATTACATTTGCATTAATCTCACAATATTTTCACAACAACAAGCTCAAATTGAAATTTTGGAAATCCTATATAGTAATTTTTTTTTTTTTTGAAGAAACATATAGTAATTTTTTGGAAGAGAATAATGGAATTGGAATTTACAATACCTAAAGCAGCGAGCTCAATGGAGCTACCCTGGCCGATAACCGCGGTGTCAATGAGACTCATCAACGGTCCACAAATCCAAAGCCCAGTGGCGGGCCCAGTAAACATCATAATCTCCTTCATTTGCTTCCATATATTCTCGCTTCCCAATTCCGAAACCTTTTCTTCTTCTTCTTCTTCTTCTCCCGAGACCGAAACGATATCAATTTCGGGGCCGATGTTATCATTGCCGATGAGTTCTTTGTTATTGCTGCTAATGCGAGAAGCAGTTACTATCCGATTCCGAAAGCCATTTTTCGGCGTGGAAATGAGTGATAAATTAGAATGGAAAAGAGAGATGGGGAAGCGAGGTGGTGGTGGTGGTTTGTTGGAGACGAAGGTTGGGTTTTGGAAGAGAGGAGTGTTGTGAGATGTTAGGGTTTTGAATTGCATTTTTGAATTGGGAATGGGAAGAAGCGGAGAAAACTCCAGCTGAACTATCAAGAGAAAGAGAAAGGACGAAGACGAGAGAGGAAGAGAGGAAGAGAGAAAGATTAACATTACTACGTAGTCTACAAACACAGGCGAGGAGGAGAGTGACTCAGAAAGAGAGTGGTTGTCTGTTTTCTCTGTTAAGTTTTCGAAACCAAACACGTGGAGCCGGATCAACTATCAATTTGTGATTTGTTGTAGAAGTAGCATCGCTTTTTCTTAAAGATAAATGATATCTCTACAATATTTTTAGGCTAAAATATTATTTTCGTCCTTAAACTATAACAAAAATTCATTTTTCGTCTCGAAATTTTCAAAAGTTTGTTTTTCGTCTCTAAACTATCACAAAAGTTCTATTTTCCTCTCTAAACTTTCAAAAAATAGAACTTTTGAAAGTTTAGGGACGAAAAACAAACTTTTGTGATAGTTTAGGGACGAAAAACAAACTTTTGAAAGTTTAGGGATGAAAAACAAACTTTTGAGATAGTTTAGGGACAAAAATGATATTTTACCCATATTTTTACAACAAATTCTAAGTGGCAAATTGTTATGGATTGTTATTGTTGGGGCAAAAAAGTAATCTTAGTGTTAGTTTCAAATTTGAACCAATAACAAATAACCACCTGTGATTTGTTGTAAAAATATTGCAAAATTATTATAGACGTAGCATCTCTCTTTCTTAAAGAGAAACTAGCCTCTGAGCATGCGCTCACGCGCGTGCTCTGAGGCTCTTCTATTATTTCGGAAAATAGTTAATAATTTACATCTAGTATAAATTAGAATTACTACATTTTTCAATCACAAAAATATTTAGAGGTGTGATGAGTGTTATGTGTAGAGAAAGGTTAATAATTTAATATTTGGTACAAATGCATAACACTCATCACACCCCTAGGTATTTTTGTGATTAAAAAATGTAGTAATTCTAATTTATAATAGATGCAAATTATTAACTATTTTCTAAAATAATAGAAGAGCCTCACGAGTGTGCTCAGAGGCTAGTATACATTTGTGAATTTTTTGTTGTGCGTATGATTTTTTGTTTGATTTAATTTGTATAGCAATTTACTTAATTGTTTGGTCAGATTAAAATTGATTGGTAGCTGATTTTGAGTGTAATATATAATTTTCAATGTCTTTTACCCCTCAGATTTAATTTTCACAAAGATGGAAATAGGATTAAGGCTCGGTTGAAGTAAAAGAAAATTTAAATAGTATTAATTTCTTAAAACACCAAGAATACCATTTGAGAAGTCCACCTATTCTGTAAGTTTAATATCAAGCGATGTAATTTTTTTTGGTACCTCTATTATTTTTTTGAACCCAAGCCCAACAATTTAACGAATGAAAATTATTCGTTTTGTGTTGTGAACTTTGTAATGACATAAAAAGATATACCGGTCATGGAGTGTCAGAATTATAATTTTTTATTTAACTGAGAGTTATCAATTTTTTTTTTTTTTTTAAATCCTAAAAGGCAGCCACTTATTCCTAAAAGGTAGCTAGTTATTGCACATCCATAACAAAATTTTTAAATTCTAAAGACTCTCACATTGTAAACTCAGAATTTTTTTTTATTCAATTTTTTCAAGTGGTAGTTATTTAATCCTAAAAGATAGGCACTTAGTACACATCCATAACTTAGGATGCTTAAAAAAATTTTTAAAAAAAATCAAAATTCAAAAAAAAAAAAAAAAAAAAAAACTGAGAAGGGTGGTCAACGTTACCATTGCTTTAATTTTAAAAAAAAATTAAAATTTTTTTTTTTTAAAATGAGAGTTATCACTTTTTTTAAAAAAAAAAATCCTAAAAGGCAGCCACATAGTCCTAAATGGTAGCTAGTTATTACACATCCATAACCATAACAAAAACTTCAAATGCTAAAGACTCTCACAACTCAGATTATTTTTATTCAATATTTTTAAAACACATGCCATGCCCATGTAAACTCTAGGGTACAGAAGCATTGAAGGAGTCAATTCAAACCTAATTTTTTTTAATAAAAAAAATCTATATTTAAATTAAGGAGGAATATCAAGGGTTGCTTGTCGTTCCAAAGAATTTTTTCATGGCTGCATTCATACTTGGAATAGTCTTTATTGATAAAATACTATTATTATGAATTGTATAATTCTAGATTCGTCGAATTAAAAAATAATGTATTATTGTATATATATCATGAATTGTGGCCATAATCTAAGCAAGGATGTTTCACTATTTCTCAAATATAAATTCATCACATGTACCTGCTATGCAATCTAACAAAATTGTTGATATATCACCCTAAAAAAATTCAAAAAAAAAAAAAATAGAGAGTAAGGCTTAAATGTAAGAAAAATAACAGAAAAAAAATAATAGGAGAAAGAGAGAGCACCACTTAGAACACATACACAGAAATAATTAGTCAAACCCAATAACCACAAAAAAGACAAATATTATATCATTCCCACTTTTTAAAAAAGACTCATTAATTAGAGAAAATATTAAACACTCATCAAACTGACCAAAAAATAGAAAAGAAAAGATTAAAAAAGAAAAGAAAAAAATAAGATAATGATATGAAAAGGATAATGATAACAAAGTAAGAAAATCAAATATAAACCAAATACTGGAAAAAAAAAAAAAAAAAAAAAAAAAAAAAAAAACACTCATTTCAGACCGAAAGTAAAAAACCACGAACTATTTTGACCCAACAACACTGTTCTATTACTGTGAAGAATCCCTCAATCTCTACCTTTGGTGGCATTATTACAATATTCTCCAGTGACTCATTCCAAGGGCTTCTTCTTCGGAGAGTCCATTTCAAATGAATTTTCACATAACTTGCTTGACTGTAGTGTTGCAATGCTGAAACCATTATGAACCAATTAGTTTTGAATTTAAATAATTTAAGAGAGAGACCTAAACAAACCTGAATTTGTTGATGTAGTCAGAGTGAAAGATTTCAGACGTATTGATTTGTAATGCATATTCAAGATAAATTGATATGTAGTGCTTTGATGGGATAAGGAAATGATAATTATAACTGTACATGGCTAATCCTCATTTCAAATTTGAATCCAACTTGTACGTGGGTAATCCCCATTTTGAATTCAAGTGCAGGTGGGTGGGTTAATGGTATTGGCAGTGAAGGTGGGTTTGAAAGATTGAATACAGGCAGTTTTTTTTTCTTTTTTTATTATTTTTTATTTTTTTATTTTATTCTTGTACTATTGTATGTGTCTACGTGGGTTTATAACGTTTTCACTTTTCTTTCTTTACTTTTTTTTTTTTTTTTTTGGTCAAGGGAAACCGGGTATTAAAAAAAAAAAAAAGGTTAAGTCTTGATAAAGGAAAAAAGGAAAAAGAAAAAAAAAAAAAAAAAAAGTGAAAACATGGAGTAATGCTTAGTTTGAAAATCAAATGTATTTATAAAATAAATAAATAAATAAATCAACTGTACTTAGACGTGGGAATTAAACATTGCCTATTTTGTAGGAAGTGAGAGTTAAAGATGTATTTTTACTATGTTATCCTCAAGTTCTATCTCTACTTAAACTTAGGGTGTAGAGATACTTTAGAACAAAAAAAATCTGGACCAAACAGGTGCAACCCCTTAAATAGTAGTATAGATGATATATCTACAACATTTTTATAACAAATTCTAATTGGCAAATTGTTATGGGTTGTTATTGTTGGGGCAAAAAAGTAATCTTAGTGTTAGTTTTAAATTTGAACCAATAACAACTAACCACCTATGATTTGTCGTAAAAATGTTGTAAAATTGTTGTAAACGTAGCATTTCTCTTTTTTAAATAGACAGTTTCTTCTTCTTCTCTCTCCTATTTTTTTTTTTTTTTTTGGTAATATTGTTTTGGGTAAACTACCTGAGGTTCAAGCTAAGCGTGAGTTTGCCCGGCAATTAAGGTTGCGTTTGGTTCAATGTAAAATGATTTTAAAATATAAAATATTTTTAAGTGAAAATATTTTTTGGAAATGAAAATGGTTTCAGGTGTTTGGTCCCATCACAAAAAATATTTAAGAAAATATTTTAAGGTGTTCGGTTGTGTTTCTGAAAATTCTCTAGAAAACACATTTTCTCACATTTTCTCATCTTCCAAACAAATATTATAATAGAAAATATGAATATATAAACCAAATCAACAATAACACATAACAAAAAAAAAAATCAGTCTTTCTCAAATGTAAGCACCAATCGTGAGAGAAGGAGAGGGAGAGATAGATTGAGAGAAAATATTGGTACAGGTCCACAGATCGACGAATGGGTCTGACAGTAGAGAGATCGGTAGGTGGGTCTGAAGGAGGCGATGGCGACAGGGACAAGATTGGTTTGTAGATCAGAGATCGTGGATGGGTCTGATAGCTTCTCGGCTTTGGTTGGTCAAAGGGACAAAGAGAGGAACAGAGAAGAGAAAGCTTCCTTGATCGGCAGTGTAGACCTGTGGCAAAGATGATGATGATTCGGTGAGGCTGAGGCATGAACCTACGGCGCGATTAAACCGGCAAAGGGGACGAGGACAGTGATCTGGTGTGCTGGGGTCGAGGACGGTGATTTGACGGTGCTGGGGTGCGATCTCGGTAGTGCTTCAGGCGGCGCGATCTCACCGGTGTTGGGGTGTGACGACCGGTGCGATCTGGGGTTGGGGCCGGTGTTGGGTGCGACAGGACCGATGCTTCTAGTGCGATCTCCTTGCTGTTTCTCTCTCTCTCTCTCCTATTTTCTTGGGGTGGAAATCATTTGAAGGTAAAATAAAACCTAAAAATGAATTACGGGTGAGGCAGGGTATTTTACAGTCAACGCGGAAAATAAATTCCATTTGACCCAATTTTCTATAGCTACCAAACACGAAGACTGGTGTAAAATGATTTCCTAAAATCATTTGAAGGCAAAACAAACACAGCTTAAGTTACATTTTGCATTTTTTTTAGTCTCACGGTACTGTTTATGAACCATCAAACCCATGAAAAACACTACAATCACTCACTGCTACAGTATTTTGTGTTTTAAAAATTATTTTACTACAGTATTTTCAACAATAAGTATTTATTTGGATTGCACTAAAATACTATGCATCTGTGTTTCCCAGCAATAGGCATTTTTTTTAATGGGTTTGGTGCACTATTCATGGAACCCGTAAGTATTTTTTTCAGCAAAAATAATTTTAAAACTGGGTCTCACGGTACTATTCACACATTTAAAAATTATTTTGCTACAATATTTTCAGTTTTCAGCAATAAATGGTATCCAAACAGATCTTAAATTTTTAGTTTTCAGTAAAATAAGCAATATCCAAATAGACCCTAATGCCACTTAAGTTCACAACTTAAGTGACCAACTTGGCCCTTGAACACCATTTCATCTGTAGACGCCGTTTAAACCCGTCAATTGTTCTCAGTCTCTCCTCTCTCTTTCCACTTATCTCTTCTCTCTCAAACCTCTCTGACTTTCTCTTTTCTCTCTCTCACCCACGGCGGTCGGCGGCTGAAGATTCCCTCTCTCAACCTTTGGCCATGGCCGAACCCATGTTTTGCTATTAAGATCTTGCACTCTCTCTCAAATCAGTGCCATGAAGACAGTTGGCTAAGGATTTACGAGTTTCTCCTCACCACTGTTGCTGTTGTTCCTCGTTGAAGGCTCCGATTAGTGCTACCGACACTAGCTTTGGTGTTCCTTAACAATGTAAGAAAAAGTTTGTATTTGTGATTTTGTTTAGGTTTGGGTTTGGGTTTCTATACCAAACGTCAAATGTTTGGCGAAGACCCATGAGCTCCATCACTGCCACATGCAACAAATCACACCGACAATGCCACCACTAGTGGTTGGGGGTCTTTCTCTTCTTTTTTCGTTGGTTTGGGTTTTGGTAAATTTAGGACTGAGTTTTCTTATAATAATGAGGATTTGATGATTTTTTTTGTTATTATTTGGGTTTTAAATGTGGGTTTTGGGTATGATCATTTGTGAATCTGTGGGTATTTTCTAATATAAGTTTTGTATCAAAATGGGTCTAATATAGTTTTTTATTTTTTATGCATGATTATGAATCTATGTTTGTAATATGAGATTTTTGTGAGTTTCAAGTTTTATATGGCTATGTGTGTATGTTTGTGTTCTATGACACGGTGTAGCCATGTAGTGTGATTCTTAGAAACTCAAAGATCTTAGCATGAGCTAGGCATTCAGTAAAGGAGAGAGAGCATGAGAGAGAAGAGAGAAGAGGAAAGAGAGAGGAGAGGCTAAGAACAACTAACGGTTTTAAACAACGTTTAGGGATTAAATGGTGTTTAAGGACTAAGTTGGTCACTTTTTAAAAGTTGTGGATTTGAGTGGTATTTTCCCAAACCTCAGGGTAGTTAGTGTAATTTAACCTATTTAAAAAAAAAAAAAAAAAAGTAAATTACAACTTACTCACTTGTGTTTTAACCTAAATTTAAGGAATTCATATCCTCTAGATTTCTAAGGGTACTCTACCAAATAGATTTTCTTAAATTCTAATCACTCTTTAATGATTTAATGATCAAGATTCTGCCATGTCAGAATTCCATTAATAATATTCTTAAAATAATAAAATAATGTTGCAAACAAACAATTAAGATTATTATTAGTAGAATGTTAACATGGTAGAATCTTGACTATTAAATCATTAAAAAGTGGTTAAGATTAAAGGAAATCTACTGGTAGAGTACCCTAGGAAATCTAGAGGATCTGAATCCAAATTTAAGTTGCTTACTTATAATTTGAAATTTGAAATTCCATAATGTAAGTGTTCTATTGAATTCTTTTTTATCTTGTATTTTTGTGTTTTTAGAGGAAAGAGACATAAAAGTGAAAAAAAATTACATATTTAGCCATGTTTTTAACGGAAGTGGATTACAGAACTTTAACTAAGCTAACCTCATGCGAGTAAAGTGTCAAATTTTAAACCACATATAGGTAACTTAAATTTCAATCAAAACACAAATGGGTAAGTTGTAATTTGCCCATTTTTTTAAAAATGTATAATTTGAGTAGTAACTAGTTACAACTTACTTACAATGTGGAGCGGAAATTATTACTTACTCTAGGAATATGATAATGTAATGTGTCATTCTCTCGTGTACTAATTAAATTTGTGGTGAGATCTAATTATAATCATGAATATGGGAAGATGTAATATCACATTAATATATTTTAAAAGTATCTAATAGAAGAAGTTGAAATCAAATTTCTTGCTTTGTAACATCAAGATTCACAACATATGGACTCTTTTTGTAGCCCAAGTCCAAGGTGTATGAGACCTTGGCCCAGTGAGCCCAATACAATAGAATTTGTAGAAAGTGAGTTGGAGAACTGGGTCTTAGCAAAATTAACAACGGCTAATAAGGAGTTTAAGTATGATTAAACAATAACAAAGTCAATAATACTTGAGTGAATGTGAAGTCCGAGGAGGTAAATTGTATTATCAATCCCTTTAAGATGATTACAAATGCTGCTTTTCTTGCTATAACGTTCCTTCTTTCTTTTTAGCCCCCTTCTTCGTGGAGGGGTTCTCACATTATATAGTTCTCTTGGATCATCCTCACCTTACATTTGTTAATCACCTGAGCCATCACTTGAGTGCCCATCCCATCAAACACCCCTTCTGGCTTTCTGTGAGTGGCGGTGGCCAAGGCAACACTATTTAGGGGTCTTCTCCACATAAATGTAGCCAAAAAAGTAATTGCAATGCATTAAATACAATGGTAGCAGCTTTTTCTTAGATATTTATTAGTTTCCATTATTCTTGTATATATATATATGATACCCATCCTTACCACTAAAGCCCTCTGGAAGGTTACGTGAGTTGTCGGAATATAGATTTGAGCCACGTCACCATATCCGAGGAGTAATTCCTCGTCGGACCACTCTTCGCTCGTCCATTACCTAGGAGATTCTATGATTGGAATCTTCCATAATTGTTTTCCCTTCCTTGGACCAACTTATGTCTTCAACTTGTGGATTAGGCCCAAGGCCCAATATGTAATTTTTGGGCCTTCTATCCCTACAATAGCCCCTCAAAATTCTGGTTTTTTCCTCGTATCCGAGGAGAAAAAGTGGGGTTCTGATTTGTTAAGAATCAGGAACATTAAATCCCTGAGTTAGCACGTGTGAGAGTGCGGTTTTATGCACCTCATAATTACTTTTAATGCTTCGGAGACCTTAAAGCGTCATTAATTGCTCCAGGCAACGCTATGTCCCTTGCATCTGATGGTGAAGCGTTCATCGAACGACTGACATCTTCCCTTGGGTTTTGTGCAAGGTAACTCCCTCCAGTTTTGTCCTCTATATAAAAAGCCTCGAGGGAAACCGCTTCTCTTCATTTTGTACACTTTCAAGTTCTCTAGAGATTTCAAACATTCAAACCCACCAAGTTTCCTAAATTGCTAAGCTTTCCACACTGTTTTTCCAAGAAATCTTTGGGAATTTCTCTAAAGTTTTCAGGGATCACCATATGTCTTAGTTCTCGTAAGTTCTAGTTTCTTTAAACCTTTCTTTTCTCCTCGGCCTTCCAGTTATTATTTCCCCCATTGTCAATTTCAATAGTTTCCCTTTAATATATTAAAATGGGTAGGTTTAAGCATTTAGTTGACTCCTCTGCCAAGATAGAGGCCTTTAAGAAGACATACCATATACCACAGGATGTCACATTGAGATACTGTCCCCCAGAGCAAATAGTAACAAACCAAGAAGAGGGAGAGGTCATAATCCCCATGATAGCTTTCATAGAGGAGGGGAATGAACCTTCCTATGAGTAGGATAATAAGAGAATACCTCATCAACCATAGGATATGCCCTCACCAGTGCGCACCTAACCTTTTTAGGGTCCTAGGAAGTGTTGATGCTCTAAACGAGTATCTGGACTTAAGACTTACTTGGCACAACGTGGTTCACATGTATGAGTTCCACAAACAAAAAGGGGTGGGATTTTACCTTAAATCCCGATCGAATGTTGTCAGACTCATCTCGTGTCTCCCCAGGTCTAACAAGGGGATGAAAGACGATTACCTAATTGCTTCAAGGGCGTGGCATGATAGACGTCATTGCCTAGTCTGAGAGGGAGAGCCAGGTAGGATGCCTTAGAATTAGGTTTTATAACAATAGATTTAGATTCTTTAACCTTGAACTTGTTCTACTTCTTTTTGCCTTGCTCTTTCTTATTGATGGATTTCAACTTTCTAATGGTGTTTCGTTCTTTGTTTGTGTTCACAAATAAGAGGCATATAGCTCCAAGGCTCAGCTTAACAAATGTTGAAGCCCTCAATTATCTATTAAGGTCCGAGATCTTCATAAGCGCAGATAGGCAGCTGCGGGCCGTCTATTTAATCTTGGACTTTCAACCTCTCTTAGAGACATTTCAAGAGGTTAGCCATGCCATAAGAGCTGGTGACCCACGTATAGCACGAATAGATGTATCTCAGCCCAACTTCTTGGCCCCATACGACCTTCCACCAGTTGCACATCCGTTCCAGCAAAACATACCTCTGGTCGTCTAACCAGTTCAACAAATCCACCTAGAAGCAGCAGCAGTCAGAGAAGGGATTGACTCCTCGAGCTCCTCGCTTAAAGAAGAAATCGATAAATTTCAATTCGAAGAGGAGGAGACGCAGGGAGTACAAGTGATCCCGATATCAGACGCCGAGGACGAGCCAGACAGACAATCCAGCATTCACGTCCCCACCTTGGTGATTTCCCGCCCAGAAGATACTTCTGAAGAAGAAGAGGACGAAATGACTCCAAACAAAGGAGGCACAAGTTTGCGAGACCTTATGGCTACAAGGGGCAAAGGCTCCACCTCAAAAGATGCCCATAAACCCCAACCTACAGCTAACCTTCCACCTTCTCCCCCTCTCCCGATGACCTCAACCAGTTTACTGCCCAACCCAGATTTGAAGAAGAAAAGGAAGGTGCCAGAGGTGCAAGAAATGGAAGAGGACGAAATGATCCCTTAGAAGGGGGCGAAGCAGCCCAAACATGCAAGAGATAAACAGGCATCCTCCGTAGAGAGCAAAGAGGACTCTCAAGGCGCTGATGTGCGCCGATCACCACGCACATGGTCCCCGAAAATGGAAGTGGACGGTGCCTCTATCCTTGTGGATGCCTCGGTCTGAAGCTTCCAAAGGGGGTATGCGGGCCACATTGCTAAAGCCCTTGAGCAACTACTTCTCTTGCTGAGAGATATGAAGGCTTACAGGCGTTTTAAGCAGCATGAGCTCTTCCTGTCCCTAAAGAGGGACTTGGCTATGGTAAGTACTTAAGTACATTTTGCATTTCATCCTTAGTTGCTTTATTTATCATCAACATTTGTTCATTCCTTTCTCCTTGTATTATTTTTTTTATGTGGATTTCTTTGGCTTTTTCTGTGCAGATTACCCAATAGGTCTTTGTGGCCGAGGAGTGGGTTAATAGTAAGAGCAACCAAGCCTGAGCAGAGACCCACTCCCGTGCCAAGACCGAGAAAATCCTGGGGGCACTCAAGGAGGAACATGCTAACCTAACCAATAAATTTACTGTCTTGGAGAGGGAGCGGTTGAGTGCTATGGCCGGCTCAAAGAGCGCTGAGACTCAAGTCAAGGATCAGCGCAAGAAACTCCATATGACGGAAATTGAGCTGGCCACAGAGAAGCAGCATGTTTTGGACTTAAAGGTTGAGCTAAAGAAGGCTAGGGAGGCAGCCCAGTTGGCCAAGGTAGCATTGGAGGCCGAAAAGCAAGCTTCTTATCTGCTTGGCGTGGAGGAAACACAGGTGAGGCTTGCCGAGAAGCTTTCTGAGGTTTGCAGGGACTATTGCGCCATATCCTAGGATAAAGCCCTTGATATTGCAAGCGTCCCTGCAGACTCAGTGTGGAGATAACCTAGGAGCATTTACTATCATCCAGAAATCCGTGTTGTCCTAGATGCCACCACTTTTGCTACTGACCCTGCTCAAGAGATCTCGGAGCAACCCCTGGCTATCCAAGATGCTGATCAAGGCTAGGGGGCCAAGAGGATCAATGAAAAGAGTAAGGGTGAGGGGAAAGAGCCTTTAGCAATAACCGAGGATGCTGCCAAGGCCAAGGAAGGTGAAGCTAAGGTCAAAGAGACAGAGCCTAAAGACAAAAAAGCTGATCCCAAGGCTAAGGACAATGTCACCTCCCAGTCAAGCCAGAATGCAAACCCTTCAGCCCCTAAAACAAAACCTTAACCCCTAGGGTCTTTTTATAGTATGTCCTTTCATTTTTTGTACTGGCATTCTGCCATGGAACATGATGTACTACACTTTTTTGATTAATGAATGGATCTTTCTTTTTATTCCTTTTGTTCTTACTTCATATGTCTTTAATCTTATTGTTGTTACATGTGAAATTGCTTTCCTGCTAATTTAGTTTCTATAATAACTAACAGAAAACATCTTGCCAATGCAAATAATTTGGCTAAGTGTCAATGATGAAAATTTTTTATTTGATATTGCAAATTACTCATTCTGCAATGATAGCTAAATCTAATAATTACTTAGTAACCAATTTATACTTGGCTAAATAATCAAGACATATAACTTACTCTGAACCATTAACCTGAGGAGCTAGTAATTATTATAGATCTGTTGGACACTTAGTTAAAAGTAAATGAATGTCATGAAGTGCTAACAAATGAGTGTTATGGAGGAATACATAACTGACGTTTGACTTAAACAAATATAAGAGATGTCACGGTTTAACCTCCCCTTAACATTTGGTTCGAGGACTTCAGGCATGTTTAAGGTTCAATTTAAACACTTACAAAAGATGCCATAATGTGTTAAACTCCCCTTAACATCTGGTTCGAGGACTTCATGCATGTTTAAGGTTCAATTTAAACACTTGTAAAAGATGCCATAATGTGTTAACCTCCCCTTAACATCTAGTCCGAGGACTTCAGGCATGTTTAAGGTTCGATTTAAACACTTATAAAAGATGCCATAACGTGTTAATCTCCCCTTAACATCTGGTCCGAGGACTTCAGGCATGTTTAAGGTTCGATTTAAACACTTATAAAAGATGCTATAATGTGTTAACCTCCCCTTAACATCTAGTCCGAGGATTTCAGGCATGTTTAAAGTTCTATTTAAACACTTATAAAAGATGCCATAATGGTACATGTAATGAAAAAACATATTGATAAAGGAAACTTTTATTAATAATAATACATTTTCAGGTTGTTTACATTCCACAAACGTGGTATTATATGTCCATCCAAATCTTCAAGAAAATACACTCTTATACAAGCCACCGAGGTGATGCGGTATGGTCCCTCCCAATTGGACCCTAGCTTTCCCCATGCTGGGTTCTTTGCAGTACCTAGAACTTTTCTTAACATCAGGTCACCAAGTGCTAGTGGTCTTAACTTCACGTTGGCATCATAACCTTACTTAAGTTTATGTTGGTAGTATGCCAATTGCACCATTGCCTTTTCTCTTCTTTCTTCAATAAGATCCAAACCTCTTTCTAGCAATTCACTGTTACTGCTCGAATTGAAGGAGCTAGTTCTGAGTGTAGGGAAGCCAGTTTCTAGAGGAATAACAGTCTCGGCCCTATAGGTCATTGAAAAAGGGGTTTCCCTAATTAACCTGCGAGGCGTAGTTCTGTACGTCCATAAGACATGCGGTAATTCCTCCACCCATTTTCCTTTTATGTCATCCAACCTCTTCTTGAGTCCGCTTACAATGACTTTATTAACAGCTTCTGCTTGTCCATTCCCCTGATGATAAGCTGGGGTAGAGTATCTATTTGTAATTCCCAAATCACAACAGTGCCTCTTGAAAGATTTACTGTCAAATTGAAGACCATTGTTTGAAATGAGAGTACGAGGAACCCCAAATCGTGTAACAATATTTTCCCAAACAAATTTCTTGGCATCCACATCCCTGATGTTTACCAAAGGCTCAGCTTCCACCCACTTGGTGAAGTAGTCTGTGCCGACCAGCAAATATCTCTTATTTCCTGCTGCTTTGGGGAAGGGACCAACAATATCTAAACCCCATTGAGCAAAAGGCTAGGGGCTGGATAGGGATTAAGGATTCCACCAGGTTGATGTATGTTTGGTGCAAATCTTTGGCATTGGTCACACTTCTTGACATACTCTTGTGCATCTTTCTGCATATTTGGACACTAATAACCTTGAGTAATGGCTCTGTGAGATAAAGATCAGCCCCCTGTGTGGCTTCCACAAATCCCTTCATGCAGCTCTTCAAGGAACAGCTCTAATGCTTCGGGGTGAATGCAGAGTAGGTATGGCCCATAAAAAGAGCGCTTGTATAACTTTTAGTCCTCAGATAGCCAAAAGTAAGGTGCCTTTCTTCGTATTTTATTAGCTTCTGATTTATCCTCTGGCAAGGTGTCCTCTTTCAGGAATAATACTATGAGATCCATCCAACTAGGCCCTACTTTGACTTGGTGAACATGGACGGCCTCTTTGTTCAACTCTGTGGGATTGTACAAGTCTTCTACAAGGATAACTCGGGGTAAGTTTTGGGCCGAGGAGGTTGCAAGTGTGGCCAGGGAGTCTGGGTGTGTATTTCCACCTCTTAGGACATGTAGCAGGTTGAAAGATTCAGAACTTGACTGCAAGCGCTTAACCTGATTTAGGTAGTTTTGCATTCTCTCGTCCTTAGCTTCAAACTCCCCCTTTGCTTGTCCGACAATCAACCTTGAATCCGAGAACACCCGTACAACTCTTCCACCCAATTTTTGAACCATGGTCATTCCCGTCAGCAACGCTTCATACTCGGCCTCGTTATTTGTGGCTGAGAACCCCAATCTTAATGATTTTTCGATGGTGATTTTCTCTGGTGAGATAAGGACTAGCCCCATTCCGGACCCTTTCTGGTTCATTGCATCATCGACATACATGTTCCAGGGTAAGGGAGCTTACTGTGAGATCGTGCCAACTGATATTCCATCCATGTGTTGTACTTCTGCCGATTCTTCTAATGGGGGTTCAGCAAACTCGGCTATTAGATCCGCAAGTACTTGGCCCTTGATAGAGGTGCGAAACATGTACTTGATGTCAAAAGCTCCTAAAACCATTCCCCATTTGGCAATTCTTCCCGTGTAGTCAGCACTTCGAAGTATAGCCTTAAGTGAGAGCTGAGTTAGGACGACGACTGTATGTGCCTGAAAGTAGTGGGGAAGTTTTCGTGTACCATGCACCACTGCAAGAATGGCTTTCTTCAGTGGTAGATAACGCACATCAGCCTCATGCAAGGACTTGCTCACATAGTAAATTGGTCACTGTACACCGCTGTCCACTCGTATCAGCACCAAACTTACAGCATGAGGGGCTACAGCGATATAGGCGAACAAGACCTCATCCATCTTAGGGCTAGACATAATGGGTGGTGGAGATAGATAGTCTTTAAGTTGCTAAAAAGCTAAGGCACACTCCTCGGTCCACTCAAACCCTTTCCACTTGTTCATCAGTAGGAAGAACGATCTGCACCTATCCGTTGAGCGAGAAATAAATCGGTTTAAAGTAGCAGTCATCCCTGTTAGCTTCTGAACCTCTTTGGGATTCCGAGGTGGCTTTAGGTTAATAATCGCCTTGATCTGATCTAGATTGACTTCAATTCCGCGGTGAGTGACCATGTAGCCCAAAAACTTGCCTAATCCGACACCAAAAGAACATTTAGAAGCATTGAGTCGTAGCTTATGGTTCCTCAGGATTTAAAAAATATTTTCAAGATCTGCTACGTGTTCGAACACCACCTTGCTTTTTACCATCATGTCGTCTATGTAGACCTCGATACTTTTGCCCAAGTGCGATTCGAACATTCTAGTCATCATTCTTTGATAAGTGGATCCTGCATTTTGTAAGCCGAAGGGCATCACTTTGTAATGATAGTTTTCGGTAGGTGTAACGAAGACCGTTTTTTCTTGATCATCTAAGGCTAGTGGTATTTAGTGGTATTTAGTGGTATCCTTGAAAGGCATCTAAGAAGCTCATTCGAGGATGGCCTTCTGTTGCGTCCACCAACTGGTCTATCCGAGGCATAGGGAAGGGATCCTTTGGGCACACCTTATTTAGATCCGTGAAATCCACGCACACTCGCCATTTCCCGCTCTACTTTTTCACCACCACAGTATTGGCCAACCACTCGAGGTAAAAAACTTCCTTGATAGCCCCCGCTTGTTTAAGTTTTAACAATTCTCTTTTGACCGCGTCCGCGTGTTCCTTGGACGAACGTCGAGGCAACTGCTTTTTTGGAATGATGGACGAATTAACGTTTAGATGATGATAGATGAAGTTAGGATCCACTCCTGGGGCTTCATAAGCGTCCCATGCAAACACATCAATATTTTTATCAAGAAAGTCTATCAGCTCCTCCTTTTCTCCACAAGGTAGCTGAGCCCTAACCTGAAAAAATTTCTCAGGATCGTCACCTACAGCAACCTTTTCTAAATCCTCACATTTCGTCTCCTCGACTAATCTATTATCTGGAATCGCCAGGGCTGTTAATTGCTATAAGCCTCCTTTAGCAAAGGCCGAGGATTCAGTGTCGGGCTGATGGGAGATGGCAGCCACTAAACATTGCCTAGACGTGAATTGGTTTCCCAAGATCTCCATGACTTGGCCTTCGGACGGGTACTTCACCTTCTAGTAAAGGGTAGAAGAAACAGCCCCTAGGGTATAAAGCCAAGGTCTAGCCACAATAGTTATGTAAGGGGAATAGGTGTCCACCACAATGAAATCTACTTCGACCACCTCCAACCCAGTTTACGCAGGTAGTCGAATCTGGCCTTTCGGAATGACGACCTTCCCATCAAAACTTATCAAGGGCTAATCGTACGTGATTAAGTCCTCGGGTTTTAACTTCAGTCCCCTGTACAAGTCAGGGTACATAATCTCGGCGCCACTACCTTAGTCTACCAATACTCTTTTCACAGCATATCCCCTAATCCTAAGGGTAATCACCAAGGCATCGTCGTGGGGTTGAATGGTCCCGATTTTATCCTCATCCGAGAAGCCCAAAATTGGTTGGATTTTCGTTCTAGCCTTCTTTGGTTCCAGCATTGAGTCTTCGGCTGATAGTCGAGCCACAGAGATTACCCTAGAAGGACAGGATCCAGTTCTCCCTAGAGCAGCGAAGATGACATTTATCGTTCCTAGAGGAGGCCTTGAGGAATCATCTCTCTGGGATTCTGAGTTTATCTGGCCGCCTTGGCCACTAGTGTGATGCAAGAGTTGCTGTAGCTTCCCCTCATGGACGAGTTGATCCAGGTGATCCCACAAACTCCTACAATCTTCAGTGGTGTGTCCATTGTCTTTGTGGTATTGGCAATAAAGGTTTTGATTACGCCTTACGAGGTTTCCTACCATCTTGTTTGGCCATTTAAAGAATGGCTCGTGCTTAATCTTTTCCAGAACTTAAGGCACTGGCTCTCGGAACACAACGTTGACTGCCTGAGGGTTGGTAGGTCCTGACTACCCAACAAAATCTCTCCGTGGTCGGTTGTTATTATATCGGTTCAACCTGAAATCCCTCATCTCTTGAGGGATAATATTCTCCTTTCCTTTCCCCTGCTGTTGATCTTCCTCAACCCTTTTGTACTTATCAATCTGGTCCATAAGTTGGTGCACGCTGGTGACAGGTTTGCCAGTTAGCGATTTCCTCAAGCCATGATCGATAGGAAGGCCGAGCGTGAAGGTATTGATGGCCACATCGTCAAAGTCACCGTTTACTTCATTAAATATCTCCCAGTATCGATCTGAATACGTCTTCAGTGTCTCTCCTTCTCGCATGCTCAAGGATAATAGGGAACCCAAAGGCCGAGGAACCCTGTTGCAGGTGACGAATTGAGAGCTAAAGGCGTATGTGAGCTATTGAAAAGAACTAATGGAATCTGCCTTGAGGCCATCAAACCATCTCATTGCCATAGGTCCCAGATTGGATGGGAAAAATTTACACATCAAGGCTTCATCTTTGAAATGGACAGCCATTTGCTAGTTGAAATGACTCACATGTTTAACGGGATCCGTCCTGCCGTTATACATGGTGAAAGTGGGCTGATGGAATCGCTGAGGGAGTGTCGCTCAATCAATCCTATGTGTAAAAGGCAACTTGGAGAGTTGGTGCAACACCTTACTCATAGCGTCACTACCCATCATTTTTCGGGTCAGGCTCTGAACTTTCCGTTCACGACGCTGCTCTTCCTCATAGGAGAAAGACTCGCTAGGCGGGGTTCGAGACCTTCGCCTGTAGTTAACGTCCTTTTCATTATCAAAAGAGGTATCAGAGTTGGAGGGGGCTCTTCTTCATCATGCATGGCGCAACTTCCTCTTCAATTAGTCGATCTCCAACTGCATGCCTCTGTTGCTCTTTGCATAGGAAACGTGGCTTCTCCCTCGAGGCTAGCTCTTCCCAGTATGCGTGGTATGTACACTCCCCTCACGATCATCTTTTTGTTCCAGGTTGACAGAAGGATCGCCATGTTGGGATTCCAAAGACTCCGATTGATATGGACCTGATCCTTCCATGGTTGACCGTTGCTTTCACTGTCACACAAGTTCTTCCCACAGACGGTGCCAATTGTAAGGACTCTTTTTGTAGCCCAAGCCCAAGGTGTATGAGACCTTGGCCCAGTGAGCCCAATACAATAAAATTTGTAGAGAGTGGACTGGAGAACTGAGTCTTAGCAAAATTAACAACGGCTAATAGGGAGTTTAAGTATGATCAAACAATAACAAAGTCAATAATACTTGAGTGAATGTGAAGTCCAAGGAGGTAAATTGTATTATCAATCCCTTTAAGATGATTACAAATGCTGCTTTTCTTGCTATAACGTTCCTTATTTCTTTTTCTCCCTCCCTTCTTCGTGGAGGGGTTCTCACATTATATAGTTCTCTTGGATCATCCTTACCTTACATTTGTCAATCACTTGAGCCATCACTTGAGTGCCCATCCCATCAAACACCCCTTTTGGCTTTCTGTGAGTGGTGGTGGCCAAAGTAGCACTGTTCAGGAGTCTTCTCCACATAAATGCGGCCAGAAAAATAACTGTAACGCATTAAATGCGATGATAGCAGCTTTTCCTTAAATATTTATCAGTTTCCATTATTCTTGTATATATATATGATACCCATCCTTACCACTGGAGCCCTCTAGAAGGTTACGTGGGTTGTCGGAATATAGATTTGAGCCACGCCACCATATCCGAGGAGTAATTCCTCCTTGGACCACTCTTCGCTTATCTATTATCTAGGAGATTCTATGACTGGAATCTTCCATAATTGTTTTCCCTTCCTCGGACCAACTTATGTTTTCAACATGTGGATTAGGCCCAAGGCCCAATATGTAATTTTTGGGCCTTTTATCCCTACACACAAGGTACTATTTTTTATTTACAGTATTTTTTTATTTTACAAAAGGTACTAGTTAAACTATAAACCGAAAAAATAATTCAAATCAGTGTATAGTTGCATTGATCAGCCTCACTTGTTTAATAATGACGTCCAAATATAATATAGGAAAAAGTGAAAACACCTCTAATTTTGGGGTCAAAATTGAATGGATGATGTGATTTTCTAATTTGAATTTAGAATTTCATAAATTTTGAAAAATATTCAGATTGATCATTCTCCTAATATTTTGTTTTTATTAAAAAAATAAATTAAAGTTAAAATTATTTCTTTTTTTTTTTTTTTCTTATGCTTTTTACTCATAAGTAGAAGAGAAATTTAGAGAAAATGATCAATTTTAGTTTTTTTTTTTTTAATTTCATTGCTTCTAGTTCAAATAAGAAGATCAAGAGATTACTTTGATTATTATTATTATTATTATTATTATTATTATTATTATTTTGCAAACTAAAGGCTAGTTTGATGTTGATCCAAAGTTCTATGAGTGCTTTTATATTTTACTATTTTCCTATTCTTGTATTTAAGTGCAACAGAAGATGTTAGACGCCCCAATCTTGGGCTTGTAAAGGTTAAACTTTGTCTTGGACACACAATGTTGGCAAAGGACACTTGAATTTTAACCAAATTACTGCTGCAATAACTACAACTTAAAGCATCCACATTAGTGGATGCAAAATCGTGTATAATATAAAAAGACAACTTTTACATATTTTACATCAAAAATGCTCCACATCAATGCTTATAAAAATGTGTATATTTAGTCACGTGCTACAGTAACCGTGTATATTTACACAGTTACTGTAGCTCGTCCATATATTATTTTGTTAATTTCACGTTCGCACCTTTTTTTTTCTCTCTCTTCTTCATGCACAACGAACTTAGTAACTTCTCCTCTCCTCATCTTCTTTTTCCTTAGATGCTCACAAACACACCCACATGGACAAACCAAGAAAGAGACAAATCAGTGATTGATCAAAACGATCGGTGCTTGAATAGAACGATCGGAGCTCGACTAGAACGATCGGAGCTCATGGGTCTGGCCTGATCGGAGCTCGTGGGTCTTGCTTGATCAGAGCTAAAGAGATCTGACCAAGATGGGTCTTGCCTAATCGAAGCTAGGGAGATCTAAACAAGCTTGATCAATGCTTGACCGAGTTTGATCGAAGAGTTAATCTGTGTTTGAGAGTTGATCGGAGAGTTGATCTGTGTTCAAGAGTTTGATCGGTGCTTGGCCGGTTTCGCTAGGAATAAAGCATGGCTTGATCAGTGCTTGACTGAGTTTGATTGGAGAGTTTGATCGGTGCTTGACTGAGCAAAGGAGAGTTGATCTATGTTCAAAAATGGGTATAGAGATGGGTAGAGAGAGAGAGCAACAAATCAGAAAAATAGGTAGAGAGAGAGAGTGCGCGTATGCAAAGGGGGTAATTGAGAGAAATAATAAAAAAATTGAGAAAATTGATTATTTAAATAAAAGAGATGATAGAATAGATAAACTGATGTGGGTATTTTGTAAAAATGAATGTGTAAAATAGAAAAATTAGGTTTTTAGTGTAAAAATGAATGTGTAAAATACACTAACTGATGTGGTTGCTCTTAAAAGGCAAAGCTTCAAGAAAACAATTTTTTGGTATAAAAGCTATAAAAATGTAGTTTATACAGAAAGAAGAATTTATTCAGGTAATGTAGTGATTCATGAACTTTGCTACGAACTTCAAATCAATTCTCATGTGGGATTGTTTCTCAAAAAAAAAAAAATCTCACGTGGGATTTATTTCTATATTGTTAGAAACAGAACAATACAACATTTGACACACAATTGCTTGAGGCCGTACATTGCTTTTGCTTTTAGCCTCACAGAGCACAGAACAGCAATTTAATCTTTAGCAAGAAGCGGAATCATGTAATGTTAATATTTTTGATAATTTGAAAGTTCTGTAGGCTTGAACCATGAATTTGATTCCTGCTCAATTGATGTACCAGTATATTCATGTGGATTCCTAAACTAGACAGCCCTCAGCTTTTCTGGTTGACACTGACCTAAATCTTCAGAGTAAAGTATGCCATTGGGAGAAAGAAGGCGACAAAGAGAGAGGAAGAAGCGAGCCTGAAGAAGAAAAACTTTCTGCAGTCAGTGAAGTTCAAATAGATAGTATGACACATATGCAAGCGGTAATTGTTAATCATACCCATTGAAAGCCTACAAGTCCGAACCAGCAGCCTGGCAGACCATATCCCCTACTGGTTACAAGCTGGTAAAAGGAAGATGGGAGGGCCTTGTTAGTGCACAGTGAACAAAGAATATGTAATACCATAAGAGCAAGAAATAGTTCTGTACCAATAGTAAAAGTGCATCGACAGCAAAGCATCCACTCATTGAAAAACTAAGAAATTTAAGATCCCGTCCTGCCTGCAGAAACAGAACAGATTATCTATTTATTTACACTTTGATAAGTGATTTTTGGCCGCAAGGAGAGGGGGAAGGGAAGATATAGACACTTTTTTTTTTGGCTGAACACAGACACTTCCATGTTAGAACGCTAATTGAGTGCAGCCTCCAGCCCAGCAGAAACCATTTTCATTAGCAGGTCTAGGCTCATATTTGAGGCCTGGCATTGAGTTGAGCAAATTATGCATCATATAGCCATGATAATGAGAGCTTGAGCTTTCTTGTTATAATCGGGAATTACAGTAAGATCCCCTAAATTCAGCTATATTAAGTAATTCATTGTCCAGGAAATGCAACCAAATTAATGGTGGTCAGAAATATTCCAGTGACACAGATATTCCCAAAAACAAAAGGAGAGCATGATATTTGGGTGACTACATTCGTATTGTATTTCTTGTGAAGAACTTATTTATTTGTGATAGAAACACAATATGAGGACAAGATAGGGGGAACATAGTTGCATTGGCCCACCTTGTCACACATATGCAACCTTCTGATAGTTACAAAGATTGCAAAAAGGAAATTGAGTTAAAGCCACCGCTGATCGTCAAGAAGCCAAATCTTGCCAAATTACAAAGAAAACAGTGCTTGGTTGGGTTGGGGGGACTCTTTGATTCTATAGAGCAGGGACTTATTTTATTTGGCTTATAAATAAGTGGGGAGAAAGGGTTTGAACCCAAGTGTTCCTCAATGGGAGAACCAAGCAATGCCATTGTACCACAAAACGTTTTACCCTATAGTGCAAGATTTATAAAGATGACATGAATAAACCCAAGGACATACATCAGACCTTTTTGTGACCTCATATTCAGGTGGCTACTGAAATTAAGAGAAAACAGATGGGGAAAAAAAATCCAAGTCTATCAAAAGAGTCTTCCATTCCATCCCCATATTTGAACAAACTCTACAATACTCAGCGAGGCACCACTATAAGATAAAACAGATTGGATACTTCCACTGGTGCCCTAAATAGACATGACTCCTACATCAAGTTTCAGCAAGCTATGTTCCAAATATATGCATATGACTCGTAGGAAAAGCAGGACAGGTTCACATTAAATTAAAACCAAGCATACCAGCAATGTTCCCTCAAGGCTGTGAGTTTGGGGCGTGACAGCTAATGCCATGAAGTATGGAATCAGAACTTTGTGCATCTGCAAACAAGATAAAACATTAACAAGAATCAGATGAGATATAATTTTCCATCTGCATAAGATTATGAAAGGGTATATGTTGTCCAGAGAATATCTGCACCTTATTAATTTCCTCTACCTTTAACTCAGAACTCAAATAGGATTTATAATGTTAGTCAGACTTGAGATAAATGACATGAGAAAGCAAGGAACAACACAAATATGAAAATCTGTCCAAGTGTAATAGTTACTAATAAAGCAATTGTAATTTTAACTCTCATATTTATCAGTTATAATACTTTTTCAAATGATAGAAAGAAGCTCCTTAGTTGGCCTCGGAATCTATTCATGGGGGTCATTGGAAGCTAAAGAATGAAATATCACTAAAAATATGAACATTCAGTATAAAAGCAGTTGTCACAAGACTCAACCCATTTAATACACCATAATTAGGCAGAAGAAAAAAAGTTCCAAATATTATAAAAGGATGGATAGTACACATAACAAACGGCAAGAACTAACCTCCTGTATGACATTCTGGTCATGTGTAAAGATTTTGGGGAACAACCAAGGAACAGATGTTCCTACAATTCCCAATAGCAATCCAAGTATGGTTCCAATGATGACAAGTGATTTTAGCAACATTCGAGCCTGTTTGATTTAAATAACCACTCAGAATACTTTCAACAACCAAAAATAACTATACTATATGAGAGAGAGAGAGAGAGAGGGTTGGCATCAATACTATCAAAAGAAAGAGAATCAGGGATGGGAACTTCAAATGAATCATTCATCAACAATATGTAAGTTAAATCATGATTATACAGAAACTGATACAACCAAGTTAGAAGACTGTAGCATCATTAAAAAAAACCATCACTAACCTTTTCCAAGCTTCGTTTGGCTCCATATATTAACTCAGGCATAAATGATTGAGCGGTTTGAGATAAAGGTTCACCCCAAACTGTACTCATGACAAATGTTTGAATCATGACCTAGAGTAAAGAGAAAGTTGTCAATGCAAATGACCATCAGATTTCTACATAAAGGAAGCCAAAGCAGAGAAGATAGTATACCAGTGTGAGCAAAACTAACCTGATGAGCGGCCATGGTGTACGTGCCTATAGATGTAGCAAAATATATAAGGAGGGAGTAGAAAGCCACCTAAAAAATCAAAATATTTCAGACACTGAGATGAATGAGACCAGATACAGCTACAGAATTGAGTAATACTATATAATGTAACCTTGGACATCATTGTTATAAACACTGGAGCAGCAAGCCCAAGTACTGTCAGAAGTTCATCAGGTGATGGAACAGATATGGAATATGCATTGTATCCTTTCTTGTTCAGAGCTTCAATCATCATAAATCCTGCAATAACCTAGAATAAATGCTGGTGAGTAGCGATGGAAAACAAAAGCAAGTGCATGTCATCTTGGCTGCGCTGAGAAGTAATCAATAAGAGCAAAAGATGAAGAATATTTAACCCGAACAAAATAATATATAAATTTTCATCCAGCACACCTGGGAAGCCATTGTAGCCCATGCTGCACCAGCAATACCATAGCCCATGAAACTGCACAGGACAATATCACCAACGCCATTTACAGCACTAGCCACTGCCAAAGCCTTCAAAGGTCCCCAGGAATCTTTCATGCCAAGACTGGAAGAATATCAGACACAAACTTAATGAGGAAACAAACATTCCAATTTCATTTAACAGGCCAATATCTGATGTAAGATGAGCAAATGAAATTGTATTATCATTAAACACTTACTTGTCCAACATCATACAAAAATAAATGAAACATATTCATCAGTCAGAAGAATTTGTGGGGAAAGAGGATGCATATAGCACCAAAGAAGGAATTTCAGATCTAATAAAGTTCGCCTAGTAATTCTATCGTAGTAACAAGTATGTGTATCACCCAGTCAAGAACAAGTATAAGGCACTATGTCCTCATTCAGTACATAATGTACGGGAAGAGATACAGTACATCATCACCTTGCACTCTGAGCAACCCATCCAACAAGAAGTGCAGGCCATGCTAAGCCTCGAATCTACCATCACAAAAGATCATATAAACAAATCAAGTGGAATAGAGCATTAAATTTTGCGGCAATGCAGCCAGAATATTCTCCAACAGATTTGTTCTCACGAAAAAAATATTCAAGTGCAAAACTCAGTAGCAGATAATATGAACTGCCAAAAGCAGTCAGCGAAGACAAAAGATACTGCATGCCAATCCATAGATGTTGATTGGTTATATTTCCTTCATATAATAAATATGAATAACAAAAAAAATATTATATTATCTACTTCAGTTTACACTATCTTGACAAGTATAGTCAAGGTTTACTGCAGATAATCATTCTCAAGTATATCTGCCATCTGACTTCCAAAGGAGATGGATTCAGGAAGACATGAGTATTTTTTATGTTATATAATTTTAACTTATATAGTTCTCCTTTCCCTACTATAACTTGGTTTTTATGGTTTAGCAGGCACCAAAGCAAGAATAATTCACAAAAGGAATAGCTGAAACTTCTGAAATTATTTATAGAACACATGCAGGACTTAAAAAGAAATTGAACCTGAACATATGTGTTTGCAGCAGGTATGAGATGTGCATTCTTTGGCCCAGTAAAAGCTGAAAAAGCAAAGATAGGCAAATCATCAGTCATTGAATTTTGTCTGTCATTTATTTGTGATAAATTACCATTTGTTCCAAAAGCTTAAACTAATAGGAAATTATGAATTTAAACACGTGTAGGCTCAGACTCTCCCTTAATAAATAGGGCCCAACATGTGGATAGGTAGAGCAAAGACAGGCATTCGAAATCAAGACCACCTACTCAAATGCCATAATAAATTTCAGATTGTCTGAAAAGGTTAAGCTAATAGGAAATAGTTAATTTAATCACAAAACCATTATTCCAACATGTGTATATATATATATATACTCGTTATTTATTAAGTGGTGCACACTGAACAGTATCAATCAACTGAACAGTGAACACCCAAAGACAATGAAGCACTTAACTTATCAATAGTAACATAAGTAATAACCAAAAGCTGCTCCTAACTTAAATAATAATTAAAATGAGGTCAATAAATGCTCCATCTTTATTACCAGTCAATACCCATGAACCAAAGAATTTTGTAAACAAAAGCATCAAGCAGCCACAAGTCAACCCAACAAAGAGCAAGACAGATATGTGATGCTGCACTTCATTCTTATCCTGCACCAATGGCATCTTGTCAAAAAATGTAATTTGGGAAATTGAAAATCAAAGAGAAACTGATTATTACAAAATATCCAACACCAAAAAGTCCATAATTAAAGCATAAAAAAAAATTATAAAAAAAAAAAAAAAAAGAGCAAAAGACCTGTGAGTGCTCCAACCAAAATGCAACAAGGCCCTTCAACTGTTAAAGAAACTAACCTGTTTGGCAAGAGCAGTAGCAACCATATTCGAAGTAGCAATCGAGAGGAACATGAATGAATAACTCATATAATCACATACAACTGTTCCTGGCCCTGCCATTCCAAATTCAAAATTTAATTACACCATCACTCAACTCAGAAATATCACCCTTTATAAGACAGGCCCAATAAACGCATGTAACAGGACGCGCGCAAACACACACACATGCACGCACAAAATTTAACCAACTTATTAATATGATGAATGCTTGAGCTGAAGTTCCTTTTTTATTTATACCAAGCATCATGACTTTTCTTTTCCTACAGTTTGTTATCAACCACAAAGAACTAAAGCTCAATAAATCCCTGTCTCAAGTAAAAAACATAACTGTTAGGTCAAACTGTACTCTTGGTCAAATATTCGGTACATTCCAATGTAACCCTAAATTTCAAAAAGCTTCAAATTGTCTTTTATTTCATCAATTTAGACGGAAGAATACATTGCTCCACATTTTAAAAAAACAAAATTAGAACTTTTTAAAATCATAATCATCCATTTTTAAACAATCATTTATACTATAATATGTCATTAATATCTTCAATACCAAAAATTAAATTTTAGCTTATTTGCATACTTTAACCAACTTTTGGCAAAAAGCTTCATCCAAAGGCACTTTCAAATATATATTTTTTTAAATGTACATGATGTAACAAAATCTAAAGCACTTGCTTAAAATCGAAATGGCTATGGATTTGAACTCTTGCTTTTGTAATTGGAATTGCTTATTTGCTTATGAGTTCTTTTACAAACACAACAAAGGGTGCATTTGTATAAGCGGTTGGAAAATTGTGTTTTGAGTATAAAATGAGCGTTTTATAAACTATAGATTAATCCCAAAACGCCTAACCAACTGTATCCAAAATCTCACAATATTTTCACGACAAGCTTAAATTTTGCTATGCAATTAGACTTTCTGTTTGCTTATTTATTCAAGTCTAGTAAAAAAAAAAAAAAAAGCAGCTAATTTTAGAAACATTCGAATTTACAATACCTAAAGCAGCGAGCTCAATGGAGCTACCCTGACCGATAACCGCGGTGTCAATGAGACTCATCAACGGTCCACAAATCCAAAGCCCAGTGGCGGGCCCAGTAAACATCACAATCTCCTTCATTTGCTTCCATATATTCTCGCTTCCCAATTCCGAAACCTTTTCTTCTTCTCCCGACACCGAAACGATATCAATTTCGGGGCCGCTGTTATCATTGCCGATGAGTTCTTTGTTATTGCTGCTAATGCAAGAAGCAGTTACTATCCGAGTCCGAAAGCGCTTTTTCGGCTTCGAAATGAGTGGTAAATTAGGAGGGAAAAGAGAGATTGGAAAGTGAGATGGTGGCGGTGGTTGTGGCGGCGGCGGAGGTTTTGATAGTTTGTCGAAGAAGAAGAAGGTTGGGTTTTGGAACAGAGGAGTGTTGTGAGATGTTAGGGTTTTGAATTGCATTTTTTTTTTTTTTTTTTTTTTTTGGTTATTGGAAATGGGAAGCGGAGAAAACTCAGACTCAACTATGAAGACAAGACTGAACAACGAGCAAGACGAGAGGAAGGGAGTGAGGAGGAGACTGACTCAGAAAGCGAGTGGTTGTTTTTTTAATCACTTTTCAAAAACCAAACACGTGGAGCTGGAATAAGCGTTGGCGGCCTTTTCTTAAATTGACAGTTTCTTCTTTTTCTACTTCTTTCTCTTTTTTTTTTTTTCTTGGATAATTTGGGTAATATCTAGTAACAACATACTAAGAGCATTCTCATCAAGAATGCCAAATATTTTAGCATTTAGCACCCCAAAATCCTACTTTATCAATTTTAACATACCATTTTACAATCCACCAAACATCAAACATTCTTTTTTTTTTACAACTTCATTTAAATAATATTATTTTTATTTTTCCACTTTCCCTATTCCTCCCACTTTCTTCTCAACGGCTAGTTACTGTCAGCCACCACCACCATAAACTATCAACATTCAACGGCAAACCCAGACCGGCCAACCCACTGCCACCACAATCAGCATCGATTCAAGAATCAACCCCATAGCCAAAAGTTATACTTTTTTACAATTTCGTTTAAATATTATTTTTTCTCTCTCCTCTGTCTCTCTCTTTCTCACAGCACCGCCGGCGGCACACTACCACATCCACTCACCACCACCACCACTGGTATAACAAAACCCAACAGCCACCACACCCAACAGCCAACAGCCACCTCACCGAGCAGCCAACAACCACCACAAACCCATCACCCACAAACCCACCACACAAACCCAACCACAAACCACCACAACATAGCCATAGCCACCATCACCGGCGGCACCCACAACCTCTGCAAATCGGGATTCCCACCACCCAAAACCAAATCAAAAACTCAACAAACCAACATCAAAACCACCAATCAAACCCAGTACCACCACAAATCACAAACCCATGTTAGAAGTCGCAGACCCAAAATTAGAAAGAGCATATTTTTGAAATTTCTCACCCAAAATCAAATCACAAAACTTACCCAAACCCAGCCACACCTGTCGAAACCCAGCCATGCTCGCCGAACCACCGCAACCCAGCCACCCCGATCAACAGCAGAGACCCACAAACCACAAACTCGACCTCATCTTCTTCACGGTTTCACCGAACCACTACCACCATGGTTTTCAGTAGTGGATGCCGGTGAATGAAGAAAAGAGAAAGAAAGAAGAAAAGAGAAAAGAAGTGAGACCAGTGAAAGAAGGAAAGAAGAAATGAGAGAAAAAGAAAGAAGAGTTCGGGGAGAGAGACGAGAGAGCAATAAAAAATTGTTTTTTTTATAAGATTTGAGCTATAGTGCGCTCTTATTTTTGAGAGCGCACTGTAGCAGGATTGCAAAAATTTTAAGATATAAGACGTTTGATGGAGTAGCGTTTTGGGGCTTCAGAGGTTAAAAAATAACATTTATAACATTTACAACCTTTGTTGAGAATGCTCTAATAGCTAACTCGTGCTATATACAAGAACTTCTCTATTTGTGAGATAGATTAAAATAATTTTATAAAATCTTAAATTAATTATAAAAAAACTACATTATTGTATGATTTTGCACTTGTATGACTTCAATGTGTTACAATTTAATGAAGAAGTCACTGCACAAAAAATATATATAATTCACTTCTTATAAATTATTGAAACAAAACAAAATAAATATGATTAAACAATAAAGAAATATAAAAGAAAGATAGGTTACATTCAAAAAAATAATCCATGACTATAACTATTAAAAGTAATCAAAAGATTTAGAGCCTACAAATTATAGATAATACATACATACATACATACATACATACATAGATATATATATATGTGTGTGTGTGTGTGTGTGTGTGACTACACAAATTCAGATGTTAAAATTTTCAAAATGCCAAAAAAGATTTATAATTAAAGAATAATAAGTTATTGAAACAATTCAAAAAACATCCTACTATTCAAAAGAGAAATATTAGAAAAAGAAAAAAAGTACACGAACTCATAAAGCAATAAGTTTTAAATTTTAACGGGTCTAAACTTTAAATGAACCTTATTAACATGTGGCCCATACTAAAAAATGTTGAGCAAGAGCCCACGTTGAAATAAGGAAAGTCATACATCTTCTTAATATAACATCCTTTTAATATATCGTATATAAGTTTTTTGCCCAAAAAATTAACATACTTTCAAATCGTATGGTGAAACAAAGACATACGCAATAGCAGAACCTTAAATTTCAAATACTACAAGCTTTTTTATCTTGTAAAAAAATGGCTAAAAGAGTTTGGTAGTTCATGTACAAAAATTACCTTTTATAAAATACATGAAAAACTATAATATATATATATATATATATTTAACAAAGTAGAGGAGAAGAAAATAACATAGGAAGGGCTCTTACCTCTACTTGGCTTTGCAAAAAATATATATTGGGGTTTGTATTGCTTTTATAGTATTCATGATTAACCTCGCAAATTTAGAGATAAATTATCGATGTTTGAGTCTAAGTTGGAGACTGTCAAGGGTTCTTTTTGCGTTTCTTGTACCTTAGACACACGTCTTGATGTTATTAGATAACGCTTAGTCTAGACTTTTTCTAAGAAGAAAATTGGGTCTGGCGCTTTGCGGAATGGGTTCCAAAGTACCATTCTGCCGCTGCCAGTTTGTGCGCAAACATTGAGTCCAAAGTCCAAGGGAAGGTGCTGCAAAGTGGGTTTATTCTCTATTTCTGCCGCAGAATAAACTTTTCTCCAGTTTCTGCCACAGGTATGATTTTTCTGCTATGCAGCAAAACTTTTTGTCGTATAGTAAAATTGTCTGCTGTGCAATAAAGCTTTTTGTTATAAAGCCTTCTGCTGTGCATTAAAGCTGTCTGCTATGCTTTAAAACTGTCTGCTGTGCTTTAAAGCCTTCTACTGTGCAGTAAAGCTTTCTGCTGTAAAGCCTTCTGCTATGTAGTAAAGCCTTTTGCAATATGAATGACTACTTTTCATTTTAACTGCAAAAATACTTTTCTACTTCCTGCACATAAACAAATCTAAAACCCAAAAGAAAATACCCACCAAACAAATGTTAGTTTAAATGGGTTAGCATATTCTCAAATATATACATACATATATTCGTAAATACACTTATACGTATTAATATATACATACATACATATATACATATATATATATATATATATAATATTCTGTAGAACATGAGAAACAAGATATATGTATATATGTACTTATGGTAGGATAATGATTAGTTTTGTGTCAAAAGTAAAACACGTAATAACAAATAAAGAAGAAAGCTTCAACAGAAAAGGTTTAGCTTGAATAATAGCTAACACGATAAATATAATAAAAAGGTGCTACAGCAAAATAACTAGTACAACAAGTAAAAAAAAATACCACAGCAAGACAACTGATGCAGCAAACGTGATAAGTACGTACTACGGCAGAATGACTAAACACAGCAAATATAAGTTATAATGAGAGAAATTAAATATATTTGCAATCAAAATCAAGTATTAAATCTTCCCATAGGATAAGTAAACCAAGAAGGAACTCAAATTTCAACTTGAACAACCTTGTCATGGGCTTCTGCCATCAAAGTTGTGCATTTTGAAGAATAGACCTAAATGGTTACTAGCTATTATTTCTGGAGACTTCAAAGAGTGGGTTTGCTAAGAGGGAGGAAAAAATGGTCTATTGATGCATGCCCCTATTCCTACCGTATTTTCTCTCTTCTTTTTACCACTTTCTTTCTTTCTCCCCGTTTGTTTTTTTTTACTCTTAGTTTCTAACTACTTTCTTGTCGTGGGTTGTTTTTCTCCTTTGGTCTTTTCTTTTCTTGGGTCCCTCTCTCTAGGTGACTCTCTCTTTCTAAGTGCCTCCCTTAAGTGCTTCGCCTTTTTAGTCCCCTTTCATCCATGGCTGCCTCTTTCTTTTATAGCGGACTGATTCTATGGGATTTCTCCCTTTTATCCCTAGGGCTTCACCAACTGTTTTTGGCTTATTGTGGGCATCCTTCAGGACTACCCACCAACCCATTAGTTGCCAGCCACTACCTCTGCTCAAAATACGTTAGCTGCACCATTACTCATTTCACGATAAAATTCCTTTTTGTTTGTTCTTGCTGTATACCTCTACCTCTAGGTTCAAATGGATAAGGATTGGGCTACCTCACTACCTAGCTCTATGGCATGCATCAGATGGTCCCAACCATATATTACTTTTTTTAGGTAAGATACTATCCCAGCAAAGTATATTCCTAAAAGAAGTCATGGCAAGAAACCAAATATAAACCCCACCACCAAACCACACCCTTTGAATCCCTTTGACAGTAGGCCCACCTCCCTTGTATTGGCTGGATACAAGTTGGTGGTGCTCCATCCCTTCTGTTTTTTGTCGTCTTTTGTTCCCAAGCAATTTCTGCCGTAGCAGATTAGTTTTGTTTCGTTCTGTTGCGTGTTTTTTGTCTTATTTCTTCATCCGTTTCCTGCTGCGCTTGTCAGTTCCTTTGGTTTGGCTTTTATTTCCTTCACGTGATTCCTGCTGCTGACACTTCCTGCTATTCCTTGTTTCTTTTCATCGTGCTTCTTCATATCAATTTTCACGCCTATCTTTTTTATACAAAAGAATTTGGGCCTTTGTGGGCCAAATAATGTTGACTGGATCAAAAGGGTCTTGGGCCATTTATCTTCATTTGCTGAAACCATTTTGCTAGAGAATTGTATTCTATGGCAAAGCTGTATTTCGCGGCAGATTTGTATTATGCTGCAAATCGTTTTCCTTTGCATTTATTTTTTTGGACCTTTCTTGCTCTTCAGTCTTCTTGGTGGGTTTTGCTTTTTATTGGGCTTTCTTCCTCATGGACTTTTGGATATGGATTCGCAAAATTGGGCATCAACAGAGATAAATTGTAAAAGACTTGGATTAAACAAAAATAATTTTGTTAAAAAAATGATAATGATGCCTACCAAGCATCTTAATTACTACGTTGTTGTATAAGAAGTTGCAGTAGAATTCTTCTATTATCCAAAGAAGTTGAACTTTATCCATAGTTGATGATTTTTATATTTATCCAAATAAAGCCAAGTTTAGGATAATCTTAATAAAAGATTTATTCAAGCTTTTTATAATATTTATTTAAGTTGTAGTAGAATTCTTCTGTTATCCAAAAAAGTTGAACTTTATCCTGAGTTGAAGATGTTTATATTTATCCAAATAAAGCCTCGTTTAGGATAATCTTAATATAAGATTTATTCAAGTTTTTTATAATATTTATTTAAGTAATGCTAATATGTAAAATTGTGGAGAGGTCAAAAGCTTCGGTTTTATATATATATAACGTGGAGGGAGAATTTTTTATTTATTTATTTATTTATTTATTAAAAGACTAAAACTATATTCATGAAAGTAAAGGTATAGAAACATTAGGGATAAGTGTTTGTTCTAAAAAATAAGCAAACTCTTCAATCCCCATGCCTAAAGCATGTTTAGCTAACAAATGAGCAGACCTATTGCCTTGTTGTTGAACATGAGAGAAAACAACATTTCAAAATTCATGATATTCAATTAGAGATCCATAAATCACAGAAGCAATAGAAGATGGAGCATGTGACACTTCTTTTAAAGCTTGGACTGTTACGGCATAATTCCCTTCCAATATAAATTCTCTAATACCCACTTCCTCTGCAAAAAAGATGCCCGCTTCGAATGCCTTAGCTTCAACTTCAACAGCACCCAAAGGAGCATGGATCTTCTTACTTAAACTAGCAATGAAATTCCCCTCATGGTCCCTGACTACCACACCAATACCAGCAGCTTTTTGAGATGAGAAGACTGCACCATCAACATTAATCTTATGAAGAGGATATTTAGGTGGAGACCAATTTGCTTCCAAGTAACGAGATGCTTGCTGTGAAAAAATAATTGTTGACAAACAGGACACATTCCAGTGCTTGTCCAAATAATTTTTACAACAACTAAGTAGACTCATACCTACGTTCCTTTGTTTTCCATGACGCACTTCATTCCTATTTGTTCATAATGCCCAAACAATGTCATTGCCAGCCCTAAATCCTCCATTCCCCATTGAGCATCCATTAGAATGTGCCATAAAAATTAAAAAAAACTTCTAAAGTGAACTGTTGACAGCAGAGCAAAAAGGAAAGAAAAACTCTAAGATTCCTTAACTTCAATGCACTCCCAGAAGAGATGAAACAAAGATTCTAAAGCTCCCCCACATTCTTCACATGTACTGTCACCCAAAACATTCCCACATACCCTATTTAATTTTGTTGACAAAATATCATGGGCTGCTCTCCATGCAAAGTGTCTAACTTGTGTGGAATTTGGAGTGACCATAATCTTTTCCAAAACTGATGCAAGTTGCTCCCATTTGAACAAGAGCCTATCTCCCTATTAGCCTCTAACTCCTCAACCACCTTGTAAGCACTCCTGACTGAGAAAAAATCATTTAAATTTTCTGCCTAGATCTACTTGTCCTTAGGTAATTTAATACTTAAAGGAATTGCAGCAATTTCCTCAACCTCAAAAGGAAGAAAAGCTTGATTCAATAGTTCCAAATCCCAACATTTCTTCTCATCATCAATAAACTCATAGTCCAGTGGAAACAGACCCCTAGGAGAGATAATTTTATGTGAATATGAATTAGGAATCCAATTATCTTGCCAAACTCAGATTTTCCTACCATTTCCCATACACCAGTAAAGCCATTTCTTTACAATCCCTTGAGCAGCCATAATACTTCTCCACCCCTGCTTAGCTAAAAGTGCTAGGTCGAAAGGTTTCAACTATTTAAATCCCATCCCTCCACATGCTTTTGGAACACACATTTTATCCCAACTTAACCAAGCCATTTTTTTTTTCATCTTGTTTTTGTTCCCACCAAAAATTCCTTATCATACTAGTCAATTCATCACACAAGGAATCAAGAAGTCTAAAACAGCTTATGTAGTATATTGGGATAGCTTGAGCAACCACTTTAATCAAAACCTCCTTACCGGCCTTTGAAAGTAATTTCTCCTACCAATCGGCCAATTTTTTTGCCAAGTTCTCTTTAATAACATTAAAAATATTCCTATTATTTCTCCCAAACAAAGACGGAAGACCAAGGTACTTCTCATGTTGATGAACAATTTGAGCACCAAACCTTCTCTTACTTTCCCCTTTGATATCTTCCCCAGTATTCTAACTGAAAAAGAGTGAAGTTTTAGCCTGATTTAGTTGTTGACCTAAAACCTCTTCATATACTCTAAAAACATGCTGCAATGTATCACATTCTTCCAAACTAGCCTAGCAAAAGATAAGGCTGTCATCGACAAAAAATAAATGAGAAATTCTAGGACCTCCATGACAAACAGCAACACTCTTTAAATCACCACACTATACAGACTGCTTAATTAGAGCAAATAGACCCTCTGCACATGTTAAAAATAAATAAGGGGACAAAGGATCCCCTTGGCGCAAACCCCTCGATGGAGTAATAAAACCACGAGGTGTCCCATTAGTACGAACAAAATATGTAATACATGAAGTACAATGCATCATGAGATCTTTACATCTAGAACTAAAACCCAACTTCTCTATAATCTTATCCAGGTAAACCCATTCCACCCTATCATAAGCTTTACTCATATCTAACTTCAAAGCCATCTCTCCTACCTTCCCACTCTTTTTTTGGTTGTTGTGATGCATAATCTCAAAAGCCACCAGAACATTGTCAGTGATTAACCTACCATGCACAAAAGCACTCTAAGATTCTCCAATGATGGATGGCAGAATCTTTTTAAGTCTGTTTGCAAGAGTTTTGGAGGCCAACTTATCAACAACATTACAAAGGCTTATAAGGCAATAATCAGTTATATGCACAGAGTCTTTCATTAAACTTTGGTGGGCAAATAACAAAATTAAGGAAATCCAAAACAGTTTTAGTGACAATCCCACCAACAATAAACCAAAAATACTAAAAAAATAAAGGTGGCATATCATCAAGACTTGGAGCTTTCAAAGGGTACATCTGTTTAAGAGCTTTTTACATATCTCAATTTCTACGAATTCCATTGTAAGTATTTGATTCATATCTAAAGTCACTTTCAGCTGAACAGCAAACAACAGTTTTGAAAATTCTGTCGGGTTAGAAGACTAGAATAAATCAGAGAAATAGTTGAGCACAACATTCTCCACCTCGTTCTATTCATCCACCCATCTATCATTAATATTTAGAAGTCCATCTATGTAATTCTTTTGAAACCGTGAGGTAGCCTTTGAGTGAAAGAAAGTTGTATTCTTATCCCCAGATTGAATCCAATCAATTCTATATCTCTGATGCCATATAGCTTTTGCCGTATCTCTCCAACAATTTAGTTCTATACTAGTCTCCCTCATAGAAGCAATAACCTCAGACGTTGCACTTTGTAATTCCAACCATTCTAGATGTTTTTGAAGTCTGTCAATATTATTCCCCACATGTCCAAATTCATTCCTATTCCAAACCTCTAACTTAGTTCGACAATTATCCAAACAACATTCCATAGGATAATTTGATCCCATAAGGATTCCTTCCCCCCATGCCAAAGTTACTACATCCTCACAATTAGAATTTTTCAAACACATTGCTTCAAATCTGAAATTTTTTCCATACCGCTTGACTTTCTTTTTCTCTTTAAACTGCAAAGAAAGAGGACAATGATCCAAACCTGAAGACGTACGATGATAAAGTTTTGCTAAAGGAAATCTATTTATCTAATCCACAGTAGCAAGTCCTCTGTCAAGTCTCTTAGTTCGACAATTATCCAAAGATAATCTGATCCCATAAGGATTCCTTCCCCCCATGCCAAAGTGACTACATCCTCACAATTAGAATTTTTCAGACACATTGCTTCAAATCTGAAATTTTTTCCATACCACTTGACTTTCTTTTTCTCTACAAAGAAAGAGGACAATGATCCGAACCTACAGACATACGATGATAAAGTTTTGCTAAAGGAAATCTATCTATCCAATCCATGGTAGCAAGTCCCCTATCAAGTCTCTCACGTATTTGTGTCCCATTCTATTGTTGATAAAGCCAAGTGAATTTGGGTCCAATAAAACTCAAATCTTTGAGACCACACTAGTTGATAGTGTCAATAAACCCTTGCATTTGCTGTGCTGGTCAAGTTGCCCCACCCTCTTTCTCTGAAAGACATTTTATTTCATTGAAATCTCCAATAACTAACCAAAGTAATTGTGAAAGACCACATAGTCGTTTAAGGAGACACCATGACTCAACTCTTTTAGCAGTTTCTGGATTCCCATAAAAGTCTATTAGATGCCACCAACCAACATCCTCACCACCAAACACTTCATCATCAATATTAGAAATAGAATACTTTAAAAGATTAACCCTCACATCATCTTTCCATATCAAAGCCAAACCACCATTACTATTTCTACTAGGAACAATTAAACCCTACCTAAAACCACATTGATCATGAATCTTTTCCATCCAATCTCTAACTTAGTTTCCATTTAAAAAACAATTTTGGGCTTCTCTATCCTAATCACCTCTTTTAAGGCATTTACTGTACGAGGGTTCCCAAGCCCTCGACAGTTCCAACTCAAAATATTCATAGCTCTTGGCGTGGTTGCTCAGCGACCACCAGACTCAGATGTGTAGCCAAAAGTACACTCATTTTTTTTGTTTCCTCCTCCAGTTTCACCTTCTTCTCCAAACTTGCAATAGGAGCTTTTATTGGAGATTTTCTTTTACAGCCCACTTTAATAGTTCCCCCCAGAGTATTTTTATCATACGTTGCACTCTTTCTAACCCATGTACGAGTTTCGGGCCTCAATTCAGAAGAAACCCCTTTGTCCTTAGCCAACATAGCTTCAATTGTATCCCTATATTTCTAAAAAGCCCTATTCTCTTTTAGCCTCATCCAATATCACATGTGATTCACTAGCAGTAAGACTGTCAGCAAAAGCCCCATTAGATTCCGCATTTTTTGGTAACCGCTTTGGATACGTGTAATCCCCAGAAAGTTCCTTATTCTCTCGTGTATTAATTAAATTTGTGTTAAAATTTAATCATGAATATGAGAAGAGGAAACATCACATTAATGTATTTTAAAAGTATCTAATAATTGTTGAAAGAAGTGTTTTTTTTTTTTTTTTTTAAGGAAGAATTGTCGAAAGAAGTTGAAATCAAACTTCTTGCATTATAACATCAAGATTCACAAGGTACTAGTTTTATTTATTTTTAGTTAACGTATTAGTTGAAATATAAAATGAGAAGATAACTCAAATCATCATATAGTTGCATTGATCAACCTCATGTGTTTAATAGTGACGTCCAAAATATAATATAGGAAAACACAGAAACACCTCTAATTTTGGATAAATTATAAGCTCCTTATGGTAGACAAGTGACGTGGTCCTCATGGTAGTGAGAATTTTTTTTTAAAACAGAAACTAATTACTGACTTAGCAATTTTAAACAAGTGTGAGTATTTTAGTGGAATGGTGAACAAGTGACGTGGTCCACCATGAGCACTGTATAATTTCTTCTAATTTTGGGAACAAAATAGAATGGATTATGTGATTTTTTAATTTGAATTTAGAAATCCATGAATTTTGAAAAATATCTAGATCGATCATTCTCTTAATATTTTTTTATTAAAAAATAAAATATATATTATTTCTTCTTCTTTTGTTATGCTCTTTTCTCATAAAAGGAAGACCAATTTTAGTTTTTTTTTTTATTTATTATTATTTAAATTTCATTGCTTCTATTTCAAATTAGAAGATCAAGAGATTACTCTGATTATTTTTATTTTTTATATTATTTTGCTAACTAGAGGTTAGTTTGATTTTGATCCAAAGTTCAGTGAGTGCTTTTATATTTTAATATTTTATCATTGTGTTTGTATATAAAATTAACTACATTATCATTTAAAGAAAATATGATGTGATAAAATTATAATTGAAAGTGTATATATAAATTTTTTTTATAAGAAATCCTTACAAAATTTAAACTCAAATAAAATGTATATTAATATAATTAATATAATGATATGAATAAATGTGGCCTTCCAAAAGCTTAGGTATCAATATAGAAAGAAATCAATTTAAAGTCAAAGCTTTAAATCATATGTAGATAACTTAATAAGATATCTAAAAGATACATGTGACTACCACCCACCCTTGTAGGTGTGGGATGGTGCCTCCCCAAGCACGAAGTGGATAGGTGTTTAGTGGGGGAGGGGTCGAGTTGTAAGGTCAACAGCATATTGATATATGTATTTCTTAAGAAGCACGGACTTGAGTATGGACAAGGACGGAGCCAAGACTCGAAGTTTGGGGGGCAATTTTGCTATTAGTTGAATGTAGTAGCTCTGCCCTCCGACTCTGTTGCTTAATCGTTAAGGGGTTTTATTTATTTATTTATTTTTGTGTGTGTTTTTTATGTGTGTTGCTTCTAAGTAAGGCAAAATTGTTTCATTTTAAATTTATTAAAGGGTCGAGCTATTTGTTTTGGGTAAAATTGTTTGATTAAGCTTAATTTTTTCTTAGCTTTGCTAATGGTAAATTTGTTGTTGGCTAATTTTTTTGGACTTGTATATTTTATTTTAGATTTTAGATCTATATATTTTTTAATGACCTTTTAAATGAGGAAAGTGCTAGAACTACAAATTTTTTTACAAACTGCTGATGTGATGATGTAAGTGGTGGACCTAGATGCTAACTACTAAATGATGTAGAAAATTTTGTGCTTGTAGCATTACTCGTAAAAGATTTAGTGATAATATTAAGGAGGGTAAATTGTAATTTTATAAAACAAAGTTGCTAAAATTTGTTCTTACGTAATACTAATATTTAAAATAAAAAAAATTAGGGGGGCCCATTGCCCTCAAGGTCCAACTATGCCTTCCTCCCTAAGTACGGATACAACATGGGATACGAGCAATTTTTGAAAAAATTATAACATGGTATATAGTGTGACACTCCAAATGAAGCGTCTCTGCTTCCTAATGTATACCTCGGGAAAGGGGGGAAAAGGTGACTGGTTATTTCAACAGAAATTTATATAGAACAATACAACAATAGACAAACAATTAACTGCTTGCTTTGGTTGAAAAAATACAAATGTCACAGTTTGAGGCCGTATAGTTTCTTCTGATTTTAACCTCATTGAGCACAGAATGACAATTCATCTTTACCTAGAAAAGAAATAATGTAATGTCAATATTTTTTATAATTTGTAAATTCTGTAGGCTTGAACCATGAATTTGATTCCTGCCAAATTGATTTAGCATTTTGTTCATGTGGATTCCTAAACTAAGCAGCCCTCAGCTTTTCCAATTTGCCCTGACCCAAATCTTCAGAGTAAAGCATGCCATTGGGAGACAGAAGGCGCCGAAGTGAGAGGAAAAACCGAGCCTGGAAAACAAAAAGTAGTCAAAAAAGTTCAATTAGATAGTATTACACATATGCAAGCAGGGGATGTAACTCTTACCCATTGAAATCCAATAAGAACAAACCAATAGCCTGTCAGACCATATCCCCTACTGGTCACAAGCTGGGGAAAAGAAAGATAGGAGGGACTTATTAATGCATTGTGAGCTAAAGAACATGTAAAAAGGACACCAGAAGAGCAAGAAACAGATCTGTACCAATAGTACAAGTGAAGCTACAGAAAAGCATCCGCTCATTGACAAACTAAGAAATTTAAGATCCCGTCCAGCCTACAGAAAGAGCAAACTTTATTTATAATTTAGCAAGTGCCTTTTGGCCTCAAGGTGAGGAGAAGGGGAAGGAGAGATACAGACACTTCAATTTTAGAGTTTGTGCATATCTTATGCAGGTAACTTCACCATAGTAAACGCATTTGATCATGAATTGAATGGGGCTGCCATCCCAGCAGAGCCATTTTCATTAGCAGGTTTAGGCTCACATTTCAGGTCTGGCATGGAGTTGGGGAAATTATGCATCACAAAACCATGATAATGTGGGCTAGGGCTTTCTTGCTGTAATTGGGAATTACAGCAAGATTCCCTAAATTCAGCTACATTATGTAATTCATTGAGCAGGAAACGCAACCAAATTAATGGTGGTCAAACAAATTCCAGTGGTATAGATGTTTCCAAAAACAAAAGGAGACCATGATATAAGGGTGACGACATTCATGACTTATTTCTGGTGAAGAACTTATTTATTTGTGATAGAAACACTTTTTGAGTATAGGATAGGGGAAAAGCATAATTGTGTATGCCCACCTTGTCCCACATATGCAACCATTTAATAGTTGGAAAGAGGAAATATAGCAAGTAGCTAACAGTGAACACCAAGTGGCCAAATCATGCGCAAACTGCAAAGAACCCTGTGCTTTATTTGGGGCTGCGGGGAACTCTTTGATCCTATAGTGCAGGCCCTCTTTTTTGGCTTAAAAACAAGTGAGGGAAAGGGATTGAACCCAAGTTCTCCTCTATGGGAGGACCAGGCAATACCATTGATCCACAAAGCTTTAAGCTGTCATGAATATACACAAGGGGGGCATACATTAGACCTTTTTGTGACCGTATAATTCAGGCAACTACTGTAATTAGGAGAAAGCAGGGGAAAAAACCAAGTCTTTAAAGAGAGCCTTCTATTTCATCCCCATGTTTTGAAAAAACTCCACAATACTCAGCATAGCACCACTAAAAGATAAACAGAGTGGATACCTCCACTGGAACCTTAAATAGACATGACTCTTATATCAAGTTTCAGCAAGCTATGGTCCAAAAATAAGCAAATGACTGATGAGAAAAACACGACCAAGTTCACATTAAAGTAAAACCAAGCATACCAGCAATGTTCCCTCAAGGCTGAGAGTTGGGGGTGTGACAGCTAATGCCATGAAGAATGGAATAAGAACTTGGTGCATCTGCAAGGAGACAAGATTAAACATAAACAATAATCAGATGAAACATACTTGGCCATCTGCAAAAAAATTTGAAAGAGTATATGTTGTCCTCAGAATATCTGCACCTTATATTAATTTCCTCTACCTTTAGCTCAGAACTTAAATAAGATTATATATAATGTTAGTCAAAATTAAGGTAAAAAAAATGAAATGCCAATGAAACAACACAGACCTGACAAACTTTCCAGGTGTGAGAGCAATGGTAATTTTAGCTTTCTCAGATTTATTTTTGTTATAATACTTTTTGAAATGATAGAAATCCATGTATGAAATATCACTAAAAAAGATGAATCGTCAGCATAAAAGCACTTGTCACAACCCATTTAATACAACATAATTAGGCCAAAAGAAAAAAAGTTCAAAAGACCCATAAAAATATTGATACTACTCATAACAGATGAACTCAAAAGGCAAGAACTAACCTCATGTATGACATTCTGATCCTGTGTAAATATTCTGGGGAACAACCAAGGAACGGATGTTCCTACAATCCCTAATAGCAATCCAAGTATTGCTCCAATGATGACTAGTGATTTTAGCAACATTCGAGCCTGTTTGATTTAACTAACCACTCAGAATACTTTCAACAAAAAAAAAAAATAACTATAAATTATTATTATTATTATTATAGAGAGAGAGAGAGAGAGAGAGAGAGAGATGGGGACCTCAAATGAATCATTCATCAACAAGATGTAAGATAAAACATGATTGTGCAGTAACACTACAACCAAGAACTTAGAAGACTGTAGCATCATTAAAAACAGAAAATAAAAAATTGCTAACCTTTTCCAAACTTCGATGAACTCCATATATTAACTCAGGCATAAATGACTGAGCGGTTTGAGCTAAAGGTTCACCCCATACTGTACACGTGAGGAATGTTTGAAACATGACCTAGAGTAAAGGGTTGTCAATGCAAATGAACAGAAGTCAAAGAAGGGAAGATAGTATTTAGAACTCAAGTGTGGGCAAAACTAACTTGATGAGCGGCCATGGAGTAGGTGCCCAGAGACGCGGCAAAATATGTGAGGAGGGAGAAGAAAGCCACCTAAAAAATTAAAATATCTCAGATACAAAGAGATGATCACATGAGACAAGATACAGCTACAGAATTGAGTAATACAATATAATGTAACCTTAGACATCATTGTTAAAAACACCGGAGCAGCAAGCCCAAGTACTGTCAGAAGTTCATCAGGTGATGGAACAGAGATGGAAAATGCATTGTACCCTTTCTTGTTCAGAGCTTCAATCATCATATATCCTGCAATAACCTAGAATAAATGCTGGTGAGTAGCAATATAAAAAGAAAGCAAGTGCATATCTGCTTGGCTGCAATGAGAATTCATCAATAACAGCATAGGATAAATAATATTTAACCCAAACAAAATAATATATAATTTTTCATTCAGCACACCTGGGAGGCCATTGTAGCCCATGCTGCACCAGCAATACCATATCCCAAGAAACTGCACAGGACTATATCACCAATGCCATTTACAACACTAGCCACCGCCAAAGCCTTCAAAGGTCCCCAGGAATCTTTCATCCCAAGACTGGGAAATGAAAAGAGAATATCAGACACAAACTTAATGAGGCAGCAAAGATTCCCAATTTCATCAAGCATGCTAATATATGATTTGAATGAGCAAATTGAACTGTATCACCATCAAACACCAAGTTTCCCAACATCTTACAAACACAAATGAAACATAATTAATCATTATGGAAAAAGGATGCCTATAGCACTGAATAAGGCATTCAAAAGGATGCAAATAGCACCAAATAAGGCATTTCAGATCTAACAAAACTTTTATAGTAGTTCTAATATAGTTAACAAATAAATGTACCACCAGGTCAAGAACAAGTATAAACAACCAGGTAAGGCACTATGACCTCATTCCGTAGAAAACAAACAGAGATAAGCACATTATCACCTTGCACTCTGAGCAACCCATCCAACAAGAAGTGCAGGCCATGCTAAGCCTCGAATCTACTATCACAAAAGATCATATAAACAAATTAAGTGGAGTAGAACATTAAATTTTGCAGAAATGCAGCCAGAATCTTCCAACAGGTATTTGTTCTTGTGAAAAAAAAAAAACACGCAAAACTCAGCAGCAGATCATATGAACAGCCAGGGGCAGTCAGCAAAGACAAAAAAAACTGCATGCCAATACATAGATATTGATCCTTCATATTCATTCAAATGATAAATATGAATAACAAAAAAAGATTATTATATTACGTACTTCAGTTAACACCATCTTGATAACTGACAAGTATACTCAAGGTTTACTATAGAAGATCATTCTCAAGTATATCTAACTTTCAAAGGAGATGGTTTTCAGAGCAAAAAAAAAAATGAGGGTTTTATATGTTAATTAATTTTACCTTTTATTGCTCCTTTTTCTTATATGACTTTGTTTTATGGTTTAGCAGTACTAAGGCAAGAAAATCTGCACAAAAGGAGCAGCTAAAAATCCTGAAATTATTTTAAGAACACATGAAGGACTTAAAAAGAAATTGAACCTGAACATATGTGTTTGCTGCAGGTATGAGATGTGCATTCTTTGACCCAGTAAAAGCTGAAAAGGCAAAAATAGGCAATTCATCAGTCATTGGATTTTGTCCATTTAGTTGTTGGTATATATGTTGGTAAAAGTATCAATCAACTGAACACCCAAAGACAATAGAACAATGAACTTTTCAATAATATAAGTAATAACCAAAAGATGCCCCAATATTCTTCTTCTTCTTCTTCTGGTTTTTTATTTTTTTATATTTAATTTATTTTCCCTTTTTTATAAGTCAAAAGTTGCTCCAATTTTTATTACCAGTTAATACCCATGAACCGAAGAATCTTGTAAACAAAAGCATCAAGCAGCCACAAGTCAGTCCAACAAACAGCAAGATAGATATGTGATGCTGCACTTCTTTTTTATCCTGCACAAATGACATCTTGTCAAAAAATGCAATGTGCAAAATTGAAAATCAAAGAGAAACTGATTAATACAAAATAATATCCAACACCACAAAGTTCACAGTAAAAAAAAAAGAAAAAAAAAGAGTAACATGCCTATAATTCTCCCACCAAAAATGCAAAAAATCCTTTCACCTGTTTAAGAAACTAACCTGTCTGGCAAGTGCAGTAGCAACCATATTCGAAGTAGCAATTGAGAGGAACATGAATGAATAACTCAAATAATCACATACAACTGTTCCCGGCCCTGTCATTCCAAATTCACAATCAAATAAAACCATCACTCAATTCAGAAATTTCAACCCCCCCCCCCCCCCAACACATAAGATTGGCCCCGTAACAGCATACAATAAATGAGTGTGCGAAGCTGCAAACACACACACACACACAAAATTAGACCAACCTAATTATAGTATGCATGCTTGAGTTGAAGTTCTTTTTCTCAAGCGAAGTTTTTTTTTTTTTTTTTTTTTTTAATTTGAATGTTATAACTTAAAAAAAAAAAAAAGCTCAAAAAGCTTTAGTAAATTTTCCTTTAAATATAAATGACATGACACAATCTAAACCACGCTCACAAGCTGAGTTTGCTTATTTGTTGAGTAGTAAAACTAAAAGTACAGTCATAGTATAAAAAGTGAGACTTTAAAAACCTATAGACAAACAAATAAAACTTAAAAAAAAAAAGAGCTTAAAATTTTTTTTTTTAAGTAAAACCAAATGAAATAGAAACAAGATCCACCCAATTTCAAATATTGTCCATTTGGTCTATTTTATGATTCGAGATAGACTTTACAAATCTAAAGGTTTATAGTGTGTCACTTTATTTAAAATATTAAATGACGTGACAGAATAATGTTAGATTCAAATGAAAAAATTATGAACTATGAAATTGACAAAATAGACAGTTTAAGAAACAAAGAGATCCCTAAGGGCCTGTTTGGATTGAGGGAGAGTGGAGGGAAAATAGAGTATATGGAAGCTTATTTTCCTTCCCTTACTCTACTTGCCCCCCACTCTATCCTAATTTCCCTCTACTCTACTCCACTCTCTATCTCTTCCCCTCAATTCAAATGAACGATAACTAACCGGGAGCTTTATGTATTCATTTTACAAATAAACTAATAAGCTAAAAACAAAAACTGTTGCCAAATGCTTAATTTGCTTATTTGTTAAGTGTGCGCTTGGCATTGGCTAAACAAATCCAATTTTTTTTTCTACTTAGCTTATTTTTGCTACTATTTGTAAGTTCTGCTGTACTTTTTTTACTATGCATAAATCTCACTGTATTATTTCATCTGCTTATTACTTTATCTACGGTATTTAGTTGAACCAAACAGACGTGAACCTCTAAAAATTAAACCACTGTTGCGGGAGGCACAAGAAAATTATTATTTAGTATTATTTATGTTTACAAGCCCATTGTATTTTTATGTTTTAGATTCTATTAGTTTATTAGGCTTTTAGTATTTTAATTTAGAAGTAAGATTATTTTTGTAATAAAGCAATTAGAGTTTTCTAGCCAATTAGATCTAGGGTTTAGCAATCTTTTATAAGCAACCTATTGTACTCCTTGAGAGATAGTTGATATTTTGATGAATAAAAACAATGGCCGTTTGGTCTTTCTTTGGTCTGACTCCAGGTCTACCCTAGGTGTTGACTCCTAGTAGATTTTCCGCTTGGTGCTAACTCCAAGTAAGGCCTAATGGCTTGTTTGGAAGTTTAGAGAGGGAAAAGAGTAGAGGGGAGTAGAGGGGAGGGGAGTAGTGAAGAGGAGACTAGAGGAAAATGATTCCCCTCCACCTTGTTTGGATGTTTTTAAAATTAGTAAGGGGGAAGGAAGTAATTAGCCCTTCCCCTTGTGTAATTTTGTTAATATAATAAGGGTAAATTAGGTAATTTATTTTGTCAATAGTTTATGTACTCTACTCTCCCTTCAAATCTCTCCAATTTGGAAAAATAAAAAATGGGGGGCTAGAGGGAGTTGAAACCCCTCCAAACCCCTCCTCCTCCTTCCTTAAAAAACTTCCAAACAAGGTAATTAGATTACTCACCCTCCCTCTACTCTACTCCCCCTCCTTTTTTAAACATCCAAACATGTCATAAGTGCTGACTTCTAGTTCATATCTTTTTATTTTTCTATTGTTTAGTTTTTGTTCTAGTTCTCCTGCGTCAACCACACACGCAAATAAACGACCTGACCAAACGCTTTCGTAAATCTTGCTACTTCCTCAGCTAACAAAAAAAAAAAAAAAAAAAAAAATTGATAGAATAGAATAGTGGAATACCTAAAGCAGCGAGCTCAATGGAGCTACCCTGACCAATAACGGCGGTGTCAATGAGACTCATCAAGGGTCCGCAAATCCAAAGCCCAGTGGCGGGCCCAGTAAACATCACAATCTCCTTCATTTGCTGCCATATACTCTGACTCCCTATTTCCGATACCTTAATCTCCAAAACAGAGGCAATATCACTGCCGTTTTCAATTTCGCGGGGACCGTTGTTATCATTGTCGATTGGTTCTCTGTTATTGCTAATGCAAGAAGCAGTTACTATCCGATTCCGAAATAAGCTTTTTTTCGGCGTAGAAACGAGTGACAAATTAGAAGGGAAGAGAGGGATGGGAAAGCGAGGTGGTGGTGGTGGTGGCTGTGGTAGTTTGTTGAAGAAGAAGGTTGGGTTTTGGAATTGAGGACTAGTGCTGTGAGATGCTAGGGTTTTGAATTGCATTTTTTAGGAGGCAGAGAAAAGTAAAACAGAGGAAACTCTGACTCAGGTGAAGAGAATTAAAAAAAAAAAGGAAGAGTGAACGAAGTACCAACCGAGACAAAGAGAGTAACAGGTGAGGAGAGGAGAGGAGGGGAGAGGGAGTGGTTGTTTTTTACTGTTGGTCAGTTTCCAAAATGAACTACGTGGACCAGTAACAGACGTTGGCGGCTTTTTCATTCTTCAATGGTCAAAAAGAAGTTGGCGGGCGGGTTTTTTTTTTTTTTTTTTTTTTAATGGTCACATAACCTAGCTTATTTAGTTACTCCATTTTTTATATTTAATAAAAATAATTTGGGTTATTTAAAAATATGTCTTTTATTCATAGTTTGCTAATACTAATATTCAATTCGTATTAGCAAACTATGAACAAACAAAATACACAAAATAATTTTTTTTTAATAGATTGTAATATATTTATTGTTGCTTAGACTAATTATAGTTGCTAGGTAAAAAAAAATACAAGAAAAAAAAAATCAGCTTATAAAAAAAATTTATAATATAACCTAAAACTTTATTATTTCCTTAATCAAACAAAAGAGAACAATAATACAGTCAGCTTTACAAGTATTGAGGATAACTTTTAGAGGTTCATGCTTATTAGAACATAAATGGCTTTCCTTTCAAAAAAATAAATAAATAAATAAATAAATGGCTTTTGAAATTAACAAGAAGTTTGGCAGCAGTGTAAGTTGCAGAATTAAGACTTCTCCTAACCCAATTAAGCTTACACTTGAAAAATAAAAAAAAAATAAAATAAAAAAGACTTGTTAATTTAAGGGAATTACAAATAATATTTACTAATAGACCAATCGACTAGATCACCCTTTGCATCGAGGCTGTCAACACAAATTTGGTTAAACCAATGTAAATGATCTAAGATGGCTGTTGGACCTTATAAAGAAATAGCTGTTGGGCTTACCTTAGTGAGACAATTATCAATGGGCTTAGTGACATGTACATTTAGGAATACGTGAACTGCTCCAATTTTGTATGCCGTAGAAATTTAAGTAAAATTTCTACTAAATATATGATTTTATCTGTGTTCTAGAAGAAGAAACAGAATAGTTAAACAAGAGGAGTCTTTGCTCATAACTCAATCAATCAATATTCCATTAATCAAGTATAAATTTATATGGCAAATGTTAACGAGTACCGCATAGGTGCAACATAGGTGCTTGTTAAGATTGTACTAAAGTGGGTCCTATTTAATAAAAAAATTAAATAAATAAAAGAAAATGACATAAAAGTTAAAATTAGTGCTTTTGGTTATTTTAATATTTTTTCTCTCTACAAAATTGGTTCCATACTGAAAAAAATGACATAAAGTTGCAGAAAAAAACAAAAAGCTATACCAAGAAAAAGTCAAAAATTGCTGTTACGAGCACCTTAGTGTCCGTTAGCACAACCCTTTATTTATTTATTAGTACGTTATACAAATAATAAGAGCCATTTCACTTTTTGACTTTTGTCTCCAAAAGAAGTCCTCTCTTCTCTGCAGTAATTTTTTTATGGAAAATATTTGATTTTAATAGCCAATAGAAAGATGACATGTGTCCCATCATGTACAATATACATGACTCACTTGTTTAGTTGGTTAAGTAATTCATGTACATTACATGTAATAAAGACAAATGTCATATTCTCTTTGGAGTTCTTTCTCTTTGTCTTGGTATTGGAATCATCTTTTTTGTATTTCATCAATTAGTTTCCTAACCTTAAAGCCTTTTTTGGATTGATCCAATTTGTGTCATAATCATCAACAATTGATTTTCTAAGTTCCCCTCCTCTATTTTCTTAATAATTAGACTAGATGTTATGGTGTAAGTTTGATACCATAACTATTTTCAAAATTTTGTCATAATTTATTCACGTGACGATTTATGAGTTGTGAAATTATGTGCTTATCAATTTTTTTCCCACCGCTTAACATTCGAAATTTTAAAAACGTTTGTGAAAATGTTTGTCACAACTTAATGTTCAATTTTTTTTTTCTTCTTCTCAAAAAAAAAAATTAGGAAAATGTTTATGGTAATAGACTTATTCATATGTCATAATTTCAGGTTATGCTTGGGCTTAGGCCCAAGAGGTCCACTTGTTGTTTTGACCGTTGAACGTCAAACTACGCTGCCCTGGGCTGGGTTGGACACGTTGCTGGCTTCCACAGTGACCGTTGAAATCTCTTTCCCTTCTGCATTTTTAGCCGTTGAGATGCATGCCCGTACCTTGACGTGGCAATCTATTTCAAAATTCAAAAAATTGTACCTCTTGATCTGCGTCGCCACGTGTATTTAATGAACAATATTTTAAACTAGTTTTATAATACAATACTAAATAAATATTAACAATGTTTAAAAAAAAAATAATAATAATAATACTTATTAAAACATAAAAAAAAAAAATAATGGTAGTGTTTTTCACGGACTTAGGTATCACTTTCTGGTTATTATAGAGTAACTTATACTTGCACTTGCACCGAATGACTGTCCATCCCTTTTTTCCTCATGTTCTTATCCCTTCATATATGACAAAAAAAAAAAAAAAATATATCCTAAACCTTAAACCAGACAGTCTTAAACTCAGTCCTTCACTGCCTCCGTGATGTCTCAAGCTATTCGCGAACGTGTTCCAAGCGAGGTTGTGGAAGACATCCTAGGTGGTCTACCAGTGAAATCCTTAATCCGGTTCAGCTGCGTTTCGAAATCTTTGAACTCCATTATCACCGACCCAACCTTCATTTCCACACACTTCAAGCTCAACCTAAACCAACCCAAATCATCATCAATATCCCCAAACACTCACACTGGTTATTATCTGCTATACAAGACTTCATCTTCCAAAGAATTGTGTACGGTTTTTTGCAATAACGACGACCACACATTGACCCAGATTTCGAGGTTTGAAATCCCCAATGTTTTTGACAATTGCAGCGTAGTAGCTGGTTTCTGTAATGGAATTTTCTGCCTAGCTAGTTCTGACAATGATCTTCATCATATATCATATTTGTGGAACCCAAGCATTGGAATGTTTAAGAAGCTTCTAGCTACTCGCTTGACCGGCGAGGATTTTAGGAATGTTGTTTTTGGACTTGCATATGATTGTCAAAACAATGATTTCAAGGTTTTGAGGCTTGTGGGTTTTTTTGGAAGAGAAGCTGAGGCTGAGATTTACAGGTTGAGGATGGGTTCCTGGACAAAGGTTGTAATATCGATGGAGTCGTTAAGAGGCTATGAACCCAACATTGGAACCATTGTTGATGTTATGCCACCCTGTGTATTTTGTAATGGAGCTTTGCACTGTATGGCATTTACACGACAAGGTCGTTTCATTTTGTCCTTCGACGTTAGTGATGAGAGGTTCAGTGAGATAATGATGCCTCGTAATTTTCGTGATGGAATCATTGTAATGTTTGAACAAGTTGCGGTGTTCAAGGGATCGCTGGCTGTTATTGTTTTCTCTCATAATTTTCTCAATCTAGGCATTCCGGGGGGTTGCTTATGCCACATTTGGGTTATGGAGGAATATGGTGTGGCCGATTCTTGGACTAGGAAATTTCTGGTACCATTAAGGGATTGGGTTTGGGAACCTCTTTTTTATGGTTGCACTGACAATGGTGAACTTTTGATTGAGAATGCCAGTGGGCTGGTTTCAATTGACCCCGAGAGTCGAAATCAGAACATTCTTGCAATTGAAGATTCCAAATGGGTGGGGTTCTCGGCTAATTCAATGGAGAGCTTGGTTTTACTTGATGAGGGTAAGTAAGTGTGAAAATTAACTTTGGCTATTATATCACTTTCAGTTTTTCCATCATCATTGTGAAAATTAACTTTAGCTATTACAGCTTAATTTGTATGTAAGTTTATTTCGTTTGGAAACTAAGTACTCTTGATGCTGAAACTAAGGTTGTAATTGTTTCCACCCTTGACTTCAAGAAATTTCTCAGTACGAATGGGTGAAGTTAGCTGAATTACATTTGAGGATTGATAGTTGGAAGCATTTAATTGAAGTGAATCTTATTGATTTTGTTTTCTCTTTTCAGTGTTCATTTCTTATAAGCAAATTTACAGCTTGAGCAGAGAATGATAGGCTTAGGGTTGCCTTCTGCTAAGAACACGTGTCCTTAACCCTGTTCTAATTAATTCAACCTTGGAGTTAAGGAATCCCCTATACTTAGTTTTTCTTTGTTTTTTTTCTTTTCCTAGGTTTTCTCAGCAACCAAACAGTGGATGTGATTAATTAAGATTGTGGGGAAAAAGCTGAATAACAATTAGTCTTTTATTGTCTGCTTGATTTCATTCTCTGGTTGTTGAAAAAATGTAAGGGAAATGATTGTTAAGTCAGTGTTTAATATTAGTTTCTGTACAACCAGTTAATCAAATTAACATCAGTAGGGATTAGAGAGAATGTGGAGGTTTCAAATATTAATAGTTTTGCTGTGTTTTTGTGTTGTATATAGGCAGAAGGATTGTTTAGCTGCTTGTGCCTGTGTTTGGTGAAAGTGTAATTGTGGGTGGCAATGTGTAATTGTGTACTGAGGTTTGGGAAATTTTCGTTGAGTGTCTACATTTTAGGTGTTATCTTACAAGTAGTAACGAGACTCTTTAAGAGTATTCCATAGTACTTAGCAACTCCGAAATGTGCTGAAATGGGGATTTCAGATGGCTAAGCAATTCAGTTCTGTTGTGCTTTCACTATTTGACCATGCCAAAACCCTTTAGTTCCATAGCTACTTGATAGAATATAGTGGTCACTTGTTCTCAAACCCAACAACTAGCAGTAGATGAAATTTTGCTTCCATGGAATCCTGATTGATCATATTTAACAGTGGCAAAAACAAAATATTGCTTTAATATCACCGGTAGTTGTTGATGTAACAATGACATATGACAGATTTGAAGCACCTGGCATATGCAAGTGTTGGACTTTAGGATTGGGAAAGTTGCGTTATTAGTATTATAATTATTTGATAGGTAAAGAAATATTATATTGCAAAAAGACTACTTTATGTGCACACAAGACACATAAGTTATAAAGAATTTCAGAATGTTATTATGTATAGAAAAGTAACGGCTCTATGAACTATAGAATGAAACCCCATGCACTAGACCAATCAAATAAAGAACTAGTGAACATAGCTAACAATTGGTTATGGTGAGGGAAAGGCTTTGAGATTTATGCAATGCTTATGTTTGAAAAGGTATGATTTAATTGCAAAGAAGGCTAGAAAAGTGAACAAAATGGCTGCAGGAATTGCAATGTAGTAGTGCAATTTACAATTATTGATCCAAAAGGGGGAAAATGTTGTAGGAGTTTAGTCGGAGGCTGCTTGAAATAATGTACACAATTCTGTTCATTCTTTGAATGTACATAATTTTGTATATATTTAAGTACACAATTTTTCAATTAAATTACACAATTTTGTATATTCAATTACTCAAATTTTCAATTTTTTACATTCAATAAATACAAATTTTCGAGGAATGTACACACTTTTGTATATTTAGAGTGCATAATTTTAATTTTTTCAAATAATGTACACAAATTTGGTACATTCAAGGTATACTCTGTCAAAGACCGTGTACAAATTTTCAAATAATGTACATAATTCTGTATATTCAATAATTTTTTTTCAATTTTGTACATTCAACATACACAAATTTTCAATTTTATATATTCAATGTACACAGTTTTTCAAAGAATGCACATAATTCTGTATAATATATACAAATTTTCAAAATATGTACACAATTCTTTATATTCAAATTACTCAAAATTTCAATGAATGTACACAATTTAGTACATTCAAGGTACACTATTTTTCCACAAAAAAAAAAAATGTTCACAATTATGTACATTCAATGGGCACAATTTTTTTTAAAAAGAATATGCATTATTCTATGCATTCAACATGCACAAACCTACTTTCCATAGAATTTCTACGACTTTCCTAGCCTCTAGTACATTCTTTGAAAAATTGTGCACATAGAATGAAGGCTTCACCATAATGTTCTCAGTGTGGCAAAGGTAAATATTTGAAAATCTTCTAAATTTAGTTTTCACAGTGATACAAATCTAGGACTTTAGTAAGTGAGCTCTGTATAAAGCACTATTTGTTTTACCAAAATAACTTTCTCAACCAACAATTAAATTTTTTTTTTCCGTAATTAACATATTGCAATGAAATTATTTATCATCAAATATATATTCCCGGTTGGGGAAAGTTTCTTATGAATAGAGTAACAAACAATTACAAGAATAACAAGTACTAGAGATTATCTAGCACCTTTTTCTTTGGAGATTATCTAGCACCTTTTTCATAGAGGCATAAAAAGAATGAATACAACGTGATGTTTAGCAGCTAGGTCAAAAAGATATGCCAATATGCGATAATAGGCTGCCGTCTGAAGGCAAGAATATTGGAATTCACTTCCTTTGCAACTTCATAAATTTCCCTGTATCATATACCAAAATATGAATTTGAATCTAAGTAGCTTTGAGCTTCTCCAGTTTATAGTTGATCATATTTTTGGACTGCAGTACGCCACTAGGAGAAAGAAGGCGCCAGAGAGCAAGGAAAAATCGACCCTGATAGAAAATTTGATGATGCAGATAAGTACAAATCAAAGATTTTTGCATGTAGGTGTTTGGGATGATAGTCTTACCCATTGAAATCCCACTAGTGCAAACCAGCAACCTGGCAAACCGTATCCTTTTACAAGCTGAAAACAAGACAAATAGGAGAGAATTGTTAATGCATAAAAAGAAAACCAAAGAGATTTTTATTTTTCTAAAAGGTCTTCAGTAAACCAAGAAATAGATCTCTACCAGTAGTAGAAGAGCACCCAAAGAAAAGCATCCGCTCATTGATAAGCTAATAAATGTTAGATCTCGTCCAGCCTGCACCATAAAACAGGTAAATTGATGCTATATACATTATCTTATACAACTGAGTGCTCCACCGGAGTATTTTGAGTCAAAATATTTGGCATTTTAGGATCAAACCCGTGGCCTCACACCACCACTAGGGTGGAATTCCATTTTGGCTATAATCCAATAGCAATTTAGCAGGCAAAGCAAGTTTAGAACCAAGCAGCATAAGTTCATGGAGCTGTGTTTTTTTTTTTCTTTTTCTTTTTTCTGTGGGGGTTGCTAATGTTAAAGTTTTGCTAGTTCTTGGTCCAACCACAGCATCAGACATGCAAGTAAAAAAAAAATCAAAAGGTAAAAAGTTCAAGAAAATGTCTGAATTTAAGTTGTCAAACATACCAGCAATGTTCCCTCAAGGCTATGGGTACAGGGCGTCACAGCTAATGAAAGAAAGAACAGAATCAACACCTTGTGCATCTGCATAGACACAAGAAATCAGACAATATTCATGTTTCGTTAGTTATGTAAAAAATTAGAATATATCTTTACTTACTAGAGTTGTTTTCTCCAAATTTAATTCTATCCTTAATGTAAGTTACCTGTCATAATTAAATAAAATAGATCCATCTACCAGTGGGTAAAAAGCACAAAGACAATCATCCATCCAGAGCCAAAGACATACAAAGGTTATTTAATTTGCATTTCTTGCCGTTATTATATCTTTGGATGCAACGAAACTTAAAATGACCTCAGATCTAACTGAATGGAACACAAGGACCACAGGGTTAAGACATAAATAGCACACATTTGGTTATCTGATAGAAATCATTTAGTGCCAATTTAGTTTATAAAGCAGTTATCATGTCCCAATTTTGCAGTATCTAATTTGGTGCAAAGCTTAAAATGACAATCTCAGGACCAAGCAATATAATCCTCTGTCAAATGTAGAACAGTTCAGAAGCTCATTAAGTAAGAGAGCGAATGGTTGAAAATTTTAATAAATATACTTATAATTAAGTTCTTTTTTCTAACCTCTTGTATGACATTAAGATCAGGTGTAAAAAGTTTGGGAAGCAACCAAGGAACAGACATTCCTATCGTTGCTATTGCTAATCCAAGTATAGCTCCAATAACCATCAGCGACTTTAGCAGCATTTGAGCCTGTATGACATCATAAACCCATCAGAACACTTGCAACAAACAGAATTCAATATAGATACAGAATTACAACTAGAACTTTTTATTCACTAGTAATAATATTTTCAAAATATCCATTAGACCAAAGAAAAAAGTTAACACTTCAGAACTAATATCCTGACAAAACTCTTCAATCTTCATTTGAGTGACACAACCAAGTTTTAAGGTATGATCAGAAAAGATGAATATCACTAACCTTCTCCAAACTTTGGTTGACTCCATATAATAACTCTGGCATGAACGATTGCGCAGTTTGAGAGAGAGGCTCACCCCATACCACACACATGCCGTACATTTGGATCATGACCTAGAGTGATTTGCACATTGTAAAAACCATGAATTCATTACAGATAGGGAGCACAACAAGGATGAAAGTAACTGTTTGAGTAGAACCAACCTGATGAGCCGCAACTGTATTTGTGCCCATAGCTGTAGCAAAATATGTTATGAGAGAATAGAAGGCCACCTGAACATCAGAAACACACAGATGCATAAATATATTCCCATGTGAGCAGATAAAGCAATTGAGCTGAGTAAAACATAACAAACCTTTGAGAACATTGTTACAAAGACTGGAGCAGCAATTGCAAATATCTGCAAAAATTCTTTGGGCGATGGAATGGAGATGGAAAAAGCGCTATATCCTTTTTTGTTAAGAGCGTCAATCATCATATAAGCTGCGATAAGCTGGAATATATCATATTGATTAGTGGCAAGTCTAGCAGTAAATTGTATTCGGTATATTGGGTAAATTAGGAATTTGCAACTAATAAAAAGTGATTGATGCATAAAACCATATATATTAATTGTTTAGTGTTCATTGAACATACTTGTGATGTCATTGTTGCCCATGCTGCACCGATTATACCATAGTGTAACATATTGCACAGGACTACATGACCAATGGCATTCACAGAACTAGCTACCACCAAAGCCTTCAGAGGTCCCAATGAATCTTTCATGCCAAGACTGGGAATCAGAAGAAAAACCATCAGAATACAATATATATATATATATATATGTATATATATATATATACATATAAGCAAGCATTGGATGTTGATTACATGATCTATTAAATGTGGGGTTTATCTTGGCACCAACTTGGGGGGAAGGGGGGATTTGAGAGGAGCAATTTCTTCGCTTAGGCTTTCTATGTTTCTTCTTATTACTCTTGTTAATTCTTTTGACCACAGGAGCTTCTTAGTTGTTGTGAGAATAAGATACTAACAACTAATTTTACAGTTTCTTATTATTATTTATAATTTAACAACTAATTTTACAGTTAGAGAGAAGATATCAACTCTTCATACTATTTTCCAATATCTCTCTCCTATTTCCCTATCTTCATAATCCTGCAAACCATGATCACTCACTTGGTTGTTCAAATTATTCAATGACAACTTAATGGCAAGGAGTATTTAATTAAGTAGCTTCAACAACATATAAACACAGATGAGATCTTGTCAGGAGAATTGTGTAAAAAAACATGCAGCACCAAATAGCTATTTCATATTTAACAAGATTAATATGGCAATGCTTACAAGCTGACAAGTATGTACAATAATAAGTCAGAAATTATTACAAAACAATCACACTAATACACTGCCAACATATAAGTACATGATGCATGGGAGAAAAATATAATATTTGCACCTTGCACTTTGAGCAACCAACCCAAAAAGAACTGCAGGCCATGCTAAGCCTCGAATCTACCAACAAAAAAAATAACATTCAGTCAAAAAAGTTCTTAAGAAGAAGTAAGCAGGGAGTGTTTTAATAATCCATAGTAGTTGTCATGGATAAATGTCAGGCAGAAGAATAAGCCAAATCATTCAGGTATGCAAGCAGAAGATCGACTTGCTCAGAACAATAAGACTTGCAAGGATAGAATTTTCTCCATTTGTGCTTGTTTTTTTGTTTTAAAAAAAAGAAATGGAAATTAATTTTGGTGTCAAATTCTTTTAAACATTGATGGTGGAAGAATATAAGCTGCAACTTAGAGCCAATACGTAAATGTCAGCCTTCCATATGATGAAGATCAACAGTGGAAAGGAAGATATCAATCTTACAAGGCAAAGGAATAACTAGATTTTATATTAAAAAAAATTATGGAAAAGGAAATGAACCTGGACATATTTGCTTGCTGCAGGTACAATATGCACGTTCTTTGGCCCAGCAAAAGCTGAAAAAAAAAATTACAAATTCATGAATCATTTGAGGGCCTCCGCTATATAATTGCTCCATTGCCAGTTCTTACTGACTAAAAGGTGGCGAAAAATTATGAACGATATACATCTATCCAAAAGTAACTAAAAGTTGGAGCAAGCTTTATTACCAGTCAGTGCCCATGGACCCAGGAACTGGGTAAACAAAAGCATCAAAGTCCCACAAGTTATCCCAACAAAGAGCAAGATAGATATTTGATGCTGAACTTCATTTTTATCCTGCATCAATACCATCTAGTCAAAATATGCAGCACAGAACTGAAAATGGCAAAAAGGAATTGATTTCATTGTCAGTATCCTACTTGATTTGGCGACTAGAGAATAACTAAAAGAGAGTGGTAACAAAGATTACATGATTTGACAAAATAAAGATACATTTAACTCCCCCAACCCAATAGAGAAAATCAACAGTAGTTAAACGCAAAATTGTACTAATACGACAATGCAATATTTATTAGGGTGTAAAATCTCTCACTATACATATGGAAAAAATGCATTATTAATCAATGTCCATACTTATTTCGTAGTCATCTGCTGCCTGTTATTCAAGCTATAACAGGAAACTGATTATGATTTTGCAAAGACTGTTGTGCATTCATTATATATAATGCACCTCTTATCCTCTAACTTGGCATGTGTTATTGTTTTTACTAGAATATCTAGTTTTGAAGCTTTGAAAAACATAATGGAGCTATTCAAATTCCGGAAAGAAAACATCGATAGCCTAATGCCTATAAAGGATCAGATTAGCACAGAACATATATATTATTAAATTCCTGACATGATAAGGGCAATTAAGAATGCATGTATTTCTTTTAGAAATGCACTATTAATTTGTTAAAAACATTGCCTTTGTAGATTCCCACAATGCTTAGATCAATTATGAACAAAAGCAGTAATACTTTTAACAGCTCAGAGAACTAACCCGTTTGGCAAGCGAAGTGGCAACCATATTTGAAGTAGCAATTGAAAGGAACATGAACAAAAGATTCATATTATCGCAAAAGACCGTTCCAGGACCTGTCCATTCAAAACCACCATCAAAATTGATCTACTTCCCCCACTCAAAAAAAAAAAAAAAAAAATCCCCCATTTGGCCATAAGAAAACCAATTCTCAAGTTCATAAATCTCAACTGAACTAATGAGAAATCATAAACTATTTATTATCACAAAAGCTTCGATGGTCAGGAAATTGTGAATAAAATCATTTAACCATTCAGTCTAACATTCCCCTCACTTGTGGGCACAAACTCCCCCTTAATAAGATGGGTCTAACACATGTGATTTTTAATTATTAAAATGAGAGACGGTTTGAACTCAGGCTACTTTGATACCATTACCACTTAGAAAATGATGAATTGAATTATCTAACCATTCATTCTAAAGAATAGAAGAATAAACTATCAGTTAAAATAGGTTTGAACTCAAACTGCATATTCTAATACTAAGATAAACTACTACCACGCGTCCCAAAATTTTAAGCTAATAATTAGGCAAAAATTCAATGTATACCCTATAAGTTTGATGAATACAATCTAACCATTCATTCTAAATAATAGAAGAATAAACTATCAATTAAAATAGGTTTGAACTCAAACTACATATTCTGATACTAAGATAAACTACTACCACACGTCCCAAAAATTTAAGCTAATAATTAGGCAAAAATTGAATGTATACCCTAAAAGTTTGGTGAATTATCATTTTAGTCCACTAAATTCAAATTTCTCAATTAAGTTCGTTAACTTTGATAATGACGTCGTTTTAGTCCTTCCACCTACCTAATGCCATTTGAAAAACAACATTAACTCACTTCAAATGGCACCATTTTATATGCTATAAACATGGAACTACGTCGTTTTAAAAGAGAATGGTATTTTTCAAACAGACAAAATGACTAAATTCTGTTATTGAAGTTAATAGACTAAAATGACAAAATTTAAAATTAGTCGACTAAATTGACAACTAGTGTATATTGTATTTTTGCCACATAATAATTTTAGCAACTCAGCTCCGACTATATAGTAATAAAAATCCAAAACATAAAGCTTTTTCAATTTAAGAACTTCTCGAAACTTCGAATTGATGAAAAGACTAGCTAAGTTACCTAAAGCAGCGAGCTCCGTTGAGCTTCCCCGACCGATCACAGCCGTTGAGATGAGACTCATCAACGGTCCACAGATCCATAGCCCCGTGGCGGGACCGGAAAACATCACGATCTCCTTCATTTGCTTCCATATGCTCTGGTTCGCCAAATCCTCTCTCTTCGATTCCAAAACTTCCACCACTACTTCTTCTTCTTCGGAAGAGAGTGAAACTGAAGCGACATTGTTATCATTTTCGAGTTTATCTTCTTCGATGAGTTCATGGCTAGCGCTAGTGCAAGCTGTTAGGAACCGATTGCGAAGATTGTTCTTACGAGAGATGCGAATACTCTGCGGCGGCGGAGTGGTGGAGTTGCGGAGGCGAGGGGTGAATTGGTTGTTTAGGAAGATTGAAGGGCGAGAGAGTCGTCGGAGATTTGGGGCTCCGATTGGAGTGTGGGAAGGACGAGCTAGGGTTTTGATCTGCATCGTTGAAGCTGAGAATTGAGGTTGATAGAGAGACTGTACGAGAGCGGTTTATATAGTTCTGGAATAAAAATTTGAAAAATATGGAGCGGTGTGAAAGTTTGGTGCGCGGTTGGGTTTGGCTCTGACCGAGGGTTGAGTCTAATATTTTATGATTTTTTTAATAATAATTATTGAGGTAGTATATATATTATAATTAATTAGTAATAAAAATGTATTTATAACTAGCTTCTAAGCACGCACGTGCTCCGAAGCTCTTCAATTTTTTAGTAAAAATTAATAATTTGCATTCATTATAATTTAAAGCCGCAAATCTCCGACGACTCTCTCGCCCTTCAATCTTCCTCAACAACCAATTCACCCCTCGCCTTTGCAACTCCACCACTCCACTGCCGCCGCAGAGTATTCGCATCTCTCATAAGAACAATCTTCGCAATCGGTTCCTAACAGCTTGCACTAGCACTAGCCATGAACTCATCGAAGAAGATAAGCTCAAAAATGATAACAATGTCGCTTCAGTTTCACTCTCTTCAGTTTCCAATCACAAACTTTTCACATTAAAAAAAAGGACAATATTAAATTTCTTATAATAGGATATTTACAAAAAATGTTCATTAACAACTACTTGATAGATTGACTACCACTTCGCTCTCTTGAATTCATCCAATGTGTCTGCCATGTAATCTAACAAAATTGTTGATATATCACCCTAAAAAAATACAAAAAATAGAGAGTAAGGCTTAAATGTAAGAAAAACAACAAACAAAAATAATAGGAGGAAGACAAAGCACCACTTAAAACACATACACTAAAATAATTAATCAAGCCCAATAACCACAAAAAAAAAAAAAAAAAAAAAAAAAAACATAGACAAAAATATATATATCATTCCCACTCTTTAAAAAAGAGTCATTAATTAGATAAAATATTAAACAATTATCAAACTGACCAAATAAAAGAAAATATTAAAAAAGAAAACTGTGGTCTTATTTTGTACGCAGTATTTTTGTGGGAGTTAAAAGATCTTTTTTTTTTCTTTCAAACTCTAAATTACATAAAAGAATAAGGTTTTTTGTTTTTTGTTTTTTTTTTTTTCTAATTTCTAAGTTTGTGTTCAACTAAATATTTTGTTGAAAAAAAAAATATCGAAAAGTAATTTGAGTTCAAATAGAACTCATATTTTTTCCTTTGAAATATTCACGTTTAGAAATATGAGTTCAAATAGAAAATTCACTTTTAGAAATATAAGAAAATTCACGTTTAAAAATATGAACTCATATTTAAAAATTTTAGTACAAATAGAAATTAAATAAAACTCATATTTTATATTCACATTTTCAATTTGAGTTCTAATATAAGTTCGAAACGTTTTCATGCTAATATGAGTTATATGACTTCAAAAGGTGAATATTAGAAGTTATATTTGAACAAAACAATAGGAATATAAGAAAACGTGACGTGAAAGTGTTTTTTTTTTTTTTTTTTTTTTTTTTTTTTTTTTTTTTTTTTTTTTTTTTTAAGATAAGATAATGATATGGAAAGGATAATGATAACAAAGTAAGGAAACCAAATATAGAAAAGCAAATACTAAATGACAACTCATAAAAGCAAACGTAATAAAGAGAATTTAATGCGTATGAGGCGTTCTAAATAGAGGTCATAAAAGATACTTACATTTTTGTTGTTGACTACACTTCAAGTCCAAAGTCCAAATAGTTCGTTGGCGATGGAGGACAGAACACACGAAAATCTTGAAGATCAACACCCTAGTGCAAGTTCCTTGAAGTTATACCAAAATCTTAAAGATAAACACCCTAGTGCATGTTCCTTGAAGTTTAAATACCAAAATCTTAAAGATAGGCACCCCAGTGCACCTTCCTTGAAGAAAGTGTGAGAATATGAGAGTCACCGTCTCCCCCTTTATCACTGCCCAAAAATTCTATACAAATCAAAATAGATTCTAAATTCACAACATAAAAATATTTTACCATTAGGTAGACCTCAGGCACCACATTCAACATCAAACGACATTATAAATAAGGCCAATTCATACAATTAGTTGTAAATTACCTCAGCAGCTAGGAATTATGTTGAAGCAACTCTTTCCACCCTTCAGTCATTCCTTGCTCGATGGATCATCAAGCGTGTTTTGTGTGGCTGAATCAAAAAACATAGCAACAACAACAATTGAGATAACTATTAAATAATTCCAAATAATAGAATCATGGTTACACAGCCAACACCTCACCAATGGAGCGGACATGCAAAGGAGTTTAATAAAAGATATATATGTGTTAATAGGATAAGAGACCCAACACTGTTGAGAAATTTGACAAAATATAACATACCCTCATCAAGCAGATCTCTTGTTATGCAAAAATCCCCATATAGCAATGATAATAGATAAAAGTGTAAAACAAATAGATTTCTAAAAGATCTGTAGCAAAAAAAAATTAAAATAATTGGATCAAAACACTCACCACCATTGTAGTCTTGTGGCCATTATTCTAATGAAGAGGAAATAAGGATGGCCAAAATATCTATCAAAAGTGAAGATCGATCTTCTTTTTTTCTTTTAGAAGCAGAAAACTGAAGAACTGATAGAGCAGTTTTGAATGTGGGTAGCTTCTTTTTTTCTTTTAGAAGAAAACTGAAGAACTGACAGGGCAGTTTTGAATGTGGGTAGCTTTAGCGATAACTTTGTGTGGGGAGTGGGTTCTTGTTTTTTGGCTTGGGTGGGAGTTAGAGATAGAAAAGGTCTTAAAAATATGTAATCGCATGTTGTTGGCTTATTTTTTGTAGGCATTTAAAATTTTTTTTTAAAACTTATTTTTCTATTTAAAAAAACAAAGTAAAGGTATAGTTGTTTTGAATAAGAGGGTTAGTGAGAGAGTGATCCTATTTTGTAGGAAATATTTTAGGTGAGAGTTAGAGATACATATATGCAGTGTTATCTTTTAGTTGATTTGAAAAAAAAAAGTGAAGGGAGTATGAGTATGGAAAACGTGAATTCAAAAGAGAAAAAAAAAGTGTGAAAAAAAAAATTAAAATAACCAACATAGGGGAAGTTAGACATGGGTTTAAAGGATAAACCTTAATAACAGGGTAGATAACTTTTTTGATAGAAACGTGGGTTTTTTTTTTTTTTTTTTCATTAGGTTTTCTGTTTTAAATTTTAAAAAAGAAGTTAAGAAAATAGTTTAAATAAATTGTAATATATATCTATTTAGTTTTTTTTTTTTTTTTTTGGATAAACTTGAGGATGTTTTAAAAAAAAAATTTTGATATGAAGATAACTTTTTTTTAAAGGAAAAAAAATAATAATAACAAACGTACAGTTGCTTTGAAGAAGTGGGTTAGTGGGAGAGTGATCCTATTTTGTAGGAAAATGTTTTAGGTGAGAGTTAAAGATATATTTTTACTTTGTTATCTTCAAGTTTTGTCCTTACTTAATCGTAGGCTGTAAGGGTATTTTAGAACAAAAAAAATTTCAATTCAAATAAATAAAACCCCTTAAATAGTAGTATAGATTAAAATCATAATTTCACATTTCACCTTAAGAAGCAGCGGAGAGGCGACCCCGTTTGGGAATTACCTATTTTTGGAGAGAAAAAGCTAATGAATAAACAAAATAAAATGAAAAATAAGCCAATAATGAACCGAATTTGACTTCACCGGATCGAAGCTCACAGTCACAGCTTGTGGCTTGGCTTACTGGCCGTTTGTTCTCGCGCCATCTAACTGCCTCAGAAGTGGGGCTCCGATCCAATATCCACGTGCCCAACTGTAATTCCAAGTAGTATAATCGTAGACAGTAAGATCTACAGCAAGTCAAACATAGGTGATACGACATATGATATGCTGACAAGTGACATGGTAAACCCACCAAAAAATTCGTGCGCTAAAACAGCCACGGTGTCACTTTCCATTGGTTCATTGCTTTAATCTAACGGCAACCTTAACTAATTTTCAAACATATTTCTCAAGTTTGCCTTTGTTATCAGCCACTTTTCCCTTCTTTTACCGCCCAAACATAAATAAAGCCACCAAAGAAAAACGTGAAGACTAGTATAGTATCAAATTTAGAGCTCATTTAGTACATGTGTTTAAAAATTAAAAATTATTGTCTGAAAACATTTGTAAAAATACATGTGGATGAAAAAGTGTATCAAAATACGTGTAATATTGTTTAAAAACTAAAAATTATTATTTAAAAACACAAACCAAACCCGTCTGCAAGTCATTCATTGCTTTTGTTGCTGACCAATTTTGAGCTACCTATGATTGATTGACTCTGAATTGTTTACAAAAATGGATCTTTCCCAATCTACGTAGTAACTACCTTTTTTGGTGAAATCTACATACTAACTACCTTTCTTTGAAATTGTAAGATGTCCATCAAGTAAAAGTTGATAATAGGAATTACTGAGATTAATGTGACAGAATTGCGTAAATCTTGTGAACTGATAAGCTAATTGGACCACGAACCATGGTGAGAGAGTGGGAGAGTGTAGAGAGAGAGGGACAAGCAAGAAAGGAGAATTAGAGAGGAGAGAGCGAGAGTGATAGAGAATTGAGTTTTATTTTTAAGTATTTGCTATAATAGCTGCTATACATAACAATTTACTGTAACAAGGTAAAAAAATTTAGATATAATTTGATTTTTCAAGGTTTTGAAAGTTAAAATAACTTTTTCGCAATAATACAACCTTTAATGCGAATGCTCTTGTACCTTCATTTATTTGAATACTTATGATAAGTTTTATTTTTGTTAATAATGACAAGATAATTCAATCCATTTTTTTTTTTAGATTGATAATTCAATCCATTTATTTTGAAATAAGATTTTAATTACTTTAAGTCGAAATTACCCCAAAAAATTATATAAAGGATCTTAATTATTTGCAAATCATGGAAATAACCATAAAAAAATAATAATAATAAAACAATTAATTTTTATGAACTCCTCGGCTACTTTTTGTAGACTTAAACTCACGCAACCCAAAAGAAAGGAGAAGATTTTTGGGCTTCTACCTTCCTAGTCCTAGACTCCTACGTAGTCCTTGACTCCATATAAGTCCATATACATCGTTTGAAATAACAGGGGATCATAGCATTAAGGCCCATCACTTCTTGATGCTTTTTTCATGCATGGAGCACAAAAGACCCTAGGCACATGCACATGTAGGGGTGTTCACCGAACTGTAAAATTACATCAAAATCATCTGCAAAATGGCATAATCGCATTGCACCATAAGTAATAGTGCACTGCACTGCACCGCACCGCATGGTTTGCGGTTTTATAATAAGAAAACCGCACAAACCGTACCCTCTCTATATATTAATTTATTTATTTATTTTTAATATTAAATGTATTATTAATAGTTTAATAACCCTAGTTTTCCAAAAAAAAAAATTTAATAATTTTAGCAAGTGTTGACTAGAAAAGCCAACCCAAAATAAAGAAAAACTAGTTTAATAATTTAAAACTTGGCCCAAAAAAAGGAGAAAAATTAGTTTTAGGCTGAGTAGGAAACTGACTTCAAAGTGCATCTTATACATAATATCACACATATGATCGCAAAAATGAGGTGCGATGCAGTTATAGTTTTGGCTAAACTTTAAATAGCACCACACCGCACCGTACCGCACATGTGACCGCAAAAACAAGGTGCAGTGCAATTATAATTTTAGCTAAACCACATCGCAAAGTGTGGTGCTAAAAATGACCCAAAACCGCACCGCACCACACCGCGAAGGAAGATGATTTCGCATCGTACCTGTCAGCACCACCGGTATTTTTCATTTCGATAGGTCAACTGGTATAAAAATGTAGTGATTTCGTTCATGATTAAATACTGGTCATACCGGGATCGTTTTGGCCGTACTGGCGTAAATATCAGATTCCGACCGGTACTGAACTTTACTAAAAAACGCCATCTGATCTATTGGTTTTCTCCTCCTCACGCCGGATGGGCTCTCTCCAGCTCTTTGCTCTTTACGCGATTGATTTTTTCAGCCTAACATTAGGACAATATTGCTTACTGGAGGTGAATGGTGGCACCATTGATTCGTTGACGTTACGAAATGGGGCTTAAAGCTTAGAGTAATAGATAGAGAAAGAGAGGCTGAAACTAAAAAGCTTGAACTTGAACACAGAGAAAGAGAGTGTTTGTTTTGAGATTTGATAATGTGAAGTGGGAAGTCAATTTTGGAAGCCGTGATGACAGGTTGACTTTTTCTTTTTACTTCAGTTTTTGTGAGTTCCACCGGTAGAATAGGTAGCTTTTTAAATTTTTATTTTTTGGGTTTATCATTACCACCCACTAGATTTTCTAATATTATAATATTTTTGTACCATCAAATTCCACCCATTGAATAGTTTTTCTAATAGTTACTATCTTTTATTAATAATTTTGTATTACTTGTTTTCTATGCAATGAAGAATTAAGTTTTTTGTTTTTTATATTATTATTATTTTTTTTTATGTAATGAACAATTGAAATAATGTTTTTATAGTAAATAGAGATTTTTGAGGTAATGTTTTATGGTAAATAAAGATTTTGTGTATGTGTGTGTGTATATATATATATATATATTAAATATATAAAATAACGGTAAACTCGAAACAGTACACCAGTATTAACTGGTATCCGAAATATATCGTATCGCTAACCAAACCGATATAGCCATTGATACGGTATTGACTTCTGCGTGAACAACCCTAGGCACATGATTCAGGAGGCTACCCTAGCAAGGTAGTCGGCATAAATCTTCGCATGGGAGACAATGTGAATATATCTTGGAATTTTTTGGTAAACAATATGTTTCTTCACATGTGATTTGATATCTTGGAATTTCTTATTGAATGGACCTGTCCCAAAGTTGTCGCAATTGTAGGGTTATGGATCTTGAGGAATCAATATGTACATACATACAATTCACATGGACTAAAGTGGTGAACTTTATTTATTATTATTTTTCCATCGAAGGGAGTTGTTTATTATATATGTTATTAAGTAGAAGGACAAAAGAAAACAAAAATAAAAGTTCAGTAGATTAAGTTACACGTGAAGTAGTAGCCCTAGTCCATATCATCTCCCACACACACACGCACACAAATCATCCTATAAAGAAATCTATGGTTAAAATTATGCCTACACAAAAAAAAAAATTAATTGTTGTTTTGAGTTAATGATAAAAAGCAATCAGTATAAAACAAATGTTACAGGTTGAATTCTATTGTAAAAAGCAAAAGAAGATGATGATAAGTAGGAGTGTTCACCAAACCGCTCAAACTGCACGACAAAACCTACAGCAACCAAAACTGCTCGCAAAATGAAATAACTGCACTGCACTTCAAGTGGCAATGAATCGCACCACATTGCACTTTACTATGCGGTGCGGTGTGCAATTTTATAATAAGAAAATCACACAAAACATTGAGAAAGTTCAATTAGAATTTGAAATTAGAATCCAATTTTGCGCCATGTGTCTAAATTTATGTAAGGACCACATTATAATTATCCACTTAAGTTTTTGTCATGTGTCCACTTAAGTTTTTTAATCTTTGCATCAAGTGAGTTAATAAGTGCAAAAGACTAAAAATCTAATATTAATAAACTATAAAAAAAAAAAAAAAAAAAAAAAACCAATCACATATACTCAATAAAAAGCATCACACAACAAAGATTACCACACGTTCTATCTTATTAAAGATTAGAAAAAAAAAATGATTATAAGTAGTATTAAATTTATTTAAGAATTTTAATATATGACTAATTATGTGTACTTTTTTTTTTAAAAAAAGACTAATTATTTATATTTTTATGATAAAAATTGTGTTTAATTTTAAATGTATCTATTCATATGCATGTAATTACATATTTTTTAATAATTTGACTAATTATTTATATTTTTATAATAAAAATTGTGTTTAATTTTAAATGCATTCGCTTATTTGCATGGATTACATGCTATTTATTAATAGTAAACTAGTAATTAGTAAGTCCTCTTGAAAATAAATTAATATACTAGTTCAAAATTAACCAAACCACACCTTGTACATTGCACCCAACTGCACATGTTATTGCAATATTGAGGTGCAATGTATTGATGGTTAGGCCCAATCACACCACATGTTATTGCAACATTGAGGTGCAATGTAGTGATGGTTAGGCCCAATCACACTGCAAAATGCGGAGTTAAAAATAACCAAAAAAAAAAAAAAAATGCACCAAATCGCACCGGCAAACACCCTTAAATTGATAAGACATAATATAGGTAGAATTTTTCGCTCCTGCTGTTTGACTTCTTAATTAGCCAAAAGATCAATACACTGGACTATTTGTCTCCCTGCTAGAGCATGGAAATTGTGATGTAGTGGTTGATGCATGGTTAAAAAGTGATGTAATGTATGTCTTTTTTTTTTTCTTTTCTTTTTTTGAATATGATGATCAATGATTATTAGTTGTGCACATAAATTTAAGGTGATTATTATGTGTTAACTTTCTGTAATATTTGTGTATATTTGGAAAGAGGTACTCAAAAACCAAATAATAGAAACCTTATACACACTTTACTCTTTACCCTCCCCCCCAAAAAAAAAAAAAATCATTAAAATAGAACTTCCTACTAAACTTGAGGAAGCTTATGGTGCATTATTTAGAGTGTTTTTGGGTGCAATATTTAGAGTTGGCATCAATAAAATAGAAACTTTTTATATACCACTCTGTGCATTTCGCGTATGAATCACTGAGCTTGGTTTTCATTGAGATTGGTTGACGCTGGCCTAACTAAAAGTATACTTAGCCAAAACCAAAGGACTGTAATGTAATTACCAAAAAAAAAAAAAAAAAAAAAAAAAAACACAAATGACTGTAGTGCTGGTCCACTTTCATCTGCATTGCAGAGCAGCCGTGCAGGCACAGACTACAGTGAATAATTATTTTGAACGTGCTCAACGGTGTGGTTTGTTTACCAAAAAAGCACGTGGGCTGTGGTTTGTTTACCAAAAAAGCATGGTGTGTTTTGGTGGGGGGATTTTTCATTTATTTTTTACAATTTAATATTAAGAAAGTGTTTTTTCCTTCTAAAAAAAAAATTTAAGAAAGCCCATCAAAAAAAAAAAAGAAAAAAAAAGAAAGTGTTTTAATCATACTTGAATTTGAAATGTGTTAAAGACACGGGACTTGGGTAGTCCGGTGAATTCAGTGTATTTGACTCGTTAAGATAATGATATATGATCAAAAGTGGACATGTGTTACCATTCTAACAAATCCAATACAACTAGACACTAGGTCTAAACATTACCCATTAAGATGATGCGTTTTATTTTTTTGAGAAGAGTTACATTTATAACATTTTCTCATCAATTTATAGGTGACAAATTGTTACTCATTTTAATTTGAGCCTCATTACTAAAATTATTATTTTGCCCACCAATAATAACAAGTTTAACAAACTTGCCATTTATGATATATTTTGAAAGTGTTATGAAAATATTGTGACATAGCATTTTTCTATATTTTTTTTAGAAATAAGTGCACTTTTGGTCTTTAAAGTTTAAGATTGTTTTCATTTTGACTATTTATGTTTCAAAATTTTTCATTTTGGCCATTCATATTAAATTGTGTTTTTGTTTTTCAAAAATATTTGGACCCGTTAGGTACGTGTGTTTAAATAACAGTTTTCAGTTTTTTTAGAATTACGTGTGGGTAAAAAAGTGTGTGGAAATACGTATAATGTTGTTTAAAAATTGAAGACATGTGTTTAAGATCACGTACCAAATAGGGCCAATATTTAATTATGTTTTTGTATTGGTTATGTCATCTATTTTCATTAATAATCTCACAATTAAGTGCCTATTCATGTTTAACTATTTTACTATTTTATAAAATACTAGTTACAAAACGATAAACTCCTACATCTACTTGTCTTGTATAGTTAAATCCCACTTATATAATTTACAATTCTAAGGTGGCTTGGAATTTGCCGTGTGTGGTTGACCTCACTAAATTATTAGCGAGAAGCCACCATGATAATCCATATCGGATCACCGATGGTTTCCCACTTTCTAGGGGAAAACTCGCTATCGGATCACCGGTGGCTTGGAATTCTAAGCATTACGTGCTTTAAAGGCTTTAACCCTTCAGGAAATTTAAGAGTTAAATCAATTTGAGGAAATTTGTCATTAAATAATAATGACATAGCACACTATCTAGTATCTACTAAATAATAATGAAAAAAAAAAAAAAAAAAGCTTAATCTTTTTGTTAAAAAAATAAAGGCAAAAATGCAAAACTGACTCTCTAACTTTCAGCATTTTTCATTTCAGTCATTTAACTTTCAGTTTTGTTATTTCAGTCTTCTAACTTTCAATTGTTGTCAATTTGGTATTTTGTTAACCATATGTTAAGTGTCTCCGTTAAATGAGCAAAATGACACTGTTTTGTTTGTTTGTTTTTTTTTTTTTTTTTTTTTTTTTTGTAATTAAAAGAAATTAGAAAAACTGTTATTAAAAAAAAAAAAAAAATGAAGTTGAAGAATCTGTCTGTGTAGAACAGAGCAAAGAGAACATGAAGGAAAAGAACCCACGTGCTTGATCAATTTTTGGATGCAAGAGATTGTGAAGGAGTTAATAGCATGTGTGTACTTCATTTGCGCTATCTGGTCGTTGGAGATCTGTACCTCAGAATCTGACGCGCCACCGTGTGCGTGTACTTCATTTGCGCTATCTGGTCGTCGGTTATCAAAGAATCGAACTTCGGCAACCATATCGACTCGACTTCTTCACGCACTTTCTCCAAAACCCCCAGATGCGAGTCGAGGAGAGTCACGGCCTAGAGGAGCGATGAAGTGGAAGTGTCCTAAGTAGCAAAGAGAAAGTCAAAGAGGTAGCTTCCGATTTCAACGTTGTTGGTGTTTGGTGATGGTGGCGCCGTGGTTTTGCCGGATTCAGATAAGGCTATTAACTTCTTCACAGTCTCTTGCATCCAGAAATCGATCAAGCATGTGGGTTCTTTTCCTTTCTTCATGTTCTCTTTGCTCTGTTCTACGCAGACAGATTCTTCAACTTCGTTTTTTTTTTTTTTTTTAAATAATAATTTTTTTAATTTCTTTTAATTACAAAAAAAAAAAAAAAAAAACGGCGTCGTTTTGCTCATTTAACAGAGACACTTAACAGATAGTTAACAAAATACCGAATTGACCACAATTGAAAGTTAGAGAACTGAAATGACAAAACTGAAAGTTAGAGAACTGAAATAAAAAATATTGAAAGTTAGAGGGTCAGTTTTGTATTTTTACCAAAAATAAAATATAAAACTGTGTATAAAAGTATAAATTAAAGTTTACAAGCTTTTCTCAAAGGTGTGCCTTTTTGTTGGTCGGTGTTGCCCAAAGTGTTAAAGGTGCAAGTGTAAAACACACGACTCTTAAAGCACCATTTTCTTAAAGGGAGTTCAATCGTTCAACTACAAACTTTTGCCAAAAGAGATGTGTTACGTCGTGTAACTTCCTTGGCCAGATGCCAAAAGCAATGGTGTTGTTTTAGTTTGAGGACAAAATGGGACCTCCCAAAAGACTACTGTTTATTATAATTTTCTCATTGATCTTATTGTGCAAAACGTTCGAGTCCATTATCAGAATTTTCTCATTGATTCTATTGTGCAAAACGTTCTAGTCTATTATCAGGATCGAGGCAAGCTGTCCTGCTTTTGTAGGTCTTTTGCTTTGTTTTAATAAATTTCTTCTTTTCCATAAAAATGGGACCTCCCAAAAGACCAGGGACGGACCTACACTAGGGCAAAGGGGGGCCATTGCCCCCCCCCCCCCCCCACAATTAAAAAAAAATAGTATAAAAAAAATAAAGATTTTCCCTTAAATATATATATATATATATATTTGTCTCTCCTCCTCTAAAATATTTAGATATTGACTTACAAGAAAATAAATAAATAAATAAAATTCATGCCCCTTTAACTACAAAAACAAAATAAAAAAATAAATATGGACTAAACAAAAATCGCGCATAAAATAAGAAACACTTATTTTGTATATTATACTTTGTTGATGTGTTTTATAATATGAAATGTTTAAGAAATACTTATTTTATATGTAGTATTTTGTTGAATATGAAATAGATATTAATTTTTATTTTCATAAATTCTTTTTTGGTTTTAAGCTTTGGCCCCCCCTCCCCTCCCCTCCCCCAAGGTATGAATCCTGGTTTCGTCTCTACAAAAGACTAATGTTTGTTATAATTTTCTCATTGATCCTATTGTGCAAAACGTTCGAGTCTATTATTAGGATCGAGGCAAGCCTCGCGTCCTGCTTTTGTAGGTCTTCTGTTTTGTTTTAATAAATTCTTCTTTTCAATAATAATAATAATAATAATAATAATAATAAAAATAAAAACAAAGAAACAACTAATTTATCTAAGCAACAAATAAGAGTAAGCACAGTGCATATCAACTTCTATTCAAAGACTTCCTAAATAATAAGGAGAATTTCTTTCATTATTCAAAAATTCAAAACAAATAAAATATAATGATAAAATAACCTCTGGTAGCAATATTGTGGGCGGAATGGAGTAGGTCATGCATGATGCATGCATACAGTTGAAGAGAAATTCTATCAGTAGGGTCTGATGAATCACTCATCTAGCGACCTGTGGACACAATTTGCCATTCATACTTAAAACTTCTTAGATATTTTGCATCGTAGATATTTTGAACACATAACCAAAACATTTGACCTAGCTAGCTAGTAGCTACTAAAATGCTAATTGAGATTTTTTATTACGATCGAGTTTGGTTTTATCAAAGAGCGGTGTTATAAACACACAAAATTTCATAGTATTTTTTATGATAGCTGAGTTAGTAAGTTTTTACCGGTTCTTATCTTGATTACTATTAATGTCATTTTTTTACTTACCACCAATAGCGGAGCCAAGATTTCAATTTAGGGGGGCAAGATTAAAAGTTGATATTAAAAATGAAATTAATTTTAAAAATATTAATTGATAATAATAAAAAATAATTAAACAATTGTGAACAAATTTAAATTTGGGTTTATAATAAAAACAGAGTTTAAAACATTGAAAAAGTCAAGATATAGAATCGAAATTTTAAAAAAATTGAGACAAAAAAAATACTAAAATTGCTACAAGTTTTATTATAAAAAGCTAACAAATTGATGTGGTAAGAACGTGATTAGTACCACTAGACAAAATAATAAATAAATATAATTGATTTTTTTTTATAGTAATACGTCATCTTATAAGATTAATGTAGTAAAATTTGTAATATTTCTAGCATTACTTAACAAGAAAATTTATATGAATAGTGAATTAAAAAAAATGAAAAGCAAAACAAAATAATACAACAATGAAATGGGTGAAAACATGAGACAAGAATCTTGTCACAAGATATAAGCTACTTTAAAAGAATAGTGAAGTAGGTGAAAAGCCACATGCTTTGAATCCTTTGATACGTGAGGGAGATTGTTTTTCATTTGTCAAGTTGGTGTCAGGGTCTATTTCTCTAAAGGGAGTTTTTTTTTTCTCACCCCCCTTGGCTCCGCTCTGCTTACCACTAATAATCTATCACATAACAAGTGTGAAATTTTTTGTCAATTTATTTGCATGTCTATTCTCTAAAGTCTCTCTTTATCTAAATGCAAGAGAGAGAGACTTCTGCTAGATGGATGGCTTGGGGTTGTTGGGCATTTAACGGCTGAAATATCATTTTCACATCGTTTTCACAATAAATCATACATGGTAAGGTGTTTTGATATTAATTCGAAAAAAATCAGACCTCTCAAAAGGCTAACGATCTGTTATAATTTTCTTATTGATCCTATTGTGCAATAAATTACAAACTCCAAATTAAAAGAAACAACTAATTAATCCAAGCAACAAATAAAAATTAAGCACAATACTTATCAACTCCTATTCAAAGACTTCCTAACTGATTAAGTATAATTTCTCTCAGTATTCAAGGAGTCAAAACAAATAAATAAAATATAGTGATAATCCACGATAGAATGCTCCAGTAGTAAATTTCAATAACAACCTCTTGTAGCAATATCATGGATGTAACAAGCTGTCCTGCTATCAGTAGGGTCTGAATTCATCTCTATCCGTAGGGTCTGAATTTATTCATCTAGTGACCTGTGGTACCAAACTGACCTGTGGTCCCAAACGGGTCTTAGAACTGCATCGTGGATATTTTGAATATATTACCCAAACAAGTGATAAAAGATCAACCTACTAAAAAACAATTTGGGATCTTTCATTACACGAGTTTGGTTTCATCTAAGAGCAATGTCACAATAGCGAGTCTTTACCGGTTCTTATCTTAGTCAACATTAACATCATTTTTTTGGGGAAATTATACTAGTCTAATTTTCCAAAAAAAAAAAAATGATGTTAATGTGTGTAAAGTGTAATTTGGTATATAGTTTAAGGTGGTACAATGTAAATTTAGTCTGTTTAAATTGAGAGAAGAGAGAGAGGCTTTTGTTGGGTGGGGTGACTTGGGGTTGTTAGGCATTTAATGATTGAAAAATATTACGTTCACAACATTTTTATAGCAAATCGTAAATGGTGAGTTGTTATTAGTTATAATTTAAATCCACCATTGAAATTTTTTTATAGCCCATCAATAATAGCGAGTAACACTATTTAGGATTTGTTGTTAAAGTGTTCTGAAAATATTGTGTGCATAGCATTTATCTTAGGACCCGTTTGGATTGAGGAGCGAGGGGAGTAAAGTAGAGTTTGCCAAAAATAGATTATTTTTCAGCCAACTCTATTTTACCTTTCTTTTCTCTCCTTTAATCCAAATGAACCATTAATGATTAGCACAGTTAAGAGTGAGATGCATCGAAAAAATGGGAAATTAATGCAGGTTCTGCATGAGTGTGACGTGACCATTTTCAAAATCACATCCCCGCTTTTACCTGATTTCCAAACCTGTGTGATAGAGGTCACTGACTGGGTTCTCAATTGTTGTTAGAAGGATATATCAAGGACGAAGTTAGCTAGACCTTTTTGTTTTTTTTTGGCTGAAGTGAGCTAGACTTTCAAGCATTTGAGAAAGTCGATCCCCATGCATTATTGTGATATTTGGCCCATTTGCGGTACAGTATTAAGATGAATTTTCCCAAAAGTTAGGTGCCTCGTGCTACAAGCCTACAACTACAAACCTAGCAAGTTCTACTTTTCAAATTGCATATCCGAAAGGGTTTTTTAATTTGCTAGAGTGTCTTGATGAATTTAAACGAACAATCAAACTTTTAATATTTGACTTAGTTTCGCTGTTTTTCACTTTCAAGTCATAGACTGACAAGTGTGTATTACTGTATTTGTTTTGTTTTTTTCTTTAAATTATGGGAGTCATTGATATTCATGAATTTGTCAGTGGAAAAGTGTGGTAAGCTTGGGTTTAGTGTTCCTCCAAAATAATGATATGTGCCAACTTTTAAACATGTGTTACAATCGCAATAAGTTTAGTACAATTAGACACTAGACACAAACCAAGTTCAGATAATACAATGCATGCTAGCATCGTGACAAAAAAAGAACATATGGTATTTTCCTCCTATTCACACAGAGACATAAATCATAATCCGACACATACGCAAGAGCAGCAAAACACACAGTTGGTACCGATAAAGGGAGGAATCAAAAGTTTTATCTTAGAGAGACCATAGTATAAATATTTCTATTAGGGTTCATAGATCTCTTACATATTCAAAAATTGAATCTAAAACAAGAGTAGAATGAAAATATCAGTTAGCCAAACACAAAAAAGGAAAAAGAAGAAGAAGAAGATCAATTATGGGTCATATTGTAATATTTTGTGCTTTTGGAAGGGGCATAGCCATTTTATATACTTTGTTGAAAAATATTTTTATAGATTATGGGCTTTAAAAAAAAATTTCAAATTTTTTGAGTCAACCCCCAAAAAATTACAATCTGGACCGCCATCCAAACAAAGGTACAATATCAGTATTACTCCATTACACGATTTCAAAGAATTGACAACTTGTTGGTTGAATTATCGTCCCCCATTGGCCAAAACCAGATGACTTAAACATCAATAATCATACTATAGCTTTGTCAACTGCATTCAGTCCACGCCAAGCATATCACCAACTCTTGGAATATACTGACTCCACCTGTACTTAGATCTGTTTATATCCTCTTATTTTTGCATTTTTTCCTTTCCTCATTGAGGCCTTTCACATATAACTTGAAGCCCATAGTTAAATCATCATTTTGATCATCTGTTTTTTTTTTTTTTTTTGGTCATTTTAATCATCTGTATTTTTTTTTTTTTTGTCATTTTAATCATCTGTGGTATACTATAAGCTAATTAGTTACATGGTGCTATTAATAAGTACGAAATTGCCTGGATCTCTTTTGAGCTGTGGTACTATGTTAAAAAAATAGTTGCCAAAAGTCTAATTTAAGTGTATATGTGTGTAAAGTGACCATCACGCCAGAGATGCATGTGATGCAAATTACTTCAACCTTTTACCTTCCACCTCACAAAAACTTATACTTGTAGAGTGACCATCACGCCAAGGATGCAGGTGGTGCAAATTATAAAGTATTACTAACATTTGTTATAATTAACTCGCAACTTGCATCTCTCTCTTAGTAGACTTTTTTTTATTGTAAGATTCTTGGCACTTGCGACTAGCCAACCTACATGGACTATTATTGAATTAGATAATGATTTTAACACATTACTTCTAACTTGGTCAATAATAGGATTAATTTTCCAATGAAGGAAGATTTTGTAGTTCATGTTTATCAAAAGAGATTTTGTAGTTCATAATGTGTTCACATTGTTGCTAAAAAAGAGAGTTGTTTTGTGTTATAAAGTGGGAATTATTTTTTCCATCTTTTCCATTCTTGCCAAGTATTTTTTGTTTCCAAGGAAGAAATGGTGCTGATAAACTTTTATTTTGGTTTGATTTAATATTTTTATTTAGAGTATGTTTGGTTGGGGTGAAAATAGGGAGGATGAAAAAGAAGGAGAAAAAAATAGAGTGAAAAATATAATTTTCTCTTGTTTGGTTCAGGAGAGAAAATAAGAGAGACAGAAAATGGGGTGGAAAATAATCCCTCCGGCCCACATAATTTTGTCCTCCCAATTTAGGAGGAAAACTAAGAAGAAAAGATGATGTGGGTAATAATTATATAAATATCTTCACATTTATTGCACTCACCTATCTCTCTCATTTCCCCACTACCCATGTGACCTGATTAACCTTTTGCCTCTTCATCTTTATCTCTTTCTTAGCATCTTCACAGCAAAACAACGTGAACTCTAGGTTCTCTTCTCTCTCTCTCTCTCTCTCTTTTTTCCCTTGTCCTCGTTATATTCCTCATTCTATTGTTTCTTGTCCTCATTATATTCCTCATTAATCTATTGTTTCTTGTTGATTTTTTTGTTTTGTATGACATTCAAATTTTTTTTTTTTGAAAATGTCTTCCTAGTTAACCGCATAATCAATTTTTGTTGCCCATAAATTTTAAATTATGTATAATAATAAAGAAAATTAATATAAATGTATATGTATTTGTGTTAATTTTTATATTATTTAATGAGTGTAAATATATTTATTTCTTATATATTATATAACAATGACATAATAGTCAATTTATATAAACCACATTTTCTATCTTCCCCTTTTTCTCTCCAACTAAATAAAAAAGTTTTCCACCCCTCACTTTTCTACCCCTCAAACCAAACACACATGAGGAGAAACCAAATCTTTTCTATCCTCTCATTTTTCCATCCTTCCACTTTTCTACTCCTCCAACCAAACGGATCCTTAGGAATGGAGGGAGGGGGATAAAGATTCTTTGCACTATCATTATGCTTAATTGCTTATATTCTCCGTGTCTCCCTAGGTGCTGGTTGATGAGGGATATTCATAGGATAGATGTCTCTATTTGTTCTTATGTTTAATTTGTTTTAGCGAAATTTGCTTAGAAAAAGTAAATCATTGTACCCCTTTTTGGGTTGGTGAAAGTCTTAAACTTTTGTAAAAGGAAAAGTAATCCTTAAAAATTCCACAAAAGTTTATAAATTGTAATACAAAGGAAAAAAAAGTTTTTAAGTAACAAAAACATTAGGACAATTGGACCAATTCCTTTTTTAAAATTTTGAAATGAGAAATGATATGTCCACAACATTTTTACAATATTTTTACAATAAATCCTAAGTGGTCGGTTGTTATTGGTTGTTATTGTTGGGTTAAAAAAGTAATTTCAGTGTTAAATTCAAATTTGAATCAATAATAACTAACCACCCATGATTTGTTGTAAAAATATTATAAAAATATTGTGGACATAACACTTTTCTTTTGAAATTATACAAATGTCGGTTTTACAAATTCAAAAGGAAAGAAAACTTTACAATCTCCATTTGGTATGGCTTCTTGAAACGATTATTTATTTATTTATTTATTTTTAAAAGTCTAAATATGACAACTGAGGTATTTATTTGGTAATAAATAAATAAATTCATACCTTCCTCCTAAAACTCCTAAAAGTATAAAATAAAAACACAGTTAACAAAAAGTTTAGGATTACACACTTTACCATAACTTAGACAAGTGACAATCAGTGATTAGATAACTTTTTAATTTTTACTAAGTACTAATAGTGAACCTATGTGTAAGTTGTGTAATCAGATCGCAAATCGACACTTATGTAATTTGTAACAAAGTGTGTAATCAAGTGTGTGGCTTTAGAATAATTCCGCCACTAAATGTTGCTAATTGCCAATCCCAAAACTAAGGGTTTACATAGTTCAGTGTGATCAGTCTTGGGAAGGGTTTTTGGGTTGTATTGCAAGGATCGGTTTCCATAAAAATTGAACCACCATCATATCAAAGGATCGAAATCCCAACTTCATCAATGAGGTTTACCCTATAGTTTGGTAGTTGAATGTCGACATAAAATTTTCCAAAGGGTCAAAACACAATATCGGAAGGTATTTTGGACATTAAAAAATAGGAGTCCAAACAAGAAAATAACATTTGAAACTGACATTTCAGACGCCCCCTTTCATCAACATCTCTTCACAAGTTCACAGTACACACGTTCTGACCAAAGAAAGTACACACCTTCCAGCTAGTGCCTCTCATTACACAATTCACACTAATTCAAACTAATCATACATTCTTACCCTTAAAATATAATATAAAAACAATTAATTAAAGAAATGCCCAACCACCAAAACTTTATAAAACAAACCCCACCATCGTATCTGAGGAAATCTAGAAAATCCTACTCTCTTCGTTCCACTTTTTTTGTCCTGTTTGAAAAGTTAAATTTTTTAAGGGAATATTATTTATTGTCTTGTCTACCTTTTAAAAATGTATAAGTTTCTAAAATTACTCTTAAAAAAATTTATCAAAAAATTAAATTAGTAAATTAATATGGGTATAATAGGAACAATAGTAAATTAATAACTTTTATTTTTAAAAACAGGATAATATTTTAGGACATCTCAAAATGGAATAGAGACAAAAAAAGTGAGTCGGAGGGAGTAATTTTTTTTTTTCCTATATTTTTCTTCGTACAATTATTTTTAGTTTATTAGTCCCCTCTTCTATAATTTTTTTGCGCTCAAAACTCTGTCTTTCTCTCTCTGTCTCTGTCTTTCTCTCTCTATCTTTCTCTCTCTAGACGCCTTTAAAGGACCAAACGGCGCTGCCACTCTCGGCGCCTACATAAGTCGATAGTACCACAAATAAACACACGCACACTCACAACAACGTGGGTGTGTTTCGTTTTTTGAGTTTTTGTTCTCTCTTGAATTTGGGAGATCCAAAAACACGAACCCAAATTTGAGAGCAGAAACAAGAAAGCAAAAACAAGAAAAAATGGGAAGCTTAGGTGCGGTTCTGAAACACCCAGATGATTTTTTCCCATTGTTGAAGCTGAAGAGGGCAATGAAGCACGCGGAGAAGCAGATCCCTCCAGAACCACACTGGGGTTTCTGCTATTCCATGCTTCACAAGGTGTCTCGAAGCTTTGCGCTCGTTATTCAACAGCTCGACACCAATCTTCGTAACGCTGTAAGACCTGGAAATTTTTGATCTTTTCTATGTTTGCTTTGGTGGGTCTGTTTTGTTTTTTTGTTTTTTAATTTTTTTTTTTGAGAATTTTGATTGAATCACTTGGTTTTGACTTTTTTGTTGTTATTGTTGTTGTTGTTGTTGATGATGTTATTGTTTGAATTACGTGTTTTGATGAGAAATTTGGATGGTTCTGATGTGATTTATTATGTGATTTTTTGATTGATATTTTGATTTTTGTTTTTGTTTTTTTGGGGTGTGGGAAATGCGTAGTTTGATTAATGAGTGTTTTTAAGGTCTTCTCTGCATGTTGCGGATGGTTGCTGTTAGTCTTATGGATTAGAAGGGTTGAGAATCCAAGAGGTTTTGCTTACATGGCTGATTGTACTTTTTATGTTTTATTATGGCTGATTGCTTACATGACTGGTGGGTTGGTTGCAGCGGCGGCTCCAGGGATTTTTTTCCAGAGTGTTTCTTGAGAAGCATGAATTATACCGTCTAATAAAAAGAAAAATTTATATATTGAAAACAATAATAATAAAAAAAATATGCAAAAACATAAAGTTTATAATTTCCTTCATTATAGTCTACGCGTTTCATATTTTAAAATCACCGCATAATAGTCCCATTATCAATGTTACAAGCTATATCTCTTTCAATATATATAATCAAGCAATCATTCATTCACTGAATGTAGAACAAATTATGAAGCAAAATTTAATTTTATTGGTATAAAAAAACTGAGTGTTCCCAAAATTTTTTTAGAGGATAAACAAATAAAAATTTTTAAATTATTATATATAAAAAAAAATTTCAGGTCAGGGTGGTGCTGGGACCACCCTGACTTTAAGGTGACGCAGCCCCTGGTTGGTTGATTTGTTAAGCCAAAGTCTTTATTCCTTTGAAAGGACTGTGTGTAATCATTCAAACATTTAATGGAGAAAGTAAAATTTACTCTCCCTATCTTTCACATATACACGCACCTAATATGTAATATACAAGGAGTCTAATTTTGACCAACAGAGGTTGAATTCTATGGCTGACACTTAAAATAACAAATTAGTGGAGTAAAAGTGAAAAGGCACTGAGAAACTTTTTTCATGAACTGCTTCAATTTGGGTTCTAAAAGTGGAATTGCAACTACCAAGAAGAAGGGTTAAGTGCTCTTATGACTTTTGATTTACATCCACTAATTTTTATGGACTCAACAAAACTGTGCTACAGTATTTGGTATGGTATTAAAAATTAGGTCTTAGAAATCACGTAATAGTAGGTAGAATGAAATTTACCATGAGTTTTTCCCTGTATTTGGATGACAAAGTGCAGTGTCTGCCTATCCTATACGTGGCTTTAGAAACAAGAGAACAACTGGTGTGAAGGAAGATATAGTGTATTAGCTGCAGGAAAGGCTCCCAAATTCATTCTTTTTCTCCATTTGCTCTATAAGTTGACCAGAAAGTTATGTAAACAACTAATATTATTCAATCAATCAGATATAGAACAACAGATTAAGGACCATGAACTGTTGAACAATTCTATGCTTGATATATCTTTGGTCATTTTTATGATATCGGAATGCTGAGAGCAAGTCTTAAGTTCTTTTTTTCCTTTAATCATTGTTGTTGTTGCTGCTGCTGCTGCTACTTCTGTTATTTTCTCACTTAAATGACAGACTACGGTGTTTCATATTCTAGTTAGATTTTTCTTCTTGTATTACCTTCTAGCAATATATCATATTTAATTTCTCAGAGATAACCTTCGTGGTTTTGCAGGTATGCATATTTTATTTGGTTCTTCGAGCCCTTGATACTGTTGGTATGTTCCTGTCAACGGCCTTAAATTTTCTCTGTTATTTTTCTTGAACTATTTTATTTTATTTTTGTCTGGGTGATTGAATATGAGGTCTCTATATCAATTGGTAGCATTGTATTTATTGTAAAATGAAAGACCATTTATGAAACGGGATTCTCCAAGAGGGACAGGTTGTATTCACATGTTAGTAGCTCTATTTATATCTATATTACTAATAATGAATGGGGAATGAAGATTTTCAGCTTATGTCTGGGTTGACAGTGGAGCACATGAGGCTACCCTTCAGGCCCTTCCATTTTTTGATGCTATACATAAGAGACTCTGCCAAGGATTTATCGAAGAATATGAGTTCCTCTTAACAAGTTGAACCCCCTTGGGTTGCATTTCTTGATGTCAATACTTTAGTCTTTGTTGGAACTTATTCTAAATGATGATCAACTTCTAAATCAAATTTATGCATCATTTACTTGATCAAGTTCTAACTTTATAATTCCAAGGCAGCATAATGTTGTGTAGCTACTTGCTTTGACAAGGTGAATAGGATTCCTAGAAATGATGAAATATTTTTGTTGTATTCTTTAGGTTTCTGCAATCAAGAAAATGCTGGTTACATACAAGATTCCTAGATCTTGATTGCCTTGTAACAGGGCAATCAAGAAAATGCGGGTTTCGATTTGGCAATAGTTTTAGTTATGTTATGTTAATTCTCCCAACTGACCAACTTTGTTTTGATTGTTTCTTTACAGAGGATGATACAAGCATAGCAACAGATGTTAAAGTGCCTATCCTGATAGCTTTTCATCGTCACATATATGATCAGGAGTGGCATTTTGCATGTGAGTGTTTTGAAGTCTTGTTACCTATTTTTCTCACCTTTAACTTCCCTAGATTCTATAGACCTAAGAAACTTTCTTCTATTTCATAGATTTGATAGATTTTATTTTAAGCTCAGATTTATCATATATTTCATTTAGTGATTGTGTTTAGTGCTTGTAGGCAGGCACCCATACTGGGTGGGTGATTCAAGTTGTAGTCCTTTTAAAAAAAGAAAAGAAAAGAAAAACTACACATTTGTGAGAGAATGACATGTCATTTGAACCAGGTCTCATTGGCAATTCAAGTTGTAGTCTTGTGGACCCCATTTCAGATGTTCAATTCTATTGCTGTTAGCCCCCATTGAGTTTGTCATGTAAATATATGCATGTATAGGCCGTAGTTGCAAGCAGAACCATTTATCCAATTTCTTCTTTTGCTTTTATTTTTATGGTTCTAATTGTTTTTCATGTCTTATTTTATACGAATTTTAATTATGCCTGTGTAAAATTTTCATTTTTTACTTAATGCCTTAGGTTTCTAAACCAAGGACTTAAGCTTTCTTAGATCATTAATTTTTTCTCTTATGAGAAAAGTTTCATAGAACTTTTTAGGTATGCTTACATGTTACCTATCTGGCTATCTGTTACCTTGTCAAAGATAATTGAATCTTAGTCCATTTGCTGATTTTTTTTTTCTTGCTTCTGTGTAAAGGTGGTGAAAAGGACTACAAAGTTCTCATGGACCAATTTCATCATGTATCAACTGCTTTTCTAGAGCTTGGAGAGAGGTTATTTCTTCCTCTGTGGATATGAGAATATTGGTTTCATTTTTGATGATTCCTATTACAGCTTTAGTGCTTTACTAACCATGACCTGGTCAGAGTCTGTATCCTTTGTTCTCTCTTATGAAATTTCTACCTATTCTTACTTGTTACTGAAAACTGATGATAGGATTCATCCAAAGGCTCATCTCTTGTTAGCAAGTAACATCTTGTCTATTGTCAGCTAGTAGCCTAGTACCATGTATTACGTGATCTCTACATTAGCCCTGTGTTTCCACTGTACAACTGGAATGTCACTGTGGTAGTTAATGTGTTTTGCTGTAACTGTAGAGGTCAAGTAGGTTATTTTCTGGAGTGAATCTTCTTTCCCTCAATCCCTTCAAGTAACTGATCATGGGATACATTAATGAATGGTTGGTCTCACTGGTTCAATGTGCTGATTATCAAGCACTTCTCCAAAAATGTTAATATTGTTAAAATCGGAATGCTTAGGATTCTTATATAGTGTGATTGTTTGAGACACTAGAATTTAAAGTAGCCAGTATGGTCTGGGAAAAAATGGACCATATTGTACCGGTCCCTTTTTGTGATTTTATGCCTTTTTTTATTTTTATTTTTATTTTTAATAATCTGTTTATAATGAATAAATAGTCCTCTGGGATTTATACATTATTCATAATTTAGTCGAGATTCATAGGATGCTATATGGTTCAAAAAACTTTGGCATACGTGAATATCTCACCTGTGAATATGTTATATAATTTCTTGCTTTACATTCTTTTAGTAAATAACAAGCAATTCTCTGTCAATTCTGCAGTTTTCAGGTGGCAATTGAGGATATTACCAAAAGAATGGGTGCAGGAATGGCAAAATTTATATTGAAGGAGGTTTGTGAGCTTGGGAGCTAAATCTATATCATAGGTCATGCAAAAAGTATATAATAAATATTTTATGTGACACCTATGTTTTTATCCTCATCCTGCAGGTAGAGACAGTTGATGACTATGACGAATATTGCCACTATGTAGCAGGACTTGTTGGACTAGGTTTGTCCAAGCTTTTCCATGCCTCTGGGACGGAGGATTTGCTTTCAGACAATCTATCAAATTCAATGGGTTTATTTCTTCAGGTAATGCTTTGCTGTATTAAGCAACCAATTCATTTTCATTCCAGTTTCTTTTGCTTGGAAGTTTGATTCAGTACTAAACATTCTACAACCACAGAAAACAAACATAATACGAGATTATCTGGAGGATATTAATGAGATACCAAAGTCTCGCATGTTCTGGCCTCGTCAGATCTGGAGTAAATATGTTATCAAACTTGAGGTGCATTTCTTTTCTAAGTCTCATCTCAATTCTATCATTTTCAGTCTTTATTTTATCTGTCATTTTGGCCTTTTATAATGACGTAAACCCAGTTTTATCACTGACCTTCAATAGAGGGGTAGGTCTCTAAAACATTGTAAAACTGTGTTTTCATTAACAATTTAATGTTCTATTAAAAAAAAACATCTTATTGAGATTTTCTTTTCTCATTCACAATTTTAAAATCTTTGTAATCCAGGACTTGAAATATGAGGAAAACTCTGAAAAGGCAGTGCAATGTTTGAATGACATGGTCACTAATGCTTTGATGCACGTGGAAGATTGCTTGATATACATGGCTGCTTTACGAGATCCTGCAATATTTCGATTTTGTGCTATCCCCCAGGTATCTAATATTGTCAACAAACTCTGAGAGCCTCTTTTCTCCCCACCCCCACCAAAAAAACTATTAATATGTGAACTCTGAGCTGTTACCATTATGCCTGATAATTTGGCATATTAGTGTGGATATATGTAATTTATACACAAATCACTTGCAAACCATATGAATATTGTCTGACCTGCATGGAAGTACCAAATCAAATTAGGTCCTGGTTTAATGGTGTATAGTTTTAGATATGCAACACAGTGATAATTATATGATGTTTCTGTGTAGCGTCTCATTTGACATATGCTACATTTTCTAGGTCATGGCAATTGGAACACTGGCATTATGCTACAACAACATTGAAGTATTCAGAGGTGTAGTGAAAATGAGGCGTGGTAAGTCATCTATAGACATTGCTGTTACTGCTGAAACTGAAGGCTTAGACAATGAAAATTAGTTAACATGTTTGTGGAATGAGGCTGTTCCATAGAAAATAAATGTATTGATTTTCAACTATTTGCTTCTGGCAAAGCTGCAAGCCTACCCTTCTCAAGTTGAAAAATTATCTTTGTTCTCATTTGAGTCTATCTAAAAGTTTCCACAGTTCATTATCGTTTACGAATATCAGTTCCAATTATAAATTTTTATGTGGAGTTATAGTAGAACAAACAAAAAAATTTAATTTAATGACACATTCAAATGCAGCCTAACTGGGCCTTATACCGTGGTTAACAGCTCTTAATACCTTTTCTAATATTATACTCTTAGGGCTAGATAGTGGGTCTTTTTAAAGTGATGCCTTGGGGGAAAAATGATTTAGATGCACATTCATGTGGATACTAAATTGAGAGCTAGTGGCCTACAAAGAATAGTTTTATAGTCACTGTAATCTATCTGGCTTAGAGCACAGCAGGGGTTTCTTTAGGGGCATTGAGGCTTTTAGGAAGATTAGAACAATCAGAGACCCCCATTGATGAATGATTGCGCTTACCGCTGTTGGGTTTATATTTAATTGTCTTTCAATTTTTTGATCAACTGGTTATTGAATTCAGAAACTGAGAGATGTTATGTATGCTTATGAGTTAATTTGTAATTTGGCCCCTTTTTGTTATTTGGAGTGCACTTTGCATAATTCCCTCTATGCTTAGATTGTGCCCCCTTCTGTGCCTATTAGAAATTTCTTAAAAAGATATGTTATGCTTTTGGGCCATGATAGCGAAACTATCTGATATAAAGCCAAGAAAAGGGAAAAACAGGAGTAACTTTCAGATCGTATGTGTATTTCATGGAAAGACCAATATACGGTTGGCTTTGATCCATTTCTTCAGAGAAGATCCGCTAATGGGTTTTCTAGCTGTCTGGATTAGCTTGATATGACTTTTGTAGATATATGAGCAAGTTTCTTGCAATAAAAAGTTGAACACATGAACACTCTTGTACACTCGTGGGGAAAGCGAGAGAAAATTTCCTGGGAGAATGTCTAAACACTTGGGTTTATTTCTTTATTTTCTTTCTACTTTCTTTCTAACCAAGCAAGTGAAAATAATATAATCTTTTTAATCTTCCTTTTATTTGCCTTATTTTCTCTTGTAAATTGTGAACCAAGTAGAGTGTAAGAAGATTTTAATTTCTTCTTCACTGACATGAATAGGCATTTGATCTCCTTTTTCATTTTTGAAAAACAAAATGATGGTTTGGGTAAATACAAAAGATTTAATATATTAATGCTGTTCTTCATAGCTCTTGTATTTATTTTGTGACAATTTCTTACTGAATTTTATTCATTCTGGTTATGTTTTCTAGGTCTTACTGCCAAAGTCATTGACCAAACAAAGACGATTGCTGATGTCTATGGGGCATTCTTTGATTTCTCTTGTATTCTGAAGTCAAAGGTACAATGCTTTTATCAACACTAAAAAAGATATATTTGCTTGCAATGAGATATTTATTTGTTCAGTTTATATATTGGAATTATCTTTCCATATCCTATACTTCTAGAATTTTTCATTAACCCCTTTGGATGTGTTTTTTTGTCTACTAGAACCCTAGATATGGCCCACACTTTTATGCCAATAGATTTTTGGGGCATGAATCTTGTGTGCGGGAATAAAATAGTCAATGCTTCCAATGTGTTTTTTCCTAGATTTGACCCACACTTTTATGCCAATAGATTTTGGGACATGAATCTTGTGTGGGAATAAAATAGTTGATGCTTCCAAGCTTTGAGGAAATGTTTGTAACCTTGGAATGAGAACACGTTTGTAATTGATGGCTGCTAGACATCTTTAATTTGCACTGCTTTTATTGTGCACTGCACTTTCCTGAGTGTTACTAATAATGCACTGTTGGGTATATAGGTCGACAAGAATGACCCTAATGCAGAAAAAACACGGAGCAGGCTGAATGCGATACAGAAAACCTGCAGGGATTCTGGACTCCTTAACAAAAGGTTGTCATCTATGAACTCTGCACATGTTTCTCTATGGTTGTCACTGTCAATTATTTAATCTCTGACCACTCTTTGCGTGAATTTCACCAGGAAATCTTATGTAGTCAAGAGCAACCCTAGATACAATTCAGCTCTTGTAAGTATCTGCCGATTTTTCATCCTTGAGGAATATATAAGCTCTTAATCACCCCTCTCATCCTCGAAAAAAGAAGTTATTTTAAGAATATCTAATGCTTATGTTTTGATTTTAATGCAGATTGTGATGCTGATCGTTATATTGTCTGTCATTTTTGCTTATCTCTCTGCCAAGCGACCAAATTAGTGTTCTCATTTATGGTAAGATTGATGGTTTCATGGAACAAGTAAAAAAGAAAAGGTATTATTTTCTTCAGCTGACCGGAGCTGATTTTTCATGTTTTGTTCTTATGCAGAACTTGATGCTTTCTAAAATGTCCTGCAAGAATGGCTGGCTAGTTACCAAGAGCACGCATTGTTCTATGGAACTTTGATTTGTGTTTGTTTTTAATATTTTACTTATTATGCTTGAAGGTTGTATATCTATATACATGTCGAATACAATTCCTGTAGTTTCCATCTCCTCCAGGATGCACTTACTGTTGGCAATTCTGGGCTCCTTGACGCGACAAGTGAGCTCCTGTGTATTAGTTTTTCTAGTCATATTGGATTGAGCTATAACATTAAAGCTTTGTAAAACAAAATAAGAAATGTTTTTCATTCAAAAAAAGAACCCCAAATTTCCATTCTAGTGATGGCTCTACTTTTCAGTTTTCTCACATGGTGAATCCACCCAAAATTGAGAAGAGAGACCTTTCAAATATAACCATAATGGTGGCAACTCCTCTAGTTTGTGTATAGAGTATATGGATGTAATATATTGATTTTTTTTTTCCTGGAAATTTTGTTATGGTTATAATTGAAGCTTGTATATCCATATAAGCTGCCAAATACGGTTCCTGTAACTTTCTAGTTCTAGTACCGTTTAGGAAACTCCACCTATTGGCAATTCTGGACTTAAACACACACAAAATTAGCTCCTTTAGTAGTTTTCCCAGATTCAAATTGGGCTCGAGCTAGAATACCCGAGTTAGGCTTTGTTAAGTGAAATGAGTGATATTATTCATTCAACTCAGCCGTGAGGCTCCTTTGTATAAAAATTTTCGCGTCCCCAATGCCCTAACAACCAGAGGGAGCATTTGATATTTAGGGTAGCTTGATATGTATCTCAAACCAAAACACAAATGTTGACAACTCCTCCCACAGTTCAAAGAAAAAAAAAAAAAAAAAAAAACCTTTTCTAATTACCAACTTACCAAATTGTAACAAGTGGTTTTGGCATCTTTTGTGGTATCAATGCATGTTTGTGGTTCGGACTCCAATTCCTTCCCTAATGAAAAATTACTAATAGCAATACCTCTAGTTTTTTTTAATGCGAAAATAAATTTTCCCCTCTAACTACAATGTTATAATGTGGTTATCATTTTAGTTCGTTTCAAAACTTGTAATTAATCCCTTAAATTTTTCAAATTGTTGTCAAATTTACCCCCTTGACAGGTCTGTAAACCAGCCCAAACGTTATTTTGTTTTAAAACTTACAACAGCAAAAAACTGATAGCAATTCAAAAATTAAATAGGTTAATTATAAAAATTTTGAAACTTGAAGGACCAAAATGACAACAATTCAAAAGTTTAGAGAATTAATTGCAAGTTTTGAAATTGGAGGGTTGATAAATATAGTAACACCAAGCTTACAAAATTTAAAACTTTTTCTAAAGTTAAATTGTAAATTTTTTTGAACTTGAAGGTCCAAAATAACAACAATTCAAAAGTTCAAATTGTTAGATTTGAAACTAGAGGGTTCATAATGACAATGACACCAAGATTAGAGAGACTAAAATATAATTAATCCTTAGTTATTTCAAACGTTTACAAGTCTAGTACAATCTCCATGACACTTTTGATTAAGAGAGAGAACAAAACTAGAACTTGTCCTTAAGAAAGAACAAAGAAAGTTTATCAAATCCACCAACTTTAGCGTGACGAAATATATAAGTTGAATAATACAACCTTCAAGGTGGCAGGTACTACAATTTTTAAATCATATAATATTTTCAACCAATTCTGTTGCCATGTAAGAAAAACCATAGGTTGTAGGAAATAAAAGTTACGATAAGCCAAAACATGGAGCAGCTCGCTTGTTTGTAAGAGATTATTTTCAGCTTATTTTGACTTATGTACAACTTTTAAATTTTTTAATTAAGAGTGTGTTTGAAATTCACTTATTTTTCTGAATCTGAAATTTTTTTTTTAAAGTACTATAAATAAAGATAAAAGTTAGTTAAAATAGTACAATGAAACCTATAAATAGTATTAAAAAGTACAGTGAAGTCTATGAATAATAACAAAAATAAGCTAAATAGTAAAATAAACTGACTTTTTAATTTGAAGTCAAACGCACACTTAGAAAGAACAACTATATTTTTGGCCGAATGATTTATTTTTTTTCAAGCTCAATAAACCACTTAACATAACCTTCCAAAATGAGCATTAACGTGGCTTGGAAAACAAAATATGGAATGAAAATATAACTTCACTCATCATCAATAAGTATGAACAAACAGAGACATCTTTGCACTAAAAGAAAGAAAGAGAGAAAAAAAAGGGGGTAGAATGAAATGTTTATATCAATAAATAGAACAAAGGGGGAAAGTCGTCATCTATTTCACATCAAAGTAGGTGATGATAGACCTTCTTCTATTTTCAACAACACAAGATCCAACTTGGATGCTGGAGCAAAACATACACACGTACAAAATCCTCTGGCAAAGAAGCCAACAGAAAAATCAGAACACTTCAGCCACCTTGCTCGCGAGAACACGATCCCTTCTTTCCACGTATCCAAATGGAAACCAACCTGCTTTACCTTTGCATTCACCCTCTGCCCACCCATTGTTTGACACCTGTTGAACAAAGAATATGATAGTTATGCTTGGACTGGATCTGACACATATAGAACACTAGCAATCAGACAAGGGGCTTTATGCGGGAATCCCACGATGTAAATGTTTTGTACGAATTGAGAATGCATCTCCAAGCATGATTTTGGTGGACGTAAACCAAATAGAAAGATAAGTAGGTTGGATGAAGGTAATGTTTCATCAGACCACCAACCAAAATATAACCCAAATTCAGTAATTAATCAACTATATTCTAATTTATAATTGTTCAAAATAAAATTAGCATTACTAGATTTTAATCAATTCAATGAATATATTCATTCATTGGCAGGTTAGTGGGATTGGTCCAAATCCAAATCGGTTGCAGTCAGGCTTGCATTCACCAACCCAAAACTAATCAAACTCAAGGTAGGAGACATTCACTGGCAGGCATATATTAAAAGGAAAAAAAAAATGGAGCTAAATTATAAAAACGTTTAAGCCAAGCAAGTTATAAACCTTTCGGACAACAACATAGTCACCAATTGACAAATTTAGCTCCACATCAGATTCAGCTTGATATGGATGCATGACCTGCAACAGAATGGAATATTAACACATACAACAAAGACAAATTAAATTAACAGTGACTATAAATATTGCAGAAAATTCATTAGTTAAAGGTAGGAATAAGATATGCTTAATTACTAACCTCCCCTAAAAAGTAACCCAAGGAGTCTGTTGTTCCATTATGTGTTTGAGAAGCATATACACCATTAACTTCTTCATATGATGGAGGTGGAGGCATGGTGTTATCCATGCTTGGACTAGGAGATGCTTCAATCCGCTGTCGTTCCGAAATCATCTATCAACAACAATAGTAGATTGTGAAAAATCACAAAATGATGGAAAACACAATTGATCTTTTTACTGTAAATTCAGCTGCAATTGTAAGTATGATAATGGTTTAAGGGTACGGCAGCATGATTGCATACCTCGCCTCCAAGCTGATCAAGTATCTGAAGGACCCTTTGGTGATAAGTGCGTTCTGCTTCGATCTTCACAATCCAGAAAGAAAAAAGGTGGATAAACTATTAAATCTGATTTCCTAAAATATATAGTGAAAATTATAATAAATGAACCTATAACAAAATTGGATGGCAATTTGCACTACCATTGCTATAAGTCGCTGGAGAGTTAACCTCTGTTGTTGAGCTTCGACAGCAGCCATTGCTGCAGCAGCCTCCTTTCCTAATATTGCCATGTTTGCCTTTAGATCTTGTAGCTTTGCTTCAGCAGCTTCCAGTTTCATAATACTCTCAGAATTGCCTGGTGTTTCCCTCACTTTTGCTTGGCGTTTGGCAACTTCAATAGCCTGTCTAGGTTCAACAGAAAGTGTAATTACAAGCTTGTAAGAGGAGAATTAGCTCTTCAAGTAAAATTGACAATGCAATATATCAAATTTCTAATAACCAAAAACCCAACAAAATAACCCTGTTAAGAATACCTGAGCTTCAGCTTCTTGTCGCATTCTATCATAACGCTGAGCAAGATGTCGAGCATCTTCCAAAGGAGCTCCCATTACCATTGCTCTTAATGGCTCTGCGACCTAATAATCAAAGCATTTAACACAATAACCAGTATTAAAATGCCAATCTTTTTTTTTGGGGGGGGGGGGGGGATGAGGAATCTATTGAATCTGAACCAAAAGATTACAAAAAGTATTAAAAAAAAAAAAAAACCTAAGATAAGCCTTTAAACAATTTTCAAAAATATCAAATAAGGTAATACAAACTCAAATGAGGTATGAGAAAATTGTTTATTTTAAAGGACAACTAATTAATAGAGGACCATGGAGTGGACAATTTATTTGATTCTCTTATGTCAACTGAACAGCATTAACTTAGCTAAATGCTGGAGCTGTTGGGATTCTGTAGGTAATAATTGGAGCCACTACTAGCTAATCCCAAAACATGCATAATTACACCAGTTCATCCAAATAATGAATCCCAAGCCCACATATACAGATTGAGGGTTTATATTCACAAATATCCTTGCACTAGCAGCTGTGTAAACCACTATGTAAAAGAAAGGAAAACTGTAGCAATTATTAGAAGAAAGGGAGATCCCAGAAGATGAGGAAAAATTGAGAATCAAACAATTGCTGCAATGGCTGTTAGTATTTCAATCTGAGTCTAATGACTCCCTGGTCTCTATTAAGTTAGCAGGGGAACCATCTTCATGGGTGTGGCAGGGAATTGCGAGGCTCACTTTAAGTATTAAAAGACGCAGCAAATTCAATCAAGAGAGGTGGCGTATCATCCATGCTATGCAATCTTATAAAATGTAATAGTTCATGCGAAGAACATCTGCCATGGATTTGTGAGGTGTTGAACAAATATCATGCACATGCAACCTAAACTCATGGAATTTCAAATTTTGGTGTATTAAATTCAAGGCCAAACCTGTGTACCAAGAGCTTTCAACAGATTCCCACGTTCCTTCTCCATTTGAGCACGAGCACGCCCATGATTTAGCGCAGCTCTTGATAATGTGCTACCACTGGTACATGTATTTTCTGAACCATATTTCCTGCTGTCTTCTGACAACTTTGTTCCTATTTGATCAAGATATATTAGACAGGATAACCATATTAAGTCCCCCTAAGTCAAATCCTGGTATAAGAAAATGGTATCAAAGCTCCACCAGCTCACCTATTTCAAGTTGTTTGGAACCAGTGACAATATATCCTTCTACACCACGAACAATATCCCTTTGATAATGCTGAAAAGATGAATGATGAATCTTTGTAACTTATGGAAGAAGACAAATGAAATATTTTTATAATAAATTTTATTTAAAAAAAAAAAAACAAATGTGATTAGAGATGGGCTAGGGGTGGACAAGACAAACCTTTCCAGCACGTGTTGATATGTAAAGCTTTTCAAGTTTCTGATGCTGATGGAGTTCTGCCTCATCAGTGACTAAGTTATCTGAACCTCCATATCCCCCAGCCCCAAACTGTTTTAGGACAGCCTAAAAAGACACTTAATTTAATTAACAAACTTGCTATTGTCAAATTGAAAAATAATTAAAATAAGGTAAGGTTGCGTATGGATACTTGAATTTGGATTTGGATTTGAAATGCCTTAATTCCAAATCTATAAATATTGAAGTATGTCTTGTGAATTTCTAGAATTCTATGAGTTTAGAAGTTATTTAAAATTCAAGGATTTTAAGGTTTAAAATTCAAGGATTTTGGTGGATTTTTCAAATCCAAATCCTTAACCCTTTGTAAACGATCCAAACAAAGTATTTGGATTTTAATCACTCAAAGTAAGCATGGGAGCCTAGATTGTTTTCCCCGTAATTCGTAAGCTCTGCATCTGCATGGACCAATGTGTTTCAAACCCACAACCTCATCCCCATTCCTATGAGGGTAGGAGATGCAAGCCTACTCAATGGATAAAAAAGAAAAGAAGGCTACAAGCACTGAATTCACACATGAGAAACAGGCCTTGGTTATCTGAAATGACTAAAATACAAATAGTGTTAAACTATAAAAGGGCTCGGCTTGGACATCTCATGGAAATCTGATTTCCCAATCATGTTCTCTATTTGATGTTATAGCACGAGCCCCATTATTGTAAATAAGGCTGACTGTAAATAATGAAAACCATCAACAAAAATGGTGGGGAAATTAATGAAAAATAAGCCTATATCATTGTTTCACTGATAGCACCAGTTTTCCTATATGGCCTAATTCCAGATAAAGTTCTGTTCTTTCAATATACAACAATGGTACCAAAATTTCGGGGTCAGCTATGAATCCTCAACAGACTAATCAGGATCGGCCATTTGGATTTTATTCTGCCAATCGCCTCCAAAAAAAGATAAAATAAAAAGACCAAACATGCATTAAGTTTATCATCCATGACACACCATTAACTCTATCACCAATGGGTCCTGAACGCACAACCTCACCCTCTACATAATCTTACAATCGAAGAAGATCCCATTTGAGCTAAAGCTCATTAGAAACTCTACGCCCCAACTTAAACTCACAAAATCCAAACCTAACTTGCTAACTTAAAAAAAAAAAAAAAAAGTTACCTCCCTAACACAACATTGCCCATAAAACCATTCTTCAATTCTATCAAATCAAACTCCTAATCTAAGTTCGCAACAGTTTCGATTTCCAGTCCACGAAACAGTCAGTGCTAATTAAAGCTGAAAGAATAAAAAAAAATTTCCAACCAGCTCATCACCCTTTAAAGCTAACTTGGCTATGCATCAGTCAGCAGCAATACTAGCTTATTCAATAACATATAAAAATCACAAATTTTGTGGGATTCTCTTTTTACTTTCAAAATTAAAAAATGCACAATCTGATAGATCCCAATACTCAATGTTACAGTACTAATATTTAAGCCAATAAAATTTTGCGCTATTTCCATTTTCTTAACGAATGCCAAACATGAAAACTAGAAACATGAATACACATAAATCGATCAAAATTTTTTTGAATTTTGGAGGAAAATCTAATATGGGTTTGAGAAAAAGATTGAATTTTTAGCATTGAAACGGATCTAATTGTAAAGAACTGAGAGATGGGAATAGTAGAGGATCTGAAAGAAACAAAGTTTTGGTTGAAAAAAATCAAATAGGGTTTGTGAGAGAGAGGACCTGTTGTTGCCTAGCGACCTGTTCTCGAAGCTTGGTGGCTTGCTTTCGAATAGCTTCCATTCAAGAGCGAATCGGGCAATCAGATTTTCAGTTTCGGTTTCGATTTCGGTTTCTCAGACACACACAAGACCGGTAACGGAGTTTCAGAGAGAGAGAGAGAGAGAGAGAGAGAGATTTTCAAAATGTGTGTTGTTTGAACTTGCAAACTTTGTGGTCCCTTCGTGGAGACACTTGTCTTTTTTTCTTTTTTTTCGAATTTTTTTTCAGAGTTGAGGTTTTTTTTTTTTTAGGACTCAGAGTAGAGTTTCAATTTTATGTAGTCAAATCTCTTATTAGACGAAAATAAATTAGCTCACAAAACTGATAAAAAAAAATGAATACTTTATTGGAAATCAATATAAATAATGATTGTAAATTCAGATTCAGAAATTCTTATTACTATGTAATTTAAGTTTTTTTTTTTTTTTAATAAAAATAATTTAATGATTGTAAATTTGCATTATGAGTTTATATTTTTGCTTTAAAAAATAGTTTATATTTTCTATACATCAAGGTTATGGTTGGCACCTCCACTGCTAGTGCTTTTAATGGAAACATTTAGCGTAAAAATTCTCTATCCTACTATAATAATCTAATTATCAAAACACACACACATATATATAGGGCAAAATTTGGATACAGTACCTTAGGTACTCCTTTTAATTTTTTGACATCTGTTTAATTAAATAAGTAAACTAACAGACGTTTACACTGTCTCTTTTCTATTTTTTTATTCTTTTATTTTTTTTTTCACCGTCTCCTCCAATAAGAAACCTAATAGCTTCATAACTCTTAGACTTGACTTCTCACGCACAATCTCAGAAGAACCCAGGTGGCTATTAGGATTCTCACACCCAAACTCTTAAGTTCTAATCAAAATTAAGCAAAGAAGGACAAAGGGGCTGGTTCGTGCATTTCATATCATCAACAAAACTCTTGGATTTCTAATGCACAATCTTAGAAGATCTCGTTGGCTTTTGTAAATCAAGAAACCTTCAACAGTAGCAGGCTTCTCGCACTCAAACTCTGAAATTTCTTATTGAAATCAAGCAAAGAAGGATAAAGGGGTGATTTTCTCCATTAATCCCATTATTTTCATTATAAAACAAGTCGATTTGTTCCTATGCTTGGTTCACACAAGATCAATTAATGATTGGCCTTGGTTCATGAGGTTCCGTTCTTCTCCATTATATTCTTTATTTACATTTGAACTCATCTTGTGTGTTTAGCCAAAAAAAAAAAAAAAAACTCAACCTATGTGTATAAAAATTAGTTTTGCCCTCTACAGAATTCTAGGTTCCAAATGATCTGCTCTTTGAAACCTTTATTGAAGCTAGAGCTCATCTTGTTTGAGTGTAAAAAGAAGGAGAAGTTGGGGTTCAAGGGTTTTCTTGTGGGTTTTATAAATGGGTTTTAACGCATTTGTGGGAAGTTTAACAGATCTGAAAGAGATGATGAACCAAAAAAAGAAAAAAAAAAAGAAAATAGAAAAGAGATAGTGTTAACACTGTTAGTTGACTTATTTAATTTGACAGATGTCAAAAAATTAAAAATGGTACCTAAAGAACAATACTTAAGGTACTGCACCTAAGTTTTGCCCATATATATATTATGTAATATGATCTTGGAAGACATTCCACTTAATGTGATTAGGGGTGTTTGCTCTTTGAAACCTTTATTGAAGCTAGATCTCATCTTGTTTGAGTGTAAAAAGTAGGAGAAGTTGGGGTTCAAGGGTTTTCTTGTAGGTTTTATAAATGGGTTTTAACACATTTGTGGGAAGTTTAATAGATCTAAAAGAGATGATGAACCAAAAAAAAGAAAAAAGAAAAGAGACAGTGTTAACACTGTTAGTTGACTTATTTAATTTGACAGATGTCAAAAAATTTAAAATGGTACCTAAGGAACAATACCTAAGGTACTGTACCTAAGTTTTGCCTATATATATATATATATTATGTAATATGATCTTGGAAGACAGTCCACTTAATGTGATTAAAGGTGTGCAGAAAACCCGCCAAACCTGACCCGACGGGTTGGGTCGGTTTTTAGGGCTTGGTGGGTTGGGTTGGGTTACAATTTTTTTTTATTTTTTATAGTGGGTCGGGTTGGGTTTGGATCATAAAATTACAAACCCGCCAAACCCGACCCAACCCACCCATATTTTAATATATGTTTAAAATATATTATATATTTAATAAATTTTTTAAAAAAAACTAGCTGTAGAGCACTTCCTCAGTTCCTACTATCATATATAATATAAAATCCTATTAGTTCTTTTAATATATATTTAAATATATTATATAATTAATAAAAAAAATTTAAAAATTTTAGATATATTTTGTTTATAACTGAGTTAGGAACTCATGTATATTTTGTTTATAAGTGAATTAGGATACTAGTTCATCTATATTTTGTTTATCAACTCAGTTGAATACTTAAACATATTTTGTTTACAACTAAGTTGGAATATTAGTTTATATATTAATATATATTTTGTTTATCAACTCAAGTGGTAAGTGTGATATATTTTTTTCTACTCAATTTAATAATAATAGTAATAAAAAAATTTGTCCAACCCATGGGTTGAACCCGACCCAACCCAACCCATGTAGGTTGGGTTGGATTAGGTTGGATTTATGTGATGGGTTGGGTTGAATTGAATTTTTTTTTGACCCACCATGGTGGGTTTGGTAAAAAAATCCCCTAAACCTGACCCAACCCGACCCATACACACTCCTAAATGTGATTAATACAAATCCCCTCTCCGGCTATAATTATTGAATTATCAAAATTATATTTTCTATGCAATATCATCTTTGAAGACGTTCTACTTAATGTGATCGGTACAAATCTTCTATAATTTTATAATTATCAAATTATCAAAATAGATCAATATTTTATATATATTTTTTATGCAATATCATATTTGAAGATTTTAATGTGATTGAGACTATCCATAACTTCTCAATCAATAGGCTATTTTTGGTAGAGAAATGATATGTCTACAATATTTTTACAACAAATCTTAAGTGGCAGGTTATTACTGGTTGTTATTGTTGGGGTAAAAAAGTAATCTTAGTGTTAGTTTCAAATTTGAACCAATAACAACTAACTATTTGTGATTTGTTGTAAAAATGTTGTAGACGTAGCATCTCTCTTTTTGGTGTGTTTGGATATCGCTTATTTTGCTGAAATTGAAAAATTATTGCTGAAAGTACTGTAGATAAAGGTAAAAATTAGTTGAATAGTATAGTTGGACTTATGAATAGTGCCAAAAAGTGCAATGGAGCCCATAAATAGTGCAAAAAATAAGCTAAATAGTGAAATTATTTTAAATTTTTAATCCTAACCAAATGTACACTTCCTCCATAATAGCTAACATCAACCATTTAACTCATTTTTTAGTTTTTTATTCTCTCTAGTTGTAAAGCACATCAATTGTGTTGACCAAGGTTATGGTTGGCACATCCACGGCTAGTGTTTTATGGAAACATTCAGCGTAAAAATTCTTTATCTTATTATAATTATTGAATTATCAACATGTAATATATATATTATTATGTAATATGATCTTGGAAGATGTTTCATTTTGTGAACGTTTGGATAGCGCAAATGTCTAGCGTTTTGCGTGGGGTCCCGTACACTGTTTACGAGACTTATAAACTAATTTTTTCGCAAAATTTTTATTAAAAATAGGTCACATGGCACTATTCACACATTTAAAAATGATTTAACTACAGTGTTTTTAGTTTTCAGTAACAAGCAGTATCCGAACAGTCCCTTAATGTGATTAAGACAAATCCTTTCTCCTGTTATAATTATCGAATTATCAAAATAAATAAATATTATATTTTCTATGCAATATCATCTTTGAAGACATTCCACTTAATGCGATTGGTACAAATCTTATGCTTTTTTATAATTATCGAATTATCAAAATAAATTAATATTATTTTTTTAATGCAATATCATATTTGAAGACGTTAATGCGATTGAGACTATCCATAAAACTTCTTAATCACTTCTCACTAGGCTATTTCCTCCATCATAGCTAACATCAACCATTTAACTCATTTCCTTTAGTTTTTAATTCTCTTTAGTTGTAAAGAACATCAATTGTGTTGCCCATGGCCTTGCAATTTGTGATCCCTTTTGCAATAGTCTTAGGATCTTCCCCATCTCCAATCTCTTTGCCCACATCTTGGAGGCTGAGATGGAAGATGGTCCAAGTTCTAAACCCTTTTTTTTTTTTATAATAAAATTCATCATCTGGCAAAAAAATAAAAAGTGAAGTATTATAAATGTGGGGACAGGGTTTTGACAACCCAGGCCAACTTCATACTAGACCCAAGGCCCATGCTGAGGAGGAAGAAAACTTTTGAGGACGACGTGAGAAGGTCCGAATCACCTAGGATGACCGCCATCACAGGCAGCCTCTCCGAGCACCTCATGAGAAAGGACGAGTATAATGTGCCGATCATGGGAGGACGGTGGAAGAGCAAATCTAAGACAAACTGTCATCTCCATATTAAATGCCTACCGTTGGTGTTCTGGCCGTATTAATGAGGAAATGACCCCTGAACACTGCAGTCTTAGTAGCTGCAACTCACAAAAGGATGGAAAAACGGCTGATGAGATAAGCACTCAAGTAGTGACCTGTCCAGTCGACAAATGAAGAGCTAGAATCAACTAAAAAGAAGTATATAATGTAAGAAGCCCTTCAGAAAGAAGAGGAAGGCAAGAAAGGTGGTACTATTGATATCATCTCTATAACCTAGCACTAAAGAAAGAGTAAGAACTTCTAGCCCCTAAGAAGAGGGCTGAGGAACCATATCTTACGCTTTAGCTTATGTTCTTGTCGCCCAACCCATACACTACCTTATTTAGCAGTCGCAATCTTTACCAGGGCCTAGGTCTTAAACCCATACTCTACAAATTCATTGTATTGGGTTACTTGGGCTTGAGCCCACCTCATCCCAAGGGTGCTTTCCTTGCCAATGTAGGACTAGGGTGTCAAGCCTTACACTACAAGGTCAGCCCTTGGTGGGGTGAAAATCCTGAACCCCCGCGTTGCATGGGAAAAGCCCAGCCCCTACAAGAATCATTCAATATTCCCTAGAACAAAGCTCCTCAGACTGTACCGAGAATAACCTTTCTTTGATAAACTCAGTTCATCTCTGTTTGATTGTCTTACATACCATATTAACTGTTGTCCATGCGCTAAAACTTAGCTCTTTGACCCACTTTCTACAAATTTATTGTATTGGGCTAGTTGGACCTGAGTCCATTCATCTAATAAAAGAAGTGCTCAAACCTAGTCCCTACAATTGGCGCCGTCTATGGGAAGAGCTTGTGCGTTGGCAAGTGCAACGGTTAAACATAGCAGGATCAAGCTCCCATCAGCGGAGAAGGCCATTTTGATGGCCATAACTACTACCACACATGCGAAGTAGAGCAAGTCCCAAAAACTGCTACCTCATGCTGTGGTGGTGCACTCGGGGTTGAGCCTTTTAAGGCACCTGGGCTACGTGTTTAAATGCGAACCTTAGTCATGTCTGTAGTCCTCAGACCAGATGCTAAGGGGAAGTTAACACTCCATAACTACTACCACACATGTGAAGTAGAGCAAGTCCCAAAAACTGCTACATCATGCTGTGGTGGTGCACTCAGAGCTGAGCCTTTTAAGGCACCTGGGCTACGTGTTTAAATGCGAACCTTAGTCATGTTTGCAGTCCTCAGACCAAATACTAAGGGGAAGTTAACACTCCATAACTACTACCACTCATGCGAAGTAAAGCAAGTCCCAAAAACTGCTACCTCACGTTGTGGTGGTGCACTCGGGGCTGAGCCTTTTAAGGCACCTGGGCTACGTGTTTAAATGCGAACCTTAGTCATGTTTGCAGTCCTCAGACCAGATACTAAGGGGAAGTTAACACTCCATAACTACTACCACACATGCGAAGTAGAGCAAGTCCCAAAAACTGCTATCTCATGCTGTGGTGGTGCATTCGGGGCTGAGCCTTTTAAGGCGTCCGAAAAAAGCCTTAGACAGAACTAAGGTATTGCATGGTCCTTGGACCCAAACCTGTGGGAAAACTAGGCACCTCAGAAAATTCTAAGTACTGGACAGAACCAAAGCCTTGCATGGTCCTCGGACTCAAGCCTATAGGGAAACTAGTTACTTCATAAAAAACTAAGTCCTAGACAGAACCAAGGTATTGCATGGTCCTTGGACCCAAACTTGTGAAAAAACTAGGCACCTCAGAAAATTCTAAGTACTAGACAAAACAAAGGCCTTGCATGGTCCTTGAACTCAAACCTATGGGGAAACTAGTTACTTCAGAAAAAACTAAGTCCTAGATAGAACCAAGGTATTGCATGGTCCTCGGACCCAAACCTGTGGGAAAACTAGGCACTTCAGAAAATTCTAAGTACTAAACAGAACCAAGGCCTTGCATAGTCCTCAGACTCAAACCTATGGGGAAACTAGTTACTTCATAAAAAACTAAGTCCTAGACAGAACTAAGGTATTGCATGGTCCTCGGACCCAAACCTGTGGGAAAACTAGGCACTTCAAAAAATTCTAAGTACTAAACAGAACCAAGGCCTTGCATGGTCCTCAGACTCAAGCCTATGGGGAAACTAGTTACTTCATAAAAAACTAAGTCCTAGACAGAACTAAGATATTGTATGGTCCTCGGACCCAAACCTGTGGGAAAACTAGGCACCTCAGAAAATTCTAAGTACTAGACAGAACCAAGGCCTTGCATGGTCCTCGGACTTAAGTCTATAGGGAAACTAGTTACTTCAGAAAAAACTAAGTCCTAGACAGAACCAAGGTATTGCATGGTCCTCGAACCCAAACCTGTGGGAAAACTAGGCACCTTAGAAAATTTTAAGTACTAGACAGAACCAAGGCCTTGTACGGTCCTTGAACTCAAGCCTATGGGGAAACTAGTTACTTCAGAAGAAACTAAGTCCTAGATGGAACCACGATAGTACATGGTCCTTGGACTCAAACCTATGAAAAACGATCCTCAGTTTAGACACTTATTTAAGTCCAGCATGCTCGGCTGTTCGCACAGTCCACGGGGTAGAGCACCCAATCATTTCCCTGGTAGTTTTTATATTGTTAACTCAATTAGAGATAGCGACTAAGGGCTATTGTCGGATTTGTCGAAGTTAGGGTAACAATCCTTGGTTACTACTAACGGCATCAACTATAAAGTCCCATTGGAGGTAAAAGATAACGCACACATTAAATAAATATTGCAGAGAAAATAAAAAGATTCGTAAAGTGAGAAGAACAACCTTCTTTATTATTTATTATTGAATAAAAAAATATATACATCATACATCAGATGGCTTGTCTCTTAAAGCTAAACTACAATAGAGGAGGCCGAGGATGGCTTGTCTCTTAAAGCTAAACTACAATAAGGGAAGCCCAGGATGGCTTGTCTCTTAAAGCCAACTACGGCGGAAGAGGCTGAGGCAGGCTTAGGTAGGCTTGTTTTAAGGCTAACTCTAAAAAAGGAGAAAGCTCATGGGAATGGTAAATGCCTCGCCTCGTCCCAGCAACACTCGAGCCCATGGGGATGGCACCGATGATAAGAAAGAAAAAGAGGCGAGAGCGCCTAAGGGCCCCATCCTAGAATGTTCCCTTGATTCTCTCCCAATTTCATGATAACTGGGCGTTAGGAGAAGACAACACTCGAGCATCGATCGTTTAGCAACCTCGCAAACCTCAATCGGGGCCCTACCATCAATGTGAGACCCAACCTGGGTCACGTCGGAAGTTTGATGCGACCCCGCGCTTGCTTCGATTCTTGGCCGAAGGAGGAAGGCCATCTTGCCTACTCGGTTGAAGGAAAGGAACACCTTTGTCCTTTGTTCCCTTTGCCTCAACTGCATTACCCTTATCCAGGGCCATCTCATTCCCTACACCTTGATCACAACCTTGGCGAAGTCTTTAGAAATGCCTAAGGTGTTGACAGCTTGAAGTTTCTGCTGAGCGAGGGGATATGTAAATAAGAAAGAACAATTCCCCCAGAAGGCCTTATATAGAAGGCGAAATCCAGTGAAAATTAATCCGCACGAAATTCGAGGAGAGAGAGATACGGCGAAACAAATCCCGCCCAATTTCCAAAGAAATTCCCAACCGTTGGATCTGCGCCATTTCACGAGGAAATTAATGAGAGCGTGCCTCGTACATCGAAACGTCAGGAGCGTGCCTTGGGCAGGCGAAAAGACTCTGGCACTAATGGAGGACAAGACTTGATAAGCCATGGCAAAGGCCCGAGGGCATCAAAATCCTCATCTCCGCCCGAGGAGCCTGATAGTAGAATTTTGAGGGGCTATTGTGGGGACAAGGTTTTGACAACCCAGGCCCATTTCATACTAGGCCCAAAGCCCATGCCGAGGAGGAAGAAAACTTCCGAGGACGACATGAGAAGGTCCGAATCACCTAGGATGACCGCCGAGGACAACCATGTCCTCGGCCAACCCCAACCAGAGGAGGGAGAGTTAACGCCCCATCACAGGCAGCCTCCCCGAGCATCCCATGAGAAAGGATGAGTATAATGTACCGATCATGGGAGGACGGTGGAAGAGCAAATCCAAGACAAACTGTCATCTCCACATTAAATGCCCATCGTTGGCATTCTGGCCGCATTAATGAGGAAATGACCCCTAAACACTACAGTCTTGGTAGCTGCAACTCACAGAAGGATGGAAAAAAGGTTGATGAGACAAGCACTCAAGTAGTGACTTGTCCGGTCGACAAATGTAAAGCTAGGATCAACTGAAAAGAAGTATATAATGTAAGAAGTCCTCTAGAAAGAAGAGGGAGGCAAGAAAGGTGGTACTATTGATATCATCTTTGTAACCTAGCACTAAAGAAGGAGTAAGAACTTCCAGCCCCCAAGAAGAGGGCCGAGGAACCATATCTTACGCTTTAGCTTATGTTCTTGTCGCCCAATCCATACACTACCCTGTTTAGCAGCTGCAATCTTTACTAGGGCCTAGGTCTTGAACCCATACTCAACAAATTCATTGTATCGGGCTATTTGGGCTTAAGCCCACCTCATCCCAGGGGCGCTTTCCTTGCCGATGTGGGACTAGGGTGTCAAGCCTTACACTACAAGGTCAGCCCTTGGTGGGGTGAAAATCCTAAATCCCGGCGTCGCATGGGAAAAACCCAGCCCCTACAAGAATCATTCAATATTCCCTAGAACAAAGCTCCTCGGATTGTACTGAGAATAACCTTTTTTTGATAAACTCAGTTCATTTCTGTTTGATTGTCTTGCACACCATATTAACTGTTGTCCATGCGCTAAAGCCTAACTCTTTGACCCACTCTCTACAAATTTATTGTATTGAGCTAGTTGGGCCTGAGTCCATTCATCTAATAAAAAAAGTGCTCAAATCCAATCCCTACAATAAATATATAAAAATTACAAACAGAATTTACTTGAAGTAAAACTTTATAACAAATTTCAAGAAATTTAGAATTCTGTTTTAGTTAAAATTAAACATCAAAATTTTCTTTTAAAAATAGTTTAATTATTTATTTTAATTATAATATATTATAATTTTAGTTTTAATAAAAAATTGGTCTTATAAGATATGCTTTCAATTTAGTAACTTGAAGTAATTTTGTTATTATGTACTTTGTTATTTAATTTTAATTATATTATTAAAATATTTTCCTGGTTTATATATGATTTTTAGATTGATCCAAACATAATACTAATAAGAAAGTGTTGTTTATGGATATAAAATTATCTTCTTCTTTTTTTTTTTTTTTTTTTTTGTTTAATTAAATATACTTATGATCCTCAATTTTTAATTTTTTCTTTTTTTGGAGAAACAAACACACGCATAAGGGAGTGGGAAAGGTCCTTAGCTTTTAGTTAGTTTCATGTTTTAATACACAAAAAAAAAAAAAAAAAAAAAACAAAGAGAAAACGAAAAACACAAGCATGTTTATGGTCACTTTAGAAGTATAAGTGCTTGTGAGGTATTGGGGGGGAGGGCAATGGCTGGAGTTCAAGTCTCTAGAGTATAAATTCTATCTTGTATAAAGAAAGGTAATTTTTTCAATATTTAAAGAATTGAAAGATATTGTTAAAATGTTTTGTCTTATTATTATTATTATAATATATTTTTTCAAATTATATTTCTATCTTTTACATGAAAGTAAAAATCTATAATATATGGAATTTATAATTTTCTTGATTTGCAATTAAAGATAAAATGATATATATATATATATATATATACACACGCACATAAAGGTCCATCCCAATTACAAAAGGATGCCCGAAAAAAGAAGTAATATTTATAAGTTCTAATTAGTAGTGTAGGGGTAAAGGCCCAAATCCGGTATTGAGCCTTGGCCGAGAACATGGGTAATCCATGGACGATTAAATAGTAGTAAGTGGCTTAAGCTTAGAGCTTCATGAGTATGATATGAATGGGAAGGAGGACTGAGGAGGAATACCTCCTCGGATAAGCTAAACACGGATCTGATGTAGATCCTAATGATCTAGGCGACCTTCTAGGAAGCTCCAGTGACAGAAATGTATATCTCGAGTGTACCAGAGAGTGGAAGCTAGGAATACCCTACAGCTAACTTTCTAGCCGCATTTATGTCGAGAAGACCCTTGAACAGTGTTGCTTTGGCTATCACAACTCACAGAAAGCCAAAGATGGTGTCTGATGAGACAAGCACTCAACCAGTGGCTTGGATGATCAACAAATGGAAGGCCAAGATCATGGGGAGGGAGATATATAATGTAAGAGACCCTTGAAGGAATGCGGATCGAAAAATCAAGAAAGAAACACTGTAGCAATCTAAAACCATACTTGTAATAATATTTAAGAGCATTGTATAAAAATCAGCCTCCTCGGACTTCGCCGAGGACTTTTTTCTCAAGTTTAAATTTGTTTATTTTCATTCTATTGTCATCAAACCTACCTAATTCGTTGTTTGATTAACTAAAACCCAGTTTTTCTAACCTATTTCTCTACAAATTTATTGATTTGGGCTTTTTGGGCCTACGTCCATTCATACATTGGGCTAGAAATTCAAATTTGGTCCTTACAAGTAGTGTTTAATGCTTGTAGTTTGAACCCACATATTTTAAATGCTTATAGATATTTGAATTTTGTGGTTGTAAAGTGTAAACAACTAAATTTTTTGCTTTAATATGTGAGAATATTGTTTCATTAGAGCATTCACATCAGTCTCCTCAAATTTTTAGCTAAATTAACCCAAAAAATTATATTTTTTCTAGTTTAGCTATCCATGTTTTTTATGCTTACACATCAACCTCAATAAAAATATTTTTTCTCTTCTCTTAGCATAGACCACAGTGGCAATATTCCACCACAACACCACCATATGCAACAAATCCATGGCACAACCATATATAATAACACCACAGTACTACCATCAGAAAACCCAACAAAATCCACTTCAAAAATCTCATTACAAACCCACATAAAAAATTCCATAAAAAAATTGAACAAACTCAAACCCAACCACCATAGCACCACCACCACGGCACCACCATCAGAATTTGCCACGGCACCACTCATCAGAATCCCAACAAACCCAAAGCCAACAAAACCCACATCAAAGACCCATCAAAACCACAAAACCCACATAAAAAAACCCATCAAAACCAAACAAAATCAAACCCAACCACCACAGCACCACCACCACAATGGCAAAAAGTTTTTAATCAATTTTCTTTGTCACACGAGTTTTTACAAGCAAATTTAATTTTTTTAAAAACTAGAAAAAATTAACAATAAAAATTGGGTGCCAAGAGACTTGTAGTTGAATTGATATCTCTTTGTGTTTTTTTATAGAGATATCCAGTATTCAAATCTCCTACCTCTAACTATCATTGTAAAAAAAAGAGGAAAAAGAGAGAGCAAATAATGGAGCCAGATAAGCGACATACAAGCAAATAAAGATATATCAAAATCCCAATATTCATAAAAACCAACATACACACGCATGCACATCGATAAATCATTTTTTTTTTCGATAAAATCGATACACAATGCCAAAGTTCTTGTAGTTGAATTAACACCTCCCCAGGCACATGGGGGGTCTAGGAGGAAAGGGTTCGAGCTGCGGAGTTAGTAGCATGTTGTAATTATCTCTCAAAAAAAAAAAAAAAATACACAACCATACAGACTTCAATAGAAAGTAACCATTTCCCTCAACTTAATTTCATCAGGAACACATCATTTATTATATCCCAATTCATTATCTCAACCATTCCATTACTAATATTTCAAAAACTCCAAAACTCTCACTAAGAAAACTTAAAATCAATATGAAAACACAACGATGAATCAAAATTCAACCAAAATCCTAATATTCATTAAAAAACTAAAATTCTCAATTGGGAAAAAAAAATCATTCCAAAATCACAATAAATAATAACAGAGAAAACTCAATCAACAATCAATACAAACAAACACAACATTAAATATGATAGTAAAAAAAAAAAAAAAAAACCTGAATTAAAAATAAGGGAAGAAGACATGACTGAAATTATTAAGATACAGCTTATGTCCAGTGCTTTTTTTGCACTAAACACGCTACAATGCACACATATTCAAAATTGGATATACGTCCGAATTGTACCGTGTCCAATGCAAAAAGGTCAGGACACAAGCTTCACCTAAATTATTATAGGTTAGGATTGTTAGGATACTTGAGATTGAGGGAGTCAAAGTTAGAGACTGCCAAAGTGGTCAACTGATAGACATGATGGTTGCCAAGATAGACATGATCACATGACCATTAGTATTTCTAATGGGGACAACGTCAACCAAATAAATAATTGCTGTATTCTTCTAGTGCAGCAACTTGGTGTTCATATTCCACTTCAATTCTCACTGGCAGCTCCATCTTCTCTAGTGGTCAACTGAGTCAAAGTCTAACTATTCAAACTTTGTGAACTAAATTGTGAAATGCCATAATGAGCAAATTGTGAAACCTTTACCAAAGTAATGTCAACTGTGGTATGGTATTAAAAAAAAATCATTTTAAACCCTAGTTTTGGGGGTAACAAATTAGATCCTAGAGTTTTAAAGTAACAAATTAAACTCATTAATTTCAAAAGTTACAAATCAAATAATTAAGTTTTATTTAAAAAAAAAAAAAAACAAATCAAGCCCTCAACCTATTTTAAACCTCAAATACAGTGAATTGGGGTTTAATTTGTTTTTTTTTTTTTTTTTTTTTAATAACTTTAAGGTTTAATATGTTACCTTTGAAATTACATGGTTTAATTTGTTAAACATTTGAATTATAGGGCTTAAAATATGTATTTTCTTAAAACAGAAAAGATTAGGTTGTCAACATAGCATTAGCCCTTTGTATTTACTATTTAGTAATGCAAATATTATTTATGGGTCACTTAAATGAGTTTTTAATTTTAATTCTTTTAGAGATAGATAGGGGGGAATTAGAGGTGAGATTCAAATCATAGATATATGACACAACAAAAGATGTTATTAACCCTAGCTTGTCCTATGTCACCTAGGTTATCACTTAAATCCTAAAATGATTTTCAAAGGACTTAATGGCCTGTTTGGTTTGAGAGGAGAGGGAGGGGGAGTGGAGGGGATCGTAGAGTAGAGTTGGCTAAAAATAGGTTAATTTTGGACCAATTCTACTATACTTTACTCTACTCTACTCCCCCTCCCTCCTCTTCAATCCAAACGAACCATAAAATTTGAAAGTCCAAAAAAATCATTTGCACAGCTAAGGTGTACTTAAACTAATTATGATAGTGACCTAGCTAATGGAGTTGTCTAAAGGTTAAGTTTGATTTATTTCCTCTTGACTGCGTTTCTCTATCCTTCAAGAGCTGAAACTGGAAATTTGTTTACTAAATTGTGGCCAAAATGGGGATATACCCCTTTCACTGAAAAGTTCTAGCAAAATGCCCAATTTCTGAAACTATTTAAGGATATGCCTTTATTTTGAAACTCGATTTTCTAAAAATCGAGTTTCAATGTAAAACTCAATTTTTAGAAAATCGAGTTATAGCCAAATTAAACTTTAAAAAAAAAAAAAAAATTTGTGGAACTTGATTTTGATAATCGAGTTTCAAAATAGGAGCATATCCCTAAATAGTTTCAGACATGAGGCATTTTGCTAGAACTTTTCGGCAAAAGGAGTATATCCCCATTTTGCCCACTAAATTGTATTACGTATATATGATAGTAATGTTCTTCTCTATCTTTTATATATATATATATATATATAGAGAGAGAGAGAGAGAGAGAGAGAGAGAGAGAGAGAGAGAGAGAGAGAGAGAGAGAGAGAGAGAGAGAGAGAGAGAACACATCCAAATCATACAATAAAAAATTGCCTTATTGTAGAAATGGTCAATTGTGTTGGATTGCATTGGTACAACTCCCCAAAGTATTTTTTTTTTTTTTTGATGTAGAGCTTGCACATATATTCAATCAAAATGGAAGTACAACAAAACTAACCGAGAAGACAAACATAGGTACTAATTAATATATTCAGATTGGACAATTGCCTGCACTACCATAGGAAGAATCCCTATCCACACCTGCGAGTCTTCATTTCTTGCCAAATGAGCTAACTCATGAGCAGCTCTGTTGTAATCCCATTTCACATGATTGACCTTCCAACTAGTAAAAGAGCTCAGCAAGGCAAGGATGCCTTGAAACAGATGGCCAATATTGCCCTCAATAAACATCCCATTAATACTACTAACAATTGATAAAGCATTCGATTCAACAATAATCTGGGTTAGCTTCATATCTCGGGCAAGCAAAATACCAGATTCCACGGCAAGAGCTTCCACCTCTGAAACTGAAAACTGACCTTGCAGGAATTTACCACAAGCCGTAAGAACTGCACCACAAGAATCACGAATAACAGCCCCAACACTAGAGTTTCGTCCATCCTCAGATGTCGCCCCATCAACGTTGATCTTGAAAACTCCAGGCGGTGGAGGAGTCCACCCATTATTCTTCTCTGCTGGATTCATGTTCAAGGTCACCAAAGCACCTTTATAATCTTGTAGAAAACTCCTAGCAAACCTCCAAATCTGATCAGGCATTTAGCACTTTGATTCAAAGGCTACTTGATTCCTATTATACCAAACAGACCAAGCAACCCCAAAGAAAACCTCCAAGTCACGATTAGTGTCATTCCTCAAAATATCCAAAGCTACATCAGAGATGTCCACAAGCCCCTGCTAGTTTTCCATAGTATTTGCTTCCCAATTATCCCAAACTCTTCTAGCCACTTCACAATCAATAATTGAATGAAAAAGAGTCTCTAACTCAACTCCACAGCAAGGACACAACTCACAAACCCCAATGCCTTTTTTCTGCAAACTCACCATTGTTGGAAGGGCATCTATACATGCCCTCCAAGCAAAGATTTTAATCTTTGATGGGATATGTAAGTGCCATAACTTCCTTCACAACAGCTCCCTCGAGTCATTATAAGAACATTCTCCCTCCTCGAATGATTCCACAAAATTAAGTGCAATATAATATGCACTCTTGACTATGAAAACACCCCTATTGTTGTCAATTCAAATAATTTTATCCTCCGAAAGATTATAGCTAATAGGGATATTAAGAATAGTCCTTGCTTCAAAAGGCAAGAAAAGAGACTTCACAATATCCACTTTCCATCTTCTAGAATCATAATCAATAAGAGTTGAGACCATGGGAAAATTATCAAAATTTTGAGGAGGAGAAACAACCTTATACGTTGTGGGAGTGGGCAGCCATTTTTTCATCCCAAATATGAATCAATCTTCCGTTACCAACTCTCCATCGCGTTCCTCTCCTCACAACTTCAAGCCCATGCCTTATACTTCTCCAAGTAAAGGATGGATTAAACCCCAAACCAGCTTTAAGAACATCACTATGGGGATAGTACTTAGCTCTATATATTCAAGCTACTAATGAATTTGGGTTCTCAAGGAGCCTTCAACCTTGCTTTGCAAGCACGGCAATTGTACGGCGGGTAAGCCCATTTGGGCCGCCCGAGGTTCCCAGAATCTTGAAAAAAGTCACTTGGGCCAACCGAAACTTCCAGGCCCACTGTGACGACTGCCCTTGCTTCCCGGGTAAGCGCACCCCGGTTTTGTTTAAATTCACGGGCCATACAGTGCCAGCGACATGGCCCGCGAATGCTCCCCGATTACCAACGCCGGACACTTTCCTAACCGAGAAACTCCGTTGGCGAACACCTCGAAGGGAGAACCAATTCTAAGGCCACTCCCACCTAACCACCCACTTACGACTAACAGTATTGGACCTCCAAGAGCACTAGCGTCAGAGGCAATCATAACTGTTCCACTAACATTTCTCTATAAATACTGGGGGTTGAGAAGAGGGAAAGGGTTGTTGAAAGAGTGAGGATCAATAGAGAGAGGAAGAAAATCAAGTCTGGTTGTGAGAACTACCCTTAGTAGGAAATCCTCAATCCCACGTCACTAAATAAATTGCAAGCCCAATTGGTGTAGGCCCATTGGCCCTTCAATTTTAGGTGTGTACAATTGGCGCCGTCTGTGGGAATCTCCTACGAAGCTGTGGTTCAGCCAAGACTCGCACGCAGCGGGATGTCAGGGGGAGTTGCTGAGAGCGAAGCTTAAAGTCGCTCGGCAGGACCATCTCGGGGGTCATCTTGGCGAGAGCGAAGGCACAAGAGACGTGAAGACAGGGGTAGCGAACGGGAAGAGCGGTCAGGCTTCGGGGAGGGGTCGTACCAAACGCAGCGGGCGGCATCGGGGGCGTCGGGGCACAGACAGTTCGGCGAGAGAGACGAGGAGTTAGAACGGCTGCGCAGGCGGGTGAGGGATTTGGAGTTAGAGACAGACGGAGGCCCAGGAAGAGGGCTCGACGACCGGAGCAGGGCAGCGGCAGGGGGAGATCGCCGTGCTGGATCCCACCAATCAGGGTCCCACCAACACCGCCACCGTTCCCGGTCACATGAGCCTTATCGCGACCGGAACTGCTCGCATTCGCAGGAATCCCGCCGTCGCAAGCATCGATCGCGGTCAAGGGAATGCACGGATAGGGGATCCGATTCGCCCATCGAGCGACGACCGTATAACGCGGCAATGGATGAAATGAGCCGCGCTCTGCGGGGAGCAGCGCGGTCCCCGTTCACAGATGACATTGAAAGAGCCATAATGCCGAGCAGGTTCACAAGACCCCCATTCAACGTATACGATGGGAAAACGGACCCGGTCGAACACGTCAGTCACTACATCCACATGATGTCCTTGCATTCTCACAACGATGCGTTAATGTGCAGGGTGTTTCCCTCCAGCCTCGGCCCGACTGCTCTAAGATGGTTCAATGGACTGCGAAAGGGATCCATCCGCAGTTTTGCCTATTTAATCCAGGAATTCGGTGCTCGGTTTGTGACGTGCAGCCGGGTGCCGCAGCCCGTGGACGCGCTGCTATCTATGAAGATGCGGGTAGGGGAGACACTCCGCAGCTATGCCAGCTGGTATTGGGAACTTTACAACGAGATAGGTGGGGGTAATGAGAAAATTGCAGCGAGCACCTTCCGGATAGGGCTCCCTGAAGATTCAGAGCTGCGGGATTCGCTAACAAAGAAGCCTCCCGAGGATATGAGACAACTCATGAGACGGATCGAGGAATATAAGCGCCTGGAAGACGACCGGTTGCAGAGTAAGGGCAAGGCCCCGGTAGTAAATCGTCCTCGGCAAGGGGGTTTCCAACCGAGAAATCGGAAGGATATGAAGACACACGAGCCGCTTTGGCGGGCGGGGGAAGTGAGCTTGACGTTCAAAGAGCCCGTGCATCGGATCTTGGAGCGGATCAAGAATGAGCCCTACTTCAGGTGGCCGAACAAGATGGGAGGTGACCCCTCACGGAGGAATCAGAACCTGTACTGCACCTACCACAAAGACAAAGGACACACTACCGAGCAGTGTCGAGTACTAAAAGATCATCTGGCACAATTGGCGAAGGCTGGACACCTGAAAGAGTTTGTGGTGGGCGACGATGTCCGGGGGAACGACGGAAGTGCCCGGCAGCAAAGGAACCTTCTTCCCCCGCCCCTGGGAGTAATTGAGATGATCCTCGTCGCCCCAGGGGGATCGTTTGCGGCAGAATTAGGGGTGTTGACTGTTGCACCGATGGTGGACCTGCCGGACGGAGACCAGACGAGAAAGAGGGCGAAGCATGCTCGGGAGACGCTCGCCTTCGACGAACGAGACTTAGAAGGAACGATTCAACCGCATGATGATGTGCTGGTGGTTACAGCCCGGGTAAGAGGATTCCTGGTGAAGCGGATAATGATAGATCAAGGCAGCGGAGCCGACGTAATGTACCCGGATTTGTTTAGGGGCCTCAGGCTAAAAAGTAAGGATTTAGCAGAGTACAGTACGCCGCTGGTATCATTTGATGGGAGAATCGTGATACCCGAAGGACGTATCTCCCTCCCCGTGAGTATGGAAGGGAAAGAAGTCGCAGTGACGTTCATAGTAGTTAACTCCTTCTCCCCGTATACGGCTATCCTGGTAAGGCCTTGGATACACGCCATGGGAGCCGTCCCCTCCACATTGCACGTTAAGGTCAAATTTCCTACCGATCTCGGCGTCGCTGTGGTCTGGGGGTGCCAGAGAGTGGCAAGGCAGTGCCTCGTCGCTGCGGCCGGCTTCGGAAGTAAGAGAGCCGGGCAAAGGGAGTACATCGAGCAACCCCCATTATAGCAATTACAGAGACCCCAAGGGGAAATGGGGGCTGAAGGTGCCGGGGAATTTATAAGAGCAAAGATACTGCCGGACGCTGACAAGTGTTTCAAAATAGGGGCCAGCATGACGACCACTGAGAGGGTAGAGATGTTACTATGCCTGATACAGAATGTGGACGTGTTTGCCTGGAGTCCCTACGACGTGCCCGGAGTGGATCCTGAGTTCATCGTCCACAAGCTCAACGTGGACCCATCGTTCCCCCCCAAGAAACAGAGGCCGAGGAGGGTGGCCAGAGAACATGCGGAAGCCGTAAATGTAGAAGTCCAAAGGCTCAAAGAAGCAGGGGCCGTGAAAGAGATTTTCTTCCCGGAGTGGTTGGCGAACACCGTAGTAGTAAGGAAGAAGAATGGTAAATGGAGAGTCTGTGTGGACTTCACGGATTTAAACCGAGCATGTCCGAAGGACCCATTCCCCATGCCGAAGATTGACCAGTTAGTGGATGCCACGTGCGGGCATCCGAGAATGAGCTTCCTCGACGCATTTCAGGGGTACCACCAGATTGCCTTATCAGCCGAGGATCAGGAGAAGACAGCATTCATAGCCCCGGATGCCAATTACCACTACACCGTGATGCCATTTGGGCTAAAAAACGCCGGGGCAACATACCAACGAATGATGATGAGAATGTTCCGTGACAAGATTGGCCGAACAGTTGAGATATACATTGATGACATGGTAGTAAAAAGTAAGGAGGAGGCGCAACACGGGGAAGATCTTAGGGTGGTGTTTGAGCGCTTGCGGCGGCATAAGTTACGGCTGAACGCTGAGAAATGTGCCTTCGGTGTAGGGGCCGGAAAATTTCTAGGATACATGATCTCCTGCCGAGGAATAGAGGTTAACCCGGACCAGATTGAAGCCGTGAAGCGTCTCCAGTCCCCCAAAAATCCTAAGGAGGTACAAGTCTTGATGGGGATGTTAGCCGCCCTCAATCGATTCATATCAAAGTTCTCGGACCGATGTCGGCCGTTCTATCAGCTTCTGAAGAAATGGAAAGGGTTTCAATGGAACGATGAATGCGAGGAGGCTTTCCAGGGACTAAAAGAATACTTGGCACATGCGCCCGGACTAACCGCTCCAAAGCCCGGGGAGGACCTGTATATGTACATCTCGGTGTCCGATCACGCAGTGAGTGCCGTGCTGCTGGTAGACCGGGACACGCAGCAGCCGGTGTATTACATCAGCAAAACCCTAGTGGACTCAGAAACCAGATACTTGCCTTTGGAGAAGTTGGTCTTGGCATTGATACACGCCACGAGGAAGCTGCCTCAGTATTTCCAAGCTCACACCGTGTATGTACTGACCGAATACCCGTTGCAGTCATTGTTGAAAAGATCCGACTTCACGGGACGGATCGCAAAGTGGGGGACTCGGCTTGGTGCCTTTGACGTACGGTACAGGCCGAGAAAGGCAATAAAGGGCCAAGTGCTAGCAGATTTCATAGCTGAGTTTTCACCCAGAACCCCGGGAGACCCGGTATGTGTGCTGGATAGTCGCCCATTGAGGGTGTATGTGGACGGTGCATCCAACTCCTTAGGAGCCGGTGCGGGCGTCGTCCTCATCAGCCTCGAGGGGATAAAAATGGAGCATTCCTTCAGGTTGAAATTCAGAGCTTCAAACAATGAGGCCGAATACGAGGCTTTTTTGGCCGGATTGAGGGCCGTCTCAAGCGTCGGCGCCCGGCAAGTAGAAGTATACATGGACTCACGGTTGGTAGTCAATCAAATCACGGGCAACTTCGAAGCTAAAGATCCCCGTATGAAGGCGTACCTGGAGCAGGCAAGGCAAGCCATCTCCGAAATCGGTACCGTACGAGTAATGCAGGTGGCCAGGACGCAGAATAGACACGCCGATTCCCTCGCAACACTGGCTTCGTCGGTGACCGAGGACATACCACGGCTGATAACGATGGAAGTAATCACAGAACCAAGCATCACTACGACCGTAAACACGAGTCAAGCAGGAATCACAGTCTCGGCAGTAACAGCATTAGGGGTCAGTTGGATGGATCCCATCATCAAATACTTGGCCGAGGATAAAGTTCCGCTCAATGAAAAAGAGGCAGGAAAGATCCGTAGAGTAGCTCCTAGATACTGGCTGTCGCCCGACAAAAGGTTGTATCCGAGATCCTATGGGGGACCGTATCTAGCATGCCTACACCCTACCAAGGTGGCTGAACTCTTGGCCGAGCTCCATGAAGGTGTGTGCGGCAACCATTCGGGGGGACGGTCACTGGCTCATCGGGCCATGACGCAGGGATTTTGGTGGCCTAGGATGCAGAAGGACGCAGCCGAGTACGTCCGCAAGTGTGAGCAATGCCAGAAGCATGCCCCTGCGATCCATCAGCCGGCCGGCTGTCTGAACCCGGTGAGCAGCCCGTGGCCCTTTGCTCAGTGGGGGCTGGACATTCTCGGACCCTTCCCCCGAGCGACAAGCAACAGACGGTATGTAGTGGTAGCCGTTGATTATTTCACAAAGTGGGCAGAAGCAGAAGCTTTGGCAAACATACGGGACGTGGACATAAAGAGGTTTGTGTGGAAAAACATAGTCACCAAATTTGGGGTGCCGGACACCCTTGTCTCCGACAATGGCCTGCAATTTTGTAGCAGAGCTTTCCAGGACTTCTGCAAGGATCTCGGCATCAAAAACCGATACTCCACCCCAGCGTACCCTCAGAGCAACGGCCAGGCTGAGGCGGTGAACAAGGTGATTGTGAACGGCCTGAAGAAAAGACTAGACGGGGCTAAAGGGAATTGGACCGAGGAGCTGCCAAGCGTCCTGTGGGCATACAGAACGACGCCCAGAAGATCCACGGGAGAAACGCCGTTTTCCCTCACCTACGGGTCCGAGGCGGTTATACCAACCGAAGTGCATTTGGGCAGCGGACGAGCATCCGTGTTCGACCCCAACTAGAACGATGGGTCGCTGGTAGAATGTTTGGATGGGTTAGAAGAACGCCGGGAAGCCTCTACTATAAGGCTCGCAGAGTACCAGCAGAAGCTAGCCCACAGGTACAACCAAGGTATTAGGGCGAGGGAGTTCAGAGCAGGGGACCTAGTATTGAGAAGGGCTGTAGGCAACATGAGGGATACCAACTCCGGAAAGTTAGCGCAGAATTGGGAAGGACCGTACTGGGTCACCGCTGTCGCCGGCACGGGCGCCTACTACCTAGAGGAGCTTGACGGGAAGCCCCTACCCCGACCGTGGAATGTCCACAACCTGAAGAAGTTTTACCATTGATCGGCTATATCACCGAGTATTCAAGCGGAAGAAAAATAGTACATTGTACATGTTCTGTTAATGAATATAATAGTGTTTGAACCGGCAAATGTGTGTTGACAAAAAAAAAAATAACATAGAAACATTTATCCTAAGGACAGAAGCCCGTCTCTCGGTTCGGCCACTATCACCGAGCGGGTGGAAACCCACGATTTATCCTAAGGACAGAAGCCCGTCTCTCGGTTCGATCACTATCACCGAGCGGGTGGAAACCTACAATTTATCCTAAGGACAGAAGCCCGTCTCTCGGTTCGGCCACTATCACCGAGCGGGTGGAAACCCACGATTTATCCTAAGGACAGAAGCCTGTCTCTCGGTTCGACCACTATCACCGAGCGGGTGGAAACCCACGATTTATCCTAAGGACAGAAGCCCGTCTCTCGGTTCGATCACTATCACCGAGCGGGTGGAAACCTACAATTTATCCTAAGGACAGAAGCCCGTCTCTCGGTTCGGCCACTATCACCGAGCGGGTGGAAACCCACGATTTATCCTAAGGACAGAAGCCCGTCTCTCGGTTCGATCACTATCACCGAGCGGGTGGAAACCTACAATTTATCCTAAGGACAGAAGCCCATCTCTCGGTTCGGCCACTATCACCGAGCGGGTGGAAACCTACGATTTATCCCAAGGACAGAACCCCGTCTCTCGGTTCGATCACTATCACCGAGCGGGTGGAAACTTAAAATTTTTCGCTAACGACAAAATCCCATTTCTAGACTCGGTCACAACAGCCGAGCAAGACGAAACTTAAGGTTTTCCCGAGACCCGTTCACGGTTTGACCGGTATCGCCGAGCGTGCAATGACTTAAGCGCTTAGGGGCAGCCCCCGCACCCCTATTCAATCAATATGGCTGAACGGGGGGAGCCTCCGCTTTTATTGGACGCAACAACCTGTCTAAAAACGCAAACCTGTTTAAAAGCGCAATGGAGCGGGCCGCGAATCGGGCAAGCAATACAGACAAAAGAAAGAAAGAAAACCAAGAACGAACGTAACTTCAAATTAATCCAGTCGGTAAAATCACAAGGCTTAAAATACTTAAGGTAGAAACTTAGTGAAATTGTCTCGTCACCACAGCCCGGTGACGTAGGCATTCATTAAAAAAAAAAAAAAAAAAGGGGAAAAGGGGGCACGGCTGGTTAAACTGCTTGATCTTCAGCTCGAGTGACGCTGGTGACCTCCACACCAGCTGGCTCGGCGTGGGCATCGATGGCCTCCACTAGCTCCCGCATGCTAGAGGTCTCATCTTCATCAATGACATGGGGGGCGCCCTGCGCTTGCGCAGCCGGGGTGGGGAAGGGGATGTTACTGGGGGTGAACAGGGGAGAGTCCTCGGGAACACCGGCGGCGCGAAGTGCGGCCAGCCATCCCTCTTCGAACCCGAGTTTATGTGCCTGACGCATAACGGGTTCTGCGGAATTCTCAGCGTCGGCAAACCCCTCGTTGTACCACTTGCCTTCACAAGCGTCCAACGCGGCCTTCAAGTCACCCAACTCCTCTCCCAGAGCCGTATTCAAACTCACGGCCTCGGCAAGCTTTATCTGCGCGTCCCCCAGCTGCTGCTCCAGGACGGCGCTTCTTGATTCGGCACGGGCCCTAGCCTCCTCAGCCGCGGCAGCCTTCCCCACGGCCTCCTCCGCAGCCTTCGCCTTCTCCGCTGCGTTGACGTCGGCGACGTCCTTCAGAGCCTTCTCCCGGCCAGCGTCCTCGGCGAGCTCTTTCATCCGCCCGTTAACTATCTGGGATAGTTGCGCAGCCTGAAAGAGAATATGGGCAAAGAGTACGGGGTAGGACCCCTTGCATTAGTTAGTGCCAAGGCCAATTTATAAAAAAAAAAAAAAAAAAAAAAAAAAAAAAAAAAAAAAAAAAAAGACAGGAGCGACTAAGTATCAGGATTCCCGAAAAGCTTACCGCCACGGCGAACCATACTAGCCGCCTACCCACAGACTCCTCCGTGCCGTCTGCGTAGGCGTGCACATCCTCGGGCAGGAGCAAGCCGTTCGCCAAGCTCTGAGCAACACGGCCCCCCTGGCCCTTTTCCCATACTCTGACGCTGGCGGTCGCCGGGAGGGGCTCGCCGTTCAGCAGGAAGGAAGGTTGCCAGGGGGCGGCAGACCGAGAGGTGGACGCCTCATTTGGCCGGGTTTGGGTCACCGGTTCGCGGATGACGATGCCAGATGACGGGCGGGGAGGCGAATGGGTCGGGGAACCGTGCGGGCTGGGCGGTGTCTGATCCGCGACAGGCTGTTTTTTGCGTTGACGGACTGGTTGAGCGGGAGGGGCCCGAGGGGGCTGACTTGAGTCCCCCTGCTGCTGAGCCGCTGGCTGGGCGCCGGGCATAAAACGGCCGATGGTCATCACCCTCCTTTGCACCATTTCGCGATTACGACTGGACTCGGTTCCCGAGGGATCAAAGGGCTCGGTCATGGCACCTTCAGACGCTAGAACGTGTAACTCCTGCCCCTCGTGCTCCTCAGGTGGTTCGGGGGCTTGGGGCTGAATCCGTTCGTGGGCTCTCTCTCTTAGCGCACGGGAAACCCTCTCAGCTGAATCGTCCCGGATCGGTTGACGCTCGTCCGAGCAGATGATCTTTGGGCCGAGGTCGCGTGCTTCGCCTACCGCGAACTTTGGAGGTAGGAAGTTCGCGTTACGCACGTCAATGTAAGAGAGAAGCGGACTGTCAACCAGCAGTGCCTGGCTAAAGGCCTGCCAGGTGGTGTATACGGGATCTACACCGAGGATCAGATGCGATGCACGGAGCTGGCCATCAGAATGGACGAAGATCTCCGATCTGAGGACGAAATTCAGATCCCAGACATGCACCACCCTACGATCCGGCTTGAACCTTTTTCCGTCTGCAGAGAAACCGCGCAAACGATTAGAAGATATTTAGATCAAATTTAAACGAAGTGTAATACAAAGAGAGCTCGGTACCGACCGACATTGCGCGGCGAAAACGGACAGGGGAGCTCCTCGGCAAACCAATTGCCGCTCACCCGTACGAACTCCCCTGCCGAGTTCCTATTGGAATCAGGCAGGCAAGAGATTAGCCGTACCCTCATGTCCCTAGTCCGTAGATAGTAGTCCGAGTTGATATTACTGCACAGACTGTACATATAGTTGATGTCGTGGTGGTTTAGGGCTAAACCGTACAACCGGTTCAGCCTACTGACGCAACTCACCACCCGGTAAAAGTTGGGGGGGAGTTGGTCGGGGCAAAGTCCATAAAACCTATGGGTACTCATTATAAGAGGGTCGACCGGGAATCTAACCCCGCCCTCCAGTATGGCCATTAGAGGAAAGAAAACTGTGTTTACGCCCTGGCGCCGTTGAATATCTCTATCACCCTCGGGGCAGTACGCTATATCAACGTCCCCGGGGATGTTAAAGGCAGCCCTAAAGGTGGCCAGGGCGGTTTCTGACGAAAGCAAATGAGAATAACCCATCGCCTAAAACTAGAATTTTCTAAAGGAAAACTGTAATTTAAAGAACTGAATAGAATGAAACGGAGCAATTAGATAGAAGAAGAGAGTACTTACTGTGGGCTCTAAGAGTGAATGAAGTCCTGAACTAGAAGGAAGAACGCTCAGCAAAGCAAGGGAGGGAAGAATGGAGATGCGAAAGTGAGAAAAGAAAGCTTGAGAAGATATATATAGTGGGGTAGGAGAAGGAAAAATGGCAATAAATGGGCCGTTGGGTGGGAAACCCAACAGGCCGTCATATCAGACTGCCACACGTGCGACGCCTCGGTTCGCGAAGCGTCAGATGGTAATGATACCCTGTTAAATCTGACGCGCCTTCTTGGGATAAGCGAATGTGTAACTCAAAAGGGGCAGTACCCGGGCCGGTAACTGCTTGAGTTCCTTGATCCGTCCCCGAGAACGGGGACGAATCAAGGGGGGGCTATTGTACGGCGGGTAAGCCCATTTGGGCCGCCCGAGGTTCCCAGAACCTTGAAAAAAGTCACTTGGGCCAACCGAAACTTCCAGGCCCATTGTGACGACTGCCCTTGCTTCCCGGGTAAGCGCACCCCGGTTTTGTTTAAATTCACGGGCCGTACAGTGCCAGCGACATGGCCTGCGAATGCTCCCCGGTTACCAGCGCCGAACACTTTCCTGACCGAGAAACTCCGTTGCCGAACACCTCGAAGGGAGAACCAATTCCAAGGCCACTCCCACCTAACCACCCACTTACGACTAACAGCATTGGACCTCCAAGGGCACTAGCGTCAGAGGCAATCATAACTGTTCCACAAACATTTCTCTATAAATATTGGAGGTTAAGAAGAGGGAAAGGGTTGTTGAAAGAGTGAGGATCAATAGAGAGAGGAAGAAAATCAAGTCTGGTTGTGAGAACCACCCTTAGTAGGAAATCCTCAATCCCACGTCACTAAATAAATTGCAAGCCCAATTGGTGTAGGCCCATTGGCCCTTCAATTTTGGGTGCGTACAGCAATATTGAACGCTTGGAGATTTCTAAAACCCATCCCACCTTTAAGCTTGGACATGCATAACTTCCTCCAATTCACCCAAGCAATCTTAGACTCCTGACCTTACTGGCCCCACCAAAACCTCCTTATCATGATTTCAATCTCATCACACAACCCTTTAGGAAGCTAAAAACAACTCATAGTGTACGTAGGAATAGCTTGGGCCACCGCTTTGATCAAGATCTCTTTACCACCTATGGAAAGAATTTTTTCCTTCCATCCAGACAGTTTCCTTCCAATTATTTCTTTGATCTCTGCAAATACATCCACCTTTGATTTGCCAATGATGGAGGGAAGACCAAGATACTTACTATGTTGAGAATCTTGCATCGGCCCAAGAATATCCAAGGTCTCAACTTTCTTCTCCTTAGGAGTATTGGCACTAAAGAAAATTGATGATTTGTCTATATTGATTTTTTGACCAGAAGCAGCCTCATACAATCGAAGAATATCAATTAGATGCTGGCATTCCTGGTTGCTGACCTTATAGAAAAGCAAACTATCATCCGTAAAAAAGAGATGTGATATCATAGGGCTACCTCTACAAATTGAAAGCCCACTCATAGCTTGATTTCTAATAGCCTTGTTAATGAGCGAAGAGAAACCATCTGCACATAAAAGAAACAGATAAGATGAAAGAGGATCTCCTTGATGGAGTCCCCTTGAAGGCACAATATTACCATGAGCTACCCCATTTATAAGCACAGAATAGGAGACAGCAGTTATGCATTTCATTATCAAGCCAATCCACCTTTCAAAGAAACCTAAATTTCTCATAACTTGCTCAATGAAGCCCCATTCTACCCTATCATAAGCCTTACTCATGTCCAATTTAATTTCCATATAGCAATCTTTACCCTCCTTATTTTCTAAATAATGCATTATCTCAAAAGCAACAAGAATATTATCTGTTATAAGCCTCCCAGCAATAAAAGCACTATGATTTTCCGATATTATTTGGGTGAGGATCAACTTGAGACGATTAGCCAAAACCTTAGCAATAAGTTTATAAATAACATTGCTAAGGCTAATTGGTCTAAACTCCGTCATTCTAGAAGGATTGCTATTTTTAGGAACAAGAGTAGTATAAGTTTTATTTATATTAGCCATGGACATAGCAGAATTTAAGACATTAAGAATCATGTTCACAACATCATTACCCACAATATCCCAGAATTTTTGATAAAAGACAGCAAACATACCATCTGGGCCAGGGGATTTGGTTGGGTGCATCTGTTTTAGGGCTGCTTCAACTTCTTCCTTTGTGAATTGCTTAATAAGAAATGGTCAATTGTATTGCATTATACTATATAATATAATTTCTCTAGTCTCAACAACACAAAAGACCTATTGTGGGTTAAGTAACATAGTAATAATGATTAATATCTATATATCACCTTTGTTTCGAAAATAATTCAAAAGCAATACATATATGCCAACAAGATTTTTTCTCCAGTTCAATCATTAATGCCGAAAGTATATATGTCCCTTTTTTGTATATAAGCTTAGCGAAAGGCACCTTGCATTATTTACATCTAAATCTTGCATTTTACGTCATCTTTATATTGCTTAATGGAAGGTCATAAACACATAATGCATCTTACTTTTTCTCCTTTTTCTTCTTTTGATTTGATAGCAATTGGAATTGGCAATATAGGGGCATAGAATCATACATAAATCTATGATGATATCTAGACTCACTATTGCTTTTGCCTAGCGATGCACCAATGGATTTGTTTAATCATAAGGGGATATGTTTCATTTGCTTTATGGAAACAGTGGTCATAGTGTTCATTAATTAGGTTCATGGTGCACTTTTTTTGGCCGAATATATAGGTTCATGGTGCACTTATAACTTCCTTCTAAGCTTTACATTATTCCTTTGGGTGACTGCAATGTCTTTTCTCAGCCACCACTAACACAATTGAACGAGAGTGTAGGAGAAGTTGACTGCCATAAGAGAATATAAGAAAAACAGAAGGAAGATAGAAAGAAAAGAAAGTGATTATTATAAATAATTTAGAAGATTTATAAAATTGATTAAATACTTGTTTTGTTTTGTTTATTTGTTTGTTTTTTTAGTATTTTAAAAGTGAAAAAAATTAAAATTAAAACTATGTTGTTTTGGGGATCACTTACCAATTGATGGAAGTAAACTGACAAACTGAAAAATATCAAAACTTTAGAGATGAAATTGAAATTGACACACTTAGGGGTATACTTTATAATTGAGCTTAATTTTTAGACTAGTATATATTTTTTGCGATCAGATTACTAACTAAAATGGTCGACAAAGCTAATATGAAACCAAAAACAAACACGAAAGATTTAAATGAAAATTTTAAAACATAAATAGTCAAAATAAAAATAACCTCAAATTTTAAGGTCAAAAGTATACTTTCCAGTAAAGAAATGTACATTAGTCTAATTTAGGGACAGACCCACAGGGTGGCCGAGGGGGCCTGGGCCCCCCTGGCCTATAGAAAAAAAAGGGAAAAAAAAAAATTGGGCCCCCCTAGCCCAAAGAAAGAAAAAAGAATTTTTTTTTAAAGTGTATATATATATATATATTTATTTATTTCTAGAATTGTGTCTTACTCTTTCAAAAATTTAGACTCCCTCTCTTTTAATTAGCTTAGCCCAACTAGCAACTACCTAACACAGAAACATAACAAAAACAAAATTTTAAAATAAAAACTAAAAAAATCTCAGTCAGCCCAGTATTAGAGTACTAGCATTAGGTATTTTAAATGGTAAATATTTAGTATTTAGAATACCAAATACCAAAAACACTATTGTACGAGATATTTCAAATGCTATATTAAAGTTGCAAAAGTAAGTTTTGGTTTGTGAAAATAAATTTTTTTTTTTTTTTTAATTTTGCAACAGTTGATGCTCTTAAGAAATAATAATATTTTATATTTTTTGGTATTTGTTGGTAAATGATTGTATTTTAATGTATTAAGAAACAATAATTTTCTATATTGATCTTGGTTGATAGTTTGTTAGGTGTTCTAAATGGTAAATATTTAGTATTTAGAATACCAAATACCAAAAACACTACTGTACGACACATTTCAAATATTATATTAAAGTAACAAAAGTAGGTTTTGGTTTGTGAAAATAATTTTTTTTTTGCAACAATTGGTGCTCTTAAGAAACAATAATATTTTGTATTTTTTAATCTTTATTGGTAAATGATTGTATCTTAATGTATTAAGAAACAATAATTTTGTATATTGATCTTGATTGATAGTTTGTTAGGTGTTCTAAATGGTAAATATTTAGTATTTAAAATACCAAACACCAAAAACTCTTCTGTACGAGATATTTCAAATACTATATTAAAGTAGAAAAAAGTAAGTTTTTGTTTGTGAAAATATACATATATATATATATATATTTTTTTTTTTTTGCAACAGTTGATGCTCTTAAGAAACAATATTATTATTATTATTATTATTTTGTCTTTGTTGGTAAATGATTGCATCTTAATGTATTAAGAAACGATGATTTATGTATTGATCTTGGTTTGATAGTTTGTTAGTACTATATAGATACCTATTTGGATTTTTTTTTCTCTTCATACTTCGGCCCCCTCTAGCTTGAAATTTTAGATTCGCCCTTGGTCTAATTTTTATTAAGGTACATGCCTTATAATATTGTGTTAGGTTTAAAAACATGCATTTCTACTTAAGGACTAAGACTAATTATTAGCAATTCTTTTTCTCAAAAAAAGAATTACTAGTTATTCCGAATAAGGGAGTTTGTCAGTTTAATTAGTTCAATTGGCAAAATTTTCTATCATTAAATAAAATATTTAAGTGTATCTCGTCTATATCATAAAATTTATTAATGTCTTAATTTAATGATTAACAACAATCATAAGGTATGTCAGAATTATAGGTTGAAAATATATCTTAACTTATCTTTAAAAAGGGGTTTTTTTTGGGGGGAAGGGGGGGGGGGGGGGGGGGATTTCTTTTCTAGTGTTTTTCGAGGATGACATTGGTTGAAAGTGGGAACTTGAAAGTTTGAGTTGACGGTCGCTTTGAAAAAGGGGTCAGATTAAAGCATGCCAAGTACACAATGCTTTTACAATATTCGCCACCAATGACATTCTGAAGTAAATAACTAAATTATACTACCAGTTATAGATTCCCATTGGAAATAATGCTTTGACTTACAAGTTACAAATCAGTAGCCTTTTCAATTCTACTCTTATATATCAACATGAAATTTACTCATGGGCCTGAAAAGTTTTCTGCTGCAGCTGTTGTTAAGGATAATATGAGAATTAGAGGAAGAAAGGATGAGAGCTCGCTCTATATGTAAAAATCTTAACGATGTCAAGAATGGAATGTTCTTAAACAGTGAGGCACTAAATAATAAATACTAATGCTACCTATTAATTTGTAGTTAACTCACAGGCTTGCAAGAAAGTATTGAAAGTTTTGCATGGGCAAGGGTAGGGTTTTAACTTTTAAATAATTGCCTTGTGTGTAATAGTGATGTACACTTTTTCTTTTCTTTTCTTTTCTTTATCAAATGATGTGGCAAGCAATAAGGTGTAAGTATAATCATGACGTGCTTATTCCATCATCACTGGAATGCATTAGTCGGTAGCAACAAGCTTAAATTAATCCTTAATCTCGGATACTTTATCAATCAAAACAAATATGAAACATCATTAATTTCAGTCTCATCCACTAATTAAGAATGACTTTCACCCAAGGGAATGAAGAAGTAGGAAGTATGAACTACTTAAATTTGTATGAAGTAAACCATTTTTGAAGTTTATTGTTGTATTATTTTCTATGAAAGGGTTTTTTTTCTTTTTTTCTTTTCAATAATTCGATAAATGCAATAAAAGAGCGAGAATTGAAACTCATACGGACAAATAAAATTGTATATCATAATGGGGTTTCAATTAGCACATTAGTAGTAGAGTCTCTTGTAAATTTGTGATTATTTAAGAAAAGATTTTGAGTAGGCTATATGATGATGATGGTAGTGATAGGATTGTAAAAATAGTATTGTTGAAACGGTGATGATGAAGTCAAGAATTTCACCAGTGAGCCACATGATACCTGCGTGCTCGAATGTGAACCTGCATAACAAAGAGAAGAAAAAGCCTCGCGAAGAGTATCGGTGTGGTACCGGCCGAATACCCTCCGAAGATCATGTCAGAAATATGCTCACAACTCTAGAGTACTAGAGAGAGTAAAATTATGCGTACCTTGAATAGTGAGGGTATTGGAGTTTTTATAGTTGTAGTAAGTAGACCTCTTTAACTTGGAGTCGAAGTCTTTCCTTGTAGAAATTCTCTTAAAGAGTCCCAAACGTAATGGACAAGTATCTTTTCCTTATCGAGAAGATTCTTCATTAATGCATGCCGTCAACAGAATCCTATTTGCACTAGGATGTTATTATGTTGTGTGTGTCGCATGTATTCCCATTTAGGGTTTATTGGAGATAAAGAAATAACAAGATCAGATCTCTCTCGGACCTTGCACCCGTCCACATTGAGTCCGTTCAGTCCTGGATCATAGATCCGTTTGGTAGATGCAGGGGAGCAGTCCGTTCATATGAGGGTTCTATCAAATTACTCATCTTCAGGTGAATTTCAGTTAACTTAATTGATAAAGTCTTTTAATGTTTGTTATTTGATAATACCTTTGGAGCGATCAAGAGCGATACACGTTGAAAGGTGAAACAATTTCCTAAAAGGAGAAGTACTGTTCAAATGCACCGGCTAAGGAATACGAGTAGCCACACATAATGAAAGCAAATACGAAATATGAATCCGACATTTCCGACCAGATGGAATTGACCTCACCTCACCACTTAGTATCGTCTCTTTTTTGGTGAAATTACAGTCAACCCCCTAGGATCTGCGTCCCCACGATAAGACATCCGAACAGACAAGTCTTTCTTTCTTTCTTTCTCTCACTCACTCAATTAGTCAATGTCAATGGTCCACTATCTTTTGCCTTTCACCAAACGGTAACAGAACCTCCATAAGCTAATTATGTAGTGTAGTACACACATTTTTTTTTTTGGGTGAAATAGTAGTACACACATTTACGGCACAACAATCTTGGTGTTTAATGCAAGGGAAATGACTCTTACACACACATTTTTGTACGCGTTTTTAAACTGAAATTGCGAGTCACGATTTCAGTTTAAAACATGCGTGTTGATGAGTTGGTGCGTAATAAACACAGCCTTAATGCAAGTGCCTTGTACTGCTGTAACAGTAGTGGAGCAACTAAATCCCTATGGGCCCCATTTATAGCTAATATATAAGAGTCAGTGAGTGAGTTAAAATTTTGAGTTCAGGTCTCTCAAGTCATGGCTTCTCTTTGGATTCATAGTATCATTTTCTTTGTTCTTGTTATGCAACGACAGTCTTTGCTCCTTGTAGCACTTGCTTCAACCAATGTGAGTTTGAGTTTTCTTAATTATATGTGGTGGTTGTTCTGTTTTTTTTTTTTTTTTTTTTTTTGATTTAGTTTCTTTGATCAATTTGTTTGGTGGTGGGTTTGTATTTTTCTATGCTCTTGGCAGGTTCACATTGTGTATATGGGAGAGAGACAGCATGATGAACCTGAACTCGTTCAAGACTCCCACCATGAGATTCTATCAAACATACTTGGAAGGTTTCAGTTCTACTATCTTTTAGTCAGCATTCATTCATTCATTCATTCATTCATTCAATTTTTTAAAATTTTTATGTGTTTCAGAAAAATTTAAAACGGCTATAAATTAATTTCTGTGCTCTGACTACTTGCATCTTTAATTATTAACTGCTGTTAAATGTATCATATTCTCTTTGTCAGCATGCATTTTTATGCATGCCGTAAAACCTCTCCCTTTTAAGCTCAATTAGCACTTCCTGATATTTCTAATGAAGAAGTTTAGGATTCAAATTCCTCCACTCTCATTGTAACTATCAAATTATCAACAAAAAGAAGCTTCTGTCATTTTTGTTTCAATACGTCCTTATGTTTTGGCAAAAAGAAAGAAGAAGAGTTTCTTATGTGAAAGAAAGAAAATCTGAGTGTTGTAATCAATGAAGTACACCTGTTGGAATATGTCGGAAATACACACACCAATAAAATAATGGTTAAATGATTAAGTTCGTACTTTCCTAATAATTTCAGCTTTTGGGATTAGGGTAATTTATCAATGTATTAGAGTAGGTAGGTATCATGGTATCTTTGGTGATATAGTTGGTCATGCTGGTAGGTAGAGGTTGTATTTAGATTTTAAAAACATGCAGTGGCATCAGCGGTGGTCGAAGCAATGGCAAAGGTTATGTCACATAGTGCTAAGTAGCAAACAAATCTGTGTGTGCAGATGTAAAGTTTGTATATTTGGCTGTTGTGTTGATTGTTTCCTACAGTTTTATGTGCATCAAATGCATTTTCCACTTTTGTTACTTCTAAAGGTATGTGACTGGGACCTAATTATGATAACAACAATGAAGTAAGAGCTTGTGATATCAATTTGACAGCCATGAAGCTGCCAAGGAGTCGATTTTGTACAGCTACAAACATGGCTTTTCGGGGTTTGCTGCAGTTTTAACTGAGTCACAAGCCAAGCTTATTGCAGGTGTTACAATGTTGGTGAACTGTGAACTCTATTTTCTTATTAGACTTGAGCTTTGCAAACAAGTGCTTGTAGTTGATAGTGTCCCTTTTCATGATACAATTCAGATTTCCCAGGAGTTGTTAGTGTTGTACCAAACCGAGTTCTTAGTCTGCAGACAACTAGAAGTTGGGATTTTCTCCAAGTAAAGCCTCAAATTGCAAATGGAATTCTTTCAATGAGTCATTCGGGAAATGGGATTATTATTGGTGTCTTTGACACAGGTTAGTGTGGAAATGATGCATATTCTTGTAGACAATACAGGATCAGGCTTTATTTGTGCTTATTTTGTTGAACAGGAATCTGGCCCGAGTCTGAAAGCTTCAAAGATGAGGGAATGGGGGAGGTTCCATCTCATTGGAAAGGCATATGCCAAACAGGAGAGAAGTTCAATCAATCCCACTGTAACAGGTTTACTCGCTTGATATTTTAGTCTTTTTGTCTTCTTAAAGTATTCTTCCTGATTAAATCATTGTCATATTAACAGAATCAATATATTTTTCTATCACTACTTTTGAGAAGAAAACTCAAATTTGGTAGGATAATTGTAAAGATCATTCTAGCAATCAAGGTGAATGACAATGTAGTTTGGAGCAATGACTTGGTCTAATTTAGTTGATGAAATTATTAAAATGTACCACAATTTTGTTAGCATCCAATCAAATTGCGTGCTTTGAATTCCAGAATTCATGTTAGTTAGTACCGTGGCAATCCATGTTTGAGTTGAAGAATCTGCCCTTCTATTTAGTAGTACTAATCGTATTTTTCTTCTTTCACTGTATTCAAAGGAGCTTGGGTTGAGTTAAATTTGATTTTAGCCTTAACTACTTACTGTTATGATACTTTGGGCAGGAAAATTATTGGTGCACGTTGGTATATCAAAGGATATGAAGCTGAATTCGGAAAGCTAAATACAAGTGATCTGGGTGAATACTTATCTCCTAGAGATGCTTCTGGTCATGGTACTCACACATCATCTACTGCAGCTGGTGCTCCAATAGAAAATGTGAATTTTATGGGATTAGCTCAAGGATTAGCAAGAGGGGGTGCTCCATCAGCTTGGTTAGCTGTCTACAAAGTTTGCTGGTCTACTGGTGGCTGCAGCTCAGCCGATCTTCTTGCTGCATTTGATCATGCAATACTTGATGGTGTAGATGTGCTTTCAGTCTCTATTGGCGCACCACCTCCACTTTCTACTTATGTTGATGAAGTTTTGTCAATTGGTTCCTTCCATGCTGTAACCAAAGGAATTTCTGTAGTATGCTCTGCTGGGAATTCGGGTCCTCATCCTCAGACTGTCATAAATACAGCTCCATGGGTTATAACTGTAGCTGCAAGCACCATAGATAGAGCTTTCCCCACTGTGATCACCATGGGAAACAATCAAACTCTTGTGGTACTTCTTAAATTCTCTTCTGTCATGAAGTACTATGTTTTGCTTATATTGGGACAAGATAAAAACAAACTTGCAATGAAATATAACTGCAAAAATATAACTATAACTAATTCACCTAACAAACAATCCACATGTAAAAGAAATATGTGGTTCGGTAATATGCCCGTGTCCCTAAAGAAATGTAAAGAATTCACTATTTTTGAGATTTGGATTACAATTCATGTTGTTCTTTTAAAAGCCAGCCTACCCGGGGAAAAACTCCAAAAGTAACCTTACATCTACAATATGTACTTGAAGCTTTTGTATGAAAGTATGAGAATAATAAGTGAGTCTGAGATCATTTTTATCATTTGACACTTCTACGTTCACTGTCATTGAAATATTCTTTTCTGTTTATTTAATTTCTTTTTCAAGGTTTATGTAACCGATAATCCTCAGTTTCAACTCCTGTTTTTTAGAATATGCAAATATTTGGGGTAATCCAACTATGGATTTATGTTAAGTAGGTTTGAGTAATATTGATTATGGTGTCATATGAAGAATCTGAATATGACCGTGGAACTGCTTTCTGTTAAACCATGCATAAAAAAGCCTTTTTCAAATTTCAGACTCATAATGAACATTCTAGTTGTCTTATTGATGCTTAACTCTTTGTTGTTAAAACCTAGAACTAGAAGTAAAATTTATTTTTTAAATAGGGTCAGGCTTTCTATACAATGAAAGATATGAACGAATTTCACCCTATTGTATTTGGAGAAGACATAGCAGCTAGTGATGCAGATGAAGATGATGCAAGGTACAATACCTTGCTATTTGCATCTTGTTGGCATGAACTCTAATTGAAGCCGCTATCTATGTTAGAGGATTCCTATTCTAATAGTGCGTACTTTTAACAGGAGCTGTGATTCAGGAGCACTAAATGCCACTTTAGCAAGAGGAAAAGTAGTTCTTTGTTTTCAATCTCGTTTTCAGAGGTCAGCTACCATTGCTATAAATACTGTACTGGATGTTCAGGGTGCTGGTCTCATCTTCTCCCAGTTTCCAAGAAAGGAGGTTACTGAATCCTGGGATATCCCTTGTGTCCAAGTGGACTTTGTAATTGGGACAACTCTGCTCACATACATTGGGACGACCAGGTAATTTTGTCAGAGCAACTTATTCATGCTGAATCCACTATTTGGAATTAAAAATCCTAATCCTATATGTAATAACATTACTTATAGTGTTAGCAAGTAACTCTAGCATTAGTCTAGGGTTTGCTATACTATATATAGCCTTTAATAGGTTTATTGTAACAAATATATTTCCCTGGAATAGATATAGCCACTAACGGCTCTCTACTATGAACGTAGGCCATGATCTCGAATGATGTTAATTTGCTTCTACTAGTTATTTCTATCTATTCTCATTTTCACTCTTAATTCCAACATTAATTCTAACATGGTTTTAGAGTCTCTCACGTCTTCTTTGGCCTCCCTACCAGTAGTGCTACCCCTTATAGGTGTTTTCCACCATTCAGGCCTTTTGGGTACTTTTTTGAGTCATAAAAGATTAGTAATAGATCTATGCAACTCCACCAATATCAACTCCAAAAACATCTTTCTCTTGCGCCTATTAAGGTTAGATATGCTTCTTAAGCCAATTCCAATGATGCCGTCCACAGCAGATGTCATCGTACAGGTTGTTGATGCTGTCATCATTTGGTTACATGCAATGCATCATTCCAGCGACCAGTGTAGCCATCAACTGACCATGTCAGCCATCTTCAGCCACCTTCCATCTCCAACCACTGCCCTTTGCTGTGATTGGGATCTGTTTTACTCATTCCATTCCACATCAATCATGGTCCTTTGCACATCCAATTCAATCCAACCTAGTCATCTATTCCTCAAGTCTTACATTCCAAACTCAAGGTTTCTTTAAGCTTTCACCTTCTGTTTGAGCAGGGGTATTAAAGATATCAAGGCCCAATCCTCGTCAAAGCCTTATTCCATTAACGTAATCCAGGTTCATTGTACTAGGTCTTACTTTTAGTGTAAGCAAAATATTCCCAATCCTACTTTTAGTGCAAGTAAAGTAACCCAAGAATTACTCTAGAGTCTAGTCTAGTGTCTACTCTACTTTATGTACCCCTCAATCATTATCATACATAGATTTAAATAATAAAGATATAGCCCTTAAGAGCTTTTTTGTTGTGGATGGAGGACATTAAGCCAAATCATGTTAATTTTTATTCCACGCTCTATTTCTCCTCTTCTCACTTAATTAATTTTAACATCAATTCTAACATATGCTATTTACTGTAATGCCAAACTTTCCCTTTGTTTTTCCACCAGAGATAACTGTTGTTCTGGGGAAGTGTGAACTCCACCCTCCAAGAGGGCTATGGGAAAGGTTAATATAATTATCTAATGAATACATGGAACAGATTTGAGTTTAGAACAAACAGATAAAAACGTCTGCAATTCCTTATCTGAGTCAAAAGTGTCTGATTTGTAGACATAAAGAGCTTGTACTAATAAATGGCCAAAATAATCTGCTTTGTTTCCAAAATTTACATTTGGCATGTTAATGACCCTTTTGTTAATTTCTGCTTCCAAGCCCCTGGAAGCAGATAATTCTGTATAACAGAGTCCAATTGCTTATTACTGTACCTTTTGTCATTCTAAAGAGAAATCGCAAGCATAACTTTATTTGACAACTATTGAATTAAAATATCCTAATAATATGCTTATTCAACAGCAATCCTGTAGTCAAGTTTAGCCTAACAAAAACAGCTGTGGGACAACAGATTTCCTCAGAAGTGGCATCCTTCTCATCTCGAGGACCCAGTTCCTTATCTCCATCTGTATTAAAGGTACTAGAAATATTTCAAAAAATGATTAGCTCTTTGATTCTCACAGTCAAAGATGATGTATTTGAATGTTGTTGCAGCCTGATATTGCTGCTCCTGGGGTTAATATCTTGGCCTCCTGGTCCCCTGCTTCTCTCCCCTATTCAGTCATTACAAAACCTCCTCCACTCAACTTCAACTTTGACTCAGGAACTTCCATGGCTTGTCCACATATAGCTGGGATTGTGACTCTTCTTAAAGCTATCCATCCAACATGGAGCCCTGCTGCAATCAAGTCTGCACTTGTCACTACAGGTTGACAAAAGAAGTTCACAGTCATTTTATTTTCCCATAAAATTTACGTGCACAACTGATTCTATGTATCTTGTATAGCTTCTTTGGACGATGAATATGGTGAATGTATTGCAGCCGAAGGATCTCCCCATAAGCAGGCTGATCCATTCGACTATGGAGGTGGTCATATTGATCCTAACAAAGCCATAGATCCTGGCCTTATATATGACATGGGGGTCTCAGATTATACCCGTTTTCTTTGTGCAATGGGCTACAATAATTCTGCCATCACTTCGGTCACTGGGACTAGCACCCAATGCTACACATCAGCCAACTTCCTTGAAAATCTTAATCTGCCATCTATTTCCATTCCTGAGCTGAAGGAGAAGTTAACCGTGACAAGAACGGTCACAAATGTTGGTCCAGTTAACTCTGTTTACACTGCTTTTGTTCAAGCCCCTGCAGGCACTGTTGTGAGGGTCAAGCCATCAATTTTGTTCTTTAATTCCACAATAAGGAAGCTGAAGTTCAAGGTGACTTTCCATTCCAAGCTAAGAATTCAAGGAAGATACTCATTTGGCAATCTGATTTGGGAAGATGGTTTCCATGTAGTGAGAATACCATTGATAGTTAGGACTGTCATACAAGATTTTTATGCTGATACATGATGCTATTGCCACCGACTGTATCCCCCTGTATAAATAAATGGTTAACGTAGGTTGCACACGGCCTGTTGCACCCATCCATATACACATAGCCTTAAAAATCGTGGGTTCAAAACACAATTTCAGTTGATGTAGGCCACGTGGCAGTGTGGCACACACTCCATACACGCTGTGTGTAATAATCAGCACTATAATAAGCACTTTAAATAAATTATTGCTGATGATTAATAATCTGTTGCGGTTTCAGAGTGAACTCATTTGCTAACTTGTTTTCAGGTAACTTGTTTAAGATTTCAAATGCACATTTCATGCAATTGTGAATTGAACATGTGTCAACCTATGATTAAGCAATTTTCAAATAGTAAATAATTGATCTGCTTCAAAGGAAGTTTGAGTGCTTTGGTTATATAGTTTCTATATGAACTCGTTCCACGGACATGGAGGTTGGCTACGGCCATATATGTTTCTTGATAGGTCTCGATCGCATTAACGTGTGGCTGGGACCATGCAAACTATGTCGGACCAGAACTGCTCCACTCCCATTGCAGACATGACAGACACAGTCACCACAGCTAAGCAGATTTGTCATTAGTGGGGTAGCCTTAGAAGCAGAGAAGACTCACGAGTCCATCTTTCTTTTCACATGGAAAAAGGATGAGTTTTGGTTTGTTTCAAGGCATGACTGGCATATACTGTGATGAAATATTCTGTGCTAATGTGATGTCCCAGTATTTCACCAGTATTAATTACTAACGTATTTTTTACTTACCTCGCACCAAATAAGTGTGAAAAGTCTTATAAAAAAAAAATAAGTGTGAAAAGTTTTGTCAATTTTTTTTTTGACTTTTTCAAAAAAAAAAAAGAAGAAGAATGAGCTAAAGATGCTATAGATAGATGTCCCAATATGGTTGAACACCCGTATTGTGTTATGACTTGGGTTCATTGGGACATTAGTGGGACTTGTCAAGACATGATGGGTCATAAAAGCTTTCTATCACTAAACCACTTTTCCCAATAGTAAGAGAGACAATTTATAACTAATACATATAATATATATATATATATATATCTCTCTCTCTCTCTTTATGGTAAAAAAAAATTTAGCACTAGTTTATATCCATTATTTCATATTTATCCATAATTAATGCGAAAATAATCACATGAAAGAATAAAAGCCCTATTTTTATTTACCCATATATAGACATACATAGATGCATATACACTTTGTGTATAACTATTCACCATCACACATTAAATAAATAAATAATATGAGAGAGAGAGAGAGAGTAAAGACCAATTTAGATCATAAAATAAGGGGAAAAATATATTATACATTCTCTGTTATACACACAAAGTTACACACATGCAAAAAATAACTGAAATCATAACTTCAAATCACGATTTTTACTTAATTTGAAATCAAGGACTTCAAGACATAATTTCAGTTAATTATTTACATGTATGTAACAGAGTGTGTGTAATAAACATTTTTCTATGGCATGCACATGAATACTATTAAAATGTTAATACTATAATTTTTTTATATATGTATAAATTGTGTTATAATTAATGCGAAAATGTAATGAATTTTAGCAATTAGGTGTCCGTTTAAGTTTAACTTGAAAACAATATCAAATTATGGATTTATTATAATTTTTTTTAAAAATTGTATTAGTTATGCTTATGCACACATTTTTATAATAATAAAAAAATTACCTAGAGAATCTAAGCTCTTGAACATTTTTGAAAACTAACAGTTTTAATTTGTTCTCTTCAATTAAAACTTTTGTTTCTTTATATTTCTTTTTTCTTCTTATCATTGTTTTAACTTCCATTTTTTTAAAACAAACTTTTTGCGCATATTGAAAATAAAGTATAAAGGAGGATTTTTAGTGGCACACAGGAGCAGTTGTCCTCCCTCAATCCCATTGAATGTCAACAACGTAATAAATGAATGTTTTAATTACCTTTTTTTTTTTTTTTTTTTTTTTTTGTGACACATAAGTTTGTAAATGTTATAATGTTATATAGTAAAGTTTGTAATATCTCTAACACACTCAAATGTACACATCCACCATGTGACATGAATGAATAATGAAGGCACTAATTTTTTTTTTTTAGAGTCAATGAAGGCACTAATTAAATGCATCAAACGGAGAATATGAGTAGACAATATTTTTTTTTTGGTGACACATAAGTTTGTAAAGGTTATAATGTTATATAGTAAAGTTTGTAATATCTCTAACACACTCAAATGTACACATCCACCATGTGACATGAATGAATAATGAAGGCACTAAATTTTTTTTTTGAGAGTCAATGAAGGCACTAATTAAATGCATCAAACGGAGAATATGAGTAGACAATATTTATACAATAATCTTGTTTTGAGTTGTGGTGGGTCATTTTTATTTTATTTTTATTGTAACTCATGGTTGGTTGACATCTCATGTTGTTGTCAAAATGTTGTGAGATTTTGAAGTGTCCATAGAATAACTCAAACGAGTAGCCACACATAATGAACACAACTTATGAACAAGACATTTCTAACAAAGAAATACAAATCTTTTGTCCAATTCTGAGCGTTTCACTTTGTGTTCTATTAATCATAACCTACAACACATATTTTTTCTTTACCAATTAGCCAAATTTGTTTTTAAAAAATCATATACATATTATACTAAACAAGAACATTGAGAGAGAATAAGCATGCATCTAACCTCTCATAGTACATGGACACTATTGGGATCCACATACTAGGAGAGGCCACATGCATACATTTGTGACCTATTGTGAGTGGTGAAAAAAAATTATGGATCCATGTATAAGTAACAGAAAACCAATTATAATCCGGTCTAATATAATTCCTAAAAAGTCACCTCCAGTGGCGGCTTTAGGAATTTTATTTAAGGTGGTCACTAAGAAATTCAAATTACCACAGTACTTTTTCTGGTACCATTTTTTAAGGAAAAATGAAATTAGAAATTATTTTTATTGAATATGTTGAATAAGCTGCAAATTTTATCTTTTTGTTTCATAATAAGTTTTTTGTTGAATAATTTTTTCACTTGATATTGTTTAGTCTTGTATTGTTTTTGTTTGGTTTGTGTTTATTGTTATTTGGGCTAATATTTATTATTGTTATTTAAGTTTTAAAAGAAAAAGGGATTAAGAATTATGTTTGGGGACATAATTAATTTTGAAGTAATGCTACATCCACAATATTTTAACTATAAATCTTATGCAAAAAGCTGTTATTAGTATGTAAAAAAATAATATTAGTATATGGCCCAAATTAAAATCGATAGCCTAGTTAATGAAGGTTTATGATGGAGGGTTGGCAATGGAGCAAATATAGAGATTTGGCAAGATAAGTGGCTGCCATGGGGTTTGACTTATAGGGTCACTTCTCCAAGGTTATTCATGAGTCTTGGTACAAGGGTTGCTAATTTAATTGATTCACACACAGAAAAATGGAAGAATGATGTCCTTGATTGTCTTTTTCTACCTTTTGAAGTCGATTTAATTAAAAGTATTCCTTTGAGTGTCACTTTGCTGGAGGACAAATTGGTTTAGGCTGTAACTAACAATGGAATGTTCTCTATTGGGAGTGCGTATAAATTGGTAGTGTCTATGTTCAAATCTAAGTGTCGTGGTACTACTTCTGACGATACTCTACTAAGAAGATTTTGGAAGAAAGTTTGGTCATTGCCTATTCCTCATAAGATGCGTCATTTTTGTTGGCGTGCTTGTAGCGACACTTTATCGACAAAAGTCAAATTGATGAGGCGTAATGTTACTGCTGAATCTCTGTGTGTTTGCTGTTTGGAGAGTGTTGAAATGAATGGCCATATTTTTTGGGGTTGTCCGATTGCACAGGAGGCTTGGTCTGCTTCAAAGCTGAATCTGATGCCTCCTAATGCTAATATTGACTCATTCCAGGATTTGTTATGGCTTGAACTGATGACCAATGATGCTGGGGATGTCAAATGTTCAAAATTGGTGATGGTTGCTTGGAAATTATGGTTCAATAGGAATGAAATTTACCATCAAGGTGAAGCTAAAACTGGACTGGAAGTGGCTCACTCAGCAGCAAATTATTTGTAGGAATTTTGGTCTGCAATAGAGACACATGAATCCTTTGCCTCTGATCTGGTTCAGCCTCTCAGTGACAGACAAGAAATTCTTCAAAATTCTGTCTGGGTCCCTTCTCACTCGGGTCAGTGCAAGATTAATGTTGATGGTGCTCTTTTTCCCATAAAGAAGTTGGCTGGCATTGGTGTGGTCATTAGAGATCAGCAAGGCAGATTGTTGGCTACATTATGCAGAAAAATTAGAGCTCAAATGGGGGCACTTGAAGTTAAAGCAAAGGCATATGAAGCTGGTGTTTTGTTGGCAAGACATTTGGGGCTGATGAATAGAGAGTTGGAATGAGATTCTCTGATTGTTTCTAATGCACTCAAGCAGGTTGTACAGCCTCCTACTTCAATTGTAGCCATTGTGGAAGGAATTCATGGTTTGAGTCCGGATGTTGGTATAGTTGGTTATTCTCATGTGTGTAGGACCGGTAATAAATCAACCCACATTCTAGCACGACAAGCTCAAAGCTTTGTCAATGATGTAATTTGAATTGAAGAGATTCCTTGTTGTATTTAGCAAGCTCTTATTCATGATGTACTTGTTTCTTAATGTTTAATAATATTTTAGTGTGTGTTCTATCAAAAAAATAAAAAATAAAATATCAGTTTACCACATTAGATTTGTTATAAAAATGTTGTGAAAATAGCAATACTACTCTTATTTTTGTTGAATCCAAATTTTTGTAATTTTCAAGTCAAAGTGTTCAAAATTTTTATTAAGATAATTACAATAGGTTAATTTAGCATATAATTTTTTTTTTATAAATATATATATATATATATATATTTTTTTTTCAAGTTAGGAGGGTCCTTAACCACTAATTGCATGCGGAGTTGCGTGCCGAGCCGCATGCGGAGCCGCCCCTGGTCACCTCACCACTTATTGTCTATTGTTGGAGAAATTACAGTCAACGCCCTCAGATAAACCTCCCCACGAAAACACGTCCAAAGTCAAGTCCAATGGCTTCACTCTCTCTCTTACATTATACACACCCTCATCAGTGACAGTCACCGCCACACAGCTATCCTCTGCATTTCACCTAACAGTAACAGAACGTCCAAAAGCTAAATATGTAATTTAACAGCATCCAGCCATCCACAGCAATTAAAACAGCTTTTTAGTTATTTTATAACTCCAAACAAATAAAAACACCCTATAGAAATGTTGCTAAATTTAAAATATTTTACCAATTTACTTCGGTGAGTTGTTAGTGAGCTGTTAGGAGTAGCAGCTTGGTGTAGCATGTTACTATAAATATTAAATTATTTTTTCTTTCTTTTCTTATTATTAAATTAGTTTCTCTCTCATTCAAGTTTGTCCATGTATAGTGTTTATTATATTTATTTTATTTATTTGTTTATATTATATTAATGTGTTAAATATTTAATATTAAATGTATTGTAAAATGAGTTGTTAAAATAAATAAAATAAGTTTTTGAATGCTAAAGCCTAAAAGTTTTTTTTTAAAAGGCAAATGTTTATAATCGTGCGTTTGGGAGCTATGTTTGCGCGTTTTGCGTCTGGGAGAGGCACTGTTCATAGACTAGACATGAAGTGAAAAACAAAAACAAGTTTCAATAATAATATTTTGTTATTTTAAAATTATTTTACTATAATATTTTCAATAATAAATTTTCAGTAAATAACGGCATTCAAACTTATATTATTTTTTTTTAATAGGCAAATGCTTATAAATATCTGGCACAACAATCCATTTTTAGTATTTAATGCTAGTGCCTGGTTTGTAGTAACTTTGTACCACTGTACCAGTGGTGGAGTCGGTAAATGAAATCTCTGTGGACCCTACGCGTATAGCCTAAGCTAAAATAGTAAAATATAAAGAGTGAGTGAGTGAGTGACAGTCAAACACGGTCTTTTTCATTGTTGGTTTTCGAGTTCAGAAGTCTCTCATGGCTTCTATTTGGATTCATAGTATTGTTTTGCTTGTTCTTGCTATGCAACTACAGCCTTTGGTCCATGTTGCACTTGCTTCAACCAATGTGAGTTTTGAGTTTTCTTAAATTATATATGGCGGTTATCCTGTTTGTTCCTCGATTCAGTTTCTTTGATCAATTTGTTTGGTGGGTTTGTTTTTTTATTTGGTCTTGGCAGGTTCACATTGTGTATATGGGAGAGAGACAGCATGATGAACCTGAACTCGTTCAAGACTCCCACCATGAGGTCCTATCCAATATACTTGGAAGGTTTAAGTTCTAACTCCTTTTTGTCAGCATTCATTCAAAAAAATAATAATAATAAATTAAGAAAAAAATTTTCAATCTTGTGTGTTTCTGTAAAATTAAAACGGCTATGAGATAATTTATGTGCTCCTAGCCTCCTACTACTTGCATCTTCAAGTTTTCTGTTCCTAGGTGTATCAAACCTCTTTGTCAGCATGTAAGTTTATGCTTGTTTTAATTAAGGATTAAACTTCAGTACAATTGCTTAGGTGTTGTTACCTCACGTTCCCCAATTAAAGTTGATTTGAATTGTCCATGGGAAAGAACACCTTTTGTATTGCATTTGTCAATGCAACTATATGGTAGTACTGCACATAAGGAATTGTATCCAAGTCTTGCCTATTCATAAAGGCCATGAAGTATACCTATTCGAATAATGATTAAATGGTTAAATTTAATATTTCTTAATAGTTTAAACTTTTGAGACAAATGATAATTTTTCATGGTCATAGAGCAGATGGTCTTGAGTTTGAACCCATAGTGGCAGTGGCGGTGGTCATAACAATGGCCAAGGTTGTGTTTCGCAGTGCTTATTACTTATTAGCAAACAAATCTGTGTGTGCACATGTGAATTTTGTATATTTGGCCCTTGTGCTGATTGTTTCCTACAAATGCATTTTCACCATTATTGCTTGTAAAGATATGAGACTGGGACCTAAGTATGATATCAATTTGACAGCCATGAAGCTGCCAAGGAGTCAATTTTGTACAGCTACAAACATGGCTTTTCCGGTTTTGCTGCAGTCTTAACTGAGTCTCAAGCCAAGATTATTGCAGGTGTTACAATGGTGGTGAACTGTTAACTCTGTTTTCTTATCAGACTTGACCTTTGCTAACAAGTATTTGTAATTAATAGTATCCTTTCTCATAAAACAATGCAGATTTCCCAGGAGTTGTCCGTGTAGTACCAAACCGAGTTCTTAGTCTGCAAACGACTAGAAGTTGGGATTTTCTCCAAGTAAAGCCTCACATTGGGAATGGAATTCTTTCAATGAGTCATTCTGGAATCGGGTCTATTATTGGTGTCTTGGACACAGGTTAGTGTGGGAATGCTGCATATGCTTGTAGATAATACAGGATCAGGCTTGATTTGTGCTCACTGTGTTGAACAGGAATCTGGCCTGAGTCTGAAAGCTTCAAAGATGAGGGAATGGGCAAGGTTCCATCTCGTTGGAAAGGCATATGTCAAATAGGAGAGAAGTTCAATCACTCTCACTGTAACAGGTTAATTCACTTGATATTTTTTATTTTTTATTTTTCATTTTAAATTAACTTTCCTGATTAAAGCATTGTCGTATGAGCAGAATTGATATATTGTTCAATAAGTTCTTTTGAGAAGAAAACTCAAATTTTGTACGGTAATTGTAAAACATTCCAGCAGTCAAGGTGAATGACAATGCAGCTTAGAGCAATGACTTGGTCTATCTAAGTTGATGAAATTATGAAAATGTTCCACAACTTTGTCAGCATGCAATTGAATTGTGCGCTTTGAATTTCAGAATTATTGTTTGTTTGTACCATGACAGTCCATGTTTGAGTGGAAGAACCTGCCTTTCTATAAAGAAGTATAATTAGCCTTAACTACTTGCCGTTATGATTATTTGGGCAGAAAAATTATTGGTGCGCGTTGGTATGTCAAAGGATATGAAGCTGAATTCGGAAAGCTAAATACAAGTGATGGGGTTGAATACTTATCTCCCCGAGATGCTGCAGGTCATGGTACTCACACGGCATCTACTGCAGCTGGTCTTCCGGTAGAAAATGCTAGTTTTATGGGATTAGCTCAAGGATTGGCAAGAGGGGGTGCTCCATCAGCTTGGCTAGCTGTCTACAAAGTTTGCTGGTCTACTGGTGGCTGCAGCTCAGCTGACCTTCTTGCTGCATTTGATGATGCAATATTTGATGGTGTAGATGTGCTTTCAGTATCTCTTGGCTCACCACCTCCACTTCCTGCTTATGTTGAGGATGTTTTGTCCATTGGTTCCTTTCATGCTGTAACTAAAGGAATTTCTGTAGTATGCTCTGCTGGGAATTCTGGTCCTTATCCTCAGACTGTCATAAACACAGCTCCATGGATTATAACTGTAGCTGCAGGCACCATAGATAGAGCTTTCCCCACTGTGATCATTATGGGAAACAATCAAACTCTTGTGGTACTTCTTAAATTCCTTTCTGGCCATGAAAGTATGTGTTTTGCTTATATTGGAACAAGATAGAAACAAACTTCCAATAAAACATAACTATAACTAATTCACCAAACCTAGAATCCATGTGTAAAACAAATATGCGGTTCAGTAATATGCCTGTTTCTGTGAAAGAAATGTGAAGAATTCACTATTTTGAGATTAGGATTACAATTTGTTGCTTTCTTTTAAAAGCCAGCAGACCAAAGGAACAACTCCAAAAGTAACTTACATCTGCTACAGTATGAATATGAAGCTTTTGTATGATGGTAAGAGAGTTATAAGTGAGTCTGAGATACTTTTATCATTTTACACTTCTACATTCAAAGTCATTGAAATATTCTATTCCTTTCTGTTTATTTAATTTTTTTTAAGGTCTATGTAATCAGTTGCAATTCCTGTTTTTCACGAAATGCAAATATTTGGGGTAATCCAACTTGTGATTTCTGTTAGATAGATTTGAGTAATATTGATAAATGGTGTCATATGAAGAGTCTGAATATGATCCTAGAACTGTTTTTTGTTAAATCATGCATAAATGCCTTTTCTCAAACTTCAGATTCATAGTGAACAGTCTTTTTTTCTTATTGATATTAAATTCTTTGTTGTATGGACCTAGAACTAGAAGTAAATTTTAGATTTTAAACAGGGTCAGGCTTTCCATACAATGAAAGACATGAACAAATTTCACCCTATTGTATATGGAGATGACATAGCAGCTAGCGGTGCAGTTGACGGTAGTGCAAGGTACAATGCCTTACTATTTGCATCTTGTTGGCTTGAACTCTGAGTGAACCCTTCACTCTATGTTTGAGGATTCGAATTCTAATAGTGGGTACTTTTAACAGGAGTTGTGATTCAGGAACTCTAAATGCCACTTTAGCAAGAGGAAAAGTAGTTCTTTGTTTTCAATCTCGTTCACAGAGGTCAGCTATCATTGCATTAAGTACTGTACTGGATGTTCAGGCTGCTGGTCTCATCTTTGCCCAGTTTCCAACAAAGGATGTTGCAATATCCTGGGATATCCCTTGTGTCCAAGTGGACTTTGCAATTGGGACATCTCTGCTCACTTACATGGGGATGACCAGGTAATTTTATCAGAGCAACTAAATCAAGCTGAATCCACTATGCAGAATTGAAAATAAACAAATCTTGTGTCAGGCATTTACCTGTTTTCATTAACTGTCCTTTTCTTATGCAGTAATGATCCACTGTTAAGTCACCAGGAAGTTCTTTATAAAATTCTATGTTGTGTCGTTCCTAGTGGAAAAGAAGGCCATTGTGCCTTATTATTTTCTGATCCAGAAGATAAATGGTCTCACACTATTGCAAATATCAAGGCTCAGTTCCATTATCCTAAGTCAAAGTTTATTGTGTTAGGACTTACTTGTAGTGTAAGCCTTTAGTAACATTTCTTTTATTGCAAGTAAAGTAACCCTAGGGTAGTCTAGGTTTTACTGTACTATATATACCCTTCAATAGCTTCATTGTAATATAGATCTCAATGGTACAAATATAGTCGCTAATGGCTAGGCTGTTAGGCTAAACCACGTTAATTTTAGTTCTAATCTTTATTTCTCTCCCTCTTTTCTCACTTTCACTCTTCATTTCAACATGGTATTTTTTTTTTTTTTTCTCTTTTCTTCTTTGGCCTCCCTACATAGGTGTTTTCATCATCATTCAGGCATTGCAAACTCCAAGTCAATGTCTTCAGGGTATTTGTTCGAGTCAGAAATCACAACTCTCAAAAGATTAGTAGTAAATCTTCAAAAACATCTCACCCATGAGTCTCTTAGGCGTAGATGCACATCTCAAACCAATTATTGACCAACCACTAGTGACGCTGTCCACAGCTGATGTAATCATTCGGGTTGTTGATATCGCCACCACCTAGATACATGGAACACTTTCATTTGCTGATTCATCATTCTAGCCACTGGTATCCATCCATACCAGCCACCTTCTGTCGCCAACCATTGCCTTTTGTTTATGTGTTCCATTCCAGGTAGAGCAAGGCCCTCTGCACATCAAATCCAGTCCAACGTGGTCCTATTTTCCTTAATAGTCTTACATTCTAAACTCAAGGTTTCTTCAAGATTCCACTTAAGGTTGAGTGGGGGTATTAGAGGCATCCACACCCAATGCTATTCAAGGCCTAAGTCCATTAAAACAGCCCAGGTTCATTATACTACGATTTAGTTATAGTGTAAGTGAAAAAAATCCTAATCTTACTTTTAGTGCAAGTAAAGTAACCCTAGGGTTTACTTTATTATATTTACTCGTCAATAGGTTCATTGTAACACAGATCTCAATAAAAAAAAAAGATATAACCATGAAGAGCTTTCTATTGTGGATGTAGGCCATTAGGTAAAACCACATTAACTTTTCTTCCGTCCTCTATTCCTCTCTCCTCCCTTTCACTCTTAAATCATACATCAATTCTAACAAACACTATTTAATATAATGCCAAAAAAATTGCCCTTTGTTTCACCAGCGGCAGTATACCCTTGTTCTTGGGAACTGTGAGCTTCCAAACTTCAAGAGGGCTATGGGAAAGGTTGATATAATTATATCTTGAATGCATAGAACAGATTTGAGTTTAAAATAGACAGATAAAAATGTCTGTAATTTGTTATCTGTGTCAAAAGTGTCTGATTTAGTGATTTGTAGACACAAAGAACTTGTACTAATAAATGGCCCAAAATAATCTGCTTTGTTCCTAAATTTGCTTTTGGCATGTTAATGACCTACTGAAATGTTTATTCAACAGCAATCCTGTAGTCAAGTTTAGCCTGACGAAAACAGCTGTGGGACAGCAGATTTCTCCAGAAGTGGCATTCTTCTCGTCTCGAGGACCCAGTTCCTTATCTCCATCTGTATTGAAGGTACTGGAAATATTTCAGAAAATGGTTTATACTTTGATTCTCATATATGATGTATTTGAATGTTGTTGCAGCCTGATATTGCTGCTCCTGGGGTTAATATCTTGGCCTCCTGGTCCCCTGCTTCTCCCCTCCCTACGGGTATGACTCAGCCACCTCCACTCAACTTCAATATTGAATCGGGGACCTCCATGGCTTGTCCACATATATCTGGCATTGTGGCTCTTCTTAAAGCTATCCATCCAACATGGAGCCCTGCCGCAATCAAGTCTGCACTGGTCACTACAGGTTGACAAAAAAAGTTTACTGGCATTTTATTTCCTCATAAATTTATGTACACAGCTGATTCTCTTGTCTCTTGTATAGCTTCTTTGGAAGATGAATATGGTCAGTGTATTGTGGCTGAGGGAGCTCCCCATAAGAAGGCAGACCCATTCGATTATGGAGGTGGTCATGTTGATCCTAATAAAGCCATAGCTCCTGGTCTCATATATGACATAGGGTTCTCAGATTATTACCATTTTCTTTGTGCAATGGGCTACAATAATTCTGCCATCAGTTCGATTACTAAGGCTCGCACCCATTGCCACAAACCAGCCAACTTCCTTGCAAATCTTAATCTGCCCTCTATTACCATTCCTGAGCTGAAGAAGAAGTTAACTTTGTCAAGAACAGTCACAAATGTTGGTCCAGTTAACTCTGTTTACACTGCTTTTGTTCAAGCCCCAGCAGGCACCAATGTGATAGTTGAGCCATCAAGTTTGTTCTTTAATTCTACAATAATGAAGCTAAAGTTCAAGGTTACCTTCCACTCCCAGCTGAGAGTTCAAGGAAGATACTCATTTGGCAATCTTCTTTGGAAAGATGGTTTCCATGTAGTGAGAATACCATTGATAGTTAGGACTGTCATACAAGATTTTTATGCAGAAACATGATGCTGTTGCCACCAACTGCTTCTCTTTGTATCAATAAATTATCATTGATGATTAATAATCTGTTAACCTCATATTGCTGATTCATTTTCAGGTAACTAGTTAAATGAATCTACCTTTTAAGATGTTGACTTTAAGAGTCAGGCCACCTTGTGAAATTGAGAGCTCACTCTTCTTCCACTATGAAATCATTTCAAGTTGTTGTAATGCTATTAGCCAAATGAGTTTGCTTGTAGAGTGCTTGACTTCAATGACTAACTCATGAAACACACATGATTACAATGGGTCAATAACCTTATGATTTCATTTTTAAATCTTGTGCACTTATAGAAAATGGATATTCACCGGTGAGGTTGAGAGGATTGAGAGCCCTGGCTTATTCAAAAACGAATCTGTTCAAACTTTTAATAACCATTCAAATGATTTCCATTTAAAGCTGTTAATACCCAATAAAAGAAGGCCTTCATAATCAATGTTTACCATTTTTTTTTTTTTTTGAGCTAGAAATCCTAATTTAATGAACCTAATATGCTACCCCCACCCCACCCCACTAGAACCTGGGTCCTCAAAACTCCACAACTCCACCCGTGCGGTGGTAATGTTTACCAAATTTCTAGTTCTACATAAATGTTGCTCAATACATTGTGTCAAATAAGAAGACTTCGGCAGTATAGACCCCTTGACTTCAAATACATTGGACATCAACAATACATAAATGCAATTGCTCTTGCATTAATTGAGAGGAAAATTACACTTTATTCTTTTTTGTTTATTGATTTTTAACAAAATAATTCAATAATTGGGGTAGGATGATTTCAAAGTTTTTTAAATCACTTTATTTTACAAGGAAATGAACTAAAACTACAAAATGGAAATTTCTGAAATATTTGAGTGAAGTCGTCTAGTTTTTTTTAAGAGATAAAGTTTCAAATTGAATAATAATAATTGTAGGAAAACGTTTTGCAGCCCAAGCCCAAGGTGTATAGGATCTTGGCTCAGTGAGTCCAGTATAATAAATTTGTAGAGAGTGGGTTGGAGAACTAGGTCCTAATGAATTTGACAACGGTTACAATCGATTTGAAAGGTAATTATGCAAGAACAAAATGCGTAGGACTGGATGAATTTTTTATTCGAGTATGCAAATCTTATTATAAATCGATTAAACTGATTACAAGTGCAACTTTGATTGTTATAGTATTCTTTCTCTATTTTTCCGATCCCTCTCTCATGAAGGATCTCTCACATTATATAGTTCCTTTTGGACCATCTTGATCCTACACTTGTTGATCATCTGAGCCCTTACTTGAGTGCATGTCCCATCAGACACCCTCTTTGGCTTTCTGTGAGTTGTGGTGGCCAAGACAGCACTGTTCAGGGGTCTTCTCCACATAAATACGGCCAGAAAAGTAGCTGCAGTGCATTTAATGTGGTGGTGCAACTTTTCCTTAGATATTTCTGAGTTCCCATCACTCTTATACGTGTATGATGCATGTCCTTATCGCTGGAGTCTCCTGGAATGTCACCTTGATTGTTGGAGTACAGATTTGAGCTGCATTCGTCATATCCGAGGAGGAATTCCTCCTCGGACCACCTTCTATTCGTTCCTTACTTATGAGACTTTAAAATTGGAACCCCTTATAACTATTTGTCCTTTTTCGGACCATTTAATGTCTTCAAACCAAGCCTAAGGCCCAATATATGATTCTGGGCCCTTATCACTACAATAATAATAATAATAATAATAATAATAATAATAATAATAATAATGTTATAGACATAAACTATTTTACAATATTTTTACAAACTGCTGATGTGATTTTAACATTTTCTTAATAATTATTGGTAAGCATAAAGGTGATATTAGTGATGGACTCATATTAGAACTAGTAAGAATTTGCCACATTAATATTCAATAGTTTATAAATTGTTGTAAAATAATTTGTAGTCGTAGCATTACTCTTCTAATAATAATAAAAAAAAAAAAAGTGTCTTGAAAAAAAAAAGTGAATGGCTAATATAATATAATTTGACCTAAATGCTATATACACAAACTATTTTACAACATTTTTTCAAACTGTTGATTTGATTTTAACATTTTCTAAATAATTATTGGTAAGCATAAATGTGATGTTAGTAGTGGACTTATATTAGAACTAGTAAGAATTTGCCATATCAATATTCAATAGTTTATAAAATTGTTGTAAAATAATTTGTGTTTGTAGCATTACTCTTCTAATAATAATAATAATAATAATAAAAAGTGTCTTGAAAAAAAAAAAGTAAATGGCTAATATAATATAATTTGACCTAAATGCTATATACACAAACTATTTTACAATATTTTTACAAACTGCTGATTTGATTTTAACATTTTCTAAATAATTATTGGTAAGCATAAAGGTGATGTTAGTGGTAGACTCATATTAGAACTAGTAAGAATTTGCCATATCAATATTCAATAGTTTATAAAATTGTTGTAAAATAATTTGTATTTGTAGCATTACTTTTCTAATAATAATAATAAAAGTGTCTTAAAAAAAAAAAAAAGTAAATGGCTAATATAATATAATTTGACCTAAATGCATTGATTTAAACTTTTGATCTCGACAGTGCCATAACTCATAACTACTCTCACAACCCTTTAAGGAGAAAGAAGAAAAATTTCATGTTAGTTCCACCCACCCATGGTTTGAGAAAAGAAAACTATATGATCATTATTAGACTAAATACTAATGTGATAAGCAATCCTGGATTGCCTTCCAAGTCTGGTGTCTACCCCATTATAGGCGTTGCTCCCGCCAAGTCTCTTTCTTGGTGGTTATCGATGGTTCAGAATGGACACTAGTCTTTAATGCTTTTTGGTCCTAGAAGTGTAGTTGCCTTCGGTTGTTCTTATGGGTAGTTGCTTTTATTTATCGTTTTCTTATGCTTTCATTCATTACTTGTAATCTTCAGACGGTTACTTTGTAACCTATTTAGATGACTTTTGTCATTTTTTCCTGTAACCAGCTGTCTTTATTGTCTACATATCATTAGTCGCTTGTTTCTTACTTTACCCTATTGTATGGCTTTGGCTCTCTAGTCAATTAGACAATCACTCATAAATAAGTTCAAGGACACCAAATTAATGGGTATCCTAAAAGACAATTAAATTCAATCTTCCTAAGTGTTGAATCTAATTGGAGAATCTAATGTACCACATTTAAAAAGTTTCCGACTTTTTGTATCTAAGTTTTAACTTTTAGCCATCATTTTCACACTATTGAAATAGGAGTTTGAATTTGGTAAGAATGAGGTGTAAAATCCATATTTTATACTATTCAATAAAAGATTGTCATATCAACTTTTTACTCAAAATTTTATACATCTTACTACATCTAATAATATCTTAATAAACTCTCAATTTGGTTGGATTTATATATGGGCAATAAAATTAATTGGGTGTGGTTTTACTTTTCTTAAATATGTGATAAGATGATTTGACATATTGAAATTGATGGGTGAAAACTTAGATTTTATGCCCATCCTTAGAGAATTTAATCTCTTGAAGTAGTACGATGTAATTGTTGTTGATAAAAATGATGTAGAATTACATATCATCTATTAATCCGAGATAATACCCATGTTAATAAGCAATGACACTTGGCCCATTTGTGTGACTACTTTTGCAATTATCAATTAAACATATGTTAACCTGTCATTAAGCAAATTTCAAATAGTAAATAATCGACTTGCTTCAAAAGAAGATTGAGAGCTTAATTTGGTTATTAGCTTCTATATAAACTTGTTGTAAATAATGGTTTCAAAATGACTCCCGGATTCAAAAGAAAATTGAGAGCTTAATTTGATTATTTTCTCAACATCTTTATTAGAGATATATTATATATTAGCCCAATAGTATAGGCACAAATCCAATCTTACTTTGCGTGCAAGCTTGGCAGAAGAGAGATTAAGACATTTTACTAGAGGCCAAGAATCTAGTTTGGGTCTGATACCATGTGGACGAGGGTTTGACCCTGTACTAATGAGCTAATATACAGTATATCTCTAACAATCTTCGTTGTCCTAATAATCCTTTTTTGCTGGTTTTGTAAGAATCTTAGTTGGTGTTAATGACAAATCACAAAATTTTTCTGTCCAGTCGTACAATGTCTTTTTATGAAATTTAAGTGAATGCTGAGTCACACCTAACATCTCAGTGGTTGAGAAATAATATCTATTGTGGGCACAGGGCATGACATTCAAGGCAATTGTTAGGCTTGTACCGACCTGTGTGTTTGAGACCCTATTGGGTTTGTGCTTATCCACTAATTTTTTTTTTTTTTTTTTTGCGCTTAAACACTAATCTCTGTTTGATGAAGTTAATGTACCTTGTACGCAAAAGGGGAATCCATAGCTTGGAGTTAGCTAAACTTGACTTATTTACTGCCAGCATGCCATAGCTTGGAGTTAGCTCAACTTGACTTATTTACTGCCAGCCTGCCATGCTTTGCATGATTGCATTCCTTCTCGTGAGTGTCATAAAAGAAACCATATCTATCACTATAGTTAGCTTTACTCATGAGAATAATAAGATACTCGAAAAATTCATGGATATCCACATTATAATTAATAAAAAATTAATTAAAAATGCTTTACCCAATAGTGGATCTTCGACATGTCCATGTTGTGCAATTAGTTGCATTGACTTGCGGCACAGTTTTTCCTTTTACTCTACTAAAGATTCGAACCCACTCTAGCAAAGTTTCGTTCATGCATCCTTTGGCAAAATTTAGCTTTAGAATTATGAAAATGCTAACCAATGCCTTAAGTCAATAGGTAATAATTTATTTTTTTAAAAAAAATTTATGAAAAAAAAAGTAATTAATATTTTGATAATTTTTTTTTTTTTTTCATAAAGTGATGTCAAATTTTTCTTAAAATAGATTGTTAATCATTGCTCTAATTAAGGGTACCTGTTAACATGACTCTTAGATTATTTAGGCTATCTGCCTAGTTATGTTCTTTTTCTTTTTCTTTTTTTGGGTCAAGTGATACGAAAATTTATTAATTTAAAGACTTGGGGCAGCAACCATCAGTCTTCTTTGCCTGCAAACAATGGAGAGGGAAGAGGAGAGAGGAGATGGTGATGACACCAAAAAAAATAAAAGGGGGCCCAAGCAGCAAGGGATTGGGCTAAACAGTTTGAAGATCTAATAACATGCGAAAAAGAAATACAAGAAAATGATTTAGCAGCTACATTAATGTCCTTGATGATATTTGATGTTGTCTAGTGAGGAGCAATGACAAAATTTTGAATGGGGTCAATAACATTAAGGGAGTCACCTTATGTACAACATTGTTAATTTTTTCTTTCTAATACTGTTGTACTTTTATCCAACTTATTTTTCTAGCCGAATAATCCTAAGCATACAACTAATCGCATACTCAATCTTACAAATTGCAGACTTGTTCGACTCTGAGTGTAGGAGCACTTTCTACCCATATGGACTACCATATTTTGCCAATTACTAACAATCGCATTAATCAGTAAATTGTGAAATTAAGTATGTAAATAGTTATGTCCTTAGTATTATTGTTTCTTGACATGATCATCGTATAGTTACATAGTCAAAATTGCACTGGCAATTACTATATATATATTGGTAATGAAAAAATTGGTTAAAAGGTGATAGTGACATAGTGGCACTTAGGAGTGTTTATCAAACCACACAAATTGCAAAAACCGCCTGTAAAATGGCATAACCGCACTATACCGCATTGCAAGTAATAGTGTATTGCATCGCATGGTGTAGTGCGATTTGTAGTTTTATAATAAGAAAAGTGCACTGCATCACACCCTCTCTATATATTAATATATTTATTTATTTTTAATATTAAATATATTATTAATAGTTTCATAACCCTAGTTAAAAAAAAAAAAAAAAAGTTTGATAATCCTAGCAAATGTTGATTAGGAAAGTCAGCTCAAAATAAAGAAAAACTAGCTTAATAGTTTAAAACTTTGTCCAAAACAAAGGGAAAAATTAGTTTTGGGTTAATAGGAAAAACCCAAAATTTGAAAAATATACTGACTTCAAACCACATTTTATACACCACACCGCACTTGTGACCACAAAAATGAGGTGCGGTGCGTTATGGTTTTGGCTAACTCTAAACCGCACCGCACCGCGCATGTGACCTCCAAAATAAGGTGTGGTGCAAACCGTGCAATTATGGTTTTAGATAAACTACACCGCAAAGTGCAGTGTTAAAAATGGCCCAAAATCGCACTGCACCGAGAACACCCCTTGACACCCTTAATCGCTTCGAGCAAGATTCCATTTTTTATGAAGTATAAAGGTCCCCATTGTTTTGTTAGTGGAGAAAGAACTTGAACCCAGGACCTAAGACTTGTTAGCCTAAATCCCAGCCACTAGTCCACTCACAACTGTGGTTTACTAAATATATGGTCCCTAGACTATGAGCTTTGATAAATTAACTAAGGTGCAAAAGTGCAGTCATGGGCTGATAAACACTACACGCCCATTGTTCTTTAAAGCATGTTATAAGTCTTAACACATCTTAATCATTGTTTCTCACCCAGTTGTTTTTAACAAGTGAAACAATCATGTTGCTACAAGTTAGGTCCACTTATTTTGTAAGTTTGCATCATGAAAATCAAGGTGTTACAGTGTAGAAAATACCTTTTTTTTTTTTTGGTTAAAAGGATGCTTCATTAAGAAAACTAGCCGACCTCTAGAACAGAGGGAAAAAAACGAACATATAAAGTTCCAGCCAAATCAAGGCATAGGAGAAAAGCAACATCAGAAGGGGGGTCTAGAAAAATACAAAAATCTTGACTTAGGAGGGCACCCTGTCTAGTGACAGAATCTGCACATTTATTCGCCTCTTTATAGCAATGTTGAATCCTAACTAGAGGGATGGCTCTCAAACTATTCCTGCAGTTAGCCACCAAGACATCAATGCCATTAGGATTATCAAGCCCTTTCTTCATGAGTTCAACAACCAGATTGGAATCCAGTTCGCTTTCTACCGCTGGAAGTTTGAGAGCAATACACAATCGGATGCCGTCTCTAAGGGCCCAAAGCTCCGCTACTACACTTGTTGTAATCCCAATTGCTCTTGCGTACCCCTTCACCCATTCACCATTCTCATTCCAAATTAGGCCACCTCCACCAGCCAGACTGGGGTTCCCAAGGAGGATCTGTCTATATTCAGCTTGAACCAGTTGACAGGAGGGCGAAGCCATCAAACCTGGATTTTTGACTTGGTTCGGATCTGCTTCCCATTCATACCTAGATAGAGAAACTCAGTTGCTTTGGCCAAAGCTTCAAAATTAAGGTCTTGTTGGGTGCATGTTCTTCCAAAAACAACATTGTTTTTGTATAGCCATAGGGTCCAAAACGCAATTGGGAAGAGGATACCCCACTCGATACACGAAGAGCTACTGATCTTGGAGCTCTAACAATTTAGCTTCAGCCAATCCACTAGGTAGGCATCATAAAACAAGTTCCTTTGGATCAGTGGCAAGAATGAATTCCAATACAACTGTGCCTTGGGGCAATCCCTTAAGGTGTGTGTAATTGTTTCAGGAGAATTATTGCACATAAGGCATAGGAAAGGAATGTCCATACCTTTCTTAGAAAGTATGGCTCGAACCGAGATGCTGTGATGGCAGCATTGCCAGAGAAAGCACTTAATCTTCGGAAGGGATTGCACCTTCCACACCCATTCCCTTTTGAAGGTTTGCCATGTCTTGTTGTTGTCATCCCAATTGGCAAGGTGATACGCCACCTTTAGCTTGAATTCTCCATTCGAGGAGGAGTACCAAGAGATCTGATCCTCACCTTGATTGGAGAAAGGTAAATGGGTTGCTTTCATTTACAAAAGGATAGAGGCAGGGAGCTCGAATGACAATCCCTCCCAATTCCAACCAAAGAAGCTAGAAATGTCCTTCAACCTGAGATTCTCCTCACCTTTGTTTAGTGGTCCTGAAATCAGACTTCTCAATGGACCTTTGTTCAGCCACTTGTCAAACCAGAGTGATAAGGAGCTATCTTTACCTGTTATCCATTTGGAGCCTTTCAAAAAAATATCCTTTCCTTTTTTAAGGCCAGACCAAGTAGAAAAGCAAGAGGGAAGGGTTGTTGCACTCCTTGGACTTCTTCGATGACCTCGGTATTTGTTTGTCAAGACTCTCACCCACAGAGAAGACTTTTCTGAATGAAATCTCCAATTGAGCTTAGCTAAAAAAGCAGTAACTTTTGGCTTGGCTGCTCGGATTCCTAGACCACCTTTCTCTTTTGCCTTTATAACTTTGTTCTAGCCAATGAGATGGACCTTTTTCTTGTTTTCAGATGAGCCCCAAATAAAATTTCTATTCAGCTTATCTATACCCTGAAGTATTTTGGGGGGTAGGGCTACACATTGCATCACATAGTTGGGAATAGTGGAAGTTACTGATTATGTCAGAACAATTCTACCCGCAAGAGATAGAAGGTTAGCTTTCCAACCTGCCAACTTACTCTGAATAGATCCAAAATAAATTCAAAATCTGGGTGAGAACCTTTATGTTTAATGGAAAATCCTAGATATTTTTTGAGGGAAGGAATGGATCTAAAACCTAGCACATCACAAAGTTCATCCCTTGTATTTTGGTCCACATTAGGAGAGAAAAATACCCAAGACTTCTCGCCACTAATTTTTTGCCCAGAGAGACCATAGAAGGACTCCAAAACTTCCTTAATGGCAATGTAGTTTTTCCGATTAGCTTTGGCGAACAACATGAGGTCATCGGCGAAAAACAGATGCAAGAAGGTTGGACCACCTTGTGAAGCTTTAATGGGATTCCAAATTTTCTCACGACATTTACCCTCTATTAAGGCCCCAAGGATTTCCATACATAAGATGAATATTTAAGGTGGCAGAGGGTTGCCCTGTTGAATTCCTCTCAAGTTGTTCGAGTTGTGGCGCTTCAATGAAAATGTTGTGCCCACAACAATAATCCCATTAAAACCCTGGTAGTACATGTGATATATTTTCTTACATGATGTAAGATCGATGAGTTCACATCGAAAACCCCATTTTTCATTCAACGAAAATAAAATAAAATAAAGATAAATAAAATTTAAATGCTCATTAATTTATTAGGTGCTGGTAAGGAATATTTTGACTGAAGACATTTTGGCCTAGCATTAACCTTTGATCTCCGATGGTTCGTCGGTCACTAAATCCTCTTCGGGGTCATGTTGGAATGAACTCAGCCCAGATTCTCCACTCATGTCACTTGAATCATAGGCATTGTTGGGTAGCCAAGGATTTTTTGTGTCTACCCTGGCACGACGAATCTTTCCATACCAACGACTAATTGCACTTAGTCTCACACCATTTGCATATTCTTTACTCATGTATTCCTGTATAGAAAGAACTTGCACACCACGTCCAAAAATCCTCATACATAATCACATCCTCCAAATATGGGAAATTAAGTCCAAAGATCTTGGAGTATTAAATCCATATCTTCCCTACAAGGAAAGATCCTACGTTCGTGGGATCTTGATCAACCCTACACCACTATATAAGCATTAAGCCTCCTCTTCTCCAAGTTATATGCAATTTCCTAACTTTTACATTATAAATTATTGGAGATTCTTCTATTAATAACTCCATCGGTGCTCTCACCTTTTGTTCTTCAGGTCCCTTCAATCGCCGTGCGTGTGGATGATTAAGTCATTGACGATTTTATGCATCATTAGGTTAAAAAAATAAGCTGTATAAAAATATAATTATATTGTACATAGAAAAATAATAAAAATATTCATAAATCAAATAACTTGAAAATAGCAAATAGAAATTCTAAGAACCCAAAATGAAGAAGTATTGAAAAAAAAAAAAAAAAACCTCTGACTAACGAAGCCTGACTGGAGGAGTAGATTTAGGCATATGAGAGCAATTACGAAGTCTATAAAATTATATGGTCTTATTACGCGTTAAACATAAAACGCGGCCATAGTTTGTTGAACTAATGTAACAAACGAGGTTGTCCTTTTGCCGATTGTAGTCATTATTTTTGATCATCTCATCTCTCCGCAGATCACTCTCATCGCCAAGTGTTGATTACTAAACTGTTTAGGAGTCCTCCTTCGTCAACGGTCGGCTATACTTTACTGTATCTGCGCAAGAGTGACTCATTGAAGTGATATATATTTATATGTCACAATTCGCTAATGCTACATTAGTGACTAACATCTGATCAGCACGATGTGAACTGATATAAATTTAAAAGTCACGAGTCATTGATAATATTGCATTTGCGTATTCGTGTTAACAACTTAATAATCACCTTATTAAAAAAAAAAAAAAAGGGCATAACTTTGACTTCTTATACTTTCTAGGAACTAGGGTTAAGTAATTGATGTTTTCGTCTGCCAAAGACATTGTAGTTGAATTGACACCTCCCCATATACAAAGTGCTTGGGGGGTTTAGGGAGAAAGGGTTTGAACTGCGAGATTAGCAGCATATTGTAATTATTTCTCAAAAAAAAAAAAAAAAAGGTGTTTTTGTCTAATAATAATAAACAATTATTAAGAGCTTAAAAAAAGTAATTGTATTAACAATTTAATAATCCTAAGAAAAAAAAAAAAAAAACTACATATATAACAACGACTTCGTGTAATATGTAATTAGGTGATGTGCGAAGTCATTGTAATTGCATTATAAGAAAATTTCTATGCAGCTTTTATGTAATACTTATTCAATGATACGTGCTCCAGTATGTAATTATGTATAATGCTATTATTAAATTGTATGGTGAGAATGTAAATGTACAAAGTCAAATTCACAAATTGAATGATTTACTTAGTTTTATTTTTTAATTGATAGTTCGAAAAGTTGTTGAGCTAATAATTTGGAAGATATTTTATTTATAATTTATGCTTTTTGGTTTGGTTAACCTCGCCTTTGAAATTTGACTTGTGTAGATTAGCATATAACGAGTTCATATTACCAAAATTAGTAAAACAATGTTAGTTGGAATTCATACATTGCGAAATTTAGTGTGAGTTTGGATTGCAATGAAATCCACCACGTCTGCGGCTGCTTTTTAAATATGTGGGTCTCATGTATTGTTCAAGAAACTTGCAAGTACTTTTTTCAACAAATTTTACTTTAAAATTAGGTTCCACGACACTATTTACACATTTAAAAAATTTTTTGCTATTGTATTTTTAGTTTTTAATTTTTAGCAATAAACGGTATCCAAATAGACCTTTAGTATCTATTTGGCTAGTTTATTTTTTGCCAACTTATTTTACTATTTAGCTTATTTTTGCTACTATTCATGGATTCCGCTACATTTTTTGGTACTATTCATAAGTCTCACTGTACTATTTCAACTAACATTTATCTTTATCTACAGTACTTTTAGTAAAAAGTTTTCAGTTTTAACAAAATAAGCAGATACCAAACAGACTCTTAGTTTTTAATAAATCCTCAAAATGAATTTTGGAGCCCAAAGCTGAAAAGGCAACCTACAAAAATAATCAACTTAGAACATTTACATCAGTCTCACCAATTTAATATTTTAACAAAAATTTATCTAAACTCAATTGAAACAAGCATACATCAGCCTCAAAAATTAACTAAAATTTTTAAAGAGGATAGTCTCATCGCTACATGTAGTGAGCCTCCATCCTTGCTACATTAAATATCAATGTTGATAAAGTATTGACATTGATGTATGTGTGTGAAAATAATAGATAGCTAAACTAGTAAAAGTAAAGTTTTTTGGATTAGTTTAGCTAAATATTTGAGGAGATTGATACACTTAAAAAAATGTGGTTTTTGTTAACTAAGTAAAAGTTAAGTCTAATTTCTTAAATGTAGTATGAGCGGTTTCCTAATTAAATTCAATTATATAGTTGTAATAATTAATGTATCACATCCTTTATAAAAACAATCAAATTTAATTATGTGGTTTACTAGTTAATATAACCATACAGTTGAATATAAAATTATAGAGCACAGTCCATCACTAAGGTGAATCAAATGTTCAAGGAGGTTCCCTAGAGTTAGTCAAAAGTTCTAGTTGTGACCACAAATTTGGGTCGTTCATGAAGGGGTTCAAATACAGAGAGTTCAATAGTTCTAAAGTTGTTATGGGTCATAGTGGTAAGTTTAACTACCATGTCATGTCTAGAAACAAATTTTTTGTACTAGATCTATAACTTTTCATCCTAGAGTGAATTTCCTTAATTAGGGTAGGTTATTCTCACTGTGGTTTGTCCTTTAATATCGTTCTCTATTGGTTTTCTATTTCATCACTATATCGTTGTCTCTTATTTATTACTCAGCTTATATGTTTTACAACTTTGGTGACTTGCTAGTTTCGTCGATTAAATTGATATAATTGTAATCACATAACTAAATTATTTGGTAATTGTGGGGATAAAGGCCTAGAGTTACAAAGTGAGCCTTGGGCTTAATCCGAGGACGTAGACTGGTCCGAGAAGGGATGAATGATTGGGGAGAACTCCAATTTCAAAGCTCCACAGGTAAGGAATGAATGGAAGGTGGTCTGAGGAAGAACTCCTCCTCGGATATGACGAACATGGCCCAAATCTATATTTCAACGATCAAGGTTAGCTTCCAGAAAGCTCAGGCAATAAGGATCAGCATTAAACGCATATAAGGGGTGATGGGAACTGAGAAATATCTAAAGAAAAGCTGCCACCACCGTATTAAATGCACTGCATCTACTTTTCTGGCCGCATTTATGTGGATGAGACCTCCTAAACAGTGTTGCCTTGATCATCGCAACTCACATAAAACCAGATGGGGTGTCTGATGGGATAGGTACTCAAGTGAGGGCTTAAAAGATCAACAAGTGTAGGATCCAGATGGTTTAAAGGGTGCTATATAAGGAGAGAGGCCCTCCATGGGAAGGGGGGAAGAGAGAGAAAAAAGAGAGACTGTAGCAACCCAAGTTTGCACTTATAATCAGGTCCATTAATCTATACCAAGATTGGCCTCCTCGGAAAATACATTCACATAACCGTACATGTGTTGTTCTTGTATGACTGCCTTACAAATCCATCCTAGCCATTGTAATACTAACTAGGGTCTAGTTCTTCAATCCACTCTCTACAAATTTATTGTATTGGGCTCACTAACCCATAATCCCATACTTATTGGGCTTGGGCTGCAAAACCGTGACCCTACAGTAGTTAATATGTAAATCCACCACATAATTCTTTTGGAGTAATGATATAGGCACAAATTATTTTACAACATTTTTACAAATTATTGATGTGGTAAATTCTTATTAGTTCTAATATGGGTCCACCACTTATATCACATTTATGTTTATTAATGATTATTTGAAAATTACTAAAGCCACATCAGCAGTTTGTAAAAATGTTGTAAAATAGTTTGTATCTGTAGCATTACTCATTCTTTTGAGATCAAAACAGGTTCTTTCATAATTTTTTTTTTTAAATGTTCACTAGGAAAACATATTTTTCATTTTTTAAAATGTAAATTGCAACTCATAATTGAATATCTATTATTCCTTATCATATGCTCTTGCTTAAAATAAATAATGAATGCGTTACATGTAATTAATGTCTTTAGCTTTAACACTATGTTTGAAAAATTGGGGAAAGGGGAAATAAAGTGGCACTTTGTATACTGTCAAATCTAGGAATAAAATTTACCTCCAAACTAATTTGAAGGAAAGTTTTCTCCGACCCATAATGTGGTGACTAAAAAGACCATCTATATGTACTTTTAGTCACATGATTTTTTTAATGAATCATATTACTTGTTTAAATAATACGTGTGTATAGTCTTATAAAATAACACATAATGAATTAAAAGAGATTTCTCCAAATTTTTTTGGAAGAAAACTTTGTTCAAAATGTTAACCTTGAAATAGGCTCTTTCAATTTTACTTGAAATAACGAGGATTTAGTTCCTAAGTAAAAACTCTTCATCTTTGCTTGAATTTGTTAAAAATAAAAAGAAATGAGATGGAAATAAATACCCCTCTATTTTTTGGTTGTGAGTCAAAATGAAAATAGAGGATAATCTATTTAAGAATAGCAAGACTTAGGTACAGTACTTAGGTGCTATTCTTTAGGTTATCTTTTTATGATTTTGCCATGTGGATTTTTTCTCATATGATGAAAGTGTATTTTTTAGTTAAATAGCCACATGACTAAATTTTAAAAGGTGAACCTAAGGAACAGTATCTAAGGTATTATACCTAAGTTTTGTCTATTTAAAAAATAGTCGAATATACCATTCTTTTATTAAAATATATGTTTCTATATTAATGATAAAGAGTTTTTCTTTTAGAAGAAAATGATAAAAAGATAAGTATTAAGTATATCAAAAATTTAGTAAAAGTGAGAATGGTCAATGGTCCCTTAAATCAAATCATTCCTATTTTCTAAGGGGAATTAGATCCCTGCCCCCCTTTTCCTCTGGTCTCTTTTGCTCGGAAAATTATTAAGTACTCCCAAAGTACCATAAATGTGTACTCCTTCCTCTCACATAAATAATGAGTCTCATCATGAATTTAGTTAGTGAGATCCATCATTCATGTAAGAGGAGAGAGTACGTATTTATAGTACTCCGAGAGTACACAATAATTTCCTCTTTTGCTCTACCATCCTTCATCCAAACGTACTCCCAAGTGTTAAATACTCTAAAATGAAAAACAAAATAAGTTTTTAGAGCAAGTCAGATTGCAAAAACTCATGTGGTTCTCAAATCCCATAAGTTTTTACAATTATAATATAGCGTACACGTGTTACTCTAAATTTCAAGTAATGGTGAATTCAAAGAAAAAAGAAAAAGAAAAATTATGTGTTATCAAAAAAAAGAAAAAGAAAAGGTAATGGTGAATTCATACATATCCCCTGTAAGCATGGGCAGTCATTTACTATGCATTAGCTAAGGATAGCCATACATTTTATTAAAGAACTAAATTCTCTCTGCTTTTACTTACATTTATGGCCTGTTTGGAACTTTGGATGGAGGGGAGAAGGAGGAAGAGTAGAGTAGAATTGGCTAAAAATAAGTTAATTTTGTGCTAAATCTACTTTACTCTACTCTACTCTCCATTTCTTTTCTTTAATCCAAACGAACCATTAATCGTTTCACATTTCAAAATCCTTAACGATTTTTATTAAATAAAGAAGAATAGATATGGATAAAAGCGAGTAATGTGAGAGTCACAAAAAGTTGATAATTTAAGCAAAAAATTAGCTTATAAACGGTTGCAAAACACATACTTTAGACTCAAGAACTTTTATCCAATATCTTAGGACCATTTTAAAGGATTGTTCATTGTAATTATTTGTTATGTGTGGACCGGAGGACTATACACTCTCGAGGATGCTTTGAACACTCTCATATGCGAAAGTCTTGTATAAGTTAAGCGCATGAGATACTTTCCATTGGCACACAAGGATCTTTCAGCAATGATGTGATGTTGTACGGGCTCCATTCCGAAAACGGGTCACCACCATTGGACCCCGATTGTTGACCCATAATAATGGTGCTCACACGGCCCCCCTCTCCTCCCAAAACCATAAAAAATAAAATAATCCAAAAGAAAGAAGGAAAGAAATAGCAGTAAAGTGTAAAGGAAAATTCTTGGATTATTATTTTTGCGCACACTTTTTCTCTGAGTATTCGTAGCCAGCCAGCTACGAGTCCATAAAATGCAACGCGCGTAAGATACTTTTGCACGATAAGCATAATGCAACCTTAGCTGGAACACAAAACAAAAGCGAGTGAAAATCAACCCGACATTCCTGACCGTCCGATGTAAACTTACTGAGCATATTGACCATTAGATTCTCAACGCACTATGTTTTTTCTCGTCTTCATTGCAATTCTCCTAATTTATCCAAAAAAATAATAATTTTAGGACGTTTAGAATTTGTTTATTTTGTTAAAATTAGAAATTTTTTATTAAAAATATTATAGATAAAATTAAAAATTAATTAAAATAGTACAGTTGGACTTATAAATAGTACCAAAAAGTGTAATAAGACCTATAAATAATAGTAAAAATAAGTTAAATAGTAAAATAAATTGACAAAATTAATCATGCCAAACGAACACTTAATACCACAAATTATTTCCAATTTTTTGGTACAACTATTTTTTTCACTAATTACACTTTATTACGTCAAAATTGCAATTCGATGTTGTAAAAAATTTTGTGTTCCATAAACTTTTTCTTATAAAAGAAGGCAACGAGCGGGAATGTTTTGCAAAACTTCCAGAAAAGGAGGCGCAATTAACGCGGCTATGGAAAATCCCCGTTTACGTAAATAAGTGGGAAAATGAGACCCTAATTTCAAACACACAAAAAGACACAGACAACACACACAAAATCATGCCGGTTTCCTAGGTAGTTCGTTTTCGTTCCGTTTTGAATAATAATATCTTTAAGGGGTTCTTAACTAGCGGTCACGGTTTCATTGTCACGGCCCCGTTATAATACCGTTGATTTTCAACAACAACAACAACAACAACAACAACAACGGAACGGTCTTATCTTTTGTGCGGTCCATAGGTCCAGTGCTTTTACGAGAGGCTGTGCCTAAACTATTCAAAGTAAAACGTGACCTCAGCATGCAAAATTTTTAATTATTTTTTTTTGGTATACGGTGTAAACTACAATTTTTTACCCTTATGTTTGGAGTATTATTATTTTGGTGACTAATATTTAAAATTTTTCATTTTGCCACTCAAATAGGATATTATTGTCAACTTCATCTTTCCGTCCATATTTGTTAGTGATATGGTCTATAGGTGGCAACTAGACTTATAGTTATGGGCCTTGAGGCAACTTGTTCAATTAAAATAAGCAAATATAAACATGTACAAAATTAACTATTTTTCATAAAAGTTAACGATATTTATTCATAGGAGTTAATTTGGAGGATATAGTAATCTTAAAGAGTTATAAGGAAGAATTGAAACGGTAGAAGGGTGTTTTTGCAATTGATTCAAACTCAAGGGATTTCTATTTTTTATTTATTTATTTATTTTTTTGGATTTTGGCATTTTTCTTGCAACTGATTCAAACGCAAGTGGAAGTATTCAAAGACTAAAGGCGGCTACTAACCACCTTTGAAGCCAGATCACCACCCATCCTCAAACCCTAAGATCGGCTCATGCCACCACTTACCGTCTCTTTAAGATCATGCAAGCAATAAATTACCACCATAAATGGCAATATGTTAAGATGATGGAGGATTAGAGCAGGTTTGAATTATGATGAAGGTGGGATTTACATAAGTAGACCTATATCACATCCAAACTACATCGACGTTGAAACCCCCCCTCCCCTCCCTCCTTACCCTCTCATCACACTGAGTTGTCACATGAAATTACCATTGGAGTTTGAGGAGAAAGATTAAGAAATTGAGGTAGATTGTCATAAAGATAGGTGACATTGTTTTGAGCTTGTATTATTAGTTTTTTTTCAAACCACTAAAGGCACGTCATTGTGTCTAGGTTACACACATGTTTAGCTGGTCGATTATCAAAATTGATTTATATAAATAAATAAATAAAAAACCCTAGTTGACGGTTGATTTGGAACTAGTAAAAAAACCGTCTAAGTTGTAAGGCTAAACATAATTTTTGGTAAACTCCAATTGGCAAATGAACCACCATTTTTAAATTAAGGCATTGATTTGAATTCTAGTTTGGAAGGTGAAGAGATCACAAATTATTCTCAAATTAAGGTATTGATTGTAAATTTTTAAAATTTATGGTGCAAGTTGCAAATATCCAATAGTTTAAGGTAGATGGTTGCATTTAATCCCATTATTTTGGCCTTTCAATTGTGTATCAAAATTTAATTTAATTATTATAATTTTGATTGTGACAATTTAATATTTACTTTTTAAAACAATTCAATATATTTTTACATTACTTACCTACTAAACAAAAACTATTTAAATTTGGTAAATTATACATTAACTCTTGAAGTACATTGAACTAGACTTATTATACCCAATAATATTTGTACTTTATTAATCAATGCAATTATGTATTTGGATTTAATTGAATACCCAATTTAGTACTCATAAAGAATTGTGTCTAAGTTTTATCCAAAGTTTAATATATTTAATTGTCTTGCATTGAAGTGTTTTATACAAATTAATTGATTTCTACAAGGTAAAAGTAACATTTAATAGTCTTCAAGGGATCAAAATCATAGTTTGCAGAATTTTGTTTTTTTACTTTTGTTGGACTAGTTTGTTGTTAACTTCTGTTGGAAGTTCGGCGTGGAACAAACCCATGATGACCAAGAATACAAAGTCATTGTGGAATTGTTGGTTCGGTCCAAGCAGGCCAAGTGCCCGCCCCATCATCAACCCCCAGAATAGAATAGTCAGCTCCTCTATCTCCATGTAATGTAACGTGACACATAGTACAAAAAACAATATTCATATATATATTTAAATTTAAATCTCAAAAAGTAGTGTCTGTGAGAAAGAGAGAGATAAAGATAAACCAATAACTCAGCGCCACTTTCGCCCACGAACCAGCCTTCTTTTCAGTGTCCCAACAAACCAACCCTTACCCATCCACAGTTTCAATTCTATCTTCTTCATCTTCATCTTTGTCAGGTAAACTTTCACTAAAAAATAACTATACAAAACAATATATAAAGAAAAGAAGAAAAATTTTGTAATTCTTATATGGGGTTGCTTTAAATTTATAGTAACGGTTTGTTGAAAAAGTTTTAATTTTTTGTTGAAAATGAATGTAGAAATGGAATACTGCGTGGAAGCAAGAGCCTTGAAATCAAGCTTACGTGGAGAAATATTGGCTATGAAAACGACAACCCAAGTTTTTGAAGATTTTCGGGGTTCTATCGGTGTTGCTAGTGAAGATTTCCCTGTGGACGACCTCCTCGACTTGTCTAATGCAGAGTTTGAAGATGGTTACTTTGTGGAAAATGAAGAGGAAGAAGAAGAAGAAGAAAAAGATTTTCTCTCGGTTTCTTCGTCACAGGACGATGAGAATTCCAATTCCAATTCCAATTCCTACAATTTTCCTGGCTCAGCGGAGTCTGAGTTCACTCTAGCCAGTGAGCTCGCCGTTCCGGTAATTATACTATGTATTTCTAAAAAATGAAACAATTTTTTTTTTTGTGCATGTTTTTATTTTTATTTTTTGGGGTTCTATTAAATTTTGATTTTTTTTTTTTTGGGTTTTACAGGATGATGATTTGGCAGGGCTTGAATGGGTTTCTCACTTTGTGGACGATTCTATATCAGAATTCTCTTTTTTGTACCCCGCCGGGAAACTAAAAACCGAAGCAAATGCAATGGACCGGTCTGAACCGGAAGCCAGACCGGTTTTAGACAGGGCTTCACGTTTGCAATCACCTTTGGAGGTTCCATTTCCATCCAAAGCCAGAACCAAACGGTCCAGAATCAGTAATCCAGTTTGGTCACTTCCTTCATCATGGTTTTGGGATTCTAACCCTGGTTCTCCTCGTACGGAGGACCAGACAGCGCTGCTTAGCCACAAGACTCTTGGTTTTTATGACACGTCATCGTTGTCTTCATTGTCGTCTTCAGGGTCTTGTTCATCTGGGTTATCTTCATCACCTAGTTTTTTTAACAACATGTTCAATTTTGTTGAACCGGCAAAGAAGAAGCAGAAGAAAAAATCGGCGGTTCAAACCGGTAGTGGGACTCAGTTTCAGCGTAGGTGCAGCCATTGTCAGGTTCAGAAAACCCCGCAGTGGAGAACCGGTCCACTTGGTGCAAAAACGCTTTGTAATGCTTGTGGGGTTAGGTACAAGTCCGGCCGGCTTTTTCCGGAGTATAGACCGGCTTGTAGTCCGACTTTTTCTGGTGAAATTCACTCCAATAGTCACCGGAAAGTGTTGGAGATGAGGAAGAGAAAGGAAACGGTGACTGAACCGGAATCCAGGTTGAACCAGATGGTTTCAAGCTTTTAATCATTAACTTAGAGAAAAAATAGGTAAGTATGAACCGGGATTGACCGGGTTCATTTTTTTTTTTTTTTTTTTTTTCTTTTTTGTTGGTAGATAGGGTTGTAACGTAACAGTAGGAAGGGTCTTAATTATTATAGTTCTAGTATTTTTGTATTCTTTGTGTTTTTGCTAGTACTTATTAGTTATAGGTGCTAGTTTATTTATTTGCAGGTTTAAAGAGGGAAAATGGGTTTAAAGTTAGACTTTAGATAAATTTGTTTATTTTCAAAGTTTTATTAGCATGTTGCCTTCAATTAATACTTTGGGACTGATTGTCTGCTATGAAAATATAAGAATGAAGTATTTGATGACATTTTAGTTCTT